>CM033621.1:1195000-2395000 GCA_019453435.1 Rhinogobius similis
TGAGTCACGTGTCCACTTTGAGTCAGTCATGCCAGTTGTTTGACTACGAGGCTTGTTTTGGTGACAGTTTATCCTCAAGCAGCTTTGAGGTGAATATAAGGAGAATATAACTGATTCTGGCTGAGTGCGTTTGGGTGGTTTGATTTGAAGGCCAAATGAGGCTAATTTTTTCCTTGAACAAGGAGTAGGCTGTAGTTTGGAAGATTGGTTTGTAGTTATTTTGTCAAGTTGCCTAACTTATTTGATACTTGATGAAATTGAGGCCTCTACATTACTCTCTGTGGCTCAATACTCAACTTTAGCGGCGTTCAAAACTACTTCAGACTCTTAATTTTCGTACCTGATTCACTTCACCGTCGAACATCTGTCTCTTCATGGATTTGGTGAAAACTCTTAACTTTACTGTTCACAAAACATTGGACCAGATCTTGGTCCGGACCATGGACCAAACCAAACCAGACTGAAGGGCGCAAGTGTGAAAGCACCCTGAATCCTCTGTGTTTTTACACACCAAATCATTTCAGTTTTAATAGTGCCTTAACCTCATATCGACATGCTTGGTAGCAGTTACATTTTTGTTTTGTTTTGTCAGTTTAAGTTACATCATGAAATACAAAAGTTGCAGTTTCCAAATAGGCCTGAATAACAACAGCAGGTTCATTAATTGCTAAAACATTGTTTGTGATGTTGTAATAGCAACATAATTCAAATTCATTTGTTCTATCTGTATTATTATTTACAGAAGACATTCCACTTCCAAACAATTCCAGCCTTTGAGATTGCATAATTCGACAAAGTGTAATTGTGATTCTTTTCCAATTAAAAGTGCAGCTCTATTTCACGGCATCGAGCTCGAATTGAACTATCCTGGCTAAAACTACAGCTGCAGAGACACAGAAACATTGCAAAATCACATTAGTCCTCTGCACTGCTGTAATGCTGGTAATTATCCCTGTGTGTTGTTACTCAGCCTTCAACGCTTGACGCATGGCCCTGTACCGTTCCCTTAATGAGACGGATGCAGTCAGTGGGCCATTGTGTCAGTGCAGGAGAGCCACGGCGTATCACAGACGATCCTCACAGGGACGAGCAGCGGGCACATCTGATTAGCTGCTATCGACTGTAAAATGCTACCACACCGGGTTTCCGCTCATAAAGCCCAGCTACAAGGTAATTAGCCTGTAATCGATGAGGGGCGTCCACACTTTGAGCTTTAATGGTGCATCGATGGACGAATGAGTGAGATATTTGACAAAAGCCTTTAAGAAGGAGGAGTTGTTGGTCGTTACTGCGATGTTGACCGCCTTTGAGTTTTTATCTGGCGACATGCGGTACAGACAAGTGAGATGAAAAAGATTCTGTCAAGATGAATCACGTTCACGTTTCTCGCAAGTGCCGTTAATCTTTCCTGCACCAGACCGTTGGCCTTGGAGGTGTATTGAATTTGCCACGAGCAATCTGTGGCAGCCCGAGTGATGGAAGTGGTCGCTGAGCACATGTTCATCTTATCACGCACAAACATTCACTTCATTCTGCAGCTTTTCTAATCGCACCCATCGCAAATGTCATTCTTCTTAAACTATTGGAATTAGTTTAGCAGACACAAGCTGAGTGCCTTGGCTGCAGTCAGGTGACAATCCTATCTAGGGCTGCAACAATTTAAAAAAATCTACTTAAAAACTGATAATCCTAAACGTTAACTGAACTATATAGACTCTAAAGCCGGGTGTCCACTGCATGATTTTTTTCGTCTTCGTCTTCGTCTTTCGTCGTGCGATGAATCACACAATCAGTTGTAGCTACAACTACAGTTTATCTGAGTGAATATCAGGCTCAGGCTCCGGGTGATGAAGCCATCACAGTTGTACCTGTTAGCGGAGGCTAGCACGGTGCTTTCGTTTCGCGTTTGTTAAAGTTGCTAAATGAAAGACAAATGGCAAGATTAGGTCCCATTTGCGGCGGAGCTCCTGCTGTTACTTTGCGGTGCTTGTGTTTACATTTTTGACAAAGATTGATTGTAGACGCAGCGACAGGAGACCAAGATTCCAAAATATCAAACATGTTTGATATGAATCGTAGCTCGTCTTTGGTCGTATGACGGTTCTACGTTTAGTCTTTGTCCCCGTCACACTCAGATCTATGAGCCACAATTGAGTTACGATTCAAGATTCTACCCACGATCAGAAATCTTATGTAGCTGATGGACAAAATCATGCAGTGGACACTCTGCTTTAAACACATATCATAAGAGCTTTTATAGCAAAGACCATGACATTCATAAATCAAAATGTCAAAAAAGAATAGATTAATGCTGATTGTCATCAATGACACACTTTTTTCGTAAATATTCTTAATCTAGAACCTTTTTTGGCTGATAATGTATTTAAAAAGTGTAAATATACAATAGAAATAATAATGACTAGTCGACTAATTGAAAAAATAATTGCTGACTAGACGACTATTAAAATAATTGTTAGTGACAGCCTTTATCCTATCATAGAATAATTATTTGGGATGAGAGAAATTCTTCAGAAGAAACACTACAAATTTATTCACAACTTTAATTCCTGCCCTGCCAAAGTGTTTTTTTGCTTCCTATTGTTATCGCCGCAGCACGATTTGCCTCCACAGCAGTTTGCAGACGACCTTGCACTGTGACCTTGTGGACACTCAGTTCTCTTTGTTTCTCCAGGTGCCCACGGAGTGCGAGAGGAGCCCCAGTTTGTGACGGCCCGTGCAGGAGAGAGCGTCATCCTGGGATGCGACGTTCCCCACCCCCTCAATGGCCAGCCCTACGTGGTGGAGTGGTTCAAGTATGGGATGCCCATCCCCTTCTTCATCAACTTCCGCTTCTACCCTCCTCACGTGGACCCGGAGTATGCAGGTACTTATCAGGAAGAGGAGTATTTTACTTTGTTTTGACATATGGCAGTGACCAGTTTGTCTTAAATCACCTACAATCATTTTGTTTGGTGGCAATACTGTTATTTACAGTTATATTTGAATGATTGATGTTCAGACAGGTCAGTGTTGATTTACTTTTAGTTTCGTTAAGTTGGTGCCAAGGACGTTACCTCTGTTCATCCTTAAGGCTGAAGGTTGCAGGTTGATTCTACAGATCCTAATAATTTATTCAACAAAAAAAAGACTTTTCGTAGAATCCTTGACAAAGTCAACATCCCACACAGTCATTTTGATAAGCAGCATACTCACTAATGTGGAGCATAACAAATATGTTTACTAAGTAATGTTGACAGCTCTAATGAGATGACATTTGCTTTGGAGGCTGGAGCTCTTTTCACTTCAGATTATTTATATTCCGTCCTCAAGGTGAAATTGGCTGAGAAGGTGAAAGGGATTTTCCCATCAGCAGCTTTTCAGTTCCAGCATCACATCCAGAGCATGTTTTTAATCATCTTTCTGTCTGGAAAGCAATGGACCCAGATAGCTTTTATCTTGTGTCTATTCTGTCATTCTGTCTCAGCAAATGAAAAGCTAAACACTGGTGGAAATCTCCAGTGTTAACATCGAGCACTAGTTTAGCCAAATAATGTGACGTTATAATGTGACATTATTGCCCTGTGGAAGTCAGTAACGAGACACCTTTATGCGAGTAAGACACTCTTATGGGGTAGGAAATAAGACGGAATGTTATCTTTAGTTTTCATGGGAACAAAAATCTATTGTTCTCATATTGTTTTTTTTTTTGTTTTTTTCTCACAATAATATGATGGAACACACGACACAAAATCAGTGCACACTTCTTGCTCTGAATGGGTGTTGGCAGATAATCTTTAATCTATATATATATATATACTGTATCTAGATTTAAAAGACACATCTGTAAAGTATACTATTTTTAGCTGTGAACCTCATTAAATCATTGTCCCCTCATAAAAAAAATAGAATAAAAAATGGTGTTGTATTTTACTTCCTGTTTATGAGGTCATTGCTCAGAAATTTCTCCGTTTCAATTTTCCAATTTTAGATGTATCACAAGTGAGAAATCTATACATTTCTGCCAAATTAGCATAGTGTTCACGTTGCCTAAAGGCTTCATTTATTTATTTTGTCATGGTTTATTTGACAGCAGAGGGCGCTCATCCAGTGCCTTAATGTCTTGCTGAAAATAGAGGTGAATTAGGTGAATTTTTTAGTGTGAAGATATTATTTGTAGTTATAAACACTGATGCCAATGTGACGTTTAAAAGTCAGTTCAAGTCAGAAGAATTTGTGCATATTTCCACTTTAAAGCTTATCATGTGATCCATAATATAACCAGCTGGAGTCTGGATCAGATACAGAAACAAGCTGCTTTTTCAAGTGTCCTTTCCACTTCTTTTAGCCTCTGGAGGTAAAACAGTCTGACAGAGCTGGAGATTGTGGCCAAATACTGGAGCTTTGTGTAATCTGTGTTCATGGTTACACACTCTGTCTTTAATGATTTGATCACAAAATGCTTGACAGGAAAGTCTGCTCCGTTTGGGAAGCTTTGGGTTAGCCACACTAGGACCACAACAAAGAGAGAAAATGTGAAGTGAAAAGAAAAGATTTATCCATTATAACAATAGATGTAAATACATATAATATAATAATATAGAGAAGAGCTAATAATTATCACAGTGCAATTCTCTCCCAGAGCCGCTGTTTCAGCCAATCAGAAGTGTGTGTCCAAGACAGTAGTTTTCTTTACTTTGAAATTTAACATTCAAATTCATTCATTTTCTACCTCTTGTTCCTGTTAGGGGTCACGGGTGACTGGAGCCTATCCCAGTGACTTTGGGCCTTAGGCGGGGTACACCTTGGTAGGCCTGTAGTTGACTAAAGAAATTCTTGGTCGACTAAAGTCCTTCCGTATCGACCAATTAATCGACTAAAAGGGGGTGTGGCAAAACTATGAAGTATTTCTCTGTATCTGACCCAAACTGCACTCAAAAGACAACAAATGCAGAGGAATTCATGCCAAAATAAACTATTTACACAGAAAAGTACAAGGAAACAGTATTTATGTTTAACTCCAAAATTTTCAGCAAATTTTAATCTTAATAAAATGATAAGTGGACTAATTAAAAATCTTGGTCGACTAAGACCCCATCGACTGATTAATCTACTAAACAGTTGATTTTACCACACTTTAGCTATTTTTGTTGGTTTTTAATTTTACTTCCTGATTGTATATGATGACATCACACAGAAAATTACCAAGAAACCATTCTATAATGCAGTGGTTCTCAAACTTTTTTCAGTTGCGACCCCCCAAAATAACAATAGTTTACATTTACATTTGCAACCCCAAACACAAAAAATGGGCAACACAAAAAGCGATAAATTAGCCTTATATCTAATGTTTGATTTTATTTTGAGAATATAGACCTAGAAAAATGACTTTAACCATCCAACAAATAGGAATCTACATTTACCACAAGCCTTGTTTAAGACTATTGTATCTATTTTTCCCCATCATCTGGGGACCCCTGGAAATCATTTCGCGACCCCCATTGGGGTCCCGACCCCTAGTTTGAGAACTACTGCTAGTGTTGCACCAAAACTAATCTAATTTTAGAAATTGATATGTGAACACCTTTATTTTGGTGAATCAGTGTTAAAGGGACAAAAAAGTAGTTTCCTTTCTGTAAATTTTGCAAAACCTTTGTCTCCCCAGTGTGATCTGTAAGTTTCAACATATTTTTCAACTTTTCTCCACAAACAGCGACCTGATTGGTGTAAAACTATAACTTATATTTACACGAAGTATTAATACACTGAATAACGTCAACATTAGAAAATCATGAAAAACCTGTCATATGCACTTTAAAAAGCAATACATTTGATTAGCTAAAACCTGCATAAACCCTGATGCTAAGGGCCTTATCTCAGTGAAACCCTGGACTAAACAATGGACAATAACATTACTGTAGATCTGTGAAGCTCTTGCTGTATGCTACAGCTAAGAAATGCTATTCCCACTATTTAACCAGTTCAGTTGTAAAGCTGCAGTGAGACGCTTATAGATCTTACTGCAGATTCCACGCTGCATCAGTCGTGTCTTTCTTCTGTGAGGTCAAAAGTTTTTGCATTTCCTCTGTAATACATATAGGATTGTATTGTGCCAGATTAGGGCGATATGGAACTTTAATAATTCAATTGGCAATTTCCACTGCCGTCTTTGCACTGAAACATGTCATTGTTCGAGCGGAGAAGTAGAAGAAAGCAACTCTTTCTACGGTGTCTAATGAGCTATAGATGAATATCGCGCTATACCAAGGCAGGAAGAGACCATCGCATTAATGAGAAAACTTGGGAAAAAAAGAATAAAGAGACTATAGAATATGTCATCTGATTGAACTGGTCTGTCCGCAGACTTCTGAGATGATCTGTGAGCTGTGAGGAAGGAATGACCACAGAACATTTTGGCATTTCCTGCAGATAACAAACACGAATGAGTGATGTTTTGAAGTTTGGCAGGATATAAAGTAGGTCTGGGCGATATGGTGATAAAAATCGAATGGTGAGCTCGTTCTTGTGACAATCTGCTATTTTTGTGAAGTCGTTGTATCATGATTCACTGTTTGTGTCTTTAATGTAGCTGTCTGTTCAAACACACTTTTTCTCCTGTTGTTTAGCCTCTGAAGCCTCTGAGCAGATGACTTTATTTACCTCTTAAAGGCCAGAGCTGCACAATTAAACCAAATCCACACAAAATTGGAATTTGAATGGATCCATCCATCTTCTTCCGCTTATCCGGGGCCGGGTCGCGGGGGCAGCAGTCTAAGCAGGGACTCCCAGACTTCCTTCACCCCAGACACTTCCTCCAACTCCTCGGGGGATCCCGAGGCGTTCCCAGGCCAGCCGAGAGACATAGTCCCTCCAGCGTGTCCTGGGTCTACCCTGGGGCCGCCTCCCGGTGGTACATGCCCAGAACACCTCCCGAGGGAGGCGTCAAGGAGGCATCCGGAACAGATGCCCGAGCCACCTCAACTGCTCCACTCGACGTGGGGGAGCAGCGGCTCTACTCCGAGCTCCTCCCGTGTGACAGAGCTCCTCTCTATCTCTAAGGGAGCGCCCAGCCACCCGGCGGAGGAAACTCATTTCGACCGCTTGTATCCGCGATCTTGTCCTTTCAGTCATTACCCAGAGCTCATGACCATAGGTGAGGGTAGGAACGTAGATTGACCGGTAAATCGAGAGCTTTGTCTTTCGACTCAGCTCTCTCTTTACCTCAATGGTCCGATACAGCGCCCGCATCACTGCAGACGCTGCACCAATCCGCCTGTCAATCTCACGCTCTATCCTTCCCTCACTCGTGAACAAGACCCCGAGATGGGGCCGTCCTTCCGTGGACCCACCACCTGCGGGAGGATCCGTAAGGGGCTGGTGCAGAGCAATCTGGGCAGCGGTCGAAGGCGGGGGCCTCGACAACCGGATCTCCGGACAATTTTAATGGATGCAATTAGCAAATCACAAAGACTGCAATTATTGAAGTGCAATAATTTCTTCCACAAACAACAAAATGTCTTGCTTTGATTTGAATAAAAACTGCTAACACTCATGTTCTGAAACAAGAGACAAAAATGCGACCAAAAGAGTTAAAAATGCAACCAAAAGCAACAAAAACACGCCTACAAACAACAAACACAACTCAGTGCACAAAACATGACTAAAAACGACAAAAACTTGACCAAAAATGGCAAAGACGCAACTGAAATGGCAAACATGCATTTAAATATGACAAACACAATCAAACGTAACAAAACGTGACTAAAAGTGACAAAATTGTGTTTAAAATGTGAATTTGAACTGAATCCTATTATTAAAACAAAAAATCAAGCAAGTCTAATCGCACTGGTCAGAAAAATCACAATCAGATATTTTTCCTAAATGGTGCAGCTCTATTAAAGGCAATAGAAAAATACAAAGTGAACACGAATTGTGATAAAATGATCGGGCCCCAAGAAAATTGTGATAATTTTTTGCCATATTGCCCTGCCCTCGTATAAAGTTCAATCTCATAAATGCAAGCTCTGGGACCAGGGGCTTAGCACCAAATTCTGGGCCCTGATACAAACCTTCTTGGTGGGCCCCTAATAATTTTCTATGTATGATTTATTTATGTCAGCAAATTCAGTTATTGTCATTTTTTAAATTCCCTATTACTAGAATATACACCCTACGGTTTCTACATACATTTAACAATAATTCACTAATTTATAGCATCCTTGTATAACTATGCGCCCATATTATGATACAGAACTGTTCTCTGATCTCGAAACGTATTATTACCAAACTGCAAATTATAATCACTATTTTTACTTCTAAACAGCTTGGTTCATATGTTAGCCATGATTTTCCCTTTTTTTTTTTTTTTAAAGGTTTAAAGGAGCCCCCTGATGTCACGCAGAACTGTATTTAGTCTCTCAATTACTTTACTCAACCACATTGTCAAAAACAGTAGGGGTTGAAGTCGACTAATGAAATTCTTGGTTGACTAAAGACCTGCCCCATTGACGGACTAAAAGGGTGTAATGGCAAAAAAGATATCTAAAAAAATATGAAGTATCTCTGTTTATCTGACCCAAACGGCACTCAAAGACCACAACTGCATAGAATTTCATGCAAAAAAATAGCAGTTTATATAGAAAAGTAAACAGTGTATTTATGCATTAGATATATATAAATTAGATTAAACTTATGATTTACCCCAAAATCTTCAGCTCACCCAATCCACATCTTCTTGTTTTGGCACATAAATTTGTTATCTGTAAATAAAATAATTAGTCGACTCATAAAAATGTTGGTCAACTAAGACATCATTAGCCAATTAATCAACTAAACGACTAAAAGATCATAGCCCTAAAAAACAGATTAAAGCCTAGAAAAATGCAACTGAGAAAAAAAAAACATTATATGCTTTTATATTTTATATGCCCTGGGCCCCGGGGAAACCAGTACGCTTTACCCCCCAGTCTGACGCCCCTGTCGGAGACAATTATACAGAGGAAAAGAAGCGCACTCGTAGATGGTATCATGACCGTGACAAAGTGTGGCTGCAGTGGAAGTTGTAATGAAGCTCGATAAAGGACTCGGAGAGATTAGTTTGACTCCTGAGAACAAGATCGGAGCGGCACCTGCACCTTTTGTCTCTGTCTCATTAAACTGGCCCTGATACGACTAGGACCACATTCTGTAGTTTCTGTCTGACCTCCACTGACCTGACATTTGAAATATATTATGAATTTGCCCACAGTCACAAATGCTGTTTTTGGAGGTGCACAAACTGGATGTTTGTTTTATTTTCTCTTCTGTTTGTTTGTGGACAGCATTGAATCAGAATCAGAATCAGAAATTCTTTATTGTCATTGTCAGTGAAATTCACAAACGTAGGAACTTGCTTCGGCGTAGGTGCGACATAAAGCAAAGGATAAAATATAAAAAATATATAAAAAGGCATGCATAAAATTAAGAATAAAATAGACTAAGATAGACTATATACAGAATGTACAGTTGGCAGATAGTGCAATGTGCAAATGAGTAGTGCAAATAGATTGTTCTTAAATAGTATTATTGTTGAAGTGACAGGTGTTACAAAGTGTTCATGAGTCCAACGGCAGAGGGAAAGAAACTGTTCTTGTGGCGGGAGGTTCTGGTCCGGATGGACCGTAGCCTCCTGCCCGAGGGGAGTGGCTCAAATAGTCCGTGTCCAGGGTGAGAAGGGTCAGCTGTGATCCGACCTGCTCGTCCCCGAGTCCTGGAGACGTACAGGTCCTGGACAGATGGAAGGCTGCAGCCGATCACCTTCTCAGCAGAGCGCACAATGCGCTGTAGTCTCTGTTTGTCCCTGGCTGTGGCTCCAGCGTACCACACGGTGATGGAGGAGGTGAGGATGGACTCGATGATGGCCGTGTAGAACTGCACCATCATCTGCGCCGGCAGCTTGGCTTTCCTCAGCTGCCGCAGGAAGTACATCCTCTGCTGGGCCTTCTTGATGATGGAGCTGATGGTCGGCTCCCACTTGAGGTCCTGAGTGATGGTGGTGCCAAGGAAGCGGAAAGAGTCTACGGTGGTGATGGGAGAGTCTGTCAGGGCGAGGGGGGGCAGGGGGGCTGAGACTTTCCTGAAGTCCACGATCATCTCCACTGTCTTCTGGGCGTTGAGCTCCAGGTTGTTGGTGCTGCACCAGGACACCAGCCGGTCCACCTCCCTCCTGTAGACAGACTCATCGCCGTCCGAGATGAGTCCGATGAGGGTGGTGTCGTCTGCAAACTTGATCAGTTTTACAGAGTCGTGGCTGGAGTTGCAGCAGTTGGTGTACAGGGAGAAGAGCAGAGGAGAAAGTACACAGCCCTGTAGAGTTCCTGTGTTGATAGTCCGAGTCTCTGAGACATTCTTCCCCAGCCGCACGCACTGCCTCCGGTCCGTCAGGAAGTCAGTGATCCACCTGCAGATGGAGTCAGGCACGTGGAGCTGAGAGAGCTTGTCCTGGAGCAGAGCAGGGATGATGGTGTTGAATGCAGAGCTGAAGTCCACAAACAGGACCCTGGCGTAGGTTCCCGGGGAGTCCAGATGCTTCAGGATGAAGTGGAGGGCCAGGTTGATGGCGTCGTCTACAGATCTGTTGGCTCTGTAGGCGAACTGCAGTGGGTCCAGGGCGGAGGAGGTGAAGGACTTGAGATGGGGCAGGACCAGGCGCTCAAAGGACTTCATGACGACAGGCGTCAGCGCCACAGGCCTGAAGTCATTAAGTCCAGTGATCCGGGGCTTCTTGGGAACAGGGACGATGATGGACGACTTGAAGCAGGCTGGGACATGGCATGACTCCAGGGTGGCGGGGGAGACACCGTCTGGTCCAGCAGCTTTCCGGGGGTTGGACTTCCGAAACTGTTTCCTTACATTGTCCCTGTGTAGTGAAAGGCCAGTGGGGGAGGTGGGGGGACCCGGGGTGTGATTGGCAGAAATGTCTATTGTAGTGAGATAGGTGGGGGAGGGGGTTGAGATTTCGAATCGTGAATAGAAGGAGGCGAGCTGTTCAGCGAGTTTCTGGTCGTCAGCAGCATGGGGGGCTTTGGGCTTGTAGTTGGTGATCTGCCTAAGTCCCCTCCAAACCGCCGAGGCGTTGTTAGCAGAGAAAGACTGCTTTAGGCGCGTGTTGTACAGAGATCTAGCTCTTGACACCTCCCTGCTAAATCTGTACTTAGCACCTTTGTAGCTCTCTCTGTCCCCTGCTCTGAAAGCTGCCTCCTTCTGCTGCCTGAGCTGCCTCAGTTTGGGTGTGAACCAGGGCTTGTCATTGTTATAAATCACCCTGGTGCGTGTGGGGATGATACTGTCCTCACAGAATTGGATGTATGACGTCACAGTGTCCGTGTACTCATCCAAAAAAATCCGTGGCAGTTTTGAACACATCCCAGTCTGTAATGTCCAAACACGCGCGTAGTTCCTCCACTGCCTCGCTGGTCCACTTCTTAGAAGTCCTCACTACAGGTTTGGAGAGCTTCAGCCTCTGTCTGTACGTGGGGATCAGGTGGATCATGGCGTGATCTGAGAGCCCTAGGGCAGCACGAGGAACCGCGCGGAAGGACCCACTCACTGTAGTGTAACAATGATCCAGCGTGTTCTGCTCTCTGGTCGGGCATTTAATAAACTGTCTGTACTTTGGTAGTTCCTGGCTGAGATTACCCTTGTTAAAATCCCCGAGGATGATCAACAAGGAGTCCGGGAAGTCCTGCTCCGTATTCAAAACCCGCTCCGCTAACACGCGCTGTGCCTCGTGTACGTTCGCGCATGGCGGGATGTAAACAGCGGCGAGAATGAATGAAGCGAACTCACGTGGAGAGTAGAATGGTTTACAGTTAATGAAGAGATATTCCAGATCAGGAGAGCAGAGTTTGGAGATCACAGTCACATCGGAGCACCAAGCGTTGTTGATGAAGAAACAGACTCCACCGCCTTTTGTTTTTCCCCCGGAGAGATCCCTTTGTCTGTCGGCGCGGAGGAGCTGGAATCCCTCCAAATGGAGCGCGCAGTCCGGGATCGACTCGCTGAGCCACGTCTCCGTGAAACACAAAACAGAAGACGAAGAAAAGTCTCTGTTCCTCTTCATCAGCAGCGCCAGTTCGTCCATCTTGTTGCTGAGTGAGCGGACGTTGGAGAGGAAAATCCCAGGTAAGGCGTGCACGCGCGCGTTCAGGCGCACGAGAGCCCCCCGCGCGCTTTCCTCTTCTGCGGCGTCTCACTCTTTGGCCAAAACTAGCGCTAAGTCTGCAGCAGACACTAAAAAAACTGGAAATAAGTCCGTGGGGGCAGAAGTTTTGATGTTTAAGAGCTCTTCACGGGTGTAAGAGCACGCGGACACACGATTAACGCACAAAAACAAACAACATAGAGCGCACCAAAACGCCAGGGCATCCGTCAGCGGCGCCATCTTGACATGTATTTCATAGATTTTTTCCACACTGGACATTGTGCAGAAAACGTTTAATAAAATTTTGGACTGAAATGCTGTATCAATACATTCATGAAGAGTGAAACAGTGTGCAGGAGTTTCCTTAAGTGTTTTCTACTAAATGCTTTTCCCCCTATGCACCTGTTGCCCAGTCAGGTATGCAGTTTGTCCAGCAACATGATGGGCGTTGTACAATATCTTTTAAACAAATGCCTTTGTGCAGTGATTTTCAGTCTTTTTTGAGTCACGGCACACTTTTTTGTTGAAAAGTTCCCATGCACTCCACCTTTTAGACCTTTTGGTAAACATTATCTGATGTATGATAATGATATATAGCTCTTTAAAAGAAAAATACCTTGAGTACTTTGAGTTTGGCATCTCATGTTTTAGATCTAAAAAAAATTTTATAAAACAAAATGAACATCTGTATCTGGTTCTGTTTGCCCTGGCACTGAGTTTAGGCACCATCTACTGGCTGCATAGCACTCACACAAACTAATATTATGTTTGTCAGAAAATGTGAATGAGAGTTAGTTTGTAGTGATCGGGTTGAGACTGCAGAAATGAGAGTGTGTCTGGTGATTATTCAATTACTCAAAGCAGCAGAAGATTCTTGGATAAGTGACGTCTAAAATCGCGAAAACATCAGTCATTGCGGGAGTTCAGCAGAGTGTGTTTTTGATGGTCGGACGGAGAGGATTTTCTGAGCAGGATTCATCGGTGTTGTGATGCTGGAACAATGTTAAAACAGGGTTAAAAGCTAAAAAGAAATCACTATAACATAATATGTTCTCTTCAAAATTGGCAGTTGTGATTTTATTGCTTTCTTTTTATTGCTTTATGTGTTCAGGTCACTTCAAAATGGCAAACTGACAAAGTAATAAAAGAATTTGTGTTCAGAACATTTCAGAACATTTTTGTTGCTTTTTGTCTAGATTTGTTGCTTTCACCATGTACTCATTTGGAAGTTTACAACACATCTTTTTTCATTTTTATTTTGAATCCTCTTTTCATAGCCATTTTTCTCCCTAACAACATCCACAATATTATCTAAAATTCTACATATTATTCACCCCAAGTTTCAATATTAATTTCTTTCATATTCCATACAGACTTTGAATCACTGCCATCTCTGCAACATACCCTTGTACTGTCAGGGGATTGACTGTAGACCTCTCAATTAAAGATCTAGACATATCCTTCACCAATAGTGACTGATTTTCAATCTCAGTTCAAATTGGATTGGTTGCACAGCTTCTGTCAAAACTAAATGCAGCCCTCAGGCCAATTTTTGTGTGCCCTCAGGCTTCTTGTGATTCGGCCCAAATTATCACTCCTAACACATTTTACTGCAAGTTTTAAAATTCTCCACAATCATAGCTTCAGTTACAAAGATATAGGGCCGTATTTTGCCCCTGGCATTAGCGCTTTGACCAGGAGGCGGCTCCAGATCGGGCTTTTGCCCCCCTAACGGCAGTAACAGTAGCTTAAGGATGCTGTACTTGTCCTCTGGAGGCTGTAGGGGGATGTGACAGTCCATATGTGGTGAACGTGTTTGAATCGATGTCTGAGAACTGTGACGTCTAAAAGGCAGACAGTGCAGGAGATGTTTGCATCCAGGGCACATCCAGAAAGAAGCCAATGCTTCACAGGAGACACTTGTTCTCCTACAACAAGTCAAAGAATGAGAGGGACTCACATACGGGACAATAAAACAGCAGTGTGTCCTGAAGCCAGAGAGACCACTGCAGTGACCACCGCTCTGGAGCTTCTCTGACCGTTCTCTCCAGGTCCTGAGTGCCATTCCATCTGTCCTCCCGAGAGATCCCTGTGAGTCCCAAAGTAGTTTTTTTTCTTTTCTTTTTTTTCTAATACGCCTCCAAATGCTGCAGCGTGGCTTGTCTGTTTTACTGCAGAGACAGCTTTTGTCTTTAATAAAGCCTCATTTGTGTCACTTGAATAGATCTATAACCATAGGAACTTGAAACTGTTCCAAGGGACAAATATACAACACCAAACGCCTGGCACATGGACGTGCTGCGGTCGTGCACACCTGTCACAGCATTCATTCATAAAGTCAGTTCAACCTCCTCTTTTCATCACTGCAGCGAGCGCGCTCACACACACGCACGCACGCACGCACGCACGCACGCACGCACACACACACACACACACACACACACACACACACACACACACACACACACACACGAGGTGTGCGCTGCCCGTGTATCCGCTGTTTCCACTGGACATGAGCGGGACTTGGGACTGAGGTGTTTAAGTCTGATCGCCGACCAATTAATAATTTAATGGAAACAATGGACATTTGAGGCAGATCGATGGAAATTCAAATGGAAACTATACGGACTATATTAATTATTCTGTATGTATCATCCTAAATCCTAATAAAACAACCATTAAGCTTGTTTTATTATTATTATCTGGTTCATATGAGGACAGTAATACAACTCCAGGAAATGTTTCCCGTGTTATGTTTGATGTTTATTTGTTACGATTCTGGTCACTCACAGAATGCACCACACCACGCCCTACATTTGCTTCACTCCACCTCATATTTTGGCATGATCATGTCTCTTGTTTAGAGCTCCACAAAGTTTGCACTGCCACAAAACGTCATCATTAACGCCAGCACTGCGTTACCGCCACGGGCAAAATACGGCCCTTGATACGTGAAAAATACGTGACATAGACCTGACATTAAAGCTGGGGAACCTAATTATTTAACCGTTCATAATTTAGATTTGATCACGATTCATGTAAACATACCATCTTTATTTATTTAGGAATCTAATGGGGCTGTAGTCAACTAAAGAAATTCTTGGTCGACTAAAGACCCTTCCTATTGACTGATTAATCGACTAAAAAGGGATGTGGCAAGTATCTCTCTGTATCTGACCCAAACTGCACCAAAAACACAACTGCACTGGAGTTAATGCAAAAAAAAAAAAAACAATTTATACAGAAAAGTACAAGGAAACTGTGTATTTATGTTAGATATACAGGATATACATTAGATTATAACTCATGATTCACTCAAATCTTTAGCTAACTCACTTCATATCTTCACTTTTTCGCCATAAAATAATTAGTCAACTAATAAAAATGTTGGTCGACTAAAACACCATCAACCGATTAATCAGCTACAGCTACTACAGCCCTAGAAACTAAAGTAGAGTTCTTCAGAAATTCCAGATTTCATCACTATTTGTTAAATCCAACTGTCACTTAAGAGTCTTAAACAGACTGACCAACAGAGGTTGTAGACAACATCACAGCATTCTGAATTTTAACATTCATTCATTCATTTTCTACCGCTTATTCCCGTTAGGGGTCGCGGGTGACTGGAGCCTGTCCCAGTGACTTTGGGCCTTAGGCGGGGTACACCCTGGACAGTGGCCAACTCGTCGCAGGGCTAACACAGAGAGACAGAGACAAGGACAGACAACCATTCACTCTCACATTCATTCACTACGGGCAATTTAGAGTTGTCAATTAACCTACACAGTCATGTCTTTGGACGGTGGGAGGAAGCCGGAGAACCCGGAGAGAACCCACGGTAACACGGGGAGGACATGCAGACTCCACCCAGAGAGATCGTGTGATGTTGGTCTGGTCCAGGATTCGCACCCACCATCTTCTTCTTGGGAGGCATTATATTACCAAAATAGTCATTAGTTGCAACCCTAGATAAATGTGAGCGGAGCTGCATTGTTTATCTGGTTTTCTACAACTGTTTACTTGATTTTCTTTGTTTAAATGTCAAATACAAACACAGTATTTAGCTGAGTTGTTGACTTTTCTATTTGTTATCAGCAGCAGCTCTTATGCATTTTAGATGTGTTTTGAGTTTTTGCAGGAGAAAATGTCATGGGAAAGCGTCTTAAATTGAGCTCAGAAAACAATAGAAAATGAGTGAATCACAATATCTCAACTCTTCAACTTTCTTTAAAAAAACACTCCAGACAAAATGAATTACTGTATCTTCTTAAGCTGTCATTTTCTCACACTTATGTTTTCTCATTCAAAGCTTGACTTTTGAGCCGATGTCTCTTTTTCACTTTTAAAACATTGCAGGAATAATTCTCCGAGTCACTTTCAGTTGTAAATTCCAAGTAATTATTCAGCAGTGGTGCACAACATTTCAGGTTTCCAGTCCATTACTTGAGCGTGTTTGAAGGCGACGTGACTGAAGTGTGCGAGAAAGCATTGGACACTGAATGATCGTGTTGTTATGAGTAAATTCTGTTCACCGCAACTTCGTTTTGGAGCTGTAATTCACCACACAGCTGGCCCGCTACCAACTCCATTTGTGCTCAGTATTGCTTTGCCTGAGATTCTAACTGTGAATTGCAAAGAACACAACACCGGTACATGTTGTTCCATCTTCTCCGCAGGGTGAATATGAAATTTCCTGTTTTGTTTGGCCGTTAGTTTGAATAAATCAGTCAATCAAACTTTAAACATAACGCAAAGTGCTTCACAGTTCATTTAAACAATCCCACATTCAACACACCCACGCACTTAGAGAGAAGGTAGAGCTGTGCAGTTAATCATTTTTATATAAAATCATCATTTCAATTGTTAATATATTCAATTACAAAAATGCTGCAATCATGAATATAATGAATTTCCTTCTGTTCAGAGTTTTAAGTCGCCTCTTTTTGCCTCAAAACCTGGAGCAAAGGCACTTTTCTAAAACATTACTGGATGGATGAAGTACTCAATTTTGTTACTCAAGTAAAATCACAGATAAAGCAGCAAAAAAATACTTAAGTAAAAGTATCACATTTTAAAATCTACTAAAGTAAAAGTAATAAAGTACTCCTTTAAAATGATGCCTGGCCTCCATTCTAATCTCCATGTATTATTCAATACTGTGGATTATTCTGGAGACGCCGCCACATAATCTGACTTCAGGGGGCGGGACAAACATACGTCAATCAGACGAACAGCGGACGTGACGACGGCTCCAGGAAAGTACAGTTTATGAAAGGTCCAAAAAGTCCAAAATGGCTGTAGCTGTAAAGCTTCCTCTGGCTGTGGTTTTAACGACACGTCCTGGTCTTTTAAAAGAGAGAAGCCCCAAACATTTTCTCTGTCGTGGACGCCATCTTGTTTGTTATTGCTCGTAATCGCGGCACACGGATGTGACCTTCTCCTCTCACGGCTCTGATTGACTCGGGTGTAGATCATGCCCATATCCACTTTCTTTCTAAATTGAAAGATAGTGGGAATGGCTGGTCAGGCTATTTAAAATGTACTTTAAGAGTGAAAAGTAAAAGTAGTTCTTTTTGGTTTGGAGAACTATTAAAGCATCAAATTGTAATTTTGATTGATTTATTCTGTGGAGTTTTGTCCATTAAAGGCAACTTTCCAGGTTATTTTTTTCTTCAGAGGCTTTTTTTTAGGCTGTTTTGCTTAAAGGGAACTAGAAAAAAACAAGATGCAAGACGTTGACATAAATGTGCAAAAAAATAAATAAATAAAAACTCCTCAGTCTTTTCAGCAGGTCTAAAACCGTAAGTAGATATTCTTTTACTTTCCAGTCCCGTTCAAATATGTATTGGAGTAGAAAGTACAGATACATGCTGAAATGCAGTGAAGTAAAAGTATCTACTGTAAAATGTACTTAAGTAAAGTATAGATACATAAAAAATTACAGTACTTTTACTTTTGTACTTTCCACCACTGCTAATAAAATACTGTATATTTGTTTTATACTTTCTGGACAGAATCATTTTGACAATATAGAAGTGATTGTTTGAAATAATCGTGATTGGAATTATGAGCCAAATAATCACGATTATAATTTTTGCCATAATAAAAGATCAACGTCTATATTACAGGTTCAACGACACATTTAACTAAAACGTACTGAACATGATTATATTTAAAGTTTTATAAAACATTTTGCCTATTTGTCCCCAGTTTGACAGTCTGTGTAAAGTTTATAATGTTACTTCCTGTTTGAACATGAGCAGCGAATATGACATAGAGGTAATTCTACGACTGTTACCTAGCAACCAGACTGCAAACAAGGGCCAAAATCCATAAAAAGTACGCAATAGTTATGATTTGACAAATGATATTATCTGATAAAACCTTTATTTTTGTTGAATGGCAGTTTAAACAATACAGATAATAATTCAGTACTGTCTGCAATTATAATTAGCAATTTTAGAAAAAGGCTGGTTCCAAGAGGCTGCAGTACCTCACACGGCCACAAATCAATCTGGGAGCCATCGTTATTATACGAAGTAAAACAAAGATGGCGCCAAAATTGCCGTTTCAGAGTCCTAATAAAACAAAGATGGCAGCCATCGTTTCAGGAAGTAAAACAAAGATAATATCGTTTCAGGAAAATAAAACGTGGCCAATATCGTTTCAGGAAGTAAATGCGGTAAATGCAGTAAGAAACTTTTTTGGGGTCATGCGCCAATGAGCACTCTCCATAGGGATAAACAGGACGGCCATCTTGGATTCATCTTCCAGGTTTTATTATAGTTCTATGGTTTTAGAACTCAGCACTACTTCCTGTAATTTTTTTGCTTTATTTTTCAAGATTCCTTCGCAAACTGCAACTTCACAGATGTAAAACTATAATAAATATTAACCAGAGATGCCCTCCCACCAAACTAAGTCAAAATTATAAAAACATGAGAACCTTCATATAGACTTTAACCGTCTGTGACCAGCTCCAGAGGCCAAGGTGCTTTAGAGCTGGTTTGCTCTGGACTGTCTTAAAGGAGACTTGTTGTGCAAAGTTGACTTTTAGGAGCTTTTAATCATATTATTGTTTTCCTTGTCATTAAACCACTTGCAGTTGTATTTAGAGTGATTCATGCATATTTGAGTAATTTTGATTCGGCTGCGAACAAGTTGCTGCGACAGTTTCACCGACGCCCACTGCTATTTACTTACAGCGTTGTGCAATTTTGTTTTCTTGACCGATGACCCTCTTAGGATTCATTTGCGACTCACTGAAACAAAGAGATTTTTTTTATAATTTTTATTTGTTTTTGGCACAAATAGTGATGACTTTACAGTGATGTTCTGTAAAGGGGCAGTGGAAACAGTGCTGTTGTTTTTTCCCCTGAAGTCACCAAACTTGCTTTCATTTTAAGTCGTTTTAGATGAATATTGCAATTTAAAATGTTCAAAATACAAAAGAATGACATGTATTTCAATTTATTTTTGAGCAAACACATAATTTGTAATTGAATAGATGCTAGAAGATTGTAACTTTTGTCATGTCATACTATGGAACATTCCAGGCAAAGCAATAACGTAAGTATATAGCCTCCTATGGACAGGTGTTGAAAATTTGCATTTTTGGTATAACACTTGAAACAATGCATCTGGTTTGTCCAGTGTCATTGCCATGTCCATAACAAATAAATAACTTCAAAGGCTTTTTTCTTAAAATGCTTTTTTCTCCTCTAGGGACATAAGAACCACCACTTAAAGTAGCTACTACAAATACCACATTTTACAATCTTGGACTTAACAAACATTTTGACGAAACATACAAACATACAAGTATTTTTTATATCTAATTCTAAAACTGATTTACTAAAGTTGTAAGAAAGAAAAAAAAGAAGCAAAATTAGAATTTTTAGGACAATTTTCAGTCCAATCTGTTTTACTCAAAAACTAAATAAGAAATCCAAAATCCCCTCCGTACATTTTTTATTTGTAACAAATATATGTACAAAACGAACCAAGATATTTAAACCTGGTTCTGGCCATTTTTCAGATTTACATGGCCCAAAGATGGACGTTTTTACACCCTATTTCTACATGAAAGCATTCAAGGATGAAAACCTTGTAATACATTTTTTTCTTACATTTATTTGACTAAACTACAGAAGAATTTTCAAATTGATATCTTTAAATGTAATATTTTTTCCTGTTCAGCTGTAGCGTCTCACCTTAATGTTCTATTTACAGATTTATCGTTTATTTAGTGCCTACATTTACGTTTGAGCGCAGAGAGAGGTGTTCAGAATGAGGCCAGACAGATTATGCAGACGCTGGTGTTAAATGTTGGCGCGGCCCTCCTGTGACCTGCTTAAGTGGGCACAATTCTCACCTGGACCTCATCTCCAGTTGGCCTTAATCACACCAGAACATCACACCGCTGCTTCTCCACGGAGGACCTCGAGGAGTAAATTGGCCCTGGAGTTCGTGCGGACGACTTGTGACGTGTCGGGTTCATGAGTGTATTTTCACTCCTTTTCTTTTTTTTAATTCATGCTGTATTTAGGTCAGAGCTCCTTCTGGTCAAGGGCTGGATTATTGTTAATAAAATGTTTTTAGGGCTTTTTAGTTGTTTAGTCCGGCCTTTCCCAACCAGGGTACAGGGACACCAAGGGGTACGTGAGCAATTATCAGAGGGTACTTAGAATGGTTTCAGGTAGAGCTGCAACTAACGATTACTGTATTTTGGTAATCTATTAGTCTAGCAATTATTCCTTCAATTAATCGTGAAAGGCCCTTGAATATGAGAATTTTACTCAATTTTATCCAAATAAAGCTGAAGTGAAGGCGTTTGACGACGTCCTGGTGGAGAATATATATAGATGAACAAGGATTTTAATCAAAAACACACAATTGACATGTTTCCTGTGTGTTTTTGGTGTCATTCCTGCTCTGTCTGAGAAATAAAACCTCTTCTTTCAGCACATACAATGTTTTGGAGTCTGTGTATTGACCAGTTAACGATTACTTGATTATTTAGTTAGTTGACAACCATTTCAATAATCGATTAGCTGCAATTAATCCATGAATTTGTTGCAGCCCTGGTTTCAGGTATTAAAAGAAGATGAAATGTACTTTTTTCTGTAATTTGTTGGAAATGTAGTATCTTTTTAGAGTATATTGAGTCATAAATATGATTAAAACAAAACTATAATAGAGTTAATCGACAATACGTGACGAGTAAACCCATTTATTTGCCTGAAACTCAAGTTAAGGGGTATTCTGTGTTTGCGACAAAGTTTGGGGGGAACTCGAGGCAAAAAAGGTTGGAACCACTGGACTAGTCGACCAAAATTTGTAGCAATCAACTATTTTATTTAGATCAAAAGGATTTATAAGAGCAAGATATGGAGTGAGTTAGCTGAAGATTTTGCAGTGAATTGTGAGTTTAATCTAATTTATATAACTCTAACTCATAAATACACTGTTTACTAGTTCTTTTCTGTATAAATTGTGTTTTGCAGTTCTTGTATTTTGCCACACCCTCTTAAATCTTTCGATAAAGCATGTCTTTAGTCAACTTCAGCCCTTGTTATTTGCTTTAATATTGATTGTAATAGTGATTATCAAAACTCAACAAATGTGTAAACTAGTGTCAATCAGTGCATCCTTCAGACTCCAACTTAACTCCGACTTATATTTACTAAAGAAAATAAGAGGAGACAACTTTTATCCGTCCCACAGTGGAGAAAAGCCAGTGGTGATATGGTTAACAGGTCTATGCACAGACTCCGAAACATGTCATGAGATGCAGAGAAGAGGTTTTATGACTCAAACAAAGGATGAATCAGATAAAATGACACGGGAAATGTGTAACTTTTGTGTTTTTCATGAAAACACTCTTTCGTCTGTAAATATTCTCCACCAGGACGTCCTTAAACGACTACAGTTCTGCTTTGTCTGGATCAGTTTGAGTGAAATTCTTCATCTGAACAACTATTAACTATTGGAAAGAATAATCGCTAGACTAATTGTTTACCAAAATAATTATTAGCCCTACTTGCAACGCACATTTAAAGAACAGTAGGAGAATATAAACATGACATAAAAAACAGGATAATATCTTTAAAAATACACTAAAATAAATCTTACACATTGTGCAAGTAGAGCAAAAAATGACATTAAGTGGCTATGACAAAGATGTGTGCAGTGCAGCAAATGGACAGAATAAATAGCAGGTAAAATGACCTAAGTGCATATTATGTACAGTAAGTGGCTATGGTTGAGTACAGTGCAGCAAATGGACGGATAAAATGACAGATAAATTGACTTGATTTACTTGAATTGATGACTAGCTTTCTTTCAACAAACATGAGCTCAAAGCCAGATTGTCATTCTTCTTCAGAAATAAAAAGTGTTTCCCTCTTAATTATAGAAAACATTTCTATATTTCTACATATTTCTACTACATTTCTCTCAGTGTTGTTGCAGATTTGCAGCAGCAGTTATCGTCTTTAGAGGCAGAAATGCTCAGAACGAGTTTAGCGATGATTTAAGGATTTAAAACAGCCAAGCATTCTCAGATAAATGACGTAAATGATCTGAAAATACGTCATAAAATCCAGGAGACCCCATCCGAGCATCAAACACACGTCCTGCTGAACTCCCGGGATTTTCGGACGTATTTTCAGACTTCATACATCACTTATCAGAGAATGTTCTGCTGTTTTAAATCCTTAAATCATCGCAAAACTCGTTCTGACCATTTCTTCCACTGCTGCAGCAAATCCGCACAATGACGTCTTTTCAGCGCTAACTAGATCGTGTATATATAGCGCAGGGGCCATCTGCTGGATGCATTCGGTAAGTGTCATTTCATAGTGACTGAGAACACCAGTCATAGAATGAATAAGACTTTTTTTTTTTTTTTTTTACATGAGATGGCAAATTTAAGGCACTCAAGAGCATGTTTAAAGGATAATATGAAAAATGCAGAATATTTTTCCTTTAAACGCAGCTGACACATTTTTCTGACCGTTTAAACCTTCATTCAACAAAATAATGTAATCAGGTATTATTATTTGTCAAATCATAACTATTGTGTAATTTAAATGGATTTTGACCCTTGTTTTCAAAATGGTTGCTAGGTAACAGTTGTGGAATTACCTCCAGGTCATATTTGTGCCCCTGTCCAACCAGGAAGTAACATTATAAACATCATCTAAACTGTCATACTGTGGACAAATAGGCAAAATGTTCAGTAAAATCTTAAATATAATCATGTTCACTGCGTTTTAGTGAGATGTCGTCGAGCCTGTCAGAGAGACTTTAAAGCTCATTTCAAACACCTCGGTTTGGTAAAGTTCAGCGGTGAGTCACCTGTCGACACCGGCTCGTGACCTCTTTGAGTGACGGGAAACAAAACAAAAGTGACAACTGAAGTGACTCATAAATATGCAAAGGGCAAAGGTCAGAAAACGGCACAAAATTTCCTAGGCTCGAGGGCTCATCTGCACTTTAAGAAAAAACACACATTTGTCAAGATTAATTAATTTCTGAACAGAGCCTCAAAGACCTTTCTACTTTCTACATTTTAGTCACACTTGTAAAAGATGACATTTCAGTTGTTGTTTGAATAGTTTATTTGCAAAAACAGATGAAAATGTTTCCTTTTGATTAGGCCTGTCACGATAATCACTTATTGTTCAATACATGATTGAAAGAACAATATATTTTGGATCTTGTTCTTGTTCTTGTTCTTGTTTTTCTTTTCTGTTTTACAATAATATTTGAGCCTTAGAGAGCTGAATAATTAACATTTATGACTCTTTTGATATCGCAAAGTTAATGCTGCTATTAATTTGTTGTATTTTATGTTTTTTGGCAAGAATTTATGTTTAGAAAAGGAGTTGGTGGCATAATCGTTAATTGTGATCTTTTTCTGTAATAATATAGCACCCATCAAAATTTGTTATCAGGCCTACTTTTGATTCTATCTTCTACAGAAATTATTAATTATAGTTTAGTTGTAGTTAAGTACATTCTAAGCCTTCCCTATTCAGGCCGTATTTTGTCGGTAGCGCAGCGGTGGCGTTAATGATGATGTTTTGCGCCAATGCAAACGGTGATGTTGTGGGGCGTGGAGCTCTAAACAAGAGGCGTGATCATGGTAAAATATGAGGTGGAGTGAAACCAATGTAGGGCGTGGTGTGATGCATTCTGTGAATGAACAGAATTGTAGCAAATAAAATTCAAAACCAGTGCAGTGAAAAATATAACATGGGAAACATTTCCAGGAGTCTATTGCTGTCCTCATATGGACCAGATAATAATAAACAAGCTTAATGGACACACATAACCAAAACAACACATCACAAAATAATGAATATAGTCCTATTAAGACGATCTGCCTTAAAAAGCTTTAGCTGAGTTTTCATTGCGCTGGAGCGGTCAGAGAAGCTCCAGAGCGGTGGTCACTGCAGTGGTCTCTCTGGCTTCAGGACACACTACTGTTTTGATCACAACCGCTGCTGAACAGAGTATGTTTACATCGTGGGGCTTCAGAGCTGTTTTATTGTCCCGTATGTGAGTCCCTCGTTCTTTGACTTGTTGTAGGAGAACAAGTGTCTTCTTTCTTTTCCTGGATGTGCCCTGGATGCAAACATCTCCTGCACTGTCGGCCTTTTAGACGGCACAGTTCTCAGTCACTGGTACAAACACATTCACCATATATGGAATTGCACCACCGCCTCCAGCAGCCTCTTTCCGCTAGTGTTACCGCTGTGAAAATAGAAAAAGCTCGACCTGGAACCGCCCCCTGGTCATATCGCTGATGCTAGGGGCAAAATACAGCCCCTTATCAGCCAAATAAAGGTTCATCTATAGTGACTGAAGGCTTCTAGACATACAATGTCTTTGAATAAAATGTATTGTTGATGAAAATCAGCAATAATCTATTATTTTTTTGGACATTTTGTTGGAATAATGTCACTGTCTTTGTTATAAAAGGTCTTTTGACATGTATTTTAGAGTCTGTATAGTCCAGTTAACAACATCACATGATCTCTCTGGGTGGAGTCTGCATGTCCTCCCCGTGTTACCGTGGGTTCTCTCCGGGTTCTCCGGCTTCCTCCCACCGTCCAAACACGTGACTGTGTAGGCTAATTGACAACTCTAAAATTGTCCCTAGTGAATGAATGTGAGAGTGAATGGTTGTCTGTCCTTGTTCATGTCTCTGTGTCAGCCCTGCGACGAGTTGACCACTGTCCAGGGTGTACCCCGCCTAAGGCCCAAAGTCACTGGGACAGGCTCCAGTCACCCGCGACCCCTAACGGGAATAAGCGGTAGAAAATGAATGAATGAATGAATGAATGATTATCAATTTTTATAGTCTTTTTTTTTTTTATAGTCGACTAGCCATGATTAGTTGAATAATCGTTGCAGCCCTAATATGTATATGATACATGCAACTTTCAGGCTATTAGAGATACAGTCACCTTCAAACTTTACTATTTTGTGCATTTTACTTTCCATTTGGATTATTTTGATCATTTATTTGACTCAACAATAGGTCTGTGCTTGTTATGACTGTCAGGTCTGTGTTCCTCTGCCTCGTCCCCAGCAGCTCCGCTGCCTCAAAAACAC
This sequence comes from Rhinogobius similis, assembly GCA_019453435.1. NCBI lineage: Eukaryota > Metazoa > Chordata > Actinopteri > Gobiiformes > Gobiidae > Rhinogobius > Rhinogobius similis. The sequence continues at coordinate 1,220,805 of CM033621.1, forward strand.
AGCTGTATTTTACCACCAAACAAATTAAACCAAGTAAATGTGCCTAAACGGATTGTTTTCTACGGAAAACTTGGAAGAGAGTCCCAAAAAAGATTGCTTTTTTTTTCTCACTAGTCGTGATGAAATTACTTGTATGATTTATGAGTGCCTTTAATCACTGACACTTAAAGCCAAAAGCAGAGTCTTTAAAAGTTCATATTTAAGTAATTCCTGGGTCGATTTACATAAAATAAAAAGTGACAGATAGATAAAACCAACCTCTCTTAGAATAGAGCTGCAGTAAGTTCGCTGTTTACGTTCTCTGTTTGTAAAGAACAGCAGGTTTAACCCTTTCATAGCACCAAAATGAATGACAGAGCACACGACGCCAAAGTTTTTTTTGGATTACACAGTCAGTGGCATTTTTAAAACAAAATGTCAAAAAAGAATTAACAATTTCGTATGGTGATCACTATTACACTTCATTCATAAATATTCTGTATTTAGAAGCCTTTAGTCAACATATTTCAACGTTTATTTGTTGATAATGTACTTAAAAAGTGTTTATAATTTCTGACTAGTCGACTACTAAAATAATCATTAGTTTTAGCCTCACTTGGGGCTGGATGATTTTTTTGGGCCAGATCATTATTTAGATTTTTTTCACTATTGTATTGTATTGTAGGTATGTATTTTTATATTGCCTTTAATAGAGCTGCACAATTTAGGAAAAATGTAATTGTGATTCAATTGCACATTTTAAACACAATTTTGTAGCTTTTAGTTGGGTTGTAGTCGACTAAATAAATTCTTGGTCAACTAAAGACCTTTCCTATTGACTAAAAAGGATGTGTGGCAAAAATATGAAGTATTTTTCTGTATCTGACTCAAACTCTATTCAAACTGCACTGGAGTTCATGCAAAAATATAACTAACATAAATGTGCTAGGAAACAGTGTATTTATATGTTAGATACACAGTCATGGATGAAAGTGTTGGCACCCTTTTTTCCTATAAAATTCAGTTTTTCTCCCCAAAAAGACTTGCTTTCAAGTGTGATTTTTATATTTCCCACACCTGTTACTTGCCCCAGGTGGGTTTAAATGTGCATCACACGCTTAAATTAAGTTATTTAGTCACAATTCTGAAAGAGCGCCAATAATTTTGTCAGGCCCATTTTTGGAGTTTTGTGTGAAATTATGTCAAATTAGCTTTATGGTTTTTTTTTGTTTGTTTTTTATTGTTCCGACACACTCAAAGGAAATAAATATGTAAAGCAAAAAATGTGTAATTGCGATACTTTTTGGGTAGAAATACTTCAGTTCACTTTCAGCCATGACTCTATATAAATTAGATTAAACACATGATTTACCACAAAATCTTTCACTAACTCACTAAATTTCTTCACCTTTTCGCTGTTTTTGTCATATAAATCCTTTTTAAAAAAATTATTTGTCGACTAATAAAAATGTTGGTCGACTAAAACACCATCCACCGACTAAACGACCAAAGGATTACAGCCCTAGTCTACTGTGAGTTCTGCGGCAAAACACAAAATACTCAGGAATATCCCAAAGTGAGGGATATAGCTGCGTGAGAGGATTAATGTGGATCGCCGGGCTTTGATAATGCTGATGTATTGAGCCGGCGTGTGTTCCCTGAAAGCCTTTTGTTTAGACCTTATTGCACGTCACCATCTGCTATGATCCGGTTGCCAGATTGCCCTGAGCGCCACATCAATCCCCTCTTTGGGCTCTGGATCTGCAAAAGTCAAATGCAGCTCCTCCCGGTTCCGCGGACGATCTGGCCGATGATTGGTAGTGACGGCCGTGTCCCCCGGAGGGCCCCGGCTTGTCAAGTTTGGACCCTCCTCAGTCCTCGGTGAAAGCAGCGACCCGTCCTTGCCCCGGTGCTTCTCAGAAATAGATGGAGACGAGGATGTCCCAAAAGCAGCCCGACTCTCTCAAACGTGCCGCTTTGATGTAGCTGCAGTTGGTTTGTTGCCGTTTGTGTGAGTTTACTCCCACACCAGCTCGTAATGTACTCTGTGAACTCTTGACTGGGGCTGGATGAGACTGACATTAATATAGGGCTGGTCGATAGGGCAAAAAATGATCATGATTTTCTTGGGGCCAGATCATGCTTTCGATTTTATCACTTTGTATTTTTCTATTGCCTTTAATAGAGTTGCACGATTTAGGAAAAATATCTAATTGGGATATATCTGACCAGTGCAAATGAGATTAAATGTGCGATTTATGTGTCTTTGTCATTTTTAGTCGCGTTTTGTTGCACTGAGTCGCATTTGTCGTTTGAAGACACGTTTTTGTCACTTTGAACGTATTTTTGTCACTATTGGTCGCACTTTTCTTGCTTGTTTCAGAACATGTGTACAAATCCAAACTACAGCGCTAACAGTTTTTATTCAAATCAAAGCAAGACATTTTGTTGTTTGTGGAAGAAAATATTGCACTTCAAAAATTGCAGTCTTTGCGATTTGCTAATTGCATCCATTAAAATTGCAATTGCAAGATGATATTATTCGAGTCTTTGCACGAGTTAAGCTAGCAGTTACAGTGATGATGTTTAGAGGCAGAAATGCTCAATGAGTCTGACAATGAGTTAAGGACTTAAAACAGCTGAAGATTCTTGAATAAATGAGATCTAAAATCAGGGGAAAAAAACATCACACAGAGGGAGTTCAGCAGGAAGTGTTTTTGACGGTCGAAGGAAGAGGATTCAAACCAACATTCCTCAAACTAGCATAAATGAAACTAAATGATACTTCAGGTGTGTTTTTGATGACAGAACATTGTTACAACAGGGTCCTTTAATGATTAGACAGATGTCAATAAAATTCACAAATGTACAGAAATATTACCTTTTACCCTTATTAGTGTCTTCACTTTTTTCATGTATATTTTTAATCTGCTTTTTTTGTAGCATTTTTTACTATAAACTAGGCCTGACACGATAACAAATTTTGAAGTGTGATATATTGCTGAAGATAATATAGATGATAAATGATATAAATTAATTTACTCTACCGACACAAACCAGGATTTAAAAAAAAACATATAATAAATAAGTGTCAGAGTGAAACATTAGTACTTTGTTTGTACCTGTATTGAGTCAAACAATTAAAGGTCTACAGCTCAAATCATACCATAGCACAGAAAAATAACAAAAAACCGGTTACTAATGTCAAGAGAAAGTATAGACAAATAAATACTACTTACTGTTATTTATTGAATGATACGTCGATATAGTAATTATCATGACAGAACTACTATAAACAAGAGACTCAATATTTAAATTTAGCATATCTTCAATACAACATCCACAATATTATCTAAATGTCGATACACTGTCCTCTCCTGCTCTTTACCTGGACTAAGTGTATGATTCTCTTTGTGATTCTGCTCCATGTTACAGCCTGTGCTGGTCGCTCTCACCTCTGTGTCTCCTCTGTCTGACTGTCCTTGTCCTCTCTCTCAGGCAGGGCCAGTCTGCACGGAAAGTCGTCCCTGCGGATAGAGAACGTGCGCTCAGACGACCAGGGCTGGTACGAGTGTAAGGTGCTCATGTTGGAGCAGCAGTATGACACCTTCCACAACGGCAGCTGGGTTCATCTGACTGTCAACGGTAAGACGCTCTGGACCTGCTCGTGTGCACGGGACCTGTACCCAGGGGTGTTGGACTGGGGGGGGTAAATGGTACTAGTTTCCCCGGGGCCCAGGCAGGAAGGGCCCTCAAACACACTCTCGCTGTCTCTGTCTCGCGCAACATAGATTTTCCTTGCGCGGAGGCCGTGGGAGCTGTGTTTTCAGTGTTTTCATTTTAAAAACAGAACATTTCTATCAGATGAAGACTTTGGTGTTATTGCGATATATTTATTTTGTTGCGATATCATTATTTCGTCAGCCAATATTACGATATACCACGCAGCCCTACTCAAAAGCATGTTTTTCTCAGTTGCATTTTTCTACGCTTTTGTAATAAAATTCATTGTGATTGAGTAAAGTCCTTGAGACGCTAAAAAGTGAATATAATTTGTAGTTAGTGTATTTTCTCTTTGTAATAATATGATTCGAGAGTTGAGAAAACAGTATTGTCATAATATAAGCTGGTAACTACACAGGAAGTCCAAATCAAATCCATAAAAGTTGTATAGGTTGCTTTCTAGCAGTATTAAATGAAAAATAACACTAATAACCAAATTTGTGTGAATAAATAAATCATATACAAAATTATGTAAGAGGGGCCCACTGAGAAGGATTGTACCGGGGGCCAAGAATTTGGTGCTACGCCCCTGCTTGTATACCGGACTTCTGTTTCAGCAGGAAAACCCTTTTTGCACCAGCACAAAGGATCATTTGTTTCTTCAGATTTTGAATTGAAATACTGTCTAATTTCTAACTTGGTGTGGTCACAGCACATTAGTCGTGTTTCATCTTCTGTGTGACTTCTCGTTCCTCACCCTGAAGTGTTGTTCCTCTCCCTCCCTGAAGCATTCCTCTCCCTGAAGTGTTCCTCACCCTTAAACGTCGTTCCTCTCTCTGAAGCGTTGTTCCTCTCTCTGAAGTGTTCTTCCTCTCTCTGAAGTGTTCCTCTCCTCTTTTTGAAGCGTTGTTCCTCCCCCTGAAGTGTTGTAACTCTCCCTGAAGTGTTCCTCTCCTCTCTCTGAAGAGTTGTTCCTCTCTTTGAAGCGCTGTTCCTCTCTCTGAAGCGTTCTTCCTCTCTCTGAAGCGCTGTTCCTCTCTCTGAAGCGATGTTCCTCTCACTGAAGTGTTGTTCCTCTCTGAAGTGTTGTTCCTCTCTCTGAAGCGTTGTTCCTCTCTCTGAAGTGTTTTTCCTCTCTCTGAAATGTTCCTCTCCTCTTTTTGAAGCGTTGTTCCTCCCCCTGAAGTGTTGTAACTCTCCCTGAAGTGTTCCTCTCTTCTCTCTGAAGAGTTGTTCCTCTCTCTGAAGTCGTCAATGTAATCCCTCATTCGTCCAGGCATCGAGACGTTTCGAGTTCTCTGATTGACAACAACTTTTGGATAGAAGTCGAAACGTCTCGATCTTCAAACAGCATCCGAATGACAACCCCTGAAACCTTTTCTACGATCTCCCTGAAGTGTTGTTCCTCTCTCTGAAGGATTGTTCCTCTCTCTGAAGCGTTGTTCCTCTCTTTGAAGCGTTGTTCCTCTCTCTGAAGTGTTGTTCCTCTCTCTGAAGTGATCCTCTCTCTGAAGTGATCATCTCTCTGAAGCGTTGTTCCTGAAGCGATGTTCCTCTCTCTGAAGCGTTGTTCCTCTCTTTGAAGCGTTGTTCCTCTCTCTGAAGTGTTGTTCCTCTCTCTGAAGTGATCCTCTCTCAAGTGATCATCTCTCTGAAGCGTTGTTCCTGAAGCGTTGTTCCTCTCCCTGAAGCGTTGTTCCTCTAGCTGAAGCGTCGTTCCTCTCTCTGAAGCGTTGTTCCTCTAGCTGAAGCGTCGTTCCTCTCTCTGAAGCGTCGTTCCTCTCTCTGAAATGCTGTTCCTCTCTCTGAAGCGCTGTTCCTCTCACTGAAGCGTTGTTCCTCTCTCTGAAGCGTCGTTCCTCTCTCTGAAGCGTCGTTCCTCTCTCTGAAGCGTCGTTCCTATCCCTGAAGCGTCGTTCCTCTCTCTGAAGCGTCGTTCCTCTCTCTGAAGCGTCGTTCCTCTCTCTGAAGCATCGTTCGTCTCTCTGAAGCGTTGGTCCTATCCCTGAAGCGTCGTTCCTCTCTCTGAAGCGTCGTTCCTCTCTCTGAAGCGTCGTTCCTCTCTCTGAAGCGTCGTTCCTCTCTCAGAAGCGTCGTTCCTCTCTCTGAAGCGTCGTTCCTCTCTCTGAAGCGCCGTTCCTCTCTCTGAAGCGTCGTTCCTCTCTCTGAAGCGCCGTTCCTCTTTCTGAAGCGTCGTTCCTCTCTCTGAAGCGTCGTTCCTCTCTCTGAAGCGTCGTTCCTCTCTCTGAAGCGTCGTTCCTCTCTCTGAAGCGTCGTTCCTCTCTCTGAAGCGTCGTTCCTCTCTCTGAAGCGTCGTTCCTCTCTCTGAAGTTCCTCTCGCTTTGGGTGCCTATTAGGCGGAAAAGCGCTCTATAAATAAAAATTCTTCTTCTTCTTCTTCTTCTTCTTCTCTCTGAAGCGTCGTTCCTCTCTCTGAAGCGTCGTTCCTCTCTCTGAAGTGTCGTTCCTCTCTCTGAAGCGTCGATCCTCTCTCTAAAGCGTTCCAGACTCAGAGCTCTGCTGCTTCCTCTAGGACTGTCACAGTTTCAGGCTCCGCTGCAGAATGAAAACTCTGTGGACAGGATGAGTGTAGAACAGGACGCAGCTAAATGCTCCGCTGCTTTTACAAAACTGTCATGTTTGAGACACCAACACATTTCACTTTTGAGTAGATTAGACGAGAATTTTTTATAGAGAGCGTGACCAAACAAGCATGAAATGTTTAATTTTCTGTCTGACACATTACTATCTCTCACTTTTGTGGCCATTTTTACAAAAATCAAACTTTGTGATTGACAAAATGAAGTTAATGTAACAAAAACAGCCAGATAACTAGTACTTATAAAGTAAATATACTTTTTAGACGATAGATTAAACCCTCGTGCTCTCTTTGTTTGAGCTGTGCTTTGGTCAATGAGCAATATATATATCCAAAGTCAGGTTTAAAACTACTTCAGCTGGTACTTAGATGAGTAGTTTTTATATTGGATCGTGTTGGGTTTTAAGGTCCGATACTTGTGTGGATGATTAGGTCTATTAGATGAGTGCGATATCTCAGTGTGGTCCGTAGAGCAGCGCTGGGTCGGCTAGAGCTGCAATCCTTTAGTCGTTTAGTCGATTAATCAGTGGATCTTAGTCAACCAAAATTTGCATAGGTCGACTATTTATTTTATTTGAATAACATGGATTTCTATGGGACAACAGCAAAAAAGGAGAAGATATACATAAGATTCTGGAACTAATCATGAGTTTAATCTAATTTATCCAACATATAAATACTTTTCTGTATAAATGGTTGTTTTTGCATTAATTCCTGTTTAGTTATGTTCTTCCTGTTACTGAAGAGTGCAGACGCTTTTCCTTGCTGCTCCTGCTTGCTACAGCTGTTTTCTTATTTATTTTGCTTTTAAATCAATTTTTTTCCTCTATAAATCTTGGATTATGACTTTTCGAAGGAAACCAAGGATTTTAAGATAATTTTTTCCATTTTTAACAAACTATCTGACGAGCCAGCGACATGTCTGGAGAGAGAAGTCAAACAAACTCTTGTAAACGCTGTCGGAAATATCAACATGAAATAATTGCGCTACAAGCACGGATATTCGCTCTAGAATCTGAAAAAGGACTTCACGATACAATTCCAGTGTCACCGAGGGGTAAGAAGTCTACATATCTTTCAAGAAAAGCTACTTTCAACTTAAACCGGAGCGACTCTGTGTCTTTCCCAAAACTGGGTAAAGACCAGCCGGCTGCATCTTGGGTCAAACTCGGTGCAAAACCAAAACGATACAAAGCTAATGTAAAGTCGCCTGCTATACAGCTTACAAACAGATTTTTGCCACTATCAGAGACTGAATTTACAGAACGAGAAAACTGTAGCCACCATGATGTTGATAAAAAGCAGCAGAAAGACAGACAGTCTGTGCCAAACGTCAAGGACAGTGACACACTCTTGATAGGAGACGGTGCTATCAGTGGAGTTGTACATGGAAGAATGAAAACATGCAGCTTCCCCAGCGGCACAGTTTCTGAGATTACGTCACTGCTTCCCAACGTACTGTCCACACACAGAGGAGTTAAACAGCTGATTGTACACGTGGGTGCAGTGGACATTCGAAAGGAGCAGACTGAAGTTTTGAAAAAAGACTTCATGAAGTTATTTGAGGAGCTTGATAAAGTAGAAATCAAAACATTCATCAGTGGACCTCTTCCAAATATTGACAGGAAGATCAACAAGTTTAGCCGGCTGCTACAATTGAACACTTGGCTGTCCAAAGAGTGTGCACCTAGAGGATTGCACTACATTGAGAACTTCTATCTGTTCTGGAAACGAGAGGACCTGTTCAAGGGAAGGGGCCCACATCTGTGCAGAGGTGGAGTGAGGCGCTGACAGAAAACCTCCTCCACGCTCTCAGGCATCAGAATGGCCGTGGACAGGGTCGTGAACAGATAGTTCGAGAAAAGAGGAATGAGAGAAGAACACCGGATCAATCAGCCAGAGACCAAGTCAATGCTTCAACATCAGCAGTAACAAAACAGCCGACTCCACAAAAGGATTTATCAACAGCAGCTCCACCAGGCCCAGCAAAGGATTCAGCTCCAGCTGCTCCAAAATCTCCTACACTGCCTCCAGTAAAGAGCTCATCAGTTGCAGCACCACAACGATCTCCACCGCCGCCGCCCTTGAAGGACTCAAGCTCAACATCCGTCCCCCCTCCCTCGGGGTCCTCATCACAGGCAATGGACCAGTCAGTGTCAGGCCCAGCAGCTGCCCTGTCACCACCCCTACCCTCAGACCAGTCCTGGGTCCCCCCTGCAACATCTACTCCCACTCAATCATCACTCTCCTTTTCATCTCCACCTTCACCCAGGGACCTTCCCAACCATCTTGAAAGTCTGATCAAATCAGGAGTAAAGATGGTTCCACTCTCACACCTAATTTAGCAAGATCAAGAGTTCTGATGTCAACAATGATGAACTCTTCCCCGTACAAATCTGTGCCCACCATACCACCCAGGAGCTTCAACTCTCCTGCTTCACCAAAAACGACCTGCACCTCCACCCCCTCACCTTTCACCTGGTCCATCACCCAAAGCCCCCCCAGCTCTCCCCACTCAGCCTTTGCCCAAACCTCCTCCAGGTCTCTCCCTTCGCCCTCCCCACCTCCCCCAGAACTGTTATCTCCCATAGCTAGGATGTAGTGGGTCTCCAGCGTTGCCGGGACTTATGGTCATGAAAATGGTCAAACAAACCGGGGCCCTGTGTTATATCTGTAGTCACGTCACACAGACTGGAGAACAGAAGGACAGTTAGACTGTCAATCTTAGAAATTTAATTCATATTCCTGTGAAAGATAACGTCCAGTCACATTGAAACCAATCTGAAACTTGCTGTGCTTAATGTCAGATCATTATGTAACAAATCACTTTTAATTAATGATTTTATATCTTCTTATAATCTTGATTTTATGTTTTTAACTGAAACATGGCTTGACAAAAACACGGGTAATTTTGTTCTAATACAAGCGACTCCACCTAGCTTCAAGTTTGAATCTGAAACACTGCGACAACAAAAAGGGTGGAAGTGTCTGTGCAGTTTAGAGATAAAATAGTTACCCAGAGGTTGTCTTTTGGGGTGTTTTTCATCATTTGAGTATTTATCTTTTTAAAATGGAGCTAAAACAGTCTCCCTCCATACTCTACATTGTCCTGTACAAGCCTCCCAGCACTGCCAAGGTTTTATTGATGATTTTACTGAGATGCTTTCAGTTGTATGCACAGGGAATTTGATGGTTTGGTCATTACAGGTGATTTCAATGTTCACGTGGATAATGTTTGCGACAGAAAGCAGCTAAGAGCTTGATGCTGTCCTTGAAACCTTTGGTCTTACTCAGCATGAGTGGCCCCACTCACAGCAGAGGACACACTCTGGACCTGCTAATTACAAAGGGCTTAATATTTCAAACGTCAGTGTGGTCGATGGCACTGTCTGATCATTTCTGTGTTTTCTTTGACCTGTCTGTTATTCCCAAATCACCCGACTGGTCCTGCAGTTGTTCGGAGGAGACACATAAATGACTGCACAAGTGCACTCTTCATTGAAATGATAAACTTTGAAAATCCTTCATGTTCAAATGTTGACGACTTTTTAAATTCTGTTACATCTAATATCTTGAATGTTCTGGACACCATTGCTCCTATGAAGGTTAAAATGGTTAAAAAATAGCAGAAAGGCGCCATGGAGGAATAATGAGACAGTCAGGGCGGCACAGAAAAGGAGTGCGCGGGGCTGTGGCGAAAATGGCGCAAGTCAAAGCTCCAGATTCATAAAGAGATTTATAGAGAAAGGTTGTACATGTACAACCTCATTTTATAAAACAAGGGAAGGATTTTTTCTGAAATAATTGGAAATTGCAGTAATAACTCGCGTGCTCTGTTTGCAACAGTAAACAGACTAACAAACCCTCCAATTCTGCTGCCATTAGAACTAATTTCCACAGCTAAGTGCAATGAGTTTGCAGTATTCTTTAATGACAAGGTTCAGGGCATTAAAAATGCCATAAATTCCACAGTGCAAATAATAACTTTAAAACCACCTACACATTTAGAGCTGACTCAGTTTGCACCTGTAACTGACAAAACTGTCCAAGAGATCATCACCAGTCTGAGTTCTTCTACATGCTGCCTCGATGTGTTACCCACCAGATTTCTAAAGTCTGTTCTGAGCACTTTGTTAACACCACTCACTCACATAGTTAACATGTCGCTTCAATCTGGAACATTCCCAAGGGCCTTGAAAACTGCGGTCATTAAGCCTCTCCTAAAGAAGAGCAGTCTTGATGCCTCAGAACTGAAAAATTATCGGCCCATCTCCAAATCTGCCATTTTTAGGCAAAGTTCCTTGAAAAGGCTGTTTACCAACAGCTCACTGACTTCCTCTTAATAAACAACTCATTTGATGTTTTTCAGTCAGGTTTTAGACCTCATCACAGCACTGAGACTGCTCTTATCAAGGTGACAAATGACATCTGCCTGAACACTGACGGGCAAAGCCTCAGTCTTAATTCTGTTAGATCTGAGCGCTGCTTTTGACACTGTCGATCATAGGATCCTCCTACAGAGACTAGAGGACTGGGTGGGCATCACTGGCACTGCCCTAAATTGGTTGAAGTCCTACCTTGAGGACAGAGAGTACTTTGTTGAGATTGGTAACTGTGTCTCAGACCACGTGAGCTTGACCTGTGGGGTGCCCCAAGGGTCAATCCTGGGACCCCTTCTGTTCAACCTCTATATGCTGCCCTTAGGTCAGTTAATACTCAGCACAAATGTGTCTTATCACAACTATGCAGATGACACTCAGATCTATGTCTCACTGACGGCAGGTGAATATGGACCAGTGGATTCACTCTGTCATTGCATCCAACAGATCAGCTTGTGGATGCAAAACAATTTTCTTCAGCTAAACTCAGACAAGACTGAAATCATCGTCTTTGGGCCGCAGAAACAGAGAGAAAGTGTCAGCAGTCACCTCCAGTCTCTCGCTCTAAAACCGACAAATCAAGTTAGAAATCTGGGGGTAATAATGGACTCAGACCTGAACTTTAACAGCCACATCAAATCAATAACATCAACAGCCTTTTACCACCTAAAAAACATTGCCAAAATTAAAGGTATAGTGTCTTAACCAGACTTGGAAAAACTTATCCATGCATTTGTCTCCAGTAGGTTAGACTACTGCAACGGCCTGTTCACTGGCCTCTCCAAACGAGCTGTAAAACAGCTGCAGTACATCCAGAATGCTGCTGCTCGGGTCCTGACAAGAACCAGGAAGTCACGATCACATTAGTCCTGTGCTCAGGTCTCTGCACTACAGCTTCCTGTGGCTCAGAGAATTGACTTTAACGCAGCTCTGCTTGTGTTCAAGTCTCTCCACGGCCAAGCACCAAAGTACATCTCTGACATGTTAGTGCCATATGAACCATCTCGCAATCTGAGGGCCTCAGGGACCGGCCTCCTGCTGGTGCCTAGAGTCAGGACTAAACATGGGGAATCAGCATTTCAGTTTTTTTGCAGCTAAAATCTGGAACAGTCTCCCTGAAGATGTGAGACAGGCCTCCACTCTGACAATGTTTAAATCCAGGCTAAAAACAGTTCTCTTTAGACGTGCATACGACTGAAAGATCTATCTGCACTCTTCTCTTTTAAATCACTTTATTCTAAAATGATTTTAAAATGATTCTGTGTGTCTTTTTGTGTTTTGTGATTTTAATGCAACTTTTCCTGTTTATGTAAAGCACTTTGAATTGCCCTGTGTACGAATTGTGCTCTACAAATAAACTTGCCTTGCCTTGCCTTCTTTTGAGTGCAGTTTGAGTCAGATACAGTACATGGAAATCCTTCTTAGTTTTGAAATTTTTTACCACATTCACTTTTTGTCAACTAATCAGTCGATAGGACATGTTTTTAGTCGACCAAGAATTTCTTTTTATGACTACAGCTCTAGGGTCGGTAGGCTCACCTTTCTCCATTAGCTTTACTTAAATAGTTACTAAGCCAGTTGTATGTTTATTGTGAATTCTTGAACAATGAACACGTCTTCATGCTTTATTAAGGCAAATTAAGGTGTAGTTATTATAAAGTGGTGCCGATATAGTGAAGCCTCCGATAGAGTTTTAAAAAGTTTGTAAACAAAAACATTCTAAATTCAGAATGGAGGCAAAAGTGAAGTGCAACATAATGTGATTTCACTGGAGAAACTGGGATTTAAGATCAGAACATCACAAAATATAAAAAATTTTGATGATTTTGGAAAAGTAAAAGCCTCAGACACATGTGAGTGACATCAGAGCAGCACATGTATTTTCTTGTATTTTACATTATGTTTTAGGAAATTATGATAAACTCTTTTTTAAGAAGAACAATCCATATATATAAATCCAACCCATATATTAGTTACTATTCCATAAATTAGATTCTTTTGAAGCTAAAATACAATTTTAAGGCTAGAAAATTGTATTTTGTCCATCGTTTGTTAAAGTAAAGCAAACTAACTGACCTTTCTACCCTGGAAATGCAAATGTGTTGCTTTTTTCCTCAACACAAACACTTAAAACCAGTAGAATTTAGAACTAATGTAAACTAATCATTGAAAAATGTACAGTCAAGTTCATTTTGCCTCCAGTCGCCTCCAATACGGAATTTTGATGACACATTTTAAAGGGTCTGTTATCTACAGTATGTACAAAGACTGTGGAGGATGGCTGCACAGAAATCCCATTTAATTAACTTTATACATGAGTTATTTTGATACACCGCTGTGAAAAGTGTCTGGATCAGGAGAAGAGGCTGGTTCTTTACAGTTTGGAGGAGGAGACACAGCAGCGGAGCTCAGAATCGGGCTGTGTGGTCTGAGTTCATGTAAAATGCTCGCTGCTGAAGTCAACTACAGAGACATGTACATGAATGATAAAAGCGGTTGATGTATTGGCTACAGAGACCCCTGAGCTTTGTGGCGGCCCTTTGCAAATAGACATTAAATTGCAATCCGTACGTGTCTGTGTGCTCAACGCGACGGGTTTAATACAATTCAGTCCACACAGATACAGCCGGGATTCAAAAGGCTGGTCCTGATGTGAGGTGCACGCTGCAGCCTCGGCGCTCGGCCAGCAGGGGGCCTCAAGATGGCGATTTACACGGCTATAGCCCAACGTGTTTACCCTCAAGTGTTCCCACATCACATCAGCGCACACTGAGAGAAAGAGGAAACTACAACTGTGCAGCATTCTTTATTTTCATTTCAATTTTATTATGGTTTTGGTCACTTTTAGTCATGTTTTTATCATTTTAGTCACGTCTTTGTCGCTTTTAAACACGTTTTTGTCACTTTTAGTCATGTTTTTGTCATTTTTAAACACTTTTTTGTTGTGTATGTTGCTTTTATTTGCATATTTGTCACTTTTAGTCGTGTTTTTGCCACTTGTAGTCGTATTTTTGTTGCTTTTAGATGTGTTTTTGTTACTATTAGTCGAGATTTTGTCGCTTGTCAGAAAATTCCATTGGCCAAGAGTCACTCATTTGGATCCGTTGCTAATACCTTGCTTTACACTAAGAATTAGACTGTTGAAAATCTATGCATTGAATATTTATTAAAAGGTGCCTTATTCTTGAATTTTCATAAACTGAGAAAAACAATGAACATGTACACTGCAAAATTCAGCGACTGAAATTCAAAATAGAAAATAATCCAAACATGTTTTTTCAGGTTTAAGAAATTCAGAGTTAGAAAGTCGCCAGCATTTAAAATCTGATGAAACAAATGATCTTCTACTAGGGATATAACCCTTTAGTTGTTTAGTTGATGGTGTCTTAGTCAACCAAAATTTGTATTAGTCGATTATTTAGTTATTATTTCGATTCAAAAGATTTACATGGCAAGCCTGCAGCCTCAGGGCTCGGCCAGCAGGGGGCCTCAAGATGTAGATTTACACGGCTACAGCCCCACGTGTTTAGCTTCAAGTCAGTGTTTCCACATCACATCAGCGCGCATTCACTGTCTGATCTGAACTGGAGAGAAACAAGAAACTACTAATTTAGAAAAAGTAAAAATGTGAAATATCATGGCCGTAAAATGCACAAGGAATAACTTGATTTGTAGTAGTTTTCTTTAATCCTTTTACTTAAAGGGGCTATACCTGATTTTTACTGTGGTGAAATGAGAAAAACAGAATTAGTCCATGTTCTAGATTTTTTTGCACGCAATAAAGTAAAAGCTGTGTTGCCCCAGTACATATATACAGTAAAAGCAGCTATTCAGGTGAAAATGAGACTACAACATTTACTCTGCATCTATTTATAGAACATTTTATGCTACATGAAGCTGGAAGTACACCATTAGTATGCTAATGATGCTAATGTTTGTTAGCTTTACCTGCGAAGGTCGTGAAAAGTGCTTCTAAACTCATGGAGGTGAATATTTATGATGCTGGGACTGCATTAGGAAAGTGAGCGATACATGTGACTAATGTAAAGTCTTTAACATGAAATATCTTTTTTTCACGTTTCAAAACAGTAAAAATCCGGTGCAAGGCCTTTAAAGGGGCTGTACCTGATTATTACTGTTTTGAAACGTGAAAAAAAGAGCTAATTCATGTTAAAGTCACATGTATCACTCACTTTCCTAATGCAGTCCCAGCATCATAAATATTCACCTCAATGAATTTATAAATACTTTTCAAAGTCTTTGAGCCCGGACTGTCACAGGTAAAGCTAACAAACATTAACATGCTCTCAGCGCACTTACTGCTTCTCTCATTGGATAAAACGTTCTGTAAATAGCTGCAGAGTAAACGTTGTGGTCTCATTTTCGCCTAAATGGATGTTTTTACAATATATCTGTGCTGGAGCATGACAGACTTTATTACATGCAAAAAATCAGGGATATGGACTAGCTCTTTTACAACAGTAAAAATCTGGTACAGGCCCTTTAAAGCATGTCAGCTAACCCTTTCCTAACCCATAACTCTGGCTGTTTCTAAACCATGCCTCAACCAGTTTGACACAAAAACTATTTTGATCATTTTGACCAGAACCATAAACCTCACTAAACTATGTCACCAAGTCAAAACTATTAAAGATTTGTTTATGAAACTGACAAGTTATGATCTAGGGCAGCAACAAGTTAATTGATTAATCGCAACTAATCTGTACTAATTGTGTAAAATAGTAAACTAATTAAATGGGCGAGTAATCGTTAACTGGTCCATACACAGACTCCAAAACATTCTATGAGCGACAAGAAACATAAATTGTGTGTTTTTTATTAAATTCCGTGTTCATCTGTAAATATTCTCCTCCAGGACGTCATGAAACGTCTTCACTTTAGTTTTGTCTGGGTAAAATTGAGTAAAATACACATATTTAAGGGTCTTTCGCGCTCTAAATAACTAAACAATTAATCCAAGGAATAATCGATAGATTAATAACCAAAACAGTTGCAGCCCTATTATGATCATTTGCAATGTTTGATCCATGTCCAACGCCAAACACAGAAAAGCAATAAGAGTTTTAAACCGTCTGACGGCAACTTTCTTAGTTTTCATTACAATCACCGCCACAACGACTGCAACAGTTTTTACCTCCGGCTCGTCTTTACAAGCATCATTTAATCCACACGAGTTTCATCTTTTAGTTTCATTTTTTCTCTTAATAAGTGCAAATGGAAATGCACTCGCCTCCTGTTCTTGTGTATTAGTTTTCATTAGAGCCTCGTTGGAACACGTGACAATGTTGTAGTTCTCTTCTTGTAGCTTTCATAAAAACTAGATTAAAAACGTTGTACTTTGCAGCCGGCCAAAGACTGCGTGTTGTACTTGGAGTTTGCATGTTCTCCCCATGTCTTCGTGGGTTTCCTCTGAGTTTCTCTTACCACTAAACATGAACTATCTGGGCCAGAACTTCCCTGGTTGATTAAAGATTAAAATAAAGAACAACTATAATTGGAAAAAATCCAAAATAGAAGTGAAATGCCATTCTCTGGAACATTCTAAGCACATCTCCATGGAGACGAGGAGGAAGAAGAACCCATCAGAAAAGTTAGTGATCAGGGCAGTAGCACCAAATTCTGGGCCCCAGGTACAAACCCTCTCAGTTATCCCAGCAAATTCAGTTATTATTGTTATTTTCTATTTCCTAATACTACAATATACACCCTATGGTTTCTACAGACACTTAACAATAACTCGCTAATTTATAGACTTCTTATATAACTATGAACTGTTCTCTGATCTCGAAACATATTATTACCGTGAGAAAATACATAAACTGCAAATTAGAATCACAATTTTTATGTGTAAACAACTGTGTGCAAATGTGAACAATGATTTTTGTCATTTTTAAAGGTTTAATGGGGACCCCCAATGTCACGTATAACTTTAACGACTTTACTCAACCAAATTGTCTTTTATTGCAACAAAAATAGATTAAGGTCTAGACAGGTTCAGCGACACATTTCACTAAAACATAGTGAACATGATTATAGATTTTACTAAACATTTTCCCATTTGTCCCCAGTTTCACAATTTTCTTAAAGTTTATAATGTTACTTCCTGGTTGAACAAATATGACATAGTTAGAGGTAATTCCACAACTGTTACCTAGCAACCATTTTGAAAACAAGGGCCAAAAATGACACAAAATGACACAATAGTTATGATAAATGACAAATAATAATACCTGATATTTTGTTGAATATCCGTTTGAACTGTCAGAAAAAGGTGTCAGTTGTCTGCATATTGTCTCTGTATTCACAGAGGGAGTCCGTTTTAGAACTCAGCAGTACTTCCTGTAATTATAAACTTTTATTTTTCAAAATGTCTTCACAAACTGCAGCTTCACGGATGAACCCCCACCAAACTAAGGCATAATTAGAAAAATATGACAACCTTCAAATAGACTTTAAAGCGTAGAAAAATGCAACTGAGAAAAAAAAAAACACATGCTTTTGAGGGCCCCTCTCTGCCCTGGGCCCCGGGGAAACCAGTACCCTGCTGGATCAGCCTTTTCAATTTGGCATTCAACTTTTAAAATATTTTGAATCCCGGTTGTTGGCTGAATTTATTGAATCTAGATGTTAAAAGCTTAGATCAGTGTTTCTCAAACTGTGGTACGTGTATCACTGGTGGTACGCAAACTTCCTCTGGTGGTACGTGGACTTCTCCTCAGTTGTAATGTTTACTTCATTTAGGGTACATTTTATTGACATTTTTTGCTCTTCCTTTAGTAAAGTTCTAGTTAAAACTGCAGTGGCAATGGTGCTACTTAAGACCTGGTTTATCCCTAATTTAGACCTGAAATAGTCCTGTTCAGACCCAATTTAGATTTGGTGGTACTTGGGGTATAAAGTTTAAGAACCACTGGCCTAGATCAAATCCTCAAAAGTAAAAGATACATACATTTCCGTGGTTTAAATTTGCTTTTTGAATATTACAAAGTAGTTTATTATATTTTCGTCATTCATCTGCCCAATGGAGCCAGTAGATTTGACATGATAAAAGCGTAAATGTCTTGTTTCGACGTTGATTATGGCATTAAAAATCTTAAAATGCGGCATTAAAAAGCATCACATTTGATTTGCTGAAACCTGCATAAACCCTGACAACAATACACCATGAAGTCAGTGTCGTAATAAAAATAGACACACTTTAATTGTTCTGTTCTTGAACTTTAAATGTCATTGCCTTCTCCTACACAAACCTGATACATACCTCCACTTTTAGCATCGGGTAACTTAAATGAACGAGTCACAAACTGCTCTGTGAATATCTGCCAGTTTCCTCTCGTTACCTGCCATTAATACGACTCTCATGCTTTAAAAGAAGACTTGGGGACAACACAGCGCCTGATAATAAGAAGTGTGTCTATTTATAGCCTCCCGTTTGCAATGCGCCTCCCTATCGTTGTCAAACATCAGCGCTTGTCAGTGATTACTCTGAGCACTTTAGCTGTCGGCCCGCTGGCGTTAAGGCAGGAAGCCGTGCATATAGATCCAAACCGAGATGCATATAGATCGTATTCGGGGAGTGCTGCATCACGCTCAAGCCTCACCTCTGCCAGCTCTCACCTCCGGTTCATCCAGGGGCGTCGGACTGGGGGCCCAGGGCAAAGAAGGGCCCTCAGAAGCTTGTGATGCCATTTTTTTCACGCTTTGATCTATTTTTGTTATAATAAGACAAGGCAAGTTTATTTGGAGAGCACAATTGGTACACAAGGCAATTCAAAGTGCTTTACATAACAGAAAAAAACGGCATTAAAATCACAAAACAGGGAAAAACATACAGAATCAAAATCAAAATTGCTTTAAAGAGAAGAGTTCAGATAAAATCTTTGTCGTATTCACATCTAAACAGATAATATAATGCATTGTGGTTGAGTAAAGTCCTTGAGTCATTTAGCCTTTAGCTCAGATGACAGTTTTACATGCTAATTATTATCTCAAATAAAATACCTAAAGGTTTACACATTCAACAGTGGCTTTGACTTCTTGTAAATGCACTTGATGGGTTGGAACCAGCCGACACTCTTTGGATGATTCAGAACTTGCGTGTTTTGCAGGCTAATGCTAACGGCTAATGCTAATGACTATAGGGAAAATACATGATACTTCCGCCGGAGTCCTTCAAATCATACTGGACTAGCCACGTTGCTAAGTGGTTGTAGCATTTATATGTCTATGGGTAACTCCACTTTCACCTAGCAACCATTTTCAAAACAGAGGCCAACATCCATTTAAATTACACAATAGTTATGATTTGACAAATAATAACACCTTTATTTTGTTGAATGATGATTTAAAATGTCAAAAAATAGTGAATTGTCTCTGTATTTACAACGGCACGTCGCTTTTTGATGACATCACAGAGCGATTCCATTTTAGAACTCAGCACTACTTCTTCAGCCACAAACAAAAGCAAATACAAAACCTATATACTTTATGTGGTAAATAAAAAATCATATTCACAAAGCACAATATACCAACAATAGAAATAAACAGATACCTCGACTCACTAGAAAACATTACAAAACAAAAATCCATTAAGACACTAAATATAATTAAAAATACCAAATGAAATGTTGACACCTGAATTTGCAATTTATTTAGTTTGTTACACTGACTTGATTTGCTTTTGTAAACCTTTTAGTAAATAATGGATTTTCTATTTTTCCCTTTATGTACATGTTATGATTTGATCCTTGCAATTTTCTGTTAATAAAATGATCAGCACTACTTCCTGTATTTTTAAACTTTTATTTTTCCAAATTTCTTCACAAACTGCGACCACATAATTAGAATATAATGTCACACGCGAGCAGACGAGACGAGGGCAGGATTATCAGGTAAACGATGTCATCCTCGCACATCGATCCGAGTGGTCATTTGTCATGGCTGCAGAGAGTCTGGGCTCTCCTTCTCACACGAGCCCCGCGAGGTGAAGGCAAAGTTGCGAGGTTTATATCTCTGAGGGTTACACTTGCATCGCCCTCTTAAAATAGCCTTTTCACTGCAGCAGAATTCTGCAGTGGCTCCACATCAGCCTCTTTCTCACTCTCTTCTCTCTTTATTGCATTGCCTTTAGCACATTTCTTGCTCCCTCCAGTGTTCGTGCACTTCCAGCGACTGCAACTCATGCTACTGGGCAAAAAGAACAGGGACTTCACCTTCACTAAAGATTTAGGTTATGCAACGACTTTGTTTTATCTGAAAAGTGCTCCTCAGTATTTTGACTGAGTGGCAGAATCATGAACAGAACAAACTTCGGGTTTCTGCGCAACATTAAAATACATTAAAAAGCATTCAATTCAATCCCCACATGTGTTAAAGATTAATCCATCAGAAAAATAAATATGAAATAAATATATTTGAATCCTATATGTTTTGTTGAATCTATATGTTAAAGGAAAAATATTATGCATTGTTTGTGTTATTAGCCTTTAAACATGCTCTTGAGTACCTTTAATTTGCCATCTCATGTTTTATTGTTGTTTGTTTTATTATCTCTGTAAGTGAATGTGCTGAAGGCAATTATCAAACTAGTAGCAGCAGTTATCATGTTTAGATGGAAGAAATGCACAAAAAGAGTCTGCTGATGATTTAAGGACTTAAAACAGCAGAGGATTCTCTGATAAGTGACGTAGATGATCTGAAAATACATCAGAAAATCCAGGAAGTTCAGCAGGTTAGCATCTTTTATCCAAAATAAAACAGGATATTTTGTTGTTTGTGAAGGAAATATTGGTACTTTAAAAATTGCATCCTTTACGATTTGATAATTGTATCCATTAAAATTGCTATTTCGATTTGATTGCGATTAATCGCAAAGATCCCTAAGTCTGTATCAGTGATAAATGCAAGTGTAGCTGCAGTGTTCCTCATAATCATCTGGTTTTCTACAACTGATTACTTGATTTTCTTTTTCTTAGACGGTATTAAGCAGAGGTTTAGACACTTATATTTGTTGTAAGACTCAGCTTTTTCGCATTTTAGTCATGTTTTGAGCTTTTGCAGCAGAAAATGCCATTAATCATTGACTTTCATGTGTTTTTGCCACTCACTGTTGATATTTAAAATGCTGTGACGTCGTCTGTTTAACCTGTAGTGAGGCTGGATGATATGGTGATAAAAATCGAATGTTGAGCTCGTCCCTGTGACAATCTGCTATTTTTGTGAAGTCGTCGTATCGTGATTCACTGTTTGTCTCTTTAATGTCTTTGATTTGAATAAAAACTGCTATTACTGTAGTTTGGATTTGGATAAACATGTTCTGAAACAAGCAACAAAAGCGTGACATAAAGCAATAAAAATGCATCTACAAACAACAAACTCTACTCAGTGCACCAAAAGGTGACTAAAAGCGACAAAAACACTAACTAAAAACAACAAAGACGTGACTAAAAGTGACAAAGACACGTTTGAATATGACAAAGACAACTGAAGATGACAAAAAGCGTGACAAGATTAAGCTTACAATGTGAATTTGACCTGAATCCTATTATTAAAACATAAATTGCAAATCTAATCACAATCGCACTGGTCAGAAAAATGACAATTAGATATTTTTCCTAAATTGTGTGACTCTATTAAAGGCAATCTGTCCCCCAAAAATCGTGCATATCATTTTTAGCTGTATGGACCAGCCCTACTGTAGTCTCTGATTGCAGCTGCTGCCGTGGAACCCATTTTTCAGTAAAGTTGAATTGCCTGTCTCATATTGTATGCCACAGCTCAGAATTTAGGTCAATGCTTTTCTGACCTCACTATGATAATCACTGCCGTAGAAAATTTATGAAGCGCACTCAACACCTGCTGTGAAAGGAAACGTTAGGCATGACTCATGAGAAACACACCTTCTGACTCCATCTGCACCAAAGCAGTAACAGCGAGTAAGCTTTTAATAATAATCAGTCGGACAATGAGGGCTGCCAACCGTCCTGATTTACGTGACGTCCCGCTGTTTGGCTGGTTTTGAGTTGTCCCCATAGACCCTTTAAAATGTGATGTCATCAGAATTCTGGAATGGAGGCGACTGGAGGCAAAATGAAGTTGTCTGTAAACGTGTCAATGATTTTTTCACAGTAGATCTAAATTCTTTTAAGTGTTTGTGTTGGAAAAAATAGCAACACATTTGAATTTCCAGGGTAGAAAGTTTGCTTTTCTATAACAAACGATGAACAAAATACAGTTTTGTTACAGCCTTAAAATTGTATTTAGCTTCAAAAGACCCTAATTTATGGAATAATATCTAATATATCCATTCATTCATTCATTTTCTACCGCTTATTCCCGTTAGGGGTCGCGGGTGACTGGAGCCTATCCCAGTGACTTTGGGCCTTAGGCGGGGTACACCCTGGACAGTGGCCAACTCGTCACAGCAAACACAGAGAGACAGAGACAAGGACAGACAACCATTCACTCTCACATTCATTCACTAGGGACAATTTAGAGTTGTCAATTAACCTACACAGTCATGTCTTTGGACGGTGGGAGGAAGCCGGAGAACCCGGAGAGAACCCACGGTAACACGGGAGGACATGCAGACTCCACCCAGAGAGATCGTGTGATGTTGGCGTGGTTCAGAATTCGAAACCACGATGTTGGGGTGGTCTGGGATTCGAACCCACAATCTCCTTATTGAGAGGCAGAAGCTCTAGCCACTCTGCCACCGTGCACCCCAATATCTAATATATCTCTAGATAAAATGAAAAATTATTGTGGGCTCTACATTTCTGTGAGTATTTTACATACATGTAAAATACAATAATTCATGTGTTTAAAGCAGCTCTGATGTCACTCACATGTGTCTGAGTGCTGTTCATTTTCCAAAATCATCTAAAGTTTTCATATTTTGTGATATTCTGAGGTTAATCCCAGTTTCTTATGAAATCACATTATGTTCTACTTCACTTTTGCCTCCATTCTGAATTTAGAATGTTTTTATTTACAAAGGGTCTATATCGACAAAGAAATGTATTTATGTTATAGCCTCTAAACACAGATTCCGCAGTAAAAGCCATTATTTCCCTGCTGCAGAATTTTGTCTCTGAGTTACAGACCAGCCGTCCATTATTTTGATTCCTCTGGAGAAATACACTTTTATTGTAGCCCGGCTGGAGAGGAAGAAGGATGACTTTGTCCCGGTAAATGCTGCACATGCATTGCCATGTTATGAGTGGCTGCAGGATTACACATGTAAGCAGATCAGCCTCAGTCTAAGGTGATTAGACACAGAATATCAAAACTGGCTTTATGAAGTCGATCTGATGGCTGGATCACTGATACAATATCCGAGTTAAAGGACAAACATTCTGCATTTTTCATATTGCTGTTAGCCTTTAAACGTGCTCTTGAGTGCCTTAAATTTGCCATCTCATGTGTAAAAACAAACAAAAAAGTTTATTATTCATTCTATGACCTGTGTTATCAGTCACTATGAAATGACACTTACTGAGTGCATCCAGCCAGCAGATGGCGCCAGCGCTATATATAATCTAGTGAACATAGCAGAAAAGATGATATGATGTGGATTTGCTGCAGCAGTGAATGTGTTTAGAGGCAGAAATGCTCAGAACAAGTTTAGCGATGATTTAAGGACTAAAAATAGTAGAATAGTCACTGTAGCAGAATATGTGTCCTTAAAAGTCAATTTGACAGGTTAGACCACACATTACACTAAAATGTGGAGAACATGATTATAGTTAAGATTTTCTTAAACATTTTGCCTATTTGTTTTTGTAAAGTTGAATCACCTTATTCCGGAAGTTGCTGTGGGCGTCGCCATCTTTTTTCCATTGTAGTTTACACGGGGCAGATGAGCTCAACAGACAATAAGTTCTACACAAATTAAAAAGTGTTTTCAGGCAACAAAACATTGTGTCAGTTGCTGTAGATTGTCTGTATTTTCAACGGCACGTCGCTTTTTGATGACATCATAGAGGGATTGTGTTTTTTGTTTTGTTTTTCTTCATAAACTGCAATGCACAAATGTAAAACTATAATAAATAATTGCCACAGGTGCTTTACCATCAAACTAAGTCATAATTAGAACTTTTAGAGCATATAATCATATCATATAAACAAGGGCCAGCTCCAGGTTGTTGTCCTGAAAAGAAGACTCCTCACATGAACACTGACCTGTCCATCCTCCCATCAGCTGAAGGGGCATCAACAGCCTCTTCGGTGGATGATTTAAAGTCTCCTTTAAAAACACACTTTACTTCAGTGGCTTTTAACCCGGCCTGAGCATTGTGTGGTCCTCGGGGTTTCTATTGCAAATTTTATTTTCAGTTTTCAAGGCAAGAAACTACAGGCAAAACTCACTTTTTTGGTACATTATGCATTCACAACAAACTTGTCCAATCTGCTCCTAAAGATGTTTTATTACTTTATTTAATCCACTTCATCCATGATTTTTCTGGGACATTGTTTACTTTAAGGCTGTTTTCTCCCACAGAGACATAAAGATCAGCCTTAAAGTAGCTCCTACACCAAACTGTACAATCTGGGACTCAACAAGATTTTGACGAAACGTACAGAAGGATTTGTTGATATCTAATTCTAAAACTGATTTATTAAAGTTTGAAGTAAAAAAAAAATAAAAAATGAAGGTAAATTTGAATTTTTAGGACAATTTTCAGTCAGATCTAGTTTACTCAAAAACTAAATAAGAAATCCACAAATGCCTCTTTACATATTTTGTAATTAATATGTGTACAAAATGAACCAAGAAATTCAAATCCATTTATACAGATTTACAGTTCCTAAATTTTTGGACATATTTTACACATAAAATGCCTAATTTCTATATAAAAACAATGCATGGTGAAAAACCTGTAATACATTTTTTTCTTACATTTATGTGCGTAAACTCCAGGAGAAGTTTACAATTGATATCTTTAAATTTAAGATTTTTGCCTATTCATCTGCAGCGTCTCTCCTTAAATTATTGGTTTTGTATTTTTTATACTTTTTAAGCAATTTCTGTGATTATTGATGTTGTTTTACGCTGTGCAAAACCTTGTGTTGGCAAAAATGTAATAAATAAAGTTGGATTGGATAAAGAACACAAAGAACACATGTGATATATGGCTGAAGAAAATAAAGACGATAAAAGGTAATATAGATACGAATTTACGCCAGTGACACAAACCAAGTTCACCTCAAAAACTATTCTAAATACACAATGTTGTTAAAAAAACACAAGCAGCAATGAATAAATAGCAGAATGAAGCATATTTTATTACAGAAAAAAAACAAAAAGTCTTTCACTGATGCAAAGAAAAGGTACAGATGATACATATTTGCCCCCAAAATGATTGTTCCGTCTGTTATTTATTGAACGATATGTCGAAGTAGTGAGAGGCGTAGATAAAGAAAGATGTTAGAATGCGTTTGTAGATCTTTTGTCACAATCTAGATCAGGGGATTGGTTTAAAAGTGTTTTGTAGTTTCCCTTGCTCCAAATATAGCTCCTCAAGATGAACCTGTCAAAAGTTACTGTCTTACTTTAGATAAACTTCTTTGTCCTTGAAAAAGACAATAGAGAAGTCAAATGTACGGAAAAAGGTTGCTACTTTATTTAGAAAATGTCAGCTCTATTACTCTGTGTCCTTTGACAGATTTGCTGCGTCGGAATATTTCTTATAAATATTAAGGTTAGATCTTTTTTGCAGCTTTTCTTCTTAAAGTGTTGGACTTGTATCAGGCTCCTCCTTGTATTTTCACGATACAATAATGAGACAGCAGAACCACCTAAATGTACCGCTAAAATATACAACCAGTCACAGTAATTACTAAATACAACTGAAGGCCTGCGGCCCAAATCAGGCCCTCCAAAGGACATAATCCGGCCCTCAGCCATCTTCAGAAAATATAGAAGATTTTATTTATGTCTTGTTATTGGTTTAGACCTGGTTTAGACCTGCTTTAGTCCTGGCACAGAAGAAAAATACATGTCAACTCTTTTATTTTGTTCAATTACTGTTGTAAAGGGTCAAAAAAGAGGTTTATTTTGTGTAAATTACGCAGAACCTTTGTCTTCCCAGTGTGATGTCATCCATTTGTTTACCTCCTGTAATTTTCAACAGATTTTTCAACTTTTCTCCACAAACAGTGACCTGAGTGGTGTAAAACTATAATTTATATTTACATCAAGTATTAATACACTGAATAAAGTCAAAATTAGAAAATCATAAAAATCTATCACATGCACTTGAAGCTCTTCTTTGTGATTAAAAGGCACTGTCTGTTTTGTCCCTCCTCAGCTCCTCCCACGTTCACAGAGACTCCACCTCAATACGTCGAAGCCAAGGAAGCGGGCAGCATCACGTTGACCTGCACAGCCTTCGGAAACCCCAAACCCTCTGTCAGCTGGCTCCGAGAGGGAAACCTCATGGTCAGCAGTGCCAAGTACAAGGTACAGGTCACAACGACAAACTCACGCCGTCAATGACAGAACTCACGCTTTAACGGGCGTTCAGACCGCAGCGTCCAAAGGGTCCAGGTTACATGTAAAGTGTATGTGGACCCGCCTCCAGGACGTCCAGCGTTTTCTGCAATACTGTAGTTTGGATTTGTACAAACATGTCCTGAAACAAGTGACAAAAGAGTGACCAAAAGCGATAAAAATGAGTTCAAAGGTGACAAAACAAACAACAAAGGTGACTCAATGCACCAGAACTGACTAAAATATGACTAAAAGTGACAAAGACACGTTTATATATGACAAACACAACTGAACGTGACAAAAACGCAAGTACAAGTGCCAAAATTGTGTTTAAAATGTGAATTTGAACAGAATCTAAAACATAAATCCCAATCAGATATTTTTTTCTAAATGGTGCAGCTCTATTAAAGGCAATAGAAAAATACAAAGTGAACATGAATCGTGATAAAATCGAAATCATTATCTGGCCCCAAGAAAATCGTGATAATAATTAGTTGCAAAGAATATTGCAATTTTCCATGATATTCTAATTTTGTGAGTTGTACCTGTATCATGGACGATATGATATGGCCCAGCTCGAGTTGGAGCAAAATTGCCCCGTTTTGCACATTCGTTAGGTCCCATCAACAAAGTTTGACGCAAATCTCAACTGCACCTGTTTTTTGCTCCTCTTCTGCACATGTGCAAACTGTAGCAATGTAGACAAGCAGATGGTGTAACCTCCACCAGAAAAGTGCACCTTTAACACAGTGCGGTGCCGACTCTAATGTCTTCTGAATAACTTATAACATGCTGACATCTAAACGCTTTTGATTTTCACAGATTATTTCAGTTAAAGTGAGATGCTGCAGGTGAATAGGAAAAAATATGAAATCTAAAGATATCAATTTGAAATTTCTAGTAGTTTGCTCACATAAAATGTAAGAAAAAATGTATTACAAGTTTTCCATCATGCCATGTTGAAATGAGGCATTTTATGTGTAAAAACAGCCAAAATTACACATATTTCGGACATTTAAACCTGAAAAATGGACAGAACCAGGTTTACTGAAGGGAATCTTGGATTTCTTATTTAATTTTTGGATAAACTTGATTTGACTGAAAATTGTCCTGAAAATTCACATTTTGCCTCTTTTTTTTTTTTTTTTTACTTAAAACCTTAATAAATCAGTTTTAGAATTAGATATCAAAAAATCCTTCTGTACATTTCGTCAGAATCTTGTTGAGTTCCAGATTGTACAGTTTGGTGCAGGAGCTACTTTAAGGCTGATCTTTATGTCTTTCTGGGAGAAAAATGCATTTTAAGAAAACAACCTTCGAAGTTCCAATGTCCCAGAGAAATCTATGGATGAAGTGGATTAAATGAAACAATAAAACATCTTTAGGAGCAGATTGGACAAGTTATTTCCACATGAAAGCTGATATGATGAGAGCGCAAACTGACAAAAAAAAAAACAAAAAATTGAAAACAGAATGGGTTTTCCCTGTTGTAATAAAACATGGTTCATACTGTTATCTTCATACGTCCTTTTGCATTTTATCTTTTTAGTTCTGAATTGTCTTGGATCCACTGTGCAGCAAATGGTGGAGCTGACTCCCCCACATTAAATCAATTATTCAAATGAACAGAGCTTTGTTCATAAAAGAGTTACACATCACTATTTGCTGGCATTTCAGAGGCCGGCTTTTCCCGTATAAGAAGAGAGACATTGTAAAGTTTAAATGAGCAGCTGTAAAATGTGAGATGAGAATGCAGATTTGAACACAGGGATGAGATGAAGCATAAAATGTCTGCTCTTAATCTGTTTTGTTGGAAGTTGACATTTGGGGAATCAATTCTTTTGCGTCTGATGTCTGAAAGCTTTGCAGGATTTGAAACGTGGTCATCAAAATATAATGGCCTTCTAAAAGCCTGTTTTAAGACCGAAAATAGTCCATTTTATTTGTATCACAAGCAAAGATTTACAAGAAGTCTCACTGAGGGTGTAGTTATTGAGCTGAGTATCAAGAATAGTTTTGTAACTTAAACTTTCTTTGTATGTCTGAATGTGAAGGATAAAGTTTGTCTGCAACAATTAAATGAAACAATTGTGACTAATTGTTAATATCTATAATCTATAAACAGACTGTATCACGTGGCATTTGCTTCAAAACTGTTAATAGATAAGGCCAAATATTGTATTTTCTTTTGTTTACTGGTTTAATTCTGGGGTATTGCCATTTTAGACCTCTCTAGTTCTGGTTTGTTCCCTGTTTAGTCCTGGTTTAATCCTGCTCTAGTTCTGGTTTGTTCCCTGTTTAGTCCTGGTTTAATCCTGCTCTAGTTCTGGTTTGTTCCCTGTTTAGTCCTGGTTTAATTCCGGTCGACTTGATTCTGGGATAGTCCTGGTCCAGTCCCGGTTGGTATCTAGTATCAGTTTAATTGTGGTTCAATACTGGACTGGCAATTTCGTACAGCAATGTTGGTTGCATCTTTTATTTTCCACAAAAATCTAACATATCAGCTGAAGTGATGTCCGCATTAACTTGAAAACTGAAATAACGCTGACTGGAGCAAACAGTAGGACCAATAACTCCAGTCAGAGAAGCAGAGGAGAAACAATGCTGCTAATGATGGCAATATTTTATGCGTGTGTAACACAGAAAACAATGAGCCTGGATTAGTTACAATATAAGCTAAAAGGAAACACAAAATAAATCATGCCGTACAATATAAAATTCATAATACTCTGGTTACAGAAGTAACTTACAGTTGCAGTAACGGCACTGAGCCATTTTTAGCACAAACTAATCGAAGGAGAAACGGCAAAAATAAAGCAATTGTTTCAGGGAGTTTAGTGGTATAAAATACTTGCTTTATAACAATAATGCACACCAAAAGTGGTGCTGCCAAAACAGTCAGAGAACAATATACAACAGTTAAAGGGGCATGTATGGAAACACAGAGCTAAACTTCCTCCGCAGTTGTTCTTTCATCATCACTGAAACAGATCTTATCTTGTCTTATTTTATGGAGATGTTATGAGACCCCACATTTTGTTGAAATTGGTGCCATGATGTGCACCTACGGCCAGAGGTTCATGGCTGAGAAATCTGTAAAATAAAATAAAAATAAAACAGTCCTGCACTGGACAGTAGCTTAGCCTGATACATTATTTTTCTTCTCCAAGGTACAATGGAAATAATTGTTTGACTTGTTGATCAATCTCTAAAATAATCCTGGACTAGTGGACGACTACAGTGATTGTTAACCCCAGCCCTTACAGGTGTTCATGTGCTGTGTCCAGGTGTCTGATGGGAGTTTGACGGTGCTATCCATCACTCGGGAGGATCGCGGGGCCTACACGTGTCGAGCCTTCAGCCCACAGGGAGAGGTCATCCACACCACACGGCTGCTAGTACAAGGTACACCAACAACTGAACCATTCACCCTCACAGCAGAGCCCTTTGGTTATTTACAGTAACATATTGCCTTCATTATTAAGTCAAACCAAGCGGTCCCTCCTGTCCCATCTTTCTGCTTTTCTGTATCTGTTGTGCCATTAAATATTTTGGTGAAAACAAGAAAACGCTTTCCCCGGTGCTTTCCACATAGAAGCATCAGCGTTTGCCATCTGCAGACAGGGCCTTACTGTGAGAGGTGTGGACAACGAGGCAATGCACAAACTCTGCACAAACAGATTATAAACGATTATAAAAGTCGTCCTGTATTTGCTCCAGAGGTGACTCTGACGGTGGTAAACTTGTAACCATGGAGACACATGGACGTGCATTACATCATAGTTACAAATTTTGCAGAAAATCGGACCCGGACACTCAAAATAAAACTGAACTGAGTGGTTTAAAGGAACAGACATGGTGGAAAGTGTCTGTCAGCTGTAGCTGTGGCTAACCATTATTTTTCTAATCAATTAGTCTAACGATTATTCTTTCAATTAATCTGATAATGTGAAGATTACACTGTTTAAATCCTATTGCACACCTTTGTACATGGCCCACCTCTGAACTAATTACAAAAAAGCCAGTCGGCTGCATGTGGCTTATAATGCTTTTCGGGTGCTCCCGAGGAGGCCGCGATGGACGAGTGCCACAGAGATGTTTGTCTTTGCACGTGTTAAGACTCTCCAAGCTGTACTAAGAACTCTTATGTACAGTTTAAACTGTAGACTGAACAAGTCAAATAATGAAATCCTGTTGTCGCTCACAAGTGTCAAATACAGTCCAGTACAATACCAGTCCAATATGTGGAGACACTGGTATAACTATCTTTTTAAAACTTTATTGTTTATTTTTGTACTTTTTTACGTTTGTCTGTTTTGAAAATGGACCTTGAATCCAATATAAAGTTTAATTGATTGATCGATTCGCAATTTAAAACATGAAGTTCTCGCAATTAAAGGATTTTTACTAAATTTGATGGCATCCTGTTGGAGAATATTATATACAAAATATGTTTTATTGGGGTTAATGGTGGCAGAGTGGTTAGAACGCTTGCCACCCAATAAGGATATTGTGGGTTCGAATCAACCAGACTAACACCACACGATCTCTCTGGGTGGAGTCTGCATGTTCTCCCTGTGTTAGTTTGGGTTCTCCGGCTTCCTCCCACCGTCCAAACACATGCATAGGTTAATTGGTAACTCTAAATT
The DNA here is from genome assembly GCA_019453435.1 of Rhinogobius similis. Taxonomy (NCBI): domain Eukaryota; kingdom Metazoa; phylum Chordata; class Actinopteri; order Gobiiformes; family Gobiidae; genus Rhinogobius; species Rhinogobius similis. Next base: position 1,251,648 of record CM033621.1, read on the forward strand.
GCCCTGAGTGAATGAATGTGAGAGTGAATAGCTGTCTGTCCATGTCTCTATGTGAGCCATGATGAGTTGGCCACTGTCCAGGATGACCCGCTTAAGGCCCTAAGTAACTGAGATAGGCTTCAGTCACACGCTACCCCTAACGGGAAAAAGTGGGAGGAAATGAATGAAATAGGTTTTTGATCAAAAACACTAAAAGTTCACGTCTCCTTTGTGTTTTTGATGTTAATCCTTCTCTGTCTGAATCATAAAACCTCTCGTTTTGCTCGTGTCATGTTTTGAAGTCTATGTGTAATCCAGATAACGATTATCCGATTACTGAATCAGCTGACGATTATCTGAATAACCGATTACTAAAAGAGTACATCCAGTTTCATCGTTCTAAATCACTTGCTTTGATGTGTGAGAGGAGATGGAGACGCGTTGTTTCATAAAAGGATGGATGACATTTTGAATAGCAAGGAGCCCTTTAATGAACCAAGGACACGAGGCAAAATCCCGGCCTCTGCAGAGACTGTGGAGCTGTTTGAATCAAATCGCTCCTATTTAGGGTGTTGATATTTAAAGCTACATATAATGGATTCTCATTGCAGTGTAAAATTGCTTCAGTTTGTGTTAGATCAGCCCGGAGCACTGGTATCTTTGTGCAAACACGGCTGAGCACAACCCAAATAGTGTACGATGCAGCATTATGTTTAGCAGCATGAAATTAGTCAGGGGCCACCAACTTTTGCGTTTAACATCCAAAGCTTGACAGAGCAGAACAACTGTGTTTAAGCATTTGTGTTAGGGCTGCACAATTCATCAAAATCAAATAAAAATGGATGCAGTTTTTAAGTGCCATAATTTCGTCCACAAACCACAAAATATCCTGTTTTATTCTGAATTAAAATGTAAACATAATTCTTTCATTAGTCATTTCATGTTTCTGTCTTTTTTGTCCTGGTTGTGTTTAAAATGTGAACAGAATCCCATTATTAAAAACATAAATCACAAATCTAATCGCAATCACACAACTCAGAAACATCGCAATTCGATATTTTTACCAATTGGTGCAACAAAATGGAACTAAAAGCAACAAAAACACAACTATAAGTGTCAAAAAGCAACCAAAATGCTTTGAAACACGTAATTCTTTTATTTGACGGTTCATATTTCAGAATCCCTGAACAGAATCCCATTATTAAAAACATAAATCACAATCTAATCACAATCACAAAACGGCTCAGAAACATCGCAATTAGATATTTTTCCCAAATCGTGCAGCTCTCATTTGAACTGTCAAATGTTAATCCAAACTCACTGAGGAGCAAGTGTCCTTCAGCTCTAGCTTTAAATGAAATGTCAACATCTGTAACCGCGGCAATCCATCCAAATCTGACCCCGTGCTTTGCCTCCGCCACAAAAAACCTCAAGACATACAGTATTTAGCAAATGAATGAACGCTTGTCTGTGTTTGACGCGCCGAATCATGCACACGTCACCGCTCAAAGTCAATAGTCGAAACACTCTCAAATGTCCGTCTGTTCGCCAGCCTCCGATTTGTCACGCCTCACCAAAGAGGATAAACGATAAAGCCCCAAAACATTGCATTCCAGGTCATCTAATTTAAAAGAGTCCCCACACATCGCACAGCCGAGCGGTCGTGGCCTCATCTGAACTTGGAGGGTACAAAAATCCAGCGTCAGACTCTGTTTCCGCTCCACAGATTCTTGGAAAGGAGCAATTGCTTGGTGGAAGTTCTTCAGCTTTGCCGTTTAAATTTTTTTTTTTAAAGCCATCTGATCCTTTGAGGTGCCGCTTAAGTCTGATTTTGTGAAGAGGAGCAGACGTGTAATCCTCTTTCCTTTGCATAAAACATTAGCGCACACCCAGGGCCAGTACGAAGCATTAACAATCTGAGCGAATGTTTGGGGCCACAAAAATTTGTGACAGAAATGCAACTAAAACCCAACTAAAAATGACGAAAACGTGGCTAAAACCGACAAAAATGCGTCTAGAAGTGACAAACGTGCAACTTAAAGCTATAAAATCGCAACTTTATGCAACAAAAATGTAACTGAGGGTGACAAAACGCAATTTAAATCACAAAAATGCAATCAAAAGCAAAAAAAGCAAATGACACAACATGACTAAAAAAGACCAAAAAAACGAAAACAACTAAAACGCACCTAAAAGCGACATAAACACAGCTAAAAGCGAGATGAACACAACTAAAAGCGACAAATGCGACTAAAAGGGACAAAATCGTGACTAGAAGTGACAAACATGCAGCTAACAGCGACAAAAATGTGACTTAAAGTGACAAAAATGTGACTAAAAGGGACAAAAATATAACAAAGGGGACAAAAACACTACAAAAACGTGACTAAAAGTGACAAACAAACGTGCAACTAAAAACGACAAACGCTTCTAAAAAGTGACAAAAAATGACTAAAACGAAAAAAAAACCCACAACAAAAATGCTACTAAAAAAACAAAAACATAACTAAAAGTGACAAAAAAGTGACTAAAAGGGACTCAACAAAAACGGCATCATCTGATCCTTTAAGGTGCCGCTTAAGTTTGATTTTGTGAAGAGGAGCAGACGTGTAACTCTTTCCTTTGCATAAAACATTAGCACACACCTAGAGCCGGTACGAAGCATGAACAATTTGAGCGATTGTTTGGGGCTACAACCACTAGGGGACTACGTTTTTATGGGCCTCACTAAAAGCAGCATCTTCTGCAACTATGTCGTCTGTCTTCAATGGATTTATTCTCAAGACCTTAAGTATTATATTAGCTATTTTCAACCATTACAGAGAGTGTGAGTAAAGTTAGACCTAGGTCGGCTGATCATCTGAGGATGAAAGAACAGGAGCAGCTGTCATCACGCTGTTCATTTTACACATATAATCCATCAGTCCTTACGTAGACGAGCACAGATCACTCGGCGGCTGATGTTTACGAGCGTGCAGCAACGTACAGTGGTTCGCTTTGATCCGCACCGCCAAGCAAACCAAACACTGTGTGTGCACTGTGCACGAAAATAAAACTCACACGTGAGTGCTAAAACAAGTTAACTGGACCAAACACTAAACACCAGACCAACACTAGCTCCATCTGCCTCTATCAATGTCAGTTACCTATGTAACTATGAGTGTATGAAGAGCCCTGAATCCATTAAACCTGTGTTATTTTAGAAATAATAAAATTATTCAATTTTCTGAAGAAAATCTGAAAAAAAACCTTTAAAATAATGATAAAGCTTGAAAAAGTGCATGGTGCGATCAATCGTGATTAATCACAGTGCCAGAGTGTGATTAATCAGATGTGATTAATCAGATTAGCCCTCCCCCACCTCCCCCCAGAACTGTTATCTCCCATAGCTAGGATGTAGTGGGTCTCAGCGTTGCCGGGACTTATGGTCATGAAAATGGTCAAACAAACCCGGGGCCCTGTGTTATATCTGTTGTCACGTCACACAGACTGGAGAACAGAAGGACAGTTAGACTGTCCAATCTTAGAAATTTAATTCATATTCCCTGTGAAAAGATAACGTCCAGTCACATTGAAACCAATCTGAAACTTGCTGTGCTTAATGTCAGATCATTATGTAACAAATCACTTTTAATTAATGATTTTATATCTTCTTATAATCTTGATTTTATGTTTTTAACTGAAACATGGCTTGACAAAAACACAGAGAATGTAGTTATAATATACGCGACTCCACCGAGCTTCAAGTTTGAATCTGAAACACGCGACAACAAAAAGTGGAGGTGTCTGTGCAGTTTTAGAGATAAAATAGTTACCCAGAGGTTGTCTTTTGGGGTGTTTCCATCATTTGAGTATTTATCTTTTAAAATGGAGCTAAAACAGTCTCCCTCCATACTCTACATTGTCCTGTACAAGCCTCCCAGCACTGCCAAGGTTTTATTGATGATTTTACTGAGATGCTTTCAGTTGTATGCACAGACTTTGACGGTTTGGTCATTACAGGTGATTTCAATGTTCACGTGGATAATGTTTTACGACAGAAAGCGCTAAAGAGCTTGATGCTGTCATGAAACCTTTGGTCTTACTCAGCATGTAAGTGGCCCCACTCACAGCAGAGACACACTCTGGACCTGCTAATTACTAAAGGGTTAATATTTCCAAGCGTCAGTGTGGTCGATGTGGCACTGTCTGATCATTTCTGTGTTTTCTTTGACATGTCTGTTATTCCCAAATCACCGACTGGTCCTGCAGTTGTTCCGGAGGAGACACATAAATGGCAGCACAAGTGCACTCTTAAATGAAATGATAAACTTTGAAAATCCTTCATGTTCAAATGTTGGCGACTTTTTAAATTCTGTTACATCTAATATATTGAATGTTCTGGACACCATTGCTCCTATGACTGTTCAAATGTTTAAAAATAAGCAGAGCGCCATGGAGGAATAATGAGACAGTCAGGGCACAGAAAAGGAGTGCATGAGGCTGGCGAAAATGGCGCCAAGTCAAAGCTCCAGATTCATAAAGAGATTTATAGAAAAAAGTTGTACATGTACAACCTCATTTTATGTAAAACAAGGAAGGTTTTTTCTGAAATAATTGGAAATTGCAGTAATAACTTCGCGTGCTCTGTTTGCAACAGTAAACAGACTAACAAACCCTCAATTCTGCTGCCATTAGAACTAATTTCCACAGCTAAGTGCAATGAGTTTGCAGTATTCTTTAATGACAAGGTTCAGGGCATTAAAAATGCCATAAATTCCACAGTGCAAATAATAACTTTAAAACCACCTACACATTTAGAGCTGACTCAGTTTGCACCTGTAACTGACAAAACTGTCCAAGAGATCATCACCAGTCTGAGTTCTTCTACATGCTGCCTCGATGTGTTACCCACCAGATTTCTAAAGTTTGTTCTGAGCACTTTGTTAACACCACTCACTCACCATAGTTAACATGTCCTTCAATCTGGAACATTCCCAGGGCCTTGAAAACTGCGGTCATTAAGCCTCTCCTAAGAAGAGCAGTCTTGATGCCTCAGTACTGAAAAATTATCGGCCATCTCAAATCTGCCATTTTTAGGCAAAGTCCTCGAAAAGGTTGTTTACCAACAGCTCACTGACTTCCTCTTAATAAACAACTCATTTGATGTTTTTCAGTCAGGTTTTAGACCTCATCACAGCACTGAGACTGCTCTTATCAAGGTGACAAATGACATCCGCCTGAACACTGGCCGGGCAAAGCCTCAGTCTTAATTCTGTTAGATCTGAGCGCTGCTTTTTGACACTGTCGATCATAGAGATCCTCCTACAGAACTAGAGGACTGGGTGGGCATCACTGGCACTGCCCTAAATTGGTTGGCGTCCTACCTTGAGGACAGAGAGTACTTTGTTGAGATTGGTAACTGTGTCTCAGACCACGTGAGCTTGACCTGTGGGGTGCCCCAAGGGTCAATCCTGGGACCCCTTCTGTTCAACCTCTATATGCTGCCCTTAGGCCAGTTAATACTCAGCACAAATGTGTCTTATCACAACTACGCAGATGACACTCAGATCTATGTCTCACTGACAGCAGGTGAATATGGACCAGTGGATTCACTCTGTCATTGCATCCAACAGATCAGCTTGTGGATGCAAAACAATTTTCTTCAGCTAAACTCAGACAAGACTGAAATCATCGTCTTTGGCAGAAACAGAGAAAAGTGTCAGCAGTCACCTCCAGTCTCTCGCTCTAAAACCGACAAATCAAGTTAGAAATCTGGGGGTAATAATGGACTCAGACCTGAACTTTAACAGCCACATCAAATCAATAACATCAACAGCCTTTTACCACCTAAAAAACATTGCCAAAATTAAAGGTATAGTGTCTAAACCAGACTTGGAGAACTTATCCATGCATTTGTCTCCAGTAGGTTAGACTACTGCAACGGCCTGTTCACTGGCCTCTCCAAACGAGCTGTAAAACAGCTGCAGTACATCAGAATGCTGCTGCTCGGGTCCTGACAAGAACCAGGAAGTATGCGATCACATTAGTCCTGTGCTCAGGTCTCTGCACTGGCTTCCTGTGGCTCAGAGAATTGACTTTAAAGCAGCTCTGCTTGTGTTCAAGTCTCTCCACGGCCAAGCACCAAAGTACATCTCTGACATGTTAGTGCCATATGAACCATCTACTTAATCTGAGGACCTCAGGGACCAGCCTCCTGCAGGTGCCTAGAGTCAGGACTAAACATGGGAATCAGCATTTCAGTTTTTGCAGCTAAAATCTGGAACAGTCTCCCTGAAGATGTGAGACAGGCCTCCACTCTGACAATGTTTAAATCCAGGCTAAAAACAGTTCTCTTTAGGCGTGCATCACGACTGAAAGATCTATCTGCACTCTTCTCTTATAAAGCACTTTATTTTAAAATGATTTTAAAAATGATTCTGTGTGTCTTTTTGTGTTTTGTGATTTTAATGCAACTTTTCCTGTTTATGTAAAGCACTTTGAATTGCCCTGTGTACGAATTGTGCTATACAAATAAACTTGCCTTGCCTTGCCTTGCCTAGTTTTTTTAATCGTTTGACAGCACTAATATATATATGGTGCTTTGTGGAGCTTAAAGCAAAGCTAAGTGACATTTACATTTTACCATTAAATGTCTTTGTAAGTCCGTGTGGTAGTTGCATATGTATTTTTGGGGTGTTTTAAGCTCCCGTCGTCTCCCCCTACTGTCTCTGGGTGGAAAACCAGTTTGAAAAAAAACTGCCCGGTTCAGCCATGAGTTAGCTTAGTTTTTGTCTGTTGTTCTGCTGTTTTCTACGTTTTTTCTGCGGTATTTGCAGATCACACGTTGCTTCCGCTGGGCCAGAGGAGATACTTGACCCGGCCTGTATAATTTACGGCACAGACGGATTAATAGAGGCCCTCTTGGAAAGCCACTGAGCAGCAGATCAGTTAAGAGACCAGTGTGCCAACAAATCTCCGGCGCTCAGCTGGGACCAAATAGGACGGTTTGGCACTGGCACACACAGGGACGGGTAGACATCCTCTCCCACTCAAACACCAACAGGCTCGCATTAACTCCACACAAGAGCTAAATCAGTCTTTATTTTATGCATTTAGGGATGTCTTTTCAGTAAGATGGAAAGTAAGGCTGCACGATGGCTTTAATGGGCTGTGATATTGATATTATTGTGATGTTTGACCATAATTTCAGTCATTTAAACCCATATATTCATGCCTCCATGTATTGTCAAAATAAACCCTTAAAAGAAACAAAACTGCACTAAATCAAGGCCAATTTAGATTGAAAAAAAAGAACATCATGAATAAAAACACCCTTTATTCATTGTTTTCTTTTTAAAAATAGTACATTTCTATCAGATGAAGGACATTGTTGTTATTGTGATGTATTTAGTTTGTTTGTTTTGTTTGTTATGCTGTAAGTTTTTTTTTTTATATATATGTAGACACATATGCCCTAGATGTGTGCAATATAGCAGACAATTATATTGTAAATGTTGTCGTGAAGATATGCAAAATTTAAATGACATTTATTAAAAAAAAATATTTAAAAAAACATCAAAAATTGTGTTACTGAACGTCGTTTTGTGAATTGCTGAGATCATCTTTGTAATTAAAAAGTATAACTCGAGTATGATTTAGATTTTATTTATTTATTTACTCATAAGGGCCAGTGGAAACATGTTTAAATTGTTCACATAATCCAGACATAGCGCAGCCCTGTGCACTCAGCCGTGGGTGAGTGACAGTGTGATTGAGTAGATGAGCCATGTCCTAATCCCAGTCTGTAAAAGAAACAGAGAAAATGACCTTTGACAAAGGTCACCTAATCCTGCTCTTTGTTCTTCATCAATACATTCAGAGTCATGAATAATACGCACATCCACAGACCAATCTGAAGGGAATAAAGCTTTATGCAGGGGTGAAGTTTTAAGTTTATCATCTTTCGTCTTTTATTTTCTTTTTTTTTTCCAATTGTAATGGTGTCAGGAATGTCAAGATCTGGGGCGGACAATATATCTGATTTTACAATAACGTGAATGTTGTTTTGAATGGATGGGTTTCATGTCTGTGTTGAATAAGCTGTTCGTGTCCACCAGGCCCTCCGTTCATCGTGTCCCCTCCGGAGAACATCACAGTGAACATCTCGCAGGACGCCTTCTTCACATGCCAGGCTGAGGCCTATCCCCGTAACCTGACCTACACCTGGTTCTGGGAAGAGGACAACGTCTTCTTCAAGAAGTAAAGTTATGATCGGGTTCATTATTGTCCACCATTTCACCTCATTCTTCAGAGTCTCTGGTGCTGCTTCAGTCTGTGCCACATTCTCATTCTGTCCTGTGTCGCTGTCTGTCAAACAGAGCCCCAAAAGATGCATATTCTGGGAGCAGATTAATTTATTCTGAATGTATTATCTGTAATGATGATTCAGCACTTCCGCAGATCTGCACAATCACTAATGCTCTCCCTTGTGTTGCAGCCTGACAATCAAATGTGGCTTGACCCGAACTGACCCAGAGCCAAAGGCTTTCTGTTCTTAAGTCACAATCTTAACCGCAGCCTAGTGCTTTGTCCACAAAAGACTGTCAGACATAACGGTGGACGTACAGGGAGCACATATTTAATGTGTTCCATATAATTACCGTTGGTTTGATGCCCATGTTTGAGCAGCAGACTCCTGCCAAATGCAATTTCTTTTGTGTGGACCAGAATGCTGAAATGCTTTCAGGCTTTGTGTTTGAGACTAAGTCAACCATAAACGTACATCTCTGGGATCTCCTCCAACAGATGCTGCTGGTCCCAGTATTTAACAGGAGTTGCTTTAGTTAATGAATAAGAATGCTCACTGCATGGTAATATATCTAAGTCAAAACATATACAGTATATAATAGAAAATGCATATATGTATATGTATTGTATGGCATGTAACATCTGTTTCTGTCATGACTCTGTACTGAATGTAGGACTGCTGTTTTATGTTTTCACAGTGACCTGAAGCGCAGAGTCAGTATTCTTATTGACGGCTCCCTCATTATTGCCCAAGTGAAGCCCGAGGACAGTGGGAGATACACCTGTGCTCCGAGCAACAGCCTGGGCCGCCCACCTACTGCCTCTGCCCACCTCACAGTGCAATGTGAGTGCAGCTTCTACATGTCTTTAATTATACGACCAAAATGGTAGGTTTGTCTGGAACTCATTTTGTGGCTCATTAAAGGGCAAGCGAAGTAACAATACATATTGAACTTAAATAGTTATTATCATAGTTTATCAAAAATAAAGATGGAGCTATAGAGGGAGTAGACGAATTTAATAAAGCATCAATGCACAGCCCCTTGTTATGACTCATGGAAGCTTCACAAATATTTAGATATAGTGACAGAGTGCTGCATTTGTTTTTAGAGGTTACATTAAATAATCACTTATACTGCATATAGTACTTTTGCTCACTTTAAAGTCTAGCAAATTGGTGGGAGTTTGGTGGGAGGGCACCTGTGCAAATTTCTTTGTACATGAGTTTTACATCTGTGAAGTTGCACCTTATGAAGAAACTTTGAGAACTAAAAGTGCAATACAGGAATTGCAAAGTTCTAAAAGGGAATCCCCCTGTGATGTCATCAAAAAGTGTCATGCCATTGTAAATTCAGATAGAATTAACAGACAGCACACATTTTAAACCATCATTCAACAAAATATAGTTATCAGGTATTATTATTTGTCAAATCATAACTATTGTGTCATTTATATGGATTTTGGCCCTGTTTTCAAAAAAGTTGCTAGGTAACAGTTGTGCAATTACCTCCATGTCACATCTGCTGCTCATGTCCAACCAGGAAGTCCCATTATAAACTTTACAAAAACTGTCAAACTGGGGACAAATAGGCAACATTTTTAGTAAAATCTTAAATATTATCATATTCACCATGTTTTAGTGAAAAGTGTGGTCATATAGACTTTAAACCCTGTGTATTTTCTACAGTATAATGTTGGGTTGTGAATGAACATGGCGCATCCTCTTCACTGTGAAACCGATTTGGACATTTCTGTAGGCTAACTCTTTTCAACCTCCACGCCACACATTATCTCAACAAAACCGCTCAATTTCACACCGACTCCCTTCCATTATTCAAACGTTTGCCTTCGCCCTTTGATTGTCATTTACCTCCATTCATTTACTCAAATTGCCACGCATCCATTTGCACATCCTTTCATGTTACTGCCTTCCCGCTCAGTCCACGCAGCCACAGACCTCGGGGGGACATTTTATCAAACGCCTGCGTCCTGAAGTCGGGCACAAACTCGCGGACGGGAGATTGCGCCCTTCTCCAGCATCCACCGGCAGTAGCCACGGCAACAGACATTCTTACATTCCCTCGCTCTCCAGCCTCCTTCGATGGCTGCGTATTAGACTGTGCGTGGAGCAGCCGTCGTGAGAGGAGGGGGAGGAGGGCTGGGGGAGCGCATTGGTAGGGATTACATCATTGCTGAGAGCGCGGCCACTGTCGGGCTGCAGGGGGCTCCCGGCGTCTCTGTCCTCTCCATTTTCTCGTCACATATCGACACTCTAAATTCTAGAATGGAGGCAAAAGTGACGTGGAACATAATGTGATTTCACTGGAGAAACTGGGATTAACCTCAGAATATCACAAAATATGAAAAATCCAGGTAGGTCTGGGTGATATGGTGATAAAAATGAAATCATGAGCTTGTCCCTGTCACAATCTGCTATTTTTGTGAAATCGTCGTATCGTGATTGACTGTTTGTCTCTGGAATGCAGCTGTCTGTTCAAACACACTTTTCTCCTGTTGTTTAGCCTCTGAAGCCTCTGAGCAGATGACTTTATTTACCTCTTAAAGGCCAGAGCTGCACAATTAAACCAAATCCACACAAAATCACAAATTTATTGGATGCAATGTTTGAAGTGCAATAATTTCTTCCACAAACAACAAAATGTCTTGCTTTGATTTGAATAAAAACTCTCTAACACTGTAGTTTGGATTTGTTCAAACATGTTCTGAAACAAGCAACAAAAGAGCGACCAAAAACGCACCAACAAACAGCTAAATATGACAAGCACAACTGAACGTCACTAAAATTATGTTAAATTGTGAATTTGAACAGAATTCTATTATTAAAACATAAATCGCATATCTAATCACAACTGTACTTGTCAGAACAATCACAATTAGATATTTTTCCTAAATCGTACAGCTCTATTAAAGGCAATAGAAAAACCAAAGTGAACATGAATCGTGATAAAATTTAAATCATGATCTGGCCCCAAGAAAATCGTGATAATAATTTTTTTCTCATATCGCCCAGACCTAAATTCAAGCATTAAAGCACTCAGACACTTGTGAGTGACATCAGAGCTGCTTTAAACACATTTATTATTGTATTTCACTTTATGTTTTAGGAAATTATGATAAACTCTTTGCATTTTTGATGAAGGAACAATCCAGATTTGTAGGTTTGGATAAATTATTATTAGTATACAATAGTTTATCATTTTATCATAGAGACATATTAGATACGATAATCATTGAAAAACATACAGTTAACTTCATTTTGCCTCCATTTTCCATTCAAAGTTTGATGACATAACATTTTAAAAGGGTCTGTTGTTCTGAATGTATTCGTTCTCTCCTAAAAAGCGCCCGTCATCCTTTCATTTCCCCCTCGCGGTGCTCAGCCAGCGGTAAACTTCCCCAAAAGCAGCTCCTCCAGCGGGGTACCGGCGTGTCGTGAGCGATAGTGCAGTCTGAGGGCTATTTTTAGACGCTTGGCAGATATTCTCGGCTGTGGCACTTTTGCCGGGGCTCCTCTGGGTGCGTTGTGGTGGAGTGCTGCCGATGCTGGTGGTTAGGGCTGGAGTTGTAGTACAGAGTTGTTTTGGCAACGCTGCAGTCAATTGATCCCCTTGATTTCTCCCCCTCGTTCCCTTCGCGTCCATCCCCGGTACTCTTCCTCCCTCTTCTGCGTTTCTCCCATCTTTGTCCGTCGTCGTTTGTCAGAGCTGCGAGATTAAAGGAAACGTAATCTGCATTTTTCATATTGCTGTTAGCCTTTAAACATGCTCTTGAGTGCCTTAATGAGTCACTATGAAATGACACTTACCGAGTGCATCCGGCCAGACGATGACACCAGCGCCATATACAATCTAAGTTAGCGCAGAAAAGACGTCATTGTGTGGATTTGCTGCAGCAGTTATTGTGTTTAGACGACAGAAATGCTCAGAACGAGTTTAGCGATGATTTAGGGACATTCTCTGCTAAGTGATGTATGAAGTCTGAAAATACGTCTGAAAATCCCGGAAGTTCAGCAGGATGTGTGTTTGACGCTCGGAGGGAGAGGATTTTCTTATAAACATTTCTCATTCCTGATTCAAAACAGCATAAATGCAACTGAATGCTACTTCAGGTATGTTTTTGACGATGGAACATTGTTAGAACATGGTTTAAAGCTCAAAAAAGTCACAGTAGCAGAATATGTGTTGTTTAATCAGAATCGCAATTTGAACAGTCAGCAATTACCAAATCACAAAGACTGCAATTAGGCCTGTCATGGTAACAAATTTTGATGGATGACATATTGTTACAGAAAAATATCAGCATTAACGATAGTGTTTATTATTAACTTTTATTAACTACTTTATGCCACCAACTCCTTTTATAAATATAAATTATTGTCAAAAAACATAAATAGCAACAAATAAATAGCAGCATTAAACATTTTAATACTTTGTGATATCGAATTTTGGATTTCTTATTTAGTTTTTAAGTAAAAATTCTAATTTCCCCTCATTTTTTTTTACTTGAAACGTCTATAAATCAGTTTAGAATTAGATATCAAAAAATCCTTTTGTACATTTCATCAAAATCTGTTAAGTCCAAGATTGGAAAGTTTGGTGTGTGTAGGAGCTACTTTACGGCTGATCAAATTTGATTTGATTTGTAATTCTCTCTGCAGCCAGCAGCTGGACATATCTGTGTGTTAGACATGTTGCTTTTAGACGTGCTTGTGTCACTTTTAGTCACATCTTTGTCACATTTTTGTTGTCACTTTTCAATGCATTTTTGTCACCTTTAGTCATGTTTTTGATGCTTTTGCATACATTTTTGTCGGTTATAGTTATATTTTGGATACTTTTAGACACATTTTGACACCTTTAGGCACATGTTTGACACTTAGATGCATTTTTGACACTTTTTGACATATTTTTGACACATTTTGGACACTTTCAGATGCATTTTTGACACTTTTAGATGCGTCTTTGTTGCTGGTTTCAGAGCGTGTTTTAACAAATCTAAATTACAGGATAAGACGTTTTTATATAGAATAAACAGGGTATTTTGTTGTTTGTTGAGGAAATGATTGCACTTCAAAAAGCTGCAGTCTTTGCGATTTGCTAATTGCATCCATTCAAATTGTGATTTTGATTTGATTTTGCCAGTATCGTTCAGCTCTGCGCGGCTGTCGTGCTGGTGTTGGGTTCAAAGAGTCCGGCCAGTGTGTATTATCTCCTCCTCTCTCAGCCTTACGTCACTGTCTTCTCTCCCTCACCTGTCCTCGTTCCCACGCTTTCACTCGTCCTTCCTCAATCGTTCGACTGATAGCGCTCGCTCCTCCTCGTCATCACCCCTCCCTCCCGTCTTCTTCTTTCACACCAATTTCCCTCCTTATCTCACCCTCTGCCTTTTCCTGAGCTCTCCTCCTTGACCTCATTTGGACTCCATGCTGTTCTGGCGTTTTCACATTTTTGATTCTGAAATAAAAAGTTTTCCCTTCACTTGTTCTCTGCAGGCGCACACCAGATGACCTTTACCTGAAAGACATTAAGCACTGTCTGTTTTCATTAATTAAAGATTAGAGATAGTGACTGCTGCAGTTGCATGATGTCATCCAATTTGCTGCACAGCTTTGTATTTTAAAAGTAAAAGAACAAGAGCTTTTAATAGATATTTAATGAATTCATAATTATTTTACTGAGACAAAAAGACTACATATAATACTGTGTTTAAAACCATTTATTTGTCCAGTTTCTGAGCCTTAAAGTCTATATGACAGGTTCTCAAAATTTTCTAATTCTGACTTAAAGAGTGATTCACACCGCAGCAACCAAAGCGACCAGTTTTCATGTAAAGTCTATGTGATTGCGCGACTAAAGCCTCCTGCGTTTTTGCGGCGTGATCAGAGCGAGTGGCACGGCGCGAATCCTGTGATATGCCGTGCGTCGCGACATGAGCTATTTTGCAGTGGACGCAAAATCTGTCTGACTGCAGAACCCGCAGAAGATAAGCAAAGCTGAACTTTGTGCGGCCAACATGGCAGCCGCCGTGGATGGCAACCAATCAGAGATTACGCTTCAGTCACGTATTTCATTATCCGGAAGGAGGAGGAAAACAAACCATACAGTGGCAAAAATGGATGACAAACTCATGGTGTCTGTGGCAGCACCCTGTAATATCATGCTGTGGAGACCGAGACAGGAAAAAAAGGACCTGTCTGGAAGAAGGTTAGCAGGAGACTGGATTATCTGGTAAGCGATCACAACTTTGGAGTGGTGAAACATTTGTCGTCTTTTTGCTTACCGTACAGCCAGTATAATTGCCGCTAGTTTGTTGTTTGACGAGTTCATATGTTTATTCAGAGGACGTATGCAGGAAGCGGTGGAAGAATCTTAGGGACACATAGATGAGGGAGAGGAGAAAGGAGAAAGAAAAGAGGAGGACTGTGACAGCAGCAGGGTCGTTTTCTGGTGACTTTTTTTAGGTGACCACATCGCGTGACTGTCCTCAAAATGCACAGGCAACAAACTAGGCACGACCGATGGGAAAACTTGTCGCTGCGGTGTGAACAGGGCTTTAGTTTGGTGGGAGGGCACCTGTGATAAATATTTATCATAGTTGACATCTTTGAACTTGCAATTTTTGGAAGAAATTTAGAAAAATAAATGTTTAAAAGAGTGCTGAGTTCTAAATGGAATCCCTCTGTGATGTCATCAAAAAGCGACATACATTTCAAAATAAATAGACAGTTAACACTCAACTGATACATCTTTCGGACAGTTTAAATGCTCATTGAATAAAATAAAGATGATCAGGTATTGTTATTTTGTCAAATCTTAACTATTGTGCTATTTATTTGGATTTTGGCCCTTGTTTATTTAATTAAAGGTGGAATGGAGGATTTCGGGCAACAAATCAGAATCTCATTTCCTCGTGGGTAGCACAAATAACTGGTCCGCTCAGGTGTCAATCATTCTGTGCGTGCTAGTGCACGCCCGCAGGCTCGTCCAGGGAAACGCTCGCTCCCCTGGCCGCGCATGCGTGGTTGATATGCTAGTGTGTTTATGTAGCAGGTTAGCGGCGAGTTCCGTCATTGTAAGTCTAAACTTTCATCTGCGAAGTACCGAAATGGCTGAGGGACGAAAGAGAAAGACTGTTTGCGAGCTTTCACAGAAGAGACGAAAGTCTGCAGAGGAAAGAAACAAAAGGCGTGTTATTCTGGGGGAATCGTTTACGCGCTGGCGAGCATTGAAAGAGCAAAACAGGCTGATGCCTCCGCTGCAAACTTTCTGCTGGACAGGTAACTGTTTATCTGACTCTTTTTTTAGCTTATTGTATGTGGAGTGTATTATTAAATCTTCTTCGCGCAGGTTGTCGTGAGAAAGCGACACCAATCGTCTTGTAAACAAATGCGCATGGGCAGTGCTGCTGGGCGTGCTCGTTCACGAGGTTTGCTAGGCGTTCAGTCAGGATAAACGGGGCGGGAGGGAGGGGGAACCTGCGCATGCGCTTTTTCAAAAAAAGGACTAACAGTCGCAGATTTTCAAATCGGCGAGAAATCCTCCATTCCACCTTTAATTCAGTGTACACTTTGAATTAATTATTGACATATATGATATATGATCAATTATGAGTTTCACTTTTAATCAGTTCATTTTCGCACACTAAATCTTCCATAATTGACAGACACCAGCCGACCTTCTTCAAACAACACCCAGAGTTGGCAATTACCATGCAAACTTCTCCAGATCCAATACAATCCGCTTTTCCATGCATTCGTTGCCATTACCATGGCAGACTTACCATTAGGCAACAGGCCACAATTGGACCTGGACCTAAAGTGCTTCTGACAGGTTGGACTATTCATTTAAATAAAATGCAGTTAAGATAAATATATTTAAAATTCTGTTGAAATTTTTACAAATTTTACCCCAGTTTAGCCATTTTTTTAGGTTTTCACTTTCTGGTTGTAAATGATGACATCACACTAAGAATTACCAAGAAACCATCCTATAGTGCACTAAAACTCATCTAATGTCACAGATTTTTTATTTGACAAAGAAAAATACATGTGAACACCTTTATTTCATTGAATCAATATTTAAAGAGTTTTTTTGTGTAAATTATGCATAACCTTCGTCTCCCCAGTGTGATGGCATCAATTTGTTTTATTCCTGTAATTTTCAGCATATTTTTCAACTTTTCTCCACAAACGACTACCTGATTTATATTTGCAAGAGGCATTAATAAACCGGTCATAAGCACTTTAAAGTAGAACTATGTAACATTTTTACCGTATTAAACGTCTTTGTTAGTCCGTGTGGTGGCTGCTGTCTCTGAGCGGAAAACCAGCTGCAACTTTCCTGATGCAAACACTGGCTCTCTTTTTTATATTTAGTATATTTTTATATTTATATTTTTATATTTAGTTTTTTCATATTCAATAAAATCGAAGGGAAAAAAATTAAGAAAGAAAAAAAGGTTTTGCCGCTATTTTACTGGGAGTGTACGGTCTCAATAGACCAGCAGGGGGAGCTCTGTCACTGAAGTTACTGAGTTCTGCTTTAATTTTGCCTTGGGCCCCCAAAGCCACTGTATATACAGTAAGCATATAAGTGTAACAGTGCAGCATCTGGACAAATAAATGAAAGTTACTTCAGTATAGATAATAAATGCACATAATAAATGCCATAATATATGTCAACAATGTTTTGTGTCTTCCTTTGTTCGTGGACATAATATAGCAATGTCAATTATGTGGTTATCAATTATGTGTTTATTTCCAGTCAAGTCCCCTCTGCAGAAAGCTGCCACCGTCTTATTCTGAGTTTGTTTGCAGATCCTGCCCGAGTGGTGAACATGCCTCCTGTCATTTATGTGGCAATCGGTCTGCCCGGCTTTATCCGCTGTCCCGTCGATGCCAACCCCCCTGTAACTCTGGTCAAGTGGAAGAAAGATGGCCTCCCTCTTAGGATAGACAAGGTCAGCCGCCTCAGAGCCTCGTTTTGTGCCACTTTCATTTGTCTGTTTTCAGCTGTGACCTGTTTCTAAAGCTTGTTTGTTGCTCAGTACCCGGGCTGGAGCCAAATGGAGGACGGGAGCATCCGTGTGGCAGAGGTGACGGAGGACTCACTCGGCACCTACACCTGTATGCCTTACAACGCCCTGGGTACAATGGGATGGTCCCTTCCTGCTCCCCTGGTGCTAAAGGTCAGTGGTGGAAAGTAACAAAGTACAAAAGTAAAAGTACTGTACATGAGTACCTTTTCTAGGTATCTGTACTTTACTTAAGTACATTTTACTGTCGATACTTTTACTTTTACTTCATTACATTTCGGAGCATGTATCTGTACTTTCTACTCCACTACATTTTTGAACGGGACTGAAAAGTAAAAGTATATTTTTTTAAGGTTTTAGAGCTGCTGAAAAGACTGAGGGGTTTATTTTTTACACATTTACGGCGATATCTTGCCTGTTTTTCTTCCTTCTTCCCTTTGAGCAAACAAAAAAAAACCTGGAAAGTTGCCTTTAACGACCAAAACTCAACAGAATAAATCAATCAAGATTACAATTTGATGCTTAAATAGTTCTCCAAACCAAAAATAATAACTTTTACTTTTTACCTTTAAAGTACATTTTTAACGGAGTACTTTGATACTTTTACTTGAGTAGATTTTAAAATGCAGTACTTTTACTTTTACTTGAATAACAAAATGGAGTACTTCATCCACCACTGCTAAAGTTGTGCTATTGCAAATTCACTCTGTGCACAACTCCGTGACGCTTCTTCTGTTTGAAACATTTGTCTGTTCAACCCCCTCTGCTTTAGTCTAGAGCTGCACAATCTGGGAAAAATGTCCGATTGCGATTTTTCTGACCTGTATTGTGATTGTGATTAGCGATTTAGATTTTTATTTAGATTTGGTTCAATATTGATATTTTAAACACAACCAGGAGAATTGAAAATATAATTTTTGTCACTTTTAATCACATTTTTGTCACTTTTAGCCACATTTTTGTCACTTTTAGTTGTTTTTTGTCATTTTTAGTCGCATTTTTGTCACTTTTAGTTGTGTTTTGTCACTCTTAGTCACGTTTTTGTCACTTCTAGTCTTGTTTTTGTCACTTTTTGTAACGTTTTTGTTGGGTTTTAGTTCTGTTTTGCCACTTTTAGTCACATTTTTGTCTCTTAGTCACATTGTTGTAACTTTTACTCACGTTTGTCGAATTTTGTCAGGTATTTGTCACTTGTAGCTGTGTTTTTGTCACTTCTAGTCCTGTTTTTGTCACTTTTTGGAACATTTTTGTTGCTTTTAGTTGTGTTTTTTCCACTTTTAGTTACGTTTCAGTCGCGTTTAGTTGCTTATAGTTTTCAGAATGTTTTCATTACATTGTAACAAATATAAACTATGGGTTAGCGTTTTTTTTTTTTATACAGAATAAAACAGGCTAATTTGTTGTTTGAAGGAAATTATTTCACCTCAGAAATTGCACTGTTTGAGATTTGCTAATTGCATCCATTAAAATTGCTATTTCGATTTGATTATGATTCCTTGTGCAGCCTACTTAGTTCTATCCTTATGGGGTTTTCTCTGAAGCCGCATTAAAATAATCAATATTTAAAGATTATGCAACAGACAACAGGTCATGGGTGATTAAGTCTAACTTAAGATTTAACTACTCCACCAGGCAGGTGTTTGTGTGCTAAAATGAATTGAATTACTACGTATTACATCGCGCCCTAGTCTTTGTGTATAAAAACAATCGACTCATCCTTAATTGTGTTTTAATGTAGGTTAGTATTAGCACTGACACACCACCACCTGTAGCAAAAAACGTCCAAAGAAAATGGAGGCACATACTGTTCAAAGAAAACCTCCCACTCCAAAGTCCTTCAGATTTGTCCATTTTCGAGAAAAGTCTGAATGTGATTTTTTTTTTTTTTTAAATGTCAATTATAATAAGTCAGTCCAGTCCTTGATTATTGGTGCAGATTGTGTCATCCATTTCTTTGCGATGGCCTTCTTTCCCAAAAGTATCCATTTATTGAGTCCATGGCAGGAGTTTTGAGGCCCAAATATATCGTTCTGAAATCGAGTGAGATGGCAAGGTTAAAACTGTCTGCAGAGCTGTATCTTTTAACATTATTTCTCTGGACAGGACCCTCCCAAATTCTCAGTGGTTCCTGGAGGGGAGTACAGGCAGGAGGCCGGCAGAGAGCTCGTCATCCCCTGTGAGGCCGAGGGAGACCCCTTTCCCAACATCACATGGAGGAAGGTTAGACACTCCTTTTGGAACATTGGGAAATTTTGCAGTTGCAAATTATATTTCTAAAGTGACTACTCAAAGTTTAATGTCCTAAAGTGCGGAGTGTTATTTATTTTTAATCACATTTTAATGTTGTCTATAAAAGATGCCATCAAGAAGATGTGTTAGACCATAATGGTGTGTGTGATGCTTAAGCAGCATTTTTTATTGATAATACAATTAGCCATTTAATCATGTAAATCATTTACGTCTCTTGTTTAAAGTAGACTTGTATGCATATTTCACAAACTTGAATGTTCTTAAATGTGCCTCTGTGTTTCTGGCTCGACTGACTGCAGGTTGGGAAGCCCAGTAAAAGCAAGCACAATGTTCTGCCCCGGGGCAGTTTACAGTTCAAGTCCCTGACGAAGGAGGACCACGGCGAGTGGGAGTGTGTCGCCACCAACGTAGCCACGAGCATCACTGCCAGCACGCACGTCCAAGTCATAGGTACAGCCAGCGGGAGCTGCATTCACACTAGTTTGGTTTGAAAATCCTCTCCCTTCAACTGTCAAAGACACTTCCGTCACTGTAACTTCTAGGCTAACTCGCACTTCTTCATAACATCATATCTGTAGTTTGTGCAAGCGCTATGCAGCCAGTTAATGGCACCTAAACTAAATTTTTGCTGCAGGAAACAACAGGGATATAGATGTTCACTTTGTTTTTATAAACTTTTTTTATTTGTTCTAAAACATAAGATACCAACCTTAAGATACTCAAGAGCATGTTTAAAGGCTAATAACAATATAAACAATGCATCATATTTTTCCTTTAACTTGTCAAAATGTTTGAAATCAATATTCTGACATTTTAACACATCTAGAAATGTATTTCTTGCACGACATTACTATGTGTTAAAAGCCAGTCTGATTGTAGGACTTGACAAAAGTAACCCTTTACCCTTTTGTTTGTGCTCCGCAGGCACAAGCCCCCACGCCCCGTCCAGTGTCCACGTGGTCGGCTCCTCCACCTGGGCCAACGTGTCCTGGGAGGTGGGCTACGATGGGGGCTACCAGCAGACATTCTCAGTCTGGTATGGCCATGTGTGAGTCCATCCCAGCATGCTTTGCTTCCTGCTTTTCTTCTACTTCCTCTGTTACTTCTAAAATGTCTTTTCCAGGGTTGTGTTCAGAGCAGTTGTGAAAGCTAGAGATGGAAATACACGGAGGTCTGGTGCAAGTGCGTTTTCATCTCTTAATATTGAGCTTGTGCCGGAGGAGAACTTCAAAACAACTCGACTGAACATGACCCCAGTTCTGTCCCGCTGCTGCCGCTTTGCTGCTGCTCAAATGGAAGAAACGTGGTCGGACCAGGGCACTTTAAATGTTTCTTTACAAATTTATTGGCTAATGATGATAAGATAAATGTGACAACATTTAAGGCTGATTTTAAAGAAGAAATAAATACACAATATGATAAATAAATTATTCATATTAACAATATTCTGTTCTACCCCAAACAAGTCATTTTAGGTGGTGTCCTGCTTTTTTGTGACTAAACATGTATAACACGTCTAATTTAAGCGTTTTGGAGAGTAAATAAGTAAATGCCAGTAAATAAAAATAAAAGCCTCACAGGAAATCATAATTAGGAAGTCATAATGATTGTAAAAGTCACAATTTTGAGTTTAAAAGTCAAAATTTCGAGTTTAAAAGTCACAATTATTAAATTGTTTTTTGTTTTTTTTAATTTTGACTTTTAAAGTTCAAATTTTGACTTGTAAATTGAAATTTTGACTTTTAAACTCACAAGTATGACTTTAAACCCAAAATTATGATGCTGTGAGGGTTTTATTTTTCATTCACTGGCAGAAATGGGCTTCCATAGTTTTTTTTTAGATTTTAATTCTCAACATGGCAAATAAAAAAATTGCAGACAATTTGATTGAAATTAGATTTTAGCAACAACTGCTTAGCAGCCAGAGTTCTCTTCAGAGAATTCTGAAGCAAAACATAATTCACTTTTTCCTACCAGATCAAAGTTTCATGGTTTTATACATTTATAGATGTTTTTCAAATCCTTTCCGTCCTCTGTGAAATAATCCCTTTGACTTAACTTTATAGTTTTGTCAAATCTGATGCTTTAAACCCTGCTCTCGTGCAAAAGTATGTGATGTTATTATGATGAATTTTAATAAATACTCTTTACCGTTAGAACATAAACATGGCAGCTCTTGCATGCCTACAGTTCATGCGTTGTTGAAGGCTGTTAATGCTAAATGTACGGCATGGGCAACCGGCAGACTGCAAAGCTACGTGCAGCATGGGCTAATTATGTCATCAAATAGTCAAAGATATGTGTGGTGTTTGCATAAAAGATGTGCTCACGTAGCTGTAATAATGAAGTCTTTAATGTGCAGCTAAAATGCATGAAGCTTAAATGATTGACGATCCTTTAAATTATTATATATATTATACACCCTTTAAAATATCTAAACAAAAACATTCTAAATTCCGTAATGGAGGCAAAAGAAAAGTAGAAAATAATGTGATTTCACTGGGGAAACTGGGATTAACCTCAGAAATCACAAAATATTTAAAAAATAATGGTGATTTTGTCAAATGAAAACCACTCAGACACATGTGAGTGACATCCAGAGCAGCTTTAAACATATTTAACGTTGTATTTTACTTTTTTTTTTTTATTTAATAGGAGATTATGGAGATTTTGATGAAGACAAATCCTGATTTTTAGGTTTTACTGGACAAATACTTGTAGAAATGTTGACCCCACAACATTTTTCATTATATCTATAGATACATAACATACTTTACCACAAATTATACTTTTTGTGACATTCATATACAATTTTGAGGCTAGAAAATGGGGTTTATTCCATCCTTTGTAATAGACAGCAAGCTAACTGATATTTCTACCCTGGATATGTTTTGCATTTTGATCTGATGTCAGTTAATCATTGAAAATATATTATGATCTACTTCATTTTACCTTAATTCTGTATTTTTTAGTATTCTGATGATATAGCGTTTAAAGGAACTATAGACCCTTTAAAATGTGATGTCATCAAAATTCCTGAATGGAGGCGACTGGAGGCAAAATTATTCTCTCACATTAGATCTAAATTCTACTGGTTTTAAGTGTTTGTGTTGGAAAAATAACACATTTGAATTTCCAGAGTAGAAAGGTCAGTTAGTTTGCTTTTCTGTTAGAAACAACGGAGAAAAAAAATTCTAGCCTTAAAATTGTATTTTAGCTTCAAAAGAATTTTCTTTATGGTATAGTATCTAATATATCTCTAGATAGAATGAAAATGTATTGTGGGCTCATTTCTGTGAGTATTTTTCCAGTAAAACCCATAAATCTGGATCTGGAAATCTGGAAAAAACCTTCATCAATAATGCAAAGAGTTTATCATAATTTCTAAAACATCATGTAAAATACAATAATAAATGTGTTTATTATGTCACTGATGTCACTCACATGTGTCTGAGGCTTTTACTTTTCCAAAATCATCTCAGTTTTTCATGTTTTGTGATATTCTGAGGTTAAATCCCAGTTTCTTCAGTGAAATCACATCATGTTGCACTTCACTTTTGCCTCCATTCTGAATTCAGAATGTTTTTGTTTACACATTTTGAAGGGTCTATTAATGGTTTATTTAAGACTGAGCGGATGTCGGCGCCATCGCTCCTGCCGGGTCTGATCTCTGTCCTCTTGGTGTGAACAGGCTGAAGAGGGAGCACTTGGGTCCACACGACTGGCTGTCTGTGGCGGTGCCGGGGGGCCGCGACTGGATGGTGGTGCCGGGCCTGGAGCCAGAGACGACGTACCAGTTCAGTGTCTTGGCCCAAAACAAACTTGGCACTGGCCCCTTCAGCGAGGTTGTCACTGTGAACACACTAGGTGAGAGCGGCCATCACGACGACACAAACACATACACACAAACACATCCGGTCCCAGCGCTGACTGAAGCACATGACATCGCTGTAATGTGTGCGATGAATCTTTTTAAATAATGTTTAAATGATGTAAAATAAAGTGAATCAGATGGTTTACCTTTCAGCATTTCACCTTTAGACTGCATTGCAAAAAATGAATTTCTACGAGTTAAATGTCTTGATTTTATTACATTAATCTGAATTTCAGACGTTTTGACTTGTTAAGATTATTAGGACATAATTATGTCCTTTAAACTCAAAATTCTGACTTTTAAACTTGAAATTTAGACTTTTTAACTTGAAATTTTGACATAATTATGACTTCCTGTGAGGCATTTATTTTTTATTCACTGGCGGAAATAGGCTTCCAATGTAATAAGATTCTGATTGTCAAATTGTCAAATCAAAAAGGTTACAGAAAATTGGAATATAGCATAACAACTGCTCAACAGCCAAATCTTCCATTTAAAAAAATGTTTTTTTTCTCTTTAGTTTTCTCTTCAAAGTCTTTTTCCAGCATTAGCGTTACTGATTTTCTGAATAACATAAAAGGCACAAAGTTATTTTAAGGTTGAATTGTCATGCTCTAAATGCAGTTAAACAGGTGATTGTTTCACACTTACAGCTGCAGCAGCACCTCTGTCTCTGATACTGTGAGTTTTCACAGCTTCAACAAATGTTACATCCAGCACAAAGCTCTGTCGTTATCTCCACATCGTACTGGAAATGATACTAGCATCAGCCGACATGTGAGATCAGACATCGTAGATAAAAAGCAGTCATTTTTGTTCATTGTAAACCGCAATATTGATCTAAAATGGCTTAATAATAGAAACAGGTTGATTGATTTCCTGTTCAAAACTGCAGACCTGATAAGCCCCACCTCTTCATAGTGACATTTAACCCAAGCAAGCAGCAGATTTTTATTCATGTGCTTTTATTGGTGACAAAGGGCTGTGTAATTGTGTCATTTTTTGAACCTTACATTTACAACCCAGAGTCTAAATTTAAAGTCTATATAACATTCTAAAAGTGTTCTGATTATGACTTAGATTGGTGGGAGGGCACCTGTGGCAATTATTTATTACAGATTTACATTTGTGCAGTTGCAGTCTGTGAAGAAATTTTGAAAAACAAAGTTAATTAAAGCCGCGCAGCGGCGATGATGGCCCTCGCCACGCGCGCGACCGCCTTCCCACGCGGCCTCGGACGGTCCCAAACCGCCCCGAGGCACCGTCCTCCTCCTCTGAGCGTCACCCGGGCCCCCGTGACCCCCCCTCCCCCCACTCACACCGGGTGGCGTCCCTATAGAAGTGCATTGGCGGGCACTGCTCTCCAGAAGTGGCAAAACCGCTCAAAACCTGACTTCGATGTAATTGACTTTTTCGATCGGAATGCTCTAAATAATGCGTCTGCCGAGTTTCACTGACTTTGCTGGAAATAATTTTAGCCTCTCCATAGACTTATGACATGTGTCATAGGAAATGCATGGGGAATATGCGTGGCTCCCCCAGGCCAAACGATCCAAAATAGGACATCGATGTAATTGACTTTTTTGCAGCTGTTGACGCTTAAAATCAGACTGCAAGATTTTGTGGAAATCAGGAAATGTTGGTACTTTTACATTACTAGCAGGGGGCGCTATAGTGAAAACTGCTCATGTGCTCCTGAGTCTGTTCTGTTTAATATTTGATTCCACATCTGTGACTACACTTTGTGCTCTGTACGGCAATGCCTGTAGCTTGGAGAATAAGTTTAAGATACAGGAAGTGAAGGCAAATTCTGACAGGAAGTCATGACTAAACCGAATGAGACAGGCCAAAAATGTGATTTATTATAAAATTTCAATGCGTCCTGATCAGGAGCGTGTATGTAAGACTGATCTTAGCCCAAAAACCTAGGACCCTTTTGCAATGGAAAAAAAAAACTTAAAGGGGCGTCAAAAATTAAAATCAATATGGCCGCCTTGCCGTTTGTCTGATCACGGCGCACAAATAATGTTTTAGGGTGGTCTTTATGTGTACTATCGCCGTGCCAAATTTCATAGGCCTCCTCCAAACTAAATGCATCTTCCTTTCCATAGGCCTGCCCACAACAGGTGGCGCTGTAGAGGCTGTATTTGACTTGCATGAAAAATATGGTTATGAACCATTAATGTCTCTTATATGTAGACATTGTATTAAGTTTGGTGGCTGTTACTCACTGCTTAGTGGGTTTTTGCTGCCTCTTTGTGTGAAGACAGTCTGACTCCCATAGAGAATGTATGGGAGCTCTGGAGGACCCTAGAGGCAAAAGTGTGAAAAATAGGCCATGGGTCTCATTGACTTTTTTGCATCTTATATAGCAAAGAATCATGTCCCAAAATTTGGTGTCAATCGGACAATCTGGACACGTTTAAGTGAACTGTAGGGGGCGCTATAGTGATTCGTGGTCCTGTGCTCCCTGGTCTATTTTGTGTAATATTCAATTTTCCATCATTGGTGGCAATTTGGGCTCTGTAGGCACAGTCCATGTGCCTCTGAGGGATAAGCACAAAAACAGGAAATGATGGCGATATTTGACAGGAAGTCACGCGCAAACCCTAAGAGATATCTCCAAAAATTGTTTTTTTATTGAATTTCAATGCGTCCTGATCAGGAACGTGTATGTTAGACTGATCTAGGCCCAAAACCCTAGGACAAGTTCTCAATGGAAAACAAAAACTTAAAGTGGCGTTTAAAATTAAAATCAATATGGCCGCCTTCTCGTTGGTCTTATGACTGAGCACCAATTATGTTTTAGGGTCATATTTATGTGTACTATCACTGTGGCAAATTTCATAGGCCTCCTCCAAAATAAATGTGTCCCCCTTTCCATAGGCCTGACCCAACAGGTGGCGCTGTAGAGGCTGTATTTGACTTGCATGTAAAATGGTGTTATGGGGCATTTATTTTCCTTAACAGGAGTCACTGTATTAAGTTTGGTGGCTATTCCTCACTGTTTAGTGGCTTTTTGCTGCATCTTTGTGTAAAGAGAGCATATTCTCCCATAGAGAATGTTTAGGAGCTCTGGAGGGCCCTGGAGGGCCCTAGAGGCAAAAGTGTGAAGAATAGGCCATGGGTCTCATTGGCTTTTCTGATCAGGAGGCCGTCTAGGATTTGTGTGCAAATTTTCAAAAATAAAAGTCAAAGTAATTGTTTTTCTCCCCATTGTAATTTAGTGCGCTCCTACAGGTGGCGCCGTAGGGTTGATTGTTATTGTGCGCACATAAATGGATTCAGCTGCTTGACGTTTACGTGTGTTTCAAATTTCATGTCGATCGGAGAATGCGTGTGCGTGCAGGAACTATTTAAATGATTTCGTGAGTACTCTTTGCGCCCCTGGTGGCCAACGGTGATAAATGCACCATATCACTAATTCAGTTTTTTTCATGGCGCCCTACACTGGACATATTCCCCAAGTTTCGTCCAAATCGGACAATGTTGACTTTTCACTTAATAGGTAGGGGGCGCTAGCGAGTACTTTTTATTAATTTTTTTTAATGCATTACATTCAGATCATAATTACGCACTCGTGACTGAAATTACAGCTCTGTCAGTCCAAGCGTGTAGCCGTGACATGCGATCGTAAAAACAGGAAACGAAGGCGTTCGTCGATGGCGAGCCACGGCGAAACCATTCGAGATATCCGAATAAAAGTGGCAGATTATTAAATTTCAATGCGTGCCGATCGCATAAATGTGTGCAAGACCCACGTCAGGCAAAAGCCCTAGTCCAAGTTCTCCGTCAAAAAAAAAAAGTCAAACTGGCGTGGCGACTTCGGTCCAATATGGCCGCCGTGCGCTTGGTCCGAGGGCCGCGCTCCAATGTCATGTTTTGCTCGGGTCACTGTTCTCTATCACTGTTCCGAGTTTCGTGCGCGTCGGGCAAAATTTGCTCGTCCCATTTCCCATAGGGGTCCGATTCGGGCCGGTGCTGTTCGTTCGGGCCGGGTCGGACGCTCTCGAGACGCGCGAAATACGAAATTTTTTTCCGGGCCGATCGCGACTATACCCCCATTGAAGACTTTTCGTGCATGTTTACTGGGTCAAAAAGGGCCGCGAAGAGTAAGAAAACGGACGAAATAAGAATAATTAAAGCCGCAAAGCGGCGATGGTGGCCCTCGCCCCGCACGCGACCGCCTTCCCACGCGGCCTCGGCCGGTCCCAAACCGCCCCGGCGCGCCGTCCTCCTCCTCTGAGCGTCACCCGGACCCCCGTGACCTCCCCTCCCCCCGCTCACACCGGGAGGCGTCCCTATAGAAGTGCATGGGCGGGCGCTGCTCTCCAGAAGTGACGAAACCGTCCAAAACACTGGTTCGATGTAATTGACTTTTTCAATCGAAATGCTCTAAATAATGCGTCTGCCGAGTTTCACGGACTTTGCTCCAAATAATTTTGGCCTCTCCATAGACTTATGACATGTCTCATAGGAAATGAACAGGGGATATGCGGCCCCCCCCAGGCCAAACGATCCAAAATAGGACATCGGTGTAATTTACTTTTTTGCAGCTTTTGCCGCTTAAAATCAGTTTGCAAGATTTCGTGGAAATCAGGAAATGTTGGTACTTTAACATGACCAGCAGGGGGCGCTATAGTGAAAACTGCTTATGTGCTCCTGAGTCTGTTCCGTTTAATATTTGATTCTACATCTGTGACTACAGTTTGGGCTCTGTAGGGCAGTACCTGTGACTGGGAGAATTATTCATATAAACAGGAAATTAAGGAGTTTGTTGACAGGAAATCACGATGAAACCGTGCAAGAAAGGCCAAAAAAATTGGCAGATTATTACATTTAAATCTGTCTTGATTAGGCACGTGTATGTTAGACCGATGTCGGTACAAAACCCTAGGACAAGTTCTCAATGGAAAATAAAAACTTAAAGTGGCGTTTAAAATTAAAATCAATATGGCCGCCTTGTCGTTGGTCTTATGACTGAGCACCAATTATGTTTTAGGGTGCTTTTTATGTGTACTTATCACTGTGCCAAATTTTATGGGCCTCCTCCAAAGTAAATGTGTCTCCCTCTCCATAGGCCTCACCCAAAAGGTGGCGCTGTAGAGGCTGTTTATTAGTTTCAGGAAAAATACAGTTATGACCCATTAATGTCCCTCAAATGGAGTCTCTGTATTGATTTTGGTGGCTGTCCTGCAGGTTTTAGTTGTTTTTTATTGCAGCCTTGTATGAAGAGTGTCCGACTCCCATAGAGAATGAATGGGAGCTCTGGAGGGCTCTAGAGGCAAAATTCAGAAGAATAGGGCATGGGTCCCATTGACTTTTTTGCATCTTATGAAGCAAAGAATCAGCTCCCCAAATTTGGTGTAAATCGGACAAGCTTGCAGCTTTTAACTGAACTGTAGGGGGCGCTATAGGGATTTGTGGTCCTGTGCTCCCTAGTCTATTGTGTGTAGTATTTAATTCTCCATCATTGGTGGCAATTTGGACTCTGTAGGCACAGTCCATGTGTCTTTGAGGAGCACGCCAAGAAACAGGAAATAGAGGCGATTTTTCACAGGAAGTCATGACTAAACCGCACGAGATAGGGCCAAAAAAATGGCAGATTATTAAATTCCAATCTGTCTTGATTAGGCACGTGTACGTTAGATCGATGTCGGTACAAAACCCTAGGACAAGTTCTCAATGAAAAATAATAACTTAAAGTGGCGTGTGAAATAAAAATCAATATGGCCGCCATGTTGTTGGTCTGACGACTGAGCACCAATTATGTTTTAGGGTGCTTTTTATGTGTACTGTCACTGTGCCAAATTTTATGGGCCTCCTCCAAAGTAAATGTGTCTCCCTCTCCATAGGCCTCACCCAAAAGGTGGCGCTATAGAGGCTGTTTATTAGTTTCAAGAAAAATACAGTTATGACCCATTAATGTCCCTTAAAAGGAGTCACTGTATTGAGTTTGGTGGCTGTACCACAGGTTTTAGTTGTTTTTTATTGCAGCCTTGTGTGAATAGAATCAGACTCCCATAGAGAATGAATAGGAGCTCTGGGGGGCTCTAGAGGCAAAATTATGAAGAATAGGGCATGGGTCCCATTGACTTTTTTGCATCTTATGAAGTATAGAATCATCTGGCCAAATTTGGTGTCAATCGGACAAGCTTGCAGCTTTTAACTGAACTGTAGGGGGCGCTATAGTGACTCGTGGTCCTGTGCTCCCTAGTCTATTGTGTGTAGAATTTAATTGTCCATCATTGGTGGCAATTTGGACTCTGTAGGGACAGTCCATGTGTCTTTGAGGAGCACGGCAAGAAAAAGGAAATAGAGGCGAATTTTCACAGGAAGTCATGACTAAACCGCGCAAGATAGGCCAAAAACATTGGCAGATAATTAAATTTCAATCTGTCTTGATTAGACACGTGTACGTTAGACCGATGTCGGGACAAAACCCTAGGACAAGTTCTCAATGGAAAACAAAAACTTAAAGTGGCGTGTGAAATTAAAATCAATATGGCCGCCATGTCGTTGGTCTGACGACTGAGCACCAATTATGTTTTAGGGTGCTTTTTATGTGTACTATCACTGTGCCGAATTGTATGGGCCTCCTCCAAAGTAAATGTGTCTCCCTCTCCATAGGCCTCACCCAAAAGGTGGCGCTGTAGAGGCAGTTTATTAGTTTCATGAAAAATACAGTTCTGACCCATTAATGTCTCTTAAAAGGAGTCACTGTATTAAGTTTGGTGGCTGTCCCGCAGGTTTTAGTTGTTTTTTATTGCAGCCTTGTGTCAATCAGTCTGAGTCCCATAGAGAATGAATAGGAGCTCTGGAGGGCTCTAGAGGCAAAAGTGTAAAAAATAGGCCATGGGTCTCATTGGCTTTTCTGATCAGGAGGCCGTCTAGGAATTGTGTGCAAATGTTCACTAATAAAAGTCAAAGTAATTGTTTTTCTCCCCATTGTAATTTAGTGCGCTCCTACAGGTGGCGCTGTAGAGGCTGTATTTGACTTGCATGTAAAATGGTGTTATGGGGCATTTATTTTCCTTAACAGGAGTCACTGTATTAAGTTTGGTGGCTGTTACTCACTGCTTTGTGGCTTTTTGCTGCATCTTTGTGTAAAGAGAATATATTCTCCCATAGAGAATGATTAGGAGCTCTGGAGGGCCCTGGAGGGCCCTAGAGGCAAAAGTGTGAAGAATAGGCCATGGGTCTCATTGGCTTTTCTGATCAGGAGGCCGTCTAGGATTTGTGTGCAAATTTTCAAAAATAAAAGTCAAAGTAATTGTTTTTCTCCCCATTGTAATTTAGTGCGCTCCTACAGGTGGCGCCGTAGGGTTGATTGTTATTGTGCGCACATAAATGGATTCAGCTGCTTGACGTTTACGTGTGTTTCAAATTTCATGTCGATCGGAGAATGCGTGTGCGCGCAGGAACTATTTAAATGATTTCGTGAGTACTCTTTGCGCCCCTGGTGGCCAACGGTGATAAATGCACCATATCACTAATTTAGTTTTTTTCATGGCGTCCTACACTGGACATATTCCCCAAGTTTGGTCAAAATCGGACAATGTTGACTTTTCACTTAATAGGTAGGGGGCGCTGGCGAGTACTTTTTATTTATTTTTATTAATGCATTACATTCAGATCATAATTACGCACTCGTGACTGAAATTACAGCTCTGTCAGTCCAAGCGTGTAGCCGTGACATGCGATCGGAAAAACAGGAAACGAAGGCGTTCGTCGATGGCGAGCCACGGCGAAACCGTTCGAGATATCCGAATAAAAGAGGCAGATTATTAAATTTCAATGCGTGCCGATCGCAGAAATGTGTGCAAGACCCACGTCGGGCAAAAGCCCTAGGACAAGTTCTCCGTCAAAAAAAAAAGTCAAACTGGCGTGGCGACTTCGGTCCAATATGGCCGCCGTGCGCTTGGTCCGAGGGCCGCGCTCCAATGTCATGTTTTGCTCGGGTCACTGTTCTCTATCACTGTTCCGAGTTTCGTGCGCGTCGGGCAAAATTTGCTCGTCCCATTTCCCATAGGGGTCCGATTCGGGCCGGTGCTGCTCGTTCGGTTCGGGTCGGACGCTCTCGAGACGCACGAAATACGAAATTTTTTTCCGGGCCGATCGCGACTATACCCCCATTGAAGACTTTTCGTGCATGTTTACTGGGTCAAAAAGGGCCGCGAAGAGTAAGAAAACGGACGAAATAAGAATAATAAGCAATAAACGGACGAAACACAATGTCCCTCGCCAGTTTACTGGCTCGGGCCAATAAGTAAGAAACGGACGAAACACAATGTCCCTCGCCAGTTTACTGGCTCGGGCCAAAAATGACAGAAAGTGGTGCCGAGTTCTACACCAGAATCCCTCTGTGATGTCATCAAAAAGGGACGCACCATTGAAAATACAGAGACAATTTACACACAACTGACACAATTTTTCTGACATTTTAAACCATCATTCAAAAAAATAAAGTTGTTATCAGGTATTATTATTTGTCAACTCATAACTATTGTATAATTAACGTGGATTTTGTCCCTCGTTGTCAAAATGGTTGCTAGGTAACAATTGCTTAATTACCTCTATCTATGTCATATCTATGCCCATGTCCAACCAGGAAGTAACATTCTAAACATTCAGAGATAGAGGGTAGATGAAAACCTCAAATGTAGGACAATACAGGATTGCTTAAAGGGGCTGTACATTTTTACTGTTTTCAAAGTTGGAAAACAGAACTAGTTCATGTTAAACTCTTTACATCAGTGACATGTATCACTCACTTTCCTAATGCAGTCCCAGCATCTCCTAATGCAGTCCCAGCATCTTAAATATTCACCTCTATGAATTTATAAGCACTTTTCCAACCGCACTTCCTGTAGAATAAAATATAAACAGATGCAGAGGAAGCGATGTGGTCTCATTTTCAACTGAATAGATGCTTTTACATTGTATCTGTGCTGGGGCAACACAGATTTGACTTTATTACATGCAGAAAATCGGGAACTAGTTCAGTTTTTCACGTCAAAACAGTAATAATCAGGTAAGGCCCCTTTAATATAACTTAAATGTAACTTCTGGCCTTTTGTGTACTGTAAGAGAGTCTTGTACAGAAAACGATTGCCTTTCTCCTTGTTCTGTACCTCCTCGTTTAATCTGACTGAAGCAAAAGAGGCATTTATTACATGTAAATGAAGCTGTCGCAGAGAATTATGTAAAAGTAAGTGATGAGCTGCAAACTGGGATAACTTTTCATGCAGTGTCACCTTTGTGCACGAACAATGCCAACTCACCACTCAGCCCTGAGGCTATTTTAGAAGTTAATTTAATTTAACAACATTTTCCGTATTATACATTCATCGTGTCAAATAGTTTTTATAAATACTTTTGACATAAACAAGCTCCCCGCCAAGGCGTGTGACAGTCTGACCTCAATAATGCAACTTAAAAACAGATCTATTTGTAAAAGAACATCTGCCACGTACTGGTTTAGGAGCTTTTGATAAAACGTTTGCAAGTGCTTTACTCTAGCTATTAGCACTAAAGATAGGATCTGTAATGCAGAAGAAAACCAGCAGATAACTAGTAGAAAAAACAGAGGGAAACCAGCAGAAAACTAACTGAAAACCAGTAGAAAACAAGAACTAAAAACAGAAGAAAACCAGTCGAAAAAAACGTTAGAAAAACAGCAATCAGAACAATCAGAAAACAAGGAACAA
This sequence comes from Rhinogobius similis, assembly GCA_019453435.1. Lineage (NCBI taxonomy): Eukaryota > Metazoa > Chordata > Actinopteri > Gobiiformes > Gobiidae > Rhinogobius > Rhinogobius similis. The sequence goes on from CM033621.1 coordinate 1,284,804, forward strand.
ATAGTAGAAAACCAGCAAGAAAACTAGCAGAAAACAAACAGAAAACCAGCAAGAAAACAGTAAAAACAAAACAGGAGTAAACCAACCGAAACCAGCTGTAGAAAACCAGTCCAATCACTGTTGTTTTGAGTTCCTGTTGTGGAGAGAATGCCTCAGAGTATGTTGTGTTCTAATGTACTCTGTGTTGTCAGTATTTCCTATAAGTACCCCTGAACCACTGGTGCTGCTTACCCCACCACGGTGCCTCACAGCCAATCGCACGCAGCAGGGAGTGCTGCTCACCTGGATGCCACCTGCCAATCACACAGCACCGATTCAGCATTACGTCATGGAGTTCCGTCTGGGCGAGAGATGGGAGGTTCTGGACGACAGCATCCCTGCCGGAGAGACGGAGCTGCTCGCCCGAGACCTCATCCAGGTAAAAACATGGACTTTAACTCTGTGTTACTACAGTTAGAGAGGGGCAGATGGCCGGACCTTTTTGTGTGGAGTTTGCATGTTTCTCCCCGTGTCTGGGTGGGTTTCCTCCAAACATGTGTTATAGCTAAAATCCTCCAGCTACAGTACAGTAGCACAAAGATCTGGAGATGTGTTCCACAGCTCCTGAGGAGGTGCCCAGCGACTTTGAAGAATGGGTCAAATGCAGAGTACAAATTTCCCCCCAAGGATAATAAAGGTTAATCTAATCTAGTACACTATAGGCGTTTTCACACATACCAGAACCAAGAACTAGGTCACCATTTCCCACAGTCCCTATTGAATTTGAGGAACCTCTCAGTTCCCATCGCCTGCGTTCACACACTGAGACAGTGACTGAAAGTGGGTCTAAATGACTTCAATTAAGTTAAGATTAGAAAAGTCTTTTTTCTCCTTCTTTTGAGCTGTAACCTGCACAAAAAACTGATATACAAAAGGCTCAAACAAACAATGAATATTAAGATAAAATACAATCTTTCTCCGTTGTTCAGAATTTTAATTTCCTCTTACTAATTAAGAATTGTATTTTTGGAGATTCTGTGTCCAAGTTATTTCTCTTTTGTGTCAAACATGAATGAAAAATGTAGGAACTACATTTTTCATTCTACAAGTGGGAGCACACTTGTAGTCTAATTGAGTAGGAACTACTCAATTAGACATGTGAACACACATCAAATGGATGTGTGTTCTGTGGATGTGCCGTATTTTGCCGGTAGGGCACTTGTCGGTAGCGCAGCACTGGTGTTAATGATGGCGTTTTGCGCCATTGCAAACAGTGACGTCGTGGAGCGTGGAGCTCTAAACAAGAGGTTGAGCTTGTGTCTGAAGGCGCTCGCTGCGTGAAGAACAGAGTAGGTTAAACTAACTTTATGAATGAATGCTGTGAGAGGTGTGCATGACCGCGGCTGGACGTGGATGTGACATATTTGGTGTTGGACATTTGTCCACTGGAACGGTTTCAAGTTTCTATACATTATTATAGACCTATTCAAGTGACGCAGCTTCAGGACCTGGAGGGAGCGGTCAGAGAAGCTCCAGAGCGGTGGTCACTGCAGTGGTCTCTCTGGCTTCAGGACACACCACTGTTTTGATCACAACCACTGCTGAACAGCGTATGTTTACATCGTGGGGCTTCAGAGCTGTTTTATTGTCCCGTATGTGAGTCCCTCTCGTTCTTTGACTTGTTGTAGGAAAACAAGTGTCTCCTGTGAAGCGGTGGCTTCTTTCTTTTCCTGGATGTGCCCTGGATGTCAGTGCACGTCCTGCACTGACGGCCTTTTAAACACCACAGTTCTCAGTCATTGGTTCAAACGTGTTCACCATATATAGACTGTCACCTCCCCCTCCAGCCTCCAGAGGACAAGTACAGCCTCTTTGAGCAAGTGTAACCGCCGAGAAGGGAGCAAAAGCCCGACCTGGAGCCGCCTCCTGGTCATAGCGCTGACGCCAGGGGCAAAATACATTCATTTTCAAAATTTCAAATTCTTAAATGTAACTTTAACTTAAAAAATAACGTAATCTCTGTCCTAAAGTAACAAACAGTCTTTGAGTCTAAGATTCTTTTTTTTTTACTGCTGCTATTTTGAAAAGAAAGTCGTCTCAATGTTCATGTTGTCATGGTTTTTGTTGCAAATGTTAGTAATGTCCGTCTCTAACACATTTAAGTGCACTAGTTTTGGGCTCTCTGCTTTTCGTAATATACAATTTGGGGCAAATTTTCTGTTGCAGTGTATTTTAACTTCAGTGTTTGATCTAATGATCCACTTTGAGCTCAGTACAGATGCTTTTATCACTACCTTTACAGCAAACACCCACTCACCTGCAGCCTGCTCTGTACTGTGGCATTTATGCACAAAGCTTTACACTTTTACTGAACAAAGTGAACCCAGGTAAAGGCTCAAAGCTTGTTGCCTTCTGTCTGACAACACAACACTTGATTGGTGCAGGTTTGTTGTTATGGATGGGGCAAATTTAGCTTAATCTTCAGCCCAGAACAGCAAAATGACAAATGTGAACCAGCAGATGATTTTTTTTTTTTTTTTGTAAATTATAAAGTTAAATCTGGGGTACCTGACTTTTTTTTTGTAAATTAGTTTTTTTTTTTTCTTTTGCTCTCCCCCAAAGATTACATTGTAAAAGTAGCACGTTGTGACACAAATGTGACCGCTGCACACTGTCTGCATCTAATAATCAAGTACTTTATGTCTCGTGAACTGAATTAAGATCCGAAAGCGGCGCTCTGATTGGCGGTGCTTAAGGCGGCTGCACGAGTTTCATTTCTCAGACAGTGAAATGTGTTTGTTTGTGTGTCCAGGAGGCGTGGTATGAGTTCCGTGTCATGGCCGTCATGGATGATACCATCAGTGAGCCGAGCAACGTCGTCGGAGTGTCCAGCACAGGTGAGACTTAACAAAACAGACAGTGTACTTTTCCCCCATAAAAGTATAACATAACACAACAATTATCCTTTACTTACCTTACGTTTTATGTACCTGAGGCCGTTTTAATATATTTTGGACTAAAGACAAGGCAAGTTTATTTGTAGAGCACAATTCGTACACAAGGCAATTCAGAGTGCTTTACACAACAGAATAAAATTACATTAAAATCACAAAATAGACATGCAAAATATTTTAAAAGAGAAGAGTACAGATAAATCAAGTTGTGTGTCTTTAAATGGTCCTTTAACTTTTTCATATTTCTTTCTTTATTGTTACGCTTTTTTCTTCCTTTTCTGCAGCTTCTTTTCCCCACATTTCAAACATTCAAAATGCCTTTTTATTTCAATAATATGTTTTGTTTGCACCGTCTTTTTGGACAGAATTTTTTTTGCATAATTTATTCTGTTTCTCAATGCCATCAGACTTCCATTCAATCAATTCTATTGAAGTAAAGACAATAAGAGTGTCAGTAAAAGTCTTAGATGTGTGTAAGTTAGTATGACACATCAGAAATCATTATATTTTTCTAATTATTCAATATTATCATGTCAGTTTTTATAATTTTAACCATAACAATCTGAAAAACGGAATTGATTTTTTTCATGATTTTATCAGAAAAAATAATGAGTTTTATTATGAAGTTAGAATTTGACATTTTAATAAAAGTGTGCAAATAGATGCTGACAACACATGTACAATCAGTCTAGTTTATTTCTACAGCACATTTTACAATCAAAAGCAGTTTTCAAAGTGCTGCACAAAGTAAAATAAACACATAAACTAATTATTCAGTAAATAAACCATAAACTAGGACAATAAAAATTACAAATCAGTAAAACAGAATTTAAAAACGGAGTCCCCTGAGGTTCGTGACTGGATGTGGTCGCCTCACTAACCCTCCTCTGTGAGCTCTACGCTAAAGCCCAGTGGCCTTCATTACCCACAAGGTGATACGCCCACCGCTCCTGGTTTACAAGGCTCTTCTTGGTTCCCTTTTATTTGTCCTCCCTCCTCCAGAGAACCACGAGCCTCTACTGTTTGCGTTCAAATGACATTTATCAATTGCATGTTCCTCGTGTTCGGACTGAGCTGGAAAAACAAGCTTTTAGTTTCTCTGTTCCTTCTATTTGGAGCGTTCTACAGTCGGAAACTAAATGGTCTGATCTTGTTTCCTTAAACACATTTCGTTCCTTTCTACAAAAAAGACAGAGGGTGTCAATTTCTCAATGCTTGTACTTTTAATCTGTTATTGTGAATTTAATTTACACTGTGAAACTATAGCACTTTCTAATTATGGCACTTTATCTTATGACTGTTGCACTTTGTTTCAGTTTTTTTAGACATGTATTTTTAAACTTGTAGTATTCCCGACGTGTGCTGCTGACCAAGTGCCCCTTGAAAAAGAAATCTCGATCTCAATGGGTGTTTTCCTGGTTTAATAAAGGTTAAATAAAATAAAATAAATAAATAAAGAGTCATGTGTATCGTCGTTTGAGTCTGAGACAGTGATTTAAGTCATACTTCAGTGTAAGGAGGCAGCACTCTGTTTGAATTCACCTCGGGCGATCTTTATACGTGTGAGCTGAAGAGGACTCACACTTTACATTTACACCACTCAGCATTATAATGTTTTAACGCTCTTCAAAGCTGTTCTCTAAAGCAGGCTATTCAACTTATGTTGGCTGCACAATAAATCGAAATAGAATCAAAATTAAAATTTGAATGGACGCAATTAGCAAATCGCAAAGGCTGCATGTGCAATAATTTCCTCCACAAGCAACAAAATATCCTGTTATGTTTTGCATGAAAATAACTACCCTACCCTTAATAGCTAACCCGCAAGTTCTGTTCTGAAACAAGCAACAAAAATGTGTCTAAAAGCATCAAAAACATGACTTAAAGCTTCAAAAGTGCATCTAAAAACATGACACACAATGAAACACAACATAAATGTGTCTAAAAGTGATAAAAGCTCAACTCAAAGTGATTTTAAAAAACACGACAAATACATGTTTAATAGTGACAAAGATGTGACTGAAAGTGACAAAAATAACATTTAAAGTGACAACACTACTAAAAATGACAAAAACACTTCTTAAAGTGACAAAAACGCAACACAAAGCAACAAAAACATTCTGAAACATGCAGGCCCATCGACAGAAATTTGGGGGCCCGGGTCACGAATCCTCACATGGGCCCCCCTCTAATATAAATTAAGAGGGTTCACTTCTGGGCCCCTGAGACCCCGAGGCCCAGGACAACAGACACCTTTGCACCCGCCTGTCTACTCCCCGTAGAAACACGTGATTCTTTTATTAGTTCAGTCAGTTCATATTTCAGTTTCTTTGTCAGTTCTTATGGACACGTTTATAATATGAACTTTTAACACAAATCCTATTATTAAAACATAAATCACGAATCTAATTGCAATTGCAAAACTGGACAGAAAAATTGCAATGAGATATTTTTCCCAAATCGTGCAGCGCTAACTTGCAGCCCAGGGTCCAGATCAGGCCCTCCAGGCAATTTGATCCGGCCCATGGCCCGGCTTCCAAATGTTAAGAATATACTGTCTCTTGTTTACTGGTTTAATTCTGGATTAGTGCTAGTTTATGCTGTTTTGATCCAGGTTTAATCCTTGTTTAATTCTGCTATGAACCTGGTTCGGTGCGGGTTTCGACCTGGTTTCATTTTGGGTTAGTCCTGGTTCAGAACTGCAACTAAACCGTGTCAAAACCTGGAACAAAACCAGGACTAGACCAGGGCTAAACCAAGACTAGAACATGACTTAATCCTCGTTTAATTCTGCTTTGGACCTGGTTTGGTGCTGGTTGTGACCTGGTTTCACTCTGAGTTAATCCTGGTTCAGAACTGGAACAAAGCCAAGACTAAAATATGGGCAAACTGAGTCTACATCATCAGGAATGAACTGGGCTCAAATCAGGAATAAATCATGGACCAAACTGAACGCACCTTTTGTTTAAATATGTTGTATTGTATCATTATCGAAACAGAAACACATTTTGAAACATCTGTCCCTATGCAAACTCAAGTGGAGTATAATAGTCCTGCTCTAAAGTATGACATCATAGTCTTGCCCCTCTCGCTCGGAGCTTGTACTGCTCGGCGGCGCTAAAAATAAGATTCATTTAGTTTGTCGGTTCTGAGCTCGAATCTGGAATCACGAGGCTTCAAATGTTGCTATGCTGCAGAGGTCACAGAGTACACATCATTTTGTAAGAGCAGCTGTTGCTAGCATTTATAAGGAAGATTTTTTTTGCACTGAGCCTTAGCAGGTCTGAGTGGCGCTGCTTCCCCCTGCTGGTCGAAATCAGAACTGTGTTTAAACGTTAGTGTGAACTTTATTAATAAAACTGCACTGATACTTGCACACTGACAGACTACACGACACATATGCAGTCGTTCTGAGCGAATATTATGGTAACGCTTTATAATAATTACACTTTTATTAATGAAGCATGAAGATGATTTAAAATGAGAAAATACTTAATTTAAGGTGCAGGTAAATAGGAAAAAGTCTTAAAATGTAAAAATATCAATTGTAAACTTCCCCAGTAGTTTACTCACATAAATGTAAGAAAAAATGTATTACAAGTTTTCATCATGTCATGTTTTCATGTAGAAATAAGGCATTTATTTGTTAAAATGGCAAAATTTGCTGATATTTGGGACCTTTCAATCTTACCAGGTTAAAAATGTTTGTACACATATTAGTTACAAAAAAATGTACAGAAGGGATTTTGGATTTCTTATTTAGTTTTTAGTAAATTAGTTTTGACTGAAAACGTGCCAAAAAATTCAAATTTTGTCTCATTTTTTGACTTTTTTTTTACTTTAATAAATCAGGCTTGGAATTAGATTTCAACAAATCATTCAGTTCTGTCTAAATCTTGTTCAGTTCCAGATTGCACAGTTTGGTGTAGGAGCTATTTTAAGGCTGATGAAGCCTGATGAAGAAAACGTCCTTTGAAGTTACAATGTCCCAGAAAAATCTATTAAATCTATTTACTACATTTCTTTACTTTTCTAATCTACAAGACACTTCACCCTCTGTGCCTCGTGTGAATGTGGTTTGTGATCAGTGTCAGTGGAGCTGATGGGGCAGAAGGGCAGCCCTGCTTTTGCCAGTCTGTCCCAGGGCAGCTGTGGCCACGGTCCAGTGTGGAATGAATTAGGGCTGCAATCATTAATGGACTAATTGTTACCGGTCGATTATGAGGAATAATCGACTATAGAGCAGAAACAAGTTAATCAGTTAATCGCAACCAATCGATTATTGAAATATTGTTTTCTCTACTCTACATAGACTCCAAAGCATGCCACGTGATGAGAGAAGACGTTTCATAACTGAAACAGAGCAGCAATTAACATAAAATGACAAAAGAAATTTGTGAAATTTGTGTTTTTAATTATTATTGATTCATTTTTTAAAATAATACACACAATGAGGACATTCTCCAGCAGCAAAACAACTAATCGAATAATCGAAAGAAATAATCAATAGACTAAAAGGGGGTGCGGCAAAAATGTATAAAAACTGTAAAGTATTTCCATTTATCAAAACCAAACTGCACTCAAATGAACCCAGCTGTACAGGAGTTCATGCAAAAACAACTATTTATACAGAAAAGTACAAGGAGACAGTGTATTTATACATTAACACTCCAAAATCTTCAACTAACTCGCTCACTAACTAACTTATAATTTTTTCCACATAAATAATTTTATAATAATTTTGTATAAATAAAATGATTAGTTTAAAATTATGTAATACTTTGGTTGACCAACTAATCGACAAAACGACTAAAGGACTACAGCTGTACTCCAGTCACCATATTTCAACCTTTATATGGGGCTGATAATGTATTTAACATATTTAAATATACACTTGAAATAATCGCTGTCTAGTTGACTACTAAAATAATCGTTAGTGACAGCCCTAAAATGAACGAATAATGCACCGAAAGTGACTTTGAGCGTCTGGAAAAGCAGAAGACTAATGCATTACTATTATTTGAACATAAACTGACCTGAGCCTGTGATGTGTCCCGCAGACTTCTTCCCTCCTCCAGAGATGGTGGAGGAAAGTGGTCTGGCTCGTCCTGTGGTGGCGGGGATCGTGGCCACCATCTGTTTCCTCGCTGCTGCCGTCCTCTTCAGCACGATGGCCGCCTGTTTCGTCAACAAGCAACGCCGCAGGAAGCTCAAGAGGAAACGAGGTAACACTTGACTGGCAGCTCTGAAAGACGTCTAGTCACATTTGTGCTTTCTCTGGAGCGGTCTCACTAGAAAAAACTACATTGTTTAGCTTATGTGTCATATTTTTAAAAGTGCATTTTCAACAAAAGATCCAGACCAAAAAACATTATCAACTTCTAGGGCTGCACAATATATCCCAAAAGTATTGATACTGCAACAAACTAAATATATCGTAGTAACACCAAAGTCTTGATCTGATAGAAATGTTCTGTTTGTAAAATGGAAACATTAATAAAATCTAGCTTTTTCAAATTAAATTAGCCTCGATTTTGGATTTGTTGTTTTTTGTTTTTATACAACAGACATTAATGCATCAGAAATAGGGCTGAAACAATTAGTAGAATAATCATGAAGTCGACTATAAACAATAATTGCGGTCGCATTTTGATGATGTTGTCGTTCTCTGGACTAAACAGACTCTAAAACACAAACATAAAGACTTTTAAAACAAAAACAGTGACATTATTAAAGAAATATGTCAAAAAAGAACAGACAATTTCTGATTTTCTTCAATTATACACTTTATTCATAAATATTCTCTCTCTAGAAGCTTCATTACCAATGCTTCAACATTTATTTGGTTGAAAATGCTAGTTTATTCTAAGTCTCAATCTACAATAGAAATAATCACTGACTAGTCAACCACTAAAATAGTTTCAGCCTCAGTGTTTTTAAATATTGCAATTATATCAATATTACAGATTAGCTACATTTATTATATAATTTTATAAGAGACTGAAATATTTCCGATGGTTTTCTCTTTCAGATCCTCCTCTTTCCATAACCCACCAGAGAAAAAGCATGGAAACTCCGTAAGTACCACCTGCACAACTCACTAAACAACAGAAATGCAGAAGAATGCAAAAAGACAGGAGTGTTTCCTTTTAAATTCAATGCCGTATTCAAATATTGACTTAATGAAAACTTAGACGTGTATTATATCATTCACTACAGACCACAACTTTCAAAATGTGTAGATTTTTATTTTATGGGCTTCATTAATTAATTATCTAACAGACCTTTGTTTATTGTATTGGCAACTTACAAAAAGTATTCAGTAATCAGCTCGCTCCAGGGAATCAGAGGAAAAGCAAACTGAGAGTGCAAATGTAGCCACAAATGTGAGTTTTGATGAAAAAGTGGTCCCTTTTCATGCAGCAGATGAGGACGTGGATTTCTCAACAGCCAGAGAAGCATTCTGACATCGACCCGTTATGTCCTCATGTGATTGTGTTGTTTCTTGGGTTTCATTTAATATTTTACTGTTGTTCAACAAAAACAGTGAGTCACTGTCTTTAATCTTGTTTTGGGATTTTAGAGTAAATAGTTGTGTGGGTGATAATTACAGTATGCAAAGTGTACATTTAAACAAATGTATACGGAATAGAACAACTTGTAAATATGAATTGTGTTCACCGCTAACAATAGTAGTACTTTCTGTCTGCACCAGACTCTCAGGTGTGTGGGCTGTGCAGCTGTCAGCAGAATGTGAGCCTACGATGGGGATCATCTTGTTAAAAAAGTCTACAATATTCTCACTCTCACTGCTTTTCCTTCATTTTATGGCTTTCAAATTAGGGATGCACTGATACCAGTATCAGTATCATCGCGGATACTGGATAAATTGAGGAATGAAATATAATTTACAGATCTCCTGACACTGCTCCAGCTCCTGAATCAGGTGTGTTTTGAAACAGAAACACATTTACGACTTCAAATAAGAGAATATGGACATGCCGTACCTCGTTTTAAACGTCCAGAACCTCCAGAATATGTTGAATTTGTTGATGATATGTTGAACTACTTACTTTGGATCGGTGGATATCAGTATCAGCAGATTGGCTACTCAAACCCCAGGTATTGGTATCAATATTGGACCCGAAAAAGCTGGATCAGTGCATCCCTAATTCAAATATTCATATTTTGAAGGAATTGCTGTGGTAGATTTTGCTGTAAAACACTGGTCTCTTCATACTTAAGAGACTAAACTTTACAAATGCTTCTGATGTCACAAAGAGACTTGTTTAAAATCTTTTTCCCGAGCCAGCTCATCCACCTGTTTATGTCCGAATCTTTCAGGAGTCCTCTTAGCTTCATTCCCAGTGTGGAACCGTACTGGGAGGGGCTTGAAGTGAGCAGGTACAGCGCCCCCTTCAGTCCTCAGTGAGTGTGCAGTTTTACCCTGAACCCTGTGCACTCTGTCCCCCTTCACTCCCTGAACCCGGCTGCACGTCCCCTCAAAGCAACAACAACACTGGGCTCCTGAAACAAACAATACTAAATAAAGATTTCATGTTCACATTTCACTTTGCATTAGTTACATGAACATGACACTTTGTCTGAAGAGGAAAGTTGACAAAAGCACTGACTGCAATAGGCCTCTGTGATTATAATGAAGGATTATGTCACTTAAACCATAAAACAAACATTTCTTTCATGTTTAGATAGTGTTTGCTGTTCTTATTGGAGAAGATAGAGTTGTGCTTCAATAGTGCAGTCTTGTGTAAACATGCTCTGAACTCACTGTTTTAACTTCTTCATTCGCCAGTGGAAACCGTAAAGACTCTTTTATGTTTGCAACTGAACTGCTTTTCGTCTCGTGCATTCTAATTAATTACTGTAAGATATTCTTTCAGAGAATACACATAAAAAATAAATAACTATTTATGTATTTATTGAAAACAAAGGTATCAGTATCACAGAAACACTCTCAAATCTACAGATTCATCTTTGCAGTGCAACAGTTCAAACAGCTCTTAAACAAATGCTAAACAGTGTTTCTTTCAGTCTCTAGTTGAATTGTCACAAACACTTTGTAAATGTAAATCTTACGTTTTGAATATTACTCAATCTATGAACTTTTGACACCCTTATAATATCCATAGTTTATCTGTGCCAATCATCTCCACATTCCAACCTTTAATGAGTCTGAAGTGTCCCAGTTTGTTGTTGTCACTTTGTTTATGTTTTTGGATTAAAGTGGGCATGAATAAAGGCTGTAAAAACCCTGTGTGCGTTTTCCCTGCAATCCTCAAGTCTGTGTTTTATCAAACCTCAGCCTCACCACAGACACGGGTTCTTTTATTCTGTGACATTGATAATATTGGTCATATATATATATTATATTATCTTATTAGGTTATTTACCTAACGACAACAGCCTGAAATAAATCAAATGTATTCTATGCTCATCGTAGGCACTATGCAGTATGTGTGGAAAATTAATGTGTTAACACTATAATAAGATTCCTCAGTAAACGATTTATAAAGCAATAATTAGCATTAGTTATTTTATTATGCATTTATAAGGTTTTTACTAGGTTTTTACTTCATGGCTTATAATCAACTTTATATAAAGGTTAATAAGCCATAAAGAAAAACGTGTTATTAAACCGTGTTTAAAATATTTGTAAGATCATTAATACAATGTTATTATATTATATATAGTGCACCATTACACAAACTTATTTTTATTGACCTTTATTTAACCAGGATAGTCCCACTGAGATTCAGAATCTCTTTCAGGGCATTCCTGGCCCCAGAGGGAGGAGCCTATTGTACATGTTTTTAGTGGGAAAGGAAACCGGAGCACCCGGAGGAGATGCAGACACGGGGAGAACATGCAAACCGCCTGAGAGTTGAACCCAGGACCTTTGAGCTGACCGCAGCACTAACCGCTGCAAACAAATGATAAATGAGTATGGGCGTTTTTGAAATTACATTTAATTTTCAACAATGAATGGCATACTAAACATTTTGGCTAAATAATATTTTTTTCTTGCGTGGGCATTCGTACACTTTCATAAAAGTGATGTAATGTCCTCCCTAATGTACTCAAGCAGAATATACCACACAATAAATACTTTTTTCACACAATATGGGTTTTGTCGTTATTGCCTACAATGTCGCCCAAATAGTAGTTTTCCATTGGCATCTCTTACAATGACAAACTATTTATAACAACATATATTATGTATTAAATTATATATTTGTATATTTTTTCCAGGTCATCGTCAGGAAAGGTGAGCCCAGAAAGCGTTCGATCCAAGGCCTCACTGTCAGAGACGTCTGAAGACAGTCACGACCAGCGCGGCAAAAAACCACCCCCGAGTCCAGGGAGGAAGGAGGAGATGTCTTTGTACAAAAAGACCAAACGAGCAATAACAAGCAAAAAGTACAGCATGAAGCATGAAGCTGAGGCCACCACTCCAATCGAGCTCATCAGCCGAGGTCCAGATGGTCGGTTTGTAATTGATCCGACCGCCATGGAAATGTCCATCAAACCTCGGCGCATCGAGGGCTTCCCCTTTGTGGAAGAATCCGATCTTTATCCTGAGTTCCGACAGTCAGATGAAGAGAACGATGACCCAAGGCCTTTGCCCCCTGCAATGGCCACTCTGCGGCCTCACCAGTTCTCCCCCATCTCCAGTCAGGAGTCCTATCTGCAGCCTCCCGCCTACAGTCCCCGCTTCCACAGGCCCTTTGAAGGTATGACCATCATGGAGAGCAGCCGTCTACAGGCCACAGGGCAGATCCGAGGGTCTCTCCACCACCACAGGGCTTTCTATGGCTATCTAGGCCCCCCAGGGGATCACGAGCCGCCGCCTCCTTTTTATATGCCTGACACCAGCCCCCTGAGCTCTGTCATGTCCTCCCCTCCGTACCTGGCCGAGGGGCCGTTTGGTCACCCTGTGATTCCTGAAGAGATGGGAGAGGGTGAGCTTCCTCAGTATACTATCTCCGGTTTCCCTCTCCCTCTGACTCTGTCTTCTACGTCTCGTACACCAGAGATTTGGCAGGGACTGGATTTTACCTTTGCCAGTCTTGAGGGGCCACAGTTCATCTTCCCCCCACATCACCCTGTGCACCTACGTCACGACTCCCCCTATCCTCCCCCACCTCATGTTCTTCCCCTTAGTGCTTTTCAACCTTCTACTCTCCCAATGCCAACTTACCCAACTGTCCTGCCACTGGAGGCTCCAAAGAGCCACCCGAGCAAGTCTCCAAGCAAGGCCAAGCCTCATGGCTCCCCAGCCAAGCATTTAGCTATGCAAGAGGCACCTTTGGGGCAGCTAAGACACACGAGTCACGCTATGGGCATGCCGGGTTTGCCTTACGATCCAATGGCCCACATTGTCCCTAGCACTTTTAGCAGCCTGGACACGCGATGGTTTGATACTAGTCCTCGGTTCAGTCCCAGACAGGCTCGTAGGATGGATCCTGGCTTACATCAGGTTGTTCTTCAGCCTTCTCGACTCTCACCCCTCACACAAAGCCCTCTTAGCTCACACCAAGGTTCCCCAGAGATTGTAGTCCGCCCAAGACCACGTCCCAGCATTGTGCAACCATCTATACCCCCGGACATGACTGAGATTACCCTCCTCCCTCCTTCCACAGCCAGCTTCTCAAGAAGATCTTCCCCCTCCTCCTCACCCGCCCTAGGCCAGGGGAGCAGGAGAGCCAGTCCCAGCTACCGCTCCCACCTGGCCTTTGCCACCTCTGCTGCCAGCTACCCAGCCTCCCAGTCCCCGTCTCCTCCTTTGGAAAGCAGCAGCATATTTGGGCCGATGTCGTCACAGAGGAGGACTGAGGAAGAGATCCTTCCGTCTGAGTCCTCTCCGCCCCAGTTGTCCACTTCAGGGTAGGTGCATTAGGCATGAGGATGTTCCCAACCATATGCTTTCATGTGTTGAGTTGCTCTTATGTTTACGTTGCAAAACCATCTTAGTTCTCAGCATTTTATTTTCTTTACAGTTCAGGTGAAATTGTGAACAATATTTGTGCTTACTTATTCCTCCAAGTGTTCATTCATGTTTTATTAGATCAATGCTGCTTTTCATGTCAGACCCAAAGTAAACTGTGTTCACCCATTACATCTGTGAAGCTATGTCTAAAATGGCAACTTTTTGGGAACTTTCTAAACATCTTTTACTAAAAGAACTAAACAAGAGTTATAGTTTGTTTCTAGTAAACTGCCTTGGCTTCACAGATTCTCTTCAGACCTTTTGGGGCTAATGTGTCTACAATACATCTCAAGAATTTATGATGTGTCTTTGGCTCAAGCCCCTTAATGCCTGGGAATCAAACCCTCACCACAAGAGCCCTGTATTCATCTCATCATGTGTCCTGCTTTCACATACTGGGAGAAAACATGATATTCATCTGATTGACCCCACATAAGAACACTCATTGTTATGTCTAGCTCCAAGCCTCTGAAGATTCCTCCCTCCATCATGCAGAAGGATGCTTAAGAAGAGCTCATCTTGGCAGGCCCTGCGGCCCATGCTTGACCTTAGTAACCTGAGCGTTTAACCAATTGTCCCCACTAGCTTCTACCCTTTCAGATCTTCCTACCCCCTTTGCCCGTCTAAACCCTCTAATCGCCCCGGGACACCCCAGGTCTGACTTCCAAGCCAAGGTTGTTGGGCAAAGTGTGTCACAGGGCCTGTCCGCTTCTCATGTACTGCAATGTTTCATCATTATGAATTAGGGGCAGAATGGTGGTTCTTGACGACTCCTGGAGTCTTACCTGCTTTGTTTTTGATTGATCTCAGCTACCTGGGCAGCGTTGTTGTGACCAGGTCCTCTACACCGCAATAGGTAAGGGTTGGATCCATGTCTGAAAGGGGGGGGTTAGCAGGTGGGACTTTTGATCACATCGTCCTTTAAAGGGGAATACAAGACTCGGAGTCTTATTTCATGTGTTCCTTCCACGGTTTGAGTTTTTTCCTTTTTCGTTTGTCAAAAATCCAATGCTTTTTCAGTTCTGCAGTCCTCTGTACTGTGTGCATTCTGACCGAAGCATTTTCATTTTTAGACATCCACAGGTCAGATATGTATCACAAATTTAATCCATGCTTGAGTGGTTTGCTAACGAACCACAGTTGCATTTTGAGCATCTTATTATTGCATTTACCAACATCATATTTGTATGTAGACATGTGTCATGGTTATAGGCAGTACATTTACACATTGATACACCTCTGGTGTATGGAACATGCATTATTACTGAATAGTAGCATTTAATCTTTATATTCGAAACAGCAAAAGTTTTCATAATTTCACCTGCCCTCAATTATCATGTATTGTTTCTGCAGACCATTGGTTCTTCTGTCTCACATACTACAGAATGAACATTTCTCTAGACTAAGAACTATTATTTAGGTATTTTGTTGGAAATAAAGTGACAGACTCAGATCTGACCCAATTAATTGTTCCAAAGAAAAGTTTAAATGTTTTATAAGATTGGGTTGTACACAGCAACAAATAAGTGCTAATTAACCAAGTCCTTTGTAAAATGAGTGGACATTACCAGCTGTGTGTCCACTGGGATCATTTGGCCCTGGCAGTTTTCTGAGCTTAACAAGCATGAAGTTCAAATCAGAGCATGAAAAGCTTACCGTACATGAGAACAACATTTAGACTGCAGAACATTTGTCATTGTTTGGTGAAGCAATGTCCTGCTTTAAGGTTAAGGAACAAAGACTTTCCCTCTGGGAAAAGCGTTAGGGCACACAGTGTTAATTAAACAGTAAACTGCCCAATGAGCAGCTTTGCAATGTATTCCCCTTTAAAGTTGTGTTCCATGTGCAAACTGCCATGCATGCCATTGCTAAATATTGCTCCGTTACCAAAAAAACAAACCAATATCTGGATAATCCTTGTTACAGTTGTTGTCCTAGTGCTTCGCTTTCCTTTGGCTTATTTTCCATTATGTGACTGTTCCTGAGTAGTCATTTCCCCTCCCGCCATCTCTCCCCCTGTCAGCATGGTGAAGCCCATTGTAGACAGTATCCATGTCTATGAATACACATTGATAATGCTTTGTTGCTGAGCTGTGGTTACCCCTACTAACAAACTTGGGTTTCTCTCTGCAGCCACGCCGAGAGTTTTGCTGTTCACTGTGCCTTGAGAGAACCAAGTGTGTGTTTTTGCTAAAGACTTGTGGGCTGTTGTGGTAGATCTAAAAATATAAAACACATCAAGTCAAAAAAGAACAGAACAGAACATAGAATCTATTGTTTTAATTTGTATAGTTTGTGCAAAGAGACAGTTTAATCGGTGCATCGTTCAGAGCAGAAGAACACGATTAGGACCGTAAAATGGCATTGCAAGTGTCTGTGTCTATATTTGCTTTATAGGACTTTGACAATGTGCTGCACCTCTTGCTTGACATGAGCCCTGCTGTGTGGTTTGGGTCGGGTGCGCTCCGTAGTGCTCACAGACACTACAGGGACAGTGCAGGGCCTCAAATTACCTGCGCTCTCCTCTCTGTTCTTTACACAGAAAACGGCGAGGTGCAGCGAGTGCCCAATCGGGGTCTGAAAGGATGGATGCACTGAGATACCAGCGAATTAAAAAGGCCAAGAAGATGACCATGAACAACAATAACTCCAAAATGAGAAAGAAAGCAGGTGTGGCTCTTTCTGTTTATACAGATGATTAATTATGTAGATTCAGTCTGTTCCTCTTGTCTGATCAGGACTCAGGATGAATCTCAAAGTTTGTTTTTGTGAACAGATGAAGTTCAGAAAATTATCATGAACTATTTCATGTTAAACTTGAACAGTTTTTTACCTATGAAAAGTGTGTGTTTAAACAGTGAAGAGTGAATCCTCTGTGAAAAATTACTTTTGTTGTTTATGACGTTCTGTGGAGTTAGATCTTCTTCATAAAGACCCTCTGCTGAAGTCAAAGATGGAGTGTCTGATATAGATGTTGTTTGTGCAGGTGTTTCCACCTCTCAGACCCATCAGGCCTACACCTCTCAGGTTCTCCAGCCCGAAGAAGCTCTCTACCTCCGAAAGAAGAAGAAACGTCCCCTCCTCTACGACCCATACACTCGCTTCTCTGCTCTGCTCTACCGCCGGCCACAGCAGGAGGACCAGAAGGCCATTCTGGCCTGCATGGACCACATAGATCCCGACCACGCCACTCTGCTCTAAGATCCTCGCCCTGGTCAGGAAACAAACAATATCCATCGTCCTGAGGGATGTAGCACTAAATTTAAACGTTCAAATATAGAATAGAATCATTGATTCTGTAAAGCTTTGCTAATTTACATTTTTTATTAATGTGCCATTTATTATGTAAAAATGAAGAGGCCTGCTAGCCCAATCTTTTTAGCAATCCATGTGTTAAACAGTTTTAAACAATTGATCCTCGTCTATCAGTCTAGATACTAGATTTTGTTGATATTTGATTTCCAAAAATGTCAAACTGAGTTTAAATATTGGGTAGTTACTAGATTCCAAGTTTTACTCCAGTGCAAAATCATGTTGACCTAAATATATATATTTTTAATTGATCCTCAAATCATTTATGATCTACTCTTTGGCCCTGAGAATGTGACACTCACCCTGAGGTTCAGGCTCGACTACATGGATCAGGATCATTAAACAAATGAAAATGAAGGATGCCATCGTAGTGATATCTACAGCTAGGATTTCACGCTTATTTATTTCTTGCCGTTTTATATCCCATATATAAATGTATCACAGTCACTGCCATAAAGTTTAAAAAAAAAACTTTATTTAATTCTACGTACAAACACTAGTTACAGCTCGTCCTTGCATTGCTCCTTATGTCTGCCATCCAAAAAACAGCAAACACAACATTTCTGTTTTTCTCAATTTAAAAAAAATTGAACTTTTGTTGTGTAATTGATAGATTTCTTGTGTACAGCAGCCCATTTTTTCCCTCGGGGAAAGTTGACATAAAACGCTCACAAGCTCGGCACAATCATCTGAGCATCGTTCAGTGCACTTTACAGCTGCTTCTGCACACAGCCGTGGAGGAGGTGACTTCAGGGACCAGCTCCATTTACACAGCCATCGGCTGAACACAGTGTGAGCGAGTCAAGACGCCTCACTTTAAGAGTGCTCAAGAGCTTCAACAGATTATGATTCCACACACTGGAATGCTACATACGCTGTATTTCTGCTGTGCGTTTACATCCTGGGACACTCAGCCTGCACTGGCTGTGAGGCTCAGGAGCACTCACTCTGTACCGTGTAATGACACATTCAGACCACACAGCAGCAGCACAAACTCTGTTTTCTCTTTATGAGAACATCTGTGGTCACACAGAAGAGAGGGCTGTGTGTGCAACGTCTGCAAAAATCTGACCCTCCATTCAAAACTAAACCAGTCCAGAATCCCCAGAACAAAACTCATGACAAAACTCGGGCCATAATTGGATGTTTCATCACAAAAGTCATTCTTCACAACATATTTTTTTACACTTTACAAATTAATCAAAATCAGACCAGATCATTTTTTCACTTGGTGAAAAAAATGTCTGTGAAAATTTGGAATTGGTCCATTTCAGCTGCCATTTTTGATTAAATATTGTCCCCAAGCTCTCAGATGTGATTTGCACTGGAGCAAAATATTGACCCTGCATCAATGTCCCTTTGTTATCTCTTTTCTACTTTTGGTAGATGGAGGGCCCCGAGTCCTCTCAGAATCCACTAGACTAGAGAAATGCCAAAAAAAAGTAAAGAAGACCATCGACATAGAACAGAGAATAGATAGGATTGTGTGCCATTATAGTATTTTTTCACATTAGAGAACAGAACTTTCCTTTGGCCTTAAAGAGCTTCTAATTGGTTGCCTGATTTGTATTTTTGGTTTTTGAGACTTGAATGTTGGAGACTAGATAGACTTTATTATATTGTCGTTGACATTACAAAAGATGAGCTTAAACACCATGAAACCTAATGTGAATCATGTATTTTGTATTGTTAACAACTAATCAGTTTTTACTCATTAGAAAATACTCATATCAAACAAAAATATATAAACAGTTATGGGGCAAAATGTAGTTCTATTGAGATTAAATTGTGCCAATTTTGAAAACAACTGAAAAGTGGTAGATTTTACTGTGGCACTCTGGGGCGAGTAAAACGAATATTCAACATTATTAACACATGTAATGCAATTGATTAACTATTAACTATT
This sequence comes from Rhinogobius similis, assembly GCA_019453435.1. Lineage (NCBI taxonomy): Eukaryota > Metazoa > Chordata > Actinopteri > Gobiiformes > Gobiidae > Rhinogobius > Rhinogobius similis. The sequence continues at coordinate 1,303,963 of CM033621.1, forward strand.
AGTGTAACCCCCAAAAGACGTGAGCAGTGATTGTGGCGCAATAAACTCAATCATCAAATAAACTTTCTGGTGCTATGGCCACTGTCATAGAATTATTATCATTCATAAATTGCCAAACAGCTCAATAAGCCATTTCATTCCAGCAGAGCTTTGGTGCTAAGCAAACCAGACAGAAAGCTGCTTTATTGTTACAACCACAAACTGCTGCTTGAACGATAAATGAGAAATGTTAAATGAGACTTTCCTTCAACGTGAACACGACGCATGAACAGACTTTTGACAGTGACTTTTGTTGTTTGAAGATTTGTCGGTGGCACCAGAAGACAAAACAACCAGAAACTTGTGAGCTTAGATTTATGTCAACATTTAATCTTAAATAAATATTTATATCATTATAAATAGTGTATGATAAAGGTGCTTATTTTATTATGAGGAGATATTATTACAGAAGAATATATGCATGCATCTACAGATGTTAAATAGAATATATTCAGAAGTAATTTATATAGAAAAATATTCTTATATCTTAATGTTGACAGAGCCAGTATATTTTCCAAATTGAAAACTCAAAAGATGAATTTGCACCTGAGGGTGAGTTATTAGCAGAATTAAATGCACTGAATGACACAATGTTGTGGAGCTGAAACAGACGTGTGAAAAGTGAACGTGTGAAAGTAAAACTAAACGTTCTAACAAAGACTACAGTCTATTGTTCTAACATGACAAGGGCTTTTTGAGACTAAGGACAGAGATGTGGTGTAAACATGTGACAGTGGGGTCAGAGGTCAGAGTGATAAGGGCAAAGAACATGCAGAGAACCATGCACATGTGTACACTTAGACCATACAGACATCTCAGTCCTTTGGACTGATACTAATCAAAGAGACACAAACAATGACTGCGCAGTAATAACAGAGGGATCTGCTGACCTTCTGCTGTAAACGACAGGAAACAAGACATTTAAAGATTACAATTCAACACAAATAAAAAGCCCAAACATCAGGGCACTTCTTTGGTGAGGATCTGGAACATGTGCAGCATTTCTATGGCACAGTAACTTTCAGATGCAATAATAGTTTATCCCATGCGTTTATATTCTTGAGTAATTGATGATCCTCGTATATGAAGTACTGTTATAGAGTTTGGCTCTAATACATTCATGAAATCCCAGTACTGTAGCACAGTCGTACTGTGTTCCTGTTTAAGGTTTGAGAGACTTAAGGACTTCATCATTTTAAAAATCTACATGAGTGAATAGGCTTTATCCATGCACTATTTTGCACTAGTAAAAAGGATTTGAATTGCACAATGAGTTTGCAACAACACCTGATAATCTGCCTTCTGTTTGATTTGGCTTTGAGTCTGAACACAGATGGGTTTCACTGAAGCCTGGACAGGAAAGTTCATATAAACACATGTTGGTGTGACTCATTACATACTTTATTTATATTACACTTCTGTAAATACAAATATTGGAATATATCTGATAAGTGCTACATACGGCCACAGTTTCAGTGTTACCCAATGAACCACATCACATCAAATAAAATCACTTCAACAAACACTAAAAAGATTTTCATGAATCACAGAGCGACCTTTGAAAAATAAAACCCCCATATTTACCCCAAAGGCACAGAACAGACGCACTGTCCAGAATCCTGTAAAAACACAAACAAACACGCGTTACAGAGTTGGACTGAGAGCTCCAACGGTGTAAATACTGCAAAACAATTCATCCTGTTACGACACACATTTTTGGGTGAAAAAATACAAAATGCACATCTCGTATCCAGTCCTGAAGTGAGTGGGATCTGAGTAGTGTAGGGTCTGCTTCTGTGACACAATATACTGCTGTAACGGGCTGCTGTCGTCTGTCTGTGAGTGATGGAAAACCTAGACACTAGTTTTAAGGATTTATTCTAGAGCTAAAATATATAGAGAAAACGTATATATAAATAAATAAATATATATATATATATTGTCATGGAACCAAATGGTTATATGAGCATCTATATTTGGGGACAGTTTTTATGTTTGAAGAGAATGTACAAGTCTGTTATTTTTCTATCCATGTGTTGCTTTACTATCGTAGCAATGCACACCAGTAGAGACTTTTTCTTTCCAGTCGTGTACAAAACAAGAAGACGGTGCACTATATACTTCTTATCACTCAGAACAACTCCAGAATTAGTTTTTATAGCTCGCGTTTGCTTGACGTCTGGTGATTGTTTGGACTTTTTACGGGCCATCGAAAAAAGAAAAAAAAAAACGTTTACTTTTACGCCCCGAGTTAGATTTTCATCGTCGTTTGTCGGCACGAAAGAAAACGAAGGTGCTCTTTGTGATCTGTTGGACTGCAGAGCACATGTGTACAACGCTATGTATATTATTAACAGTATGTATTTAATAAGGATGAAAATGTTATACACGTTTATTTCCAGGCATGTGCACTCAAAGACGTTCTGTTTTGCTCGAAGGCGGAGGTCGGTCGGAGGCGAGACTTTTAGTGCTGTACATTGCCAAAACATCCTGATATTTACACATATATATTGAACAACTGGTGCTATTCCAAAACAACATGTGTGGTGCTTTCTTTTAGTTACTTATGTCTTGCTTCAGACAAATGTAGCTCTACCACGTACTGTACTCATGAGTCATGCAACGATTTTTATCAGTGTCAGGACAGTTTGAGAGATTACAAGTTCAGATTCCCGGTGCAGTTTGCTGAAAGTAGACAGTAGAAGAGGTTATGCAGGCAACGTCGCGGCATTCAGAATTTTAGTGGTGAGTGGCAAAAACACATTGGCGAGTGATGACATTTTCTTCTGTAAAAGGCCAAAAACGCAACTAAAATGTGGAGAAAAAAGTTCAAGAAAATCAAGTAAACAATGTTAGAAAACCACAACACACACAATGGAACTCATTATTTTTCTCTCCTTAAAGGTGCTGCACCTGATTTTTATTTTGAAACGTGAAAAACAGAACTAGTTGATGTTGAAGTCTTTACATCAGTCACGTGTCACTTATAATGCAGCCCCAGCATCCTAAATATTTTAAATAGTTTAGAAGCACTTTTTACCGGTCTCTGAGCCATCCTGGGTAATGCTAACAAACATTAGCATGCTAACGGTGCACTTCCTGTTTCTTGTAGAATAAAACACGATGCAGAGAAAGCGCTGTGGTCTCATTTTCACTCAAATTAATGCTTTTACAGGGGGTGCACGGTGGCAGAGCGGCTAGAGCTTCTGCCTCTCAATAAGGAGATCGTGGTTTCGAATTCCGAACCACCCTAACATCACACGATCTCTCTGGGTGGAGTCTGCATGTCCTCCCCGTGTTACCGTGGGTTCTCTCCGGGTTCTCCGGCTTCCTCCCACCGTCCAAAGACATGACTGTGTAGGTTAATTGACAACTCTAAATTGTCCATAGTGTATGAATGTGAGAGTGAATGGTTGTCTGTCAATGTCTCTGTCCCTCTGTGTCAGCCCTGCGACGAGTTGGCCACTGTCCAGGGTGTACCCCGCCTAAGGCCCAAAGTCACTGGGATAGGCTCCAGTCACCCGCGAGCCCTAACGGGAATAAGCGGTAGAAAATGAATGAATGAATAATGCTTTTACAATATATCTGTGCTGGAGCAACACACATTTTACTTTTTCACATGCATAACATGGAGTTATTGAACTAGTTCGATTTTTCAAGTTTAGAACAGTAAAAATTAGGTACAGCGCCTTTAAATAAGATGTCTCTGACAAAATTCATTGTTGATGCAGTTGAAATGTCCAAAATCTCCAACTGCTGTTACCAACAAGCTAGCTAAGCTCTGCACAGTTGGAGCAACAACAGAGAGACGACTCCACGGATAAAAAATGAGGCCAAAGAAACACATTTATAGTGTATATGACAGGTTCTATGAGACATTTCACGAAAACGTAGTCAACATGATTATATTTAAGATTTTAACAAACATTTTGCCTGTTTGTACCCAGTTTGACAGTTTTCGTGAAGTTTATAATTTCACTTCCTGGTTGAACAGTTAATATGACACAGGTAGAGGTAATTCAACAACTGTTACCTAGCAACTATTTTGAAAACAACAGCCAAAATCCAAATAAATGAAACAATAGTTACGATTTGACAAACAACAGCTGATAACAGCTTTATTTTGTTGAACGATAGTTTAAAATGTCAAAAAATGTGTCAGTTGAGTGTTCACTATCTGTTTATTTTTGTCGCCTTTTGATGACATCACAGAGGGATTCCATTTTAGAACACAGCACCACCACCACTTTTAGTTTTCAAAGTGTCTTCACAAATGTAAAACTATGATACATATTTACAACAGATGCCCTCCCACCAAACTAAGTTATAAGTAGAAAAATATGAGAACCTGTCATGTAGACTTTAATCAATTTAATCAATCATAATTCCACCACTCAGTCAGAATGTTGAGTATCTTTTTACGTTAAAGATGTCGGTGCATAACCTCCGTAGGCTCTACATGCATTACTTGGATGACTTTAAGGACATACTTAAATTTGGTGCTGATTGAGCTTTTAGTGTTCAGATGTTCTGGCAGTACCATGAATAATGATAGTGCTAGATTTGACTGGAGAATGACTGGCAGACGCTTTGGTCTGCTGCGTTTTAAAGCCTTCTACAGTTTCTATGATACACATTGACTGCAATAGTGCAACACTGATAGTAATGTTGAGTCTTCCTGAGAGCTGTAGGTCTACATGCCGGATGAATACATTATATTACAGTGCTTTATTTTTCACACTATGACTTTCAGATTCACAAAACTGCAGTTAGTTTGACGTGTGCTCATGTTTAGAATCAGACAACTCAGTACCTCAATATTCACTTGTTCCACTTGGATAAAGAACACTTTGGTTTCACTCTGAAAGCTCTTGTACTCATGCTTTTATTTGTCAGCACAAACACTAACAAGAATGTATGGCTATTGTAATTTCCCCTCACCCCCCACTCTTCCGGAAAACTGAGGCTTTTAAAGCGACTCAATTGTCAGTTTTTTGTATTTCAAACGTCTTGGTATGCTTGTTGTAGTTGTATACTCATAATGGTGTATATTACATCAAATTTTATTTATTAAAATGTTTAAATTTTATACAACCACATTGTGTCCATTTGTCGTTACTTGAATTAATGAGTTCACAATTTCACAACCAAGAAAGGAAGTTTATAAATGCAAGTAAAATCAAGACAACAAGACAGTATCCTGTCTGACTCCAGGTTAAAGGTGCGCATGGTAGCTGGAAGAATACATTCACAATAAAAAAAAGAAGGAAAGGCAAAAGCAAAGACTTGGTGTAATCACAATGTAGAAAGCATTTATTTTGTCTGGGCAAGTCATTATTTTAAAACATTTTAAAGCATGTGCTGATCTTCTTCAGAGTAAACCAGGACTATTCAACTTTATTTCACCAAGGGCCAGAAATGTGCCAGAACTTAACAAGGTCTAAACCAAGCCTAAACTAGGTCCAAACCAGGGCTAAACCAGGTCAAAATCAGGACTAAACCAGGTCCAAACCAGGTCAAAACCAGGCCTAAACCAGGTCAAAATCAGGACTAAACCAGGTCCAAACCAGGGCTAAACCAGGTCAAAACCAGGCCTAAACCAGGTCAAAATCAGGACTAAACCAGGTCCAAACCAGGACTAAACCAGTGACAAGAGATAAAATATTTTAAATATTTTTGAGGATGGGTTGAGGACCAGATTTGGTCCCTGGGCCTTAAGATGAATAGCTGTAACTTGTATTAAACGAAAAGTGTCTTGGGTTGTTTATTTTCTTGTAACAAAATCGAAATAGAGATAAAAAACCAATGCCGGTCGGTGGCAGAGTGGACTGCACTTGTGCAGGACTTCCGCCTTCGTCGAAGCCATGCCGCTGAAACATGTTGGGTAAATAAGCTTTTAGAGCTTTTTAAACCGTCTTATTATAAGAAACTCACAAGTTTTTCTATGAATAAGTGTTGCATTTGGACAGTAACAGAGTTAGTACACTAACTAACACACAGTTAGGCCCTGCTCCTGGCTTTGGTCCTGGCTTTGGTCCTGGCTCTGGTCCTGACTCCGCTCCTGGTTCTGGTCCTGGCTCTGGTTCAGGGTCCTGGTTCTGGTCCTGAACCTGGCTCTGGTCCTGGCTCTGGTCCTGGTTCTGGTCCTGGTTCTGGTCCTGGCTCTGGTTCAGGGTCCTGGTTCTGGTCCTGAACCTGGCTCTGGTCCTTGTCCTGGCTCTGGTCCTGGCTCTGGTCCTGGTTCTGGTCCTGGCTCTGGTCCTGGCTCTGGTTCTGGTCCTAGCTCTGGTCATGGCTGTGGTCCTAGTTCTGGTTCTGGTCATGGTTCTGGTCCTGCTTCTAGCTCTGACCCTGTTCCTGGCTCTGGCTCTGGCTCTGGCTCTGGCCCTGTTCCTGGCTCTGGTCCTGTTCCTGGCTCTGGTTCTGGTCCTGGTCGCGCTTTACTCCGTAATGAATGACACGCGTCAGTCGCGCCTTCAAAAACCTGACTCCGCTGCGCCTCGCGAGACTTGCAGCGGTCACTTAGCAACCAACATTAACACACGGCGTCCCTCACGAGCCCCGACCCACACGGTTTCTCTGTTTATCCGTGTGTCCTGCATCATTATGGAGGTAAGTACTCTCATGTGTGACAGACAAAACGCATAAATACGGTACGAGGCATGGGACAAAAGTGACGGAGGAAAATGTCATAACAGTGCAAATGTACGTGAGCGTGAAGAGTTTTAACGGTTTAACGTTACCTGTGTACGTTAGGCCTAACACAAACCACAAAGATACGATACTGAATTAATCCAGCCCTTCCTAAAGGCTTACAAAAAAAAAAAAACTTTAGGTATATAGGAAATAAAACGTTTTGAAAAGTAGACTAGAGCAGCTGTTCTCAACAGGGGCGTAGCAACAAATTCTGGACCTTTTTTTTTTTTTTTTAATCCCAATAAAGTTGGTTACTTTTGTTATTTTTTCCTCTCACTATTGCTAGAATATAAACAACTTGTTTTCTACACATACTTAACAATAACTCGCTAATTTATAGACTTCCTGTAGCTCAGATTTTTGTGTACTGGTCAAAAAAAGTGCTAAAACCCATATAAATAACAATAGTTATGATTTGACAAATAATAATACCCAATAACAACTTTATTTTGTTGCTTGACGGTGTGAACTGTCAAAAAAATTGTGTCAGTTGTGTTTAGATGTTATTTATTTATTTGTTTATTTGATTTGGACATAGTAATTACATTGGACGAACCAGATGCATTGTTTCAAGTGTTACAGAAAAAATGCTCCTGTAATTTTTTTATTTTTTATTTGTCTAAATTGCTTCACAAACTGCAACTTCACAGATGTGAAACTATAATCAATAATTGCAACAGGTGCCCTCCCACCAAAAGTCATAATTAGAACATTTTGAGAACCTGTCATAGACTTAAACCTTACCCACTAACTCCATGTTTCTTCAGGAGTTTGAGCCAGAGGAGAAGCATGACGGGGACACCTTCGAGTCAATGGAGCAGTTCCACGTGATCCTGAATGAGTTGCTGGGGGACCAGAGCATGGAAAAGGTCCGCGTGGAGTACCAGAAGCTGCTCCAGGTGCTGAAGAAGTCCAGAGACAACGAGAGGAGGCTCATGTCCAAATGTAAAGAGCTCAACGCAGAGATCGTCGCCACCTCCACCAAAGTGTCAACCGCTCTCAAACTGTCCCAAGACGATGAGAACACAATTGCCTCACTCAAAAGGGTATTTATAACTTACATTTTATGTTTATGTAACATTCCTAAAACATTAGATTGCACTAATTGGCAGCAGTGGGTCTGGGAATTCATACCCAAACCTGCTGTAGTTCCATGAAGTACTGAGGTAATGAATTCCTGTTTGTCCACCATCTTATAAAAGGAAACTCTCAGCTGTAACCCTCTTATTTTCAGTCAAGTCAATAATTTTTAGAGGTGTGGACTTGCAAGCTGTGACTTGGACTCGAGTCACACTTGAGTCACAATCTTAACGCTCTTCAATTGAGTTGTGCACATTTGGTCAAAGAACAATATACTTTTTCATCAGGAAAAAAAAAAACTTATTTTATTTTTTTAAATTGCATAAATTGTATGTTGAGTGATGTTTGGGACAACTCATGAAAGTTTCATTGTGACAAAATTAAAAATAAAATAAAAAATCTAGATTGGGTCAAGATGACTCGAAGATAGTGGTTAATGACTTATGACATAACTTGATAAAATGGACTTGGTACTTGACTTGGACTTTTTTTTTTTTTTTTTTTTACTTTATTACACATCTTTAAATCTATTTTTTTATTTAATTTAGCTTCGGTTTTGAAAGAGAAATTGTCAAAACCCAACAAATGCCTAAACTTGTATCAATCAGAGCATCTTCCAGACCCCAGCTTTACTTTTGTATTTTCCAAAGAAAATCTGGTATTCCTCTGAGCAGAGCTTGTAAATCGGACAGAGATGCCAAAAACTGCAGAGTCTCAGCTTCACAAAGAGTCAAGACATTTGTTTTTACTCCAAAGGGTTCAGAAACAGCTTTGGTTTGAATTTGAGCTCACTTTTTCATGTTTTTTTCCCCACATATTTCGATATATTGCTATCACATGGTAACTGTCACCGATGGATGTTTGATGTACCTGGTGTGTGAATGTGATGATTGGACTGTCTTTTGTCAGTTCTGTTTGTTTTTGTGCCCATTGTTTATCCAACACAAATTTCTCCATTAGGAGACAATAAACATCTAATCTAATCTAAACCTTATTCCACAAGAGCTATATCATAAAGTTATGAGCTGTGATAAATAACGAGCACTTCAGTGTCATTTTCGATCTGAGGAAGTCGAAACGTGATAGGGGTAAAGACTAATTAATTGTTTATATTTTTTACCTCAGGAACTGGACAAAGCTTGGAAAATGGTTGACGCTGCTCACCAGAAAGAAAAGAAGGACAAGGAGATTGTCAAAAATCTGAGAGAAGAAATCGCTGATCTCACCAGAAAGATCGAACAGAAAACGGGATATTCTGATGACCAGGAGCAGAGGTAATAAGTATTACTAGCATTGAAGTTGTTTGAGTCTGAAGCAGTGGTGGACTTACCATTAGGCAACCCAACCTGAAGGGGCCCCCAATAAGATGCCCCCGATCATACCAGACACAAGTCTCTGAAACAGTTCTCAGTGTCACAGTGAAGTGGTGCAGTGAACTTTCAAACAAGTAAAAGACAAACAAAGTAGTCTGGGATTGTGAAGAAATACAATAGAAAAATAAACTATAACATTATAAAATTGCAAGGCAACGTAAGTTTATTTGTAGAGCACAATTCATACACAAGGTAATTCAAAGTGCTTTTCACAACAGAATAAAATTATATGAAAATCACAAAACAGATTAAGACACACAAAATCATGTTTTAAAAGAGAAGAGTGCAGATCAGGTTGTGTGTTTTGAAATTGTCCGTTTTTCAGATTTCTTTCTCTATTTTCATTTCACATTCTTTTTCCTTCCTTTCTGCAGCAGCTTTTCCCCACCTTTCTAAACATTCAAAAAGCCTTTTATTTCATAATTTGTTTTATTTGCACACTCTTTTTGGACAGAATTATTTTTTCAGCATCATTTATTCTGTTTCTCGATGCCATCAGACGCTGTCACTCGTCCTTCCATTAAATCCCTTCGCTTTACACTCAGAAAAATAAAATTTTCTTCACAAAAATGCTTTGCAGGACAAATGAATATCATGTATTTAAATCAGCTTAAGCTAACGGTAAATATGGTCTGTTTTTTTTTTATATTCTTCTGGGGAAGGACCCCCTAAACCCCCCTGTTTAAAGCCGTTTAGAACATGTAGCTGTAGCACATGTGAAACAGAATTATAAAATAGTTCACTTACCATCCCAGAGTTATGAGCCAACCACTACATGTAACAAAAACCAAATTCAAGAGAAACAACAGAAAATCACTCTCTTATGAGGAGGGGCCTGGACTTAATTTAGCCTTGGGCCTCCAGATGTCTAAGTCTGGCACTGGTCTGAAGTGGAAGTGTTTTGACAGCGAGCTCCTCAAACTGAACGAAGAGCTGAGCAGAGAGCGAGACGAGCTTCTGGGGTCAGCGGAAGAGCTCCGAGACAAACTCAAGCGGCTGACTCAAACGCAAAAAGAAACCCAGGCGCTCCAGGACCAAGCACAAGAGACCATCTCACAGGTAAACCCCCGCCAACCGACAGCCCATCACACTGCAATGATCATCTTTAGCACAAATTATTGCGGAGGCTTTTTCATTTTGTGTAGATCTGTCACGATAAGAGAACACCCCCCAAAACAGCGCAATATCTTTAAAAAACATAAGCTAAATTGCGCAATTAAACACTTTTGTAGTTACTTTAGTTATTAGTTTCACTCTCTACAGCTCAAGTTTTATCGAAAAATAAAGAAAAGAAAATTCCCCAATGTACAAAGAAAACAACCATGATAAATACTGAGCACCAAATATATTGTTCCTACTCTCTTATTCGTTCTTAGATCGGATGTCTGATTGTTTTATTTCACTTTTTATACCATAAAGTCCAAACCTTGTGTTGTGTGTGTAGCTGCAGCTGGAGCTTCAGGTGCAGCAGAATGAGATTTCTCGAGAGATGAGGCTGAAGGAGAAACTGGACAAGGAGGTGAAGCAGCTGCACGCCGACATGCAGTCCAAGATGGCCGACCTCAAAGCGCTGAGTCAACAGAGCCAGAAGTCCAAAGAGGAGCAGCAGAGGCAGGAGCAGCAGCTGAAAGAGCTCCGGGTACGACACGCTCAGAGCCACTGCAGTTTGTGTTTTAATAATAAGTTCACATTTAAAACACAACCAGGAGAATTGACAAAAACACTGAAATATGAACCAACAAACTGACAAAAGAATCACGTGTTTAGTCGCTTTTTTTATCACTTTTAGTTGTGTTTTTATTGCTTGTACTGTAGTTGCGTTTTGATTTGCGTTTTTTGTCGCTTTTAATTTCATTTTTATTGTTTTTAGTCACGCTTTTGACTCTTTTAGTCACATTTTGTCACTTTTAGACTAGTTTCTGTTTTTGTCTCTTATAATCACGTCACTTTTCGTGTTTTTGTTATTTTTAGTCAAGTTTTTATAGCTTTTATCCGCATTTCTGTCACTTTTAGTTTCATTTTTATTGCTTGTACAGTATTTGCGGTTTAAGTTGCGGTTTTGTCGCTTTTAGACTTGTTTTTGTTTGTTTTGTGATGCGTTTTTGTCACTTTTAGTCACATTTTTTGTCACTTTTAGTCATATTTATGTCACTTTTAGTCACATTTATGTCACTTTTAGACTGGTTTTGTTGCTTTTAGTTTTGTTTAATAACTTTGATTCACATTCTGATCACTTTTAGTAGCGTTTTTATTGTTTTGAGTTACGTTTTTCTCACTTTTAGCCGCATTTTATCACTTTTGGTAGCATTTTTATTGCTTTTAGATGCATTTGTGTTGCTTCTAGTTGAGTTTTTTAATGTTTTTGTCACTTGTTTCAGAGCATGTTTGTACAAATCTACATTGCACGGTTAACTGTTTTTATGCAGAATTAAACAAGTTATTTTGATGTTTGTGGAGGAAATCACGGCACTTCAAAATAGCAACCTTTGCAAATTGCATCCATTCAAATTGTAATTTAAATTCGATTTTGATTAATTGTGTAGCCCTAACTCTTACTATTGTACATTTTCTATCTTTAAGATGTCCATTGTCACACTTTTTTTGACATTTTCTTCCCTTTGTGAAGCTTCTGAACGAAAGAACAACTAAAGAACTGGAGCAGATGCAAACGAAAAGTGCAAAACAGCAGCAGGAGTTTGAGCAGCTGACTTCGACTAAAGAACACCTGATTATGGAAAACCACCAAATCACAAATGAACTCAAGGTACAAATGGACTGTTTTTATTGTCATCTATCCAACATCCAGAAAATAATTGTTTTAAAATAACATTGTAATCAAAAACATGCTTCCTAAGTAGATTGCACATATATTATTTCAATAGAATTTTAGCAGTGAGTGGGAAGAATTCATGAGAATCAATGGTGAGTGATGACATTTTCTCCTGTAAAAGTCTGATAACAATTCTAATAGTCTATAACTCTGCTAAACATTCAGTTTGTATCTAACATCTATTAAAAGAAAATCAAGTAAACAGTTGTAAAACCAGATAAACATCAGGACCACTGCAGCTACGCTCACATTTATGACTGATACAGACTTTGGGATCACACACAGTTGAACTCGTTACTTTTCTCTTCTTAAATAACATGTTTTTGAGTTTGTGTTGAGTTGAAGTGTCTCCCCCTGCTGTTAAAAAACAAGCTAGCTACGCTCCACACAGCCAGAGCAACAACAGAGAAACTATTTTCAGTTCACATTTTACCCTTTGAGCAAAACAAAAACTCCATGGACAAAACTGAAGCAAAAAAAAAAATCAAAGCAACACATTTTTTAAGTTGTTCTTCCCATAATTCTGCTGCTCAGTCGGAATGTTGAGGTGAAAAATGTTCCATTACATTCCAACTGAGTGACAGAATTAATAAACAGAGGTGTTTCTTTTTGCCTAGTTTTTATTTGTGGAGCTTTTATTTTGGTCAAATTAACTTCCAACGCCAAATTGTAAACTTAAAGTAGTTTTTCAATTGTTGGTCCGACTGTGTAGAGCTTAGCTAGCTTGTTTGCTAACGGCATGGGGAGATAAAGGACACTTGGACTCAGAAACATGTTATTTAAGGAGAGAAAGATAATTAATTCATCTGTGTGTGATCCTAAAGTCTGTGTCAGTGATAAATGTGAGCGTAGCTGTAGTGTTCCTGTTGTTTATCTGTTTACTTGATTTTCTTTTTTTAGATGTCAGGTACAAACTAAATATTGAGTTGTAGACCTTTATATTTGTTACTAGACCATAGCAAATTTTTCACATTTCAGTTGTGTTTTGAGCTTTTACAGGAGAAAATGTCATCTCTCACCACTGACTCTCATGTGTTTTTGCTGCTCACTGCTACAATTCAGAAAGCTGTGAGCGTCACCTGCATAAAGTCTACACCAGGGCTTTTCAACTCGGGCCTTCCAAGGGATATGATACGGCCCTTAACCTTAATCTCTTGTTATTGGTTTACTCCTGGTTTAGACCTGGTTTAAGACATGGTTTAGTCCTGATTTAGTCCTGGTTTAGACCTGGTTTAGTCCTGATTTAGTCCTGGTTTAGACCTGGTTCAATCCTGATTCAGTCCTGGTTTAGACCTGGTTTAGTCCTGATTTAGTCCTGGTTTAGACCTGGTTCAATCCTGATTCAGTCCTGGTTTAGACCTGGCTTAGCCCTGGTTCAGTTCTGGTTTAGTCCTGGTTTAGACTTGGTTTAATCCTGGTTTAGATCTGGTTTACTCCTGATTTAGACCTGGTTAAGTCTTGGTTCAGTTCTGGTTCAGACCTGGTTTAGTCCTGGTGTAGACTCGGTTTAGTCCTTGTTTAGATCTGCTTAGACCTGGTTTAGTCCTGGTTCAGTTCTGGTTTAGACATGGTTTAATCCTGGTTCAGTTCTGGTTTAGACCTGGTTTAGTCCTGGTTTAGTCCTGGTTTAGACCTGCTTAGACCTGGTTTAGTCCTGGTTCATTTCTGGTTTAGACATGGTTTAGTCCTGGTTTAGACCTGGTTTAGACCTGGCTTAAACTTGGTTTAGTTCTGGTTTAGACCTGGTGTAGATCTGCTTAGACCTGGTTTAGTCCTGGTTTGGACTTGGTTTAGTCCTGGTTCAGTTCTGGTTTAGTCCTGGTTTAGACCTGGTTTAGATCTGGTGTAGATCTGGCTTAGACTCGGTTTAGTCCTGGTTTAGACCTGGTTTAGTCCTGGTTTAGACCTGGTTTAGACCTGGTGTAGACCTGGCTTAGACCTGGCTTAGACTCGGTTTAGTCCTGGTTTGGACCTGGTTTAGTCCTGGTTTAGACCTGGTTTAGACCTGGTGTAGACCTGTCTTAGACCTGGCTTAGACTCGGTTTAGTCCTGGTTTGGACCTGGTTTAGTCCTGGTTCAGTCCTGTTGAACTCTGACGTGTCCTGACCATGTGACCAGATGCGAGAGGAGGAGGTGAGTCAGATGCGGCAGGAGATTTCCAAACAAATAAAGATGCGAGAGGCCATTCAGAAAAAGTACCATCAGGTGGAGGAGCAGAAGGCCGACGTGGACGTGCAGAAGGAGACGCTGAAGGCACACATCACCGGGCTGGAGAAAGGTCTGGTCTGATTTTTAACATAACAAATAAAAAGAATGACATTTAAGCAAGTAGTTATTCAAATTTATAGGCGATTTCTGGTAGAAGTTTCAGTTTTGTTCCATGTGAATGAATGTGAAACTGATTTTAGTGGGATTTAAAAGTCTATCTGACAGGTTCTCATGACATTATAATTATGACTGAGTTTGGTGGGAGGGCACCTGTGGTAAATATTTAGCATAGTTTTACATTTGTGAAGTTGCAGTTGATGAAGAACATTTGAAAAATAAAAGTTTAAAATTACAGGAAGCAGTGCTGAATCCCTCTGTGATGTCATCAAAAAGCGACATACCATCGAAAATACAGAGACAGTTTACACACAACGTACACATTTTTCTGACAGTTTAAACAGTCATTCAGCAAAGTAAAGGTGTTATCAGGTATAATTATTTATCAATTCCTAAGTATTGTGTAATTTATATGGATGTTGACCCTTTTTTCAAAATGGTTGCTATATAACAGTTGTAAAATTACCTCTATGTCATATTTGCTGCTCATGTCCAACATTATAAACATTGTGAAAACTGACAAGTGGGTAAAATGTTAATGTAATAAAATTTTAAATATAATCATATTCACTACATTTTTAGTGAAATGTGTCATCGAACCTATCATATAGACTTTAAGCAATGTTTATTGACGCTCAAATCTGATTTTCTTTTTTTTTTTTGAGATGCAAATAAAACTTTTTTGTACTTTCTAGCTATGCTGCTGTTGTCTGGAGGTTTAATCTATTTAATTCTTGTATTTTCCCATCCCGTCAGCACGACTCCTGGTTCTGTTCTGTTCTTTAACTCACGTTTTACTTACAGTGTAGCAACCTGTCAAACTTTGAATCTCTGTTCTGTTCAGCAGTACTGCTTTATAACCACCAGAGGGCAATAATTCCCTTCTTTAGTGTGAAAGATGTATTTACTGAACACATTTTGGATCATATCTTTATTTTACCAACTTTTGCTCAGTCTGGGAGAGTCTTTAATCACCAGGGGCGTAACACCGAATTATGGGCCCTTGGTACACACCTTCTTGTTGGGCCCCTAATAATTTTCTGTATGATTTATTTATCTCTGCAAAATCAGTTATTATTGTTATTTTCTATTCCCTATTACTAGAATTTTAATCCTATGGTTTCTACATACATTTAACAATAACTTGCTAATTTATCTTTTGTAACTATGTACCCATATTATGATACAGAACTGTTCTATGATCTCTCCAAGATTTTCCTCTTTTTTAAAGGATTGTTGGGGCCCCTGATGTCACGCATAACTGTATTTAGTCTCTCAAGAACTGTACTCAGCCACATCATCTTTTATTACAACAAAAGTAGATTAAAGTGTAAAAAAATGCAACTGAGAGAAAAAACCTGTCAGCCCCAGTCTGACTCCCCTGCTAATCATCACACACTATTTTTTTTTTTTTGGCTAAATATTGAATTCTAGTTAAATAATTGTATTTTATGTGATTCTCTTGTTTTTAGATCTTGAATCAGCCCAGAAGCAGGTTGACACAGATAAAAAAGCTCTTGATGAGCTGACGAGAGAACGAGACATCCTCAACAAGGTGCAGTTCAGCTCAAACTGTCGATGCAGCATAATTCAAACACTTTCCTGTTCTAATTATCTGCTTACACCGTCTTCAGAACATCATAAAAGCTGCAGTGTCGACGGAAAAGCAGCAGAGTTTGGTGAAGCTTCTGGAGCAGGACAAGAAGACGTTGGAGCATGAGATCAGCGGTTACCGTCAGGAGGCGCAGAAACAGCGTCAGATCATCCAACAGCTGGAGAAAGAGCGCGACCGCTACATCAACAAGACCAGCAGCCTCATGCACACGGCAAGGACTGTGGAGTGTGCAGCATAAACACTGTGCACAGTTTAATTATCAATTATTTTAGTATGACTTTTTAAACATTAAAGAAGAACATTAAAAAATCAGGTAGAGCCCGTACCTGAAAAACAGAACAAGTCCATGTTCCCGATTTTTTGCATGTAATAAAGTAAAGTCTGTGTTGCCCCAGCACAGATATATATTATAAAAGCATATATTCAGCTGAAAATGATGGATATAGACCTATTTATAGAGTGTTTATTCTACGAGAAGCAGGAAGTGCGCCATTAGCATGCTAATATTTGTTAGCTTTAGCTAACTGGTGAAAAGTGCTTCTAAACTCCTGAAGGTGAATATTTAGGATGCTGGGACTGCATTAGGAAAGTGAGCGATACATGTGACTGATGGAAAGACTTTAACATCAACTAGTTCTGTTTTTAATGTTTCAAAACAGTACAGGGCCTTTAAAACCCTGTACTTACTGTAAACAAGGGCCAAAATCCACATAAATTACACAACAGTTAGGAACTAACAGTATCTGATAACGCCTTTATTTCATTGAATAATGTCAGAAAAATGTGTCAGTTTCTATAAATTGTTCCTGTCATTCCCCAATTTGAGTCATTTGCCAAATTTGAGTCAGTCTTGTTAAAAATGTTCTCCATTGGTTGTAGCTTTAGTCATTTAAAATCTCTATGACAGGTCAGACGTCATATTTCACAAACATGTAGGGAACATGTAAGATTTTGTTTGTCCCCAGTTTGACACTTTTTGTCAAGTTTATTATGTCCTGGTTGAACATGAGCAGCAAAAATGATGTTAGAGAAAATACCACAACTGTTACCTAGCAACCAGACTGCCGAAATTCATATAAATTACACACAAATATTAATATCAGACAACTTTTTTTTGTTGAAAGATGAAAAATGTGTCAGCTGAGTGTTTTCTGTGTCTTTATTTTCAACTGTACGTCGCATTTTGATGACATCATAGAGGGATTCCATTTTAGAACTCAGCACTACTTTCTGTAATTTTAAACTACCATTTTCCAAAATTTCTTCAGAAACTGCAACTTCACAGATGCAAAACTATGATAAATATTTGCCAATGGTGCCCTCATGAGAACCTTCATACAGGCTTTAAGTTAAAAATTAGCTCAAAGTTTGGGAAAACACAACATTTCACCCGGAAGTAACATTATAAACTTTATGAAAACTGTTGAACTGAAGACAAACGGGCAAAATGTTTAGTAAATTCTTAAATATAATCATGTTCACTGCGTTTTAGTGAAATGTGACGTCTGACCTGACTTACCTGAGATACCGTTAAGTTAAATATCTTGTATGTTATAAAATATGTAAAGATTTTGTTTGTCCAAGTACGTATTGCCGTAGAACCAGATCAATGTTCATGTACAGAAGCATCAGAGCAAGTTCAGATTGAATTTTGACTCATATTTGGCAATTGCAATTGCATGCATTTGGTATGTCATGTCACAGATGTAAAACTATGATAAGTATTTACCAGAGATGCCCTCTCACCAAGTCATGATTAGAAAAACATGAGAACCTTCATATAGACTTTAAGTAAGTTTACCCAGTTACACATAGACCCTTTAAAAGTTTGTAAACAGAAACATACTAAATTCAGAATGGAGGCAAAAGTGAAGTGCAACATAATGTGATTTCACTGGGGAATCTGAGATTTAACCTCAGAATATCACAAAATATGAAAAATGTAGATGATTTTGGAAATGAAAATCACTCAGACTCATGTGAGTGACATCAGAGCTGCTTTAAACACATTTATTATCGTATTTTACATTATGTTTTAGGAAACTATAATAAACTCTTTGCATTTTTGATGAAGGAACAATCCAGATTTATGGGTTTTACTAGAAAAATACTCACAGAAATGTTGAGCCTACAATACATTTTCATTCTATCTAGAGATATATTAGATACTATTCCATAAATCAGATTCTTTTGAAGCTAAAATACAATTTTAAGGCTAGAAAACTGTATTTTGTCCATGGTTTGTTACAGAAAAGCAAACGAATTGACCTTTCTACCCTGGAAATTCAAATGCGTTGCTTTTTTCCAACACAAACACTTAAAACCAGTAACATTTAGATCTAATGTGAGATGAACAATTTACAGTCAACTTCATTTTGCTTCTAGTCGCCTCCATTACGGAAAGTCGCTGACATCACATTTTGAAGGGTCTACTGAGTTATAATGGCTTATGAAACCTCAAACAGCATTTTGCAAAACTAGAAGTGCCCCTGAGTGGAATTAAGATAATGAAAAATAATACATTATTTGAAAAAGTGTTGTACAATGGGGTATCTTAACTCCACTATTGATTGCTGTGAATAGGTGCAAGTCAAAATGAACGACGTGGAGGCGAGAGAGATGGAGATATTCGACTGGAAGAAGAAGCTGACCGACTCCGAGTGGAAGCTGAAGCAACAGGAGAACCTTCTGGAGTGCGTGATGACGGAGAAGAACCTCTACAGCAAGAACCTCATCGAAGCTCAGGTACTGCCCGGGGAGAGGAACCTTCACTGTGGTTTTCCCGTGTTTCTCGTGCTGACTTGACTCTCTGGAGGACTTCAGGAGGAGGTGTCCGAGATGAAGGTGACGATGAAGACCATGAACAACCAGGTGTCTCGTCTGAGGGACGAGATCACAGCGAAGGAGCAGACCATCGCCAAAGAGCAGCAGGAGCACAAGCGGCTGGACAAGGACAATGAGGCTCTCAGGGTAAGGAAAAAAATGCATTTAAAGGAAAACAGCCTTTGAAGTTACAATGTCCCAGAAGAATCTATGGATGAAGTGGATTAAATGGAAGAATAAACCATCTTTAGGAGCAGATTGGACAAGTTTGTTGTTTCCACATGAGAGCTGATACGGTGAGAGAGAAAACTGACCAAAAAACTGAAAAAAATATTGCCTGCAGTTTCTCACCTTAAATAATTAGATAAGAATAAGAATGTAGAATGTAGAATGTAAATAGTACAGTATTTAATTTGTCTAATGATTATTATAGGTATGTGGTAGTATACAAAACACTCATCACTGTTCAAAGTAAGTTTTTAAGTTAGGTTCCAGAAATCTATACAAAAATATAAACATAAAACTAGTAAGCTAACAAATTGTCAAATGTTATTTTAGTTTCAACTGCTGTCAAATACTGCAGTTTTATGTATATTTATGAGAAAGAAAAAGTGCAAATAGTGAATGATTGCGTTGATTCTTGGATGATGTTTCCTTGTCTTGGGTCCCAGGCAGAGCTCCAGACGATGAAGCTGCAGCTGGAGGAGACAAAGACACAGGTGGAAAAGCAGAAAAACGAGCAGCACAAACTACAGAAGATCATCTCAGACGCAGACGCTGAACAGGCTCTGCAGAAGAAACAACTGGAGGAGGTATGAGACCAGCTCCTTTTGTCACCACTTTATGAATCTGTTCAGCTGCAAGAGGCTGGTTTAGGAAAAAGTTTCAAAGGTTGTCATCTGGACTGAACTGAAACTTTTGCAAATCAAAATGAAGTCATTCTCAATCTGCAGAAATGGTCTGAGAATATCTATATTATCGATAGTATCTATCTGTGGAACCATATTTAACATTTAACCAAACCACCAAACATGGTTCTACAGATTTAGAGTGACTTTCAGATGGAAGTTGAAACGTCTTGATTAAAACAGTGTCCAGATGATGACCATTCAAATCTTTTATATGATGGAACCCTCCTGGACGAATGAGGGATTACACCGACTTGTTTCTAACATAATGTTAACTTTAATCAGTGAAAGTGCAGAAGTAAAAGTCCATCCATCTGCTTCCACTTCCGGGTCGCAGGGACAGCAGTCTGAGCAGGAACTCCCAGACTTCCCCCGCCCCAGACACTTCCTCTAGCTCCTGCAGGGGATCCCGAGGCGTTTGCAGACATAGTCACTGAAAGGAAAAGTACTATACTTAAGTATGATTTTTAGGTATCTGTACTTTACCACAGTACATTTTTAAAAGGACTGAAAAGTAAAAAGTACTTTGGTTTGAGGAGTTATTTTTTACATTAAAGGCCACATTCTGCCTCAATACTTTTATGTAAGTCGATTTTTATATAAGATACTTTCACTTTTACTTTTTTTTAAACTTTTTTTACTTGTATCTGTACTTTTATTTAAGTAACAAAACTGATTACACCTAACCGCCAAATCCAGTGATGGAAAGTAAAAAAAGTAAAAGCACTTGTGTGTAATGAAGAGAGACTGAGTAGATTTTGATTCCAGGTGATCCGAGAGCGTGACACTTTGGGCAAACAGCTGCTGCGGCGCAACGATGAGCGAGCACTGCTGTACGAGAAGATCCGCATCCAGCAGTCTGTCCTCAGCAAAGGAGACCACCACTACGGCCAGCGCCTGGAGGACATCCGACTGCTCAAGCTGGAAGTCCAGGGCCTGAGGAGGAAGAAGAGCATCCTGGACAAGAGCATCCCCAACACAGAGGAGCTGAGGTAATGCACAGACGAGAACATCCTAAATACAGAGGAGCTGAGGTAAGGCACAGACGAGAACATCCTAAACACAGAGGAGCTGAGGTAATGCACAGACGAGAACATCCTAAACACAGAGGAGCTGAGGTAATGCACAGACGAGAACATCTCCAACACAGAGGAGCTGAGGTAATGCACAGACGAGAACATCCCCAACACAGAGGAGCTGAGGTAATGCACAGACGAGAACATCCTAAACACAGAGGAGCTGAGGTAATGCACAGACGAGAACATCTCCAACACAGAGGAGCTGAGGTAATGCACAGACGAGAACATCCCCAACACAGAGGAGCTGAGGTAATGCACAGACGAGAACATCCTAAACACAGAGGAGCTGAGGTAATGCACAGACGAGAACATCCTAAACACAGAGGAGCTGAGGTAATGCACAGACGAGAACATCTCCAACACAGAGGAGCTGAGGTAATGCACAGACGAGAACATCTCCAACACAGAGGAGCTGAGGTAATGCACAGACGAGAACATCCTAAACACAGAGGAGCTGAGGTAATGCACAGACGAGAACATCCTAAACACAGAGGAGCTGAGGTAATGCACAGACGAGAACATCTCCAACACAGAGGAGCTGAGGTAATGCACAGACGAGAACATCCCCAACACAGAGGAGCTGAGGTAATGCACAGACGAGAACATCCTAAACATAGAGGAGCTGAGGTAATGCACAGACGAGAACATCCCCAACACAGAGGAGCTGAGGTAATACACAGACGAGAACATCCTAAACACAGAGGAGCTGAGGTAATGCACAGACGAGAACATCCCCAACACAGAGGAGCTGAGGTAATACACAGACGAGAACATCCCCAACACAGAGGAGCTGAGGTAATGCACAGACGAGAACATCCTAAACACAGAGGAGCTGAGGTAATGCACAGACGAGAACATCCCCAACACAGAGGAGCTGAGGTAATGCACAGACGAGAACATCCCCAACACAGAGGAGCTGAGGTAATGCACAGACGAGAACATCCTAAACACAGAGGAGCTGAGGTAATGCACAGACGAGAACATCCTAAACACAGAGGAGCTGAGGTAATGCACAGACGAGAACATCCTAAACACAGAGGAGCTGAGGTAATGCACAGACGAGAACATCCCCAACACAGAGGAGCTGAGGTAACACACAGACGAGAACATCCTAAACACAGAGGAGCTGAGGTAATACACAGACGAGAACATCCCCAACACAGAGGAGCTGAGGTAACACACAGACGAGAACATCCCAAACACAGAGGAGCTGAGGTAATACACAGACGAGAACATCCTAAACACAGAGGAGCTGAGGTAATGCACAGACGAGAACATCCTAAACACAGAGGAGCTGAGGTAATGCACAGACGAGAACATCCTAAACACAGAGGAGCTGAGGTAATGCACAGACGAGAACATCCTAAACACAGAGGAGCTGAGGTAATGCACAGACGAGAACATCCCCAATACAGAGGAGCTGAGGTAATGCACAGACGAGAACATCCCCAACACAGAGGAGCTGAGGTAATACACAGACGAGAACATCCCCAACACAGAGGAGCTGAGGTAACACACAGACGAGAACATCCCAAACACAGAGGAGCTGAGGTAATACACAGACGAGAACATCCTAAACACAGAGGAGCTGAGGTAATGCACAGACGAGAACATCCTAAACACAGAGGAGCTGAGGTAATGCACAGACGAGAACATCCTAAACACAGAGGAGCTGAGGTAAGGCACAGACGAGAACATCCTAAACACAGAGGAGCTGAGGTAATGCACAGACGAGAACATCCTAAACACAGAGGAGCTGAGGTAATGCACAGACGAGAACATCCCCAACACAGAGGAGCTGAGGTAATGCACAGACGAGAGCATCCCCAACACAGAGGAGCTGAGGTAATGCACAGACGAGAACATCCTAAACACAGAGGAGCTGAGGTAATGCACAGACGAGAACATCCTAAACACAGAGGAGCTGAGGTAATGCACAGACGAGAACATCCCCAACACAGAGGAGCTGAGGTAATGCACGGCTAAGGAAGAAAAGGGAGGGAAGGATAATAGGAGAGGAAGAGCCCAAAAGAGACCAAATCAAATATATTCCCCTAAAACATGTTAATAAAAGTCAGTTAGATTCTTTTACTAAATCTGGCCCGCAGAGGAAAAAAGTTTGGGCACCCATGATTTAAAGTATAAAGTGATGGAAAGATTTATGGCTCGACACACGGCCAGGTAAGAACTGCAGGAGCTTCACACAGATTGTGAGTCTCACATAAATTTGGCTGTAAAATTTGAGGAAATTATGAAGCTACAAGATAATTTTTTGTATTTTAATATTTTGGGTAAATGTTTTTACATACATTAGATATTCACTGCCAATTTCTCTTTTCGTGTTTGCTTCTTCCTTTAAACAACAAGCTTGTGTTAACTTTCAGTGCAGTTCTCCTTTTTTTAGACAAATATAAAACAGTGACAGTTTTCTGTCAGAGGAACTGAAGAAGCGACTTGGATGATTAAAACTTATGTTCAGTTACAGTTGCTTTACCCCTCTCCTTTAAAATCACGTGATGTTTTGTTTTTACTTCCTTTTTGCATCTTGTTGTTGTTCTTGTTGTATGGTATAAGAATAGATTTGAGATATTCCTTGGCAACACTTGGCAACACTCCAGAATCATGTCATTTATATGTTGTTTTCAGCAGATTCTGTGGGAGGTTTTTGTGTCGTTAAAGTTCATGTAACGCTCTGCTGCAGACAGGAGCTCTTTCACCTGCAGAGGGAGCTGTTGAGAGAACGGACCAGAAACAGCATCTTAGAGGAACAGCTCAAACCCATCAACATTCACAGATGGAGACTACTTGAGGTGAATTGAATATTATCGATCTGATGGTTGGTTCCTTCATTACTTATTACTGTATAGATTTAACATAATTGAAGAAAAAAAGATACATCCTAAAAGTACTTTCAGCTCTAACGTTAATAAAGTTCATAAGTTGGTTAAAAAAGCAATCCCCCACTGTAGGAACCCTTTTAAATTCCTGGAACTTTTTTTAGTGTCTGCTTGTTCACACAGAGTAGGAACTAAGGACTGGAACTACATATGGGGACTTTTTTAGCCAGTCAAACCAGAAATCTTTTGTTAGATCAAGAACATTTACAACATTAACTTTACTGGGAAACACTTTTGAATGATTTTCCGACTTAGACAAATGTTTTTGATGCAAAGCAGAAATAAATTGGACACAGAAGCTCAGAAGTCAGAAGTCTTAATCCGTAAGTAGTAACTAAAATTCTGAACAACTGGGAAAAAATGACTTTATTAATCCTAACTTAATTCAATAAGTTAATTTTATAATGTTATTATATCATCAGTTAGACCCGTTTTCAACCTGTCCCTGTGTGAACATGCAGTGGTGGATTTACCATTAGGCAACAGACCACATTTGACTTGGGCCCCAAACTGGAAGGGGCCCTAATAAGATGCCCCCTGATCATAATAGATACAAGTTTCTGAAACAGTTCTCAGTATCACAGTGAAGGAGTACGGTGAACTTTTAAACAAGAAAAAGAATAGCAAAATAGACTAGGAGTGTGTAGAAATACAACAGAAAATGAAAGTGAAATATAACATTATAAAATTAGAAATGAACATCATCATCAGCTGAGCATGTGTTGAAATGCACCAACAAACGGGAAATATGCTGAATGATTTCTTTGATATTCTTCTGGGGAAGGACCCCCAAACCCCCCGTTTAAAGCTGTTTAGAACATGTAGCTGTTGCAAATACAGTATGAAGTACAATTCTGCAATATTTCTCAACCATCCCAGATTTATGAACCGGCCACCAGACATAAAAAAAAAAAAAAAAAGCTTCCTCTCAAGAACAATTCAAGAGACACGACAGAAAAGTTATACAAAATGACACTTCATGAGGAGGTGTCTGGACTTAATCTTGCCCCGGGCCGTCAAATTTCTAAGTCGGCCACTGTAAACACAAGCAATAGGGACTGGGTGGTTCCTAAACTAAATAGGGACTGGGGGAAATAGAGACTTAGTTCTTGGTTCTATGTGCGAAAAGGTGCCTAAAATCATTTTGAACTCTCACAGGGCAGTGATCCTGATAAATACGAGCTCATTCAGAAGATCCAGTCATTACAAAAGCGACTTATTGCTAAGACTCAGGAGCTTGAAGAAAGTGAACTTCTATTACAGGTAAACTCCTGGTGTAAATAAATAAATATGAGGTAGTGTCGCTGTCTAACATGCTTGAAGCCATACTGTGTTGTTGTGCTTTGTTCCTAAAGGAGAAGGAGAAGTTGTACGTTGATCTGAAGCATGTTTTGGCCCAACAGCCGGGTCCAGAGGTGGCTGAACAGCTTCAAAAGTGTCGCTGGACTCTGAGAGAAAGAATTAAGAAACTAAAGGTAAACCCTTCTCTCCAGACACTGATCAGTCGAGAATGAGTGACGTTCCATCCTATTTCACATTTAGTCACTGCTTCAATGCTGAATATAAGTTTTTCCAGATAGTCATTTACATAATCATTTATTAAAGTCTAATTGGAGGACTTTATAATTCTGGCTTAGTTTGGTGGGAGGGCTCCTGTGTTAAAGATTTATCATAGTTTTACCACCGTGAGGTTGCAGTTTGTGAAGGAATTGTGAAAAATAAAACGTTCAAATGACAGAAAGCAGAGGTCAGACTCGTGTTGCAATTTTCAGGACTTGAGACTTACTTAACCAATAATCTGGAATGACTTGACTTGATATGACTTGTTTTTGTTTTATAATTTATTTTCATAAAAATGCAACAGTAAATTTGTTTAAACGCGCACTAAACCAGCCCGAGCTCTCTGCGGCGTATTTCGTGTTCTACGCAGGCGCAGGATTTGGCGCTTCTGCCAGAGGTTGCCTGTCAGTTTTTTACATCTCTGACCTAAGGCACCACTTGCCTTAAATGTATCTCTGTATTTCAGTTAAGAATGAATGGCAACACAACATTTAAATCTGTATAGTTACATCTAGTTTTTTCAAGTATCGTGCAAGGATGGATTTTAGCTTGGATTACTTGTTGCATATTAATTAGTTTAAATATTTATAAGCTGTCTGTGGGGTCATAATTTATCTTCAAATATGTAATAAACCACTCCCAGTTTGACAAACAATCTTCAAACATGTTTTTTCAAAAAAATGACTTGCCATGACTTAGTAAAATCTTAAATACAATCATGTTTACTATGTTTTAGTGAATATGCACTTTACATAGCTATTATTTATTGCCATTTGCACGTATTTTCCATAATTAGTTTAGCCCTCTTTATTTATCAAAACCATTGTGAAAAGCACGTAGCCCAAAAGTTCTCCAACTATTGTCAGGATTTGAAGAACATGCAACTTTATTATAACTGATGTAGAAATTCTGTGAAAGTTTACGTAAAATGTGATTCTTCTTCTGCTCAGATGCTGATGGCAGAGCTGGCCATGGCCGAATCCAAAGTGAACGAGTACAAGTGTGAGAATCAGAGACTGGCCGACGAGCTGGCAAACACGAAGAAGAAGTATCTGCAGCAGAAGAAGCTGCAGAGGTTTGTGTCGATCAGATAAGGCGTTTCGATCAGATAAATGCATTTGGATCATATTCGTGTCGCTCTCTGCAGTGAACCCAAGAATCTGAATAAAGTGGAGCCCATCGAGCGTCTGCCACCTCTGTTCAACAAACCACACTTCACCGGAGGAGGCTTTAGGATCGAAAACCCCGGGAGAAGATTACAGCTTTAACATGGATCCTTTATTTATCACGATTACTATGAGCAGAGAATAAACAGCACTTTACTGTACACTAACTGGACTTTATGTCTCTTAAATTATATTGTGATAACAGAGGATTGTAGGTGATTTCACTGCTTTGGCGTCTTGGGAATTTTACCCCAATTAATCTGTATCAATGGGGTTATTAAAGGTCCCATAACATGCAAAATCGACTTTTCAGAGGTTTTAACCTTCCTACAGTGCTATTTGGGCCTCGTATGTTGTGCCCAAAGTGGTTTTTTGATTGATTCCCGCATGTTTTCGCTAGAGAACTGTCTTTTCCGTCCCCCTCGGCTGAGCAGGCAGACGGGGGCTCCTCACTAAGATGACGCGGCTTCACTAGGATGACGCGGCGCTCAAGCCACGCCTCCAGGAAGCGCGCAGCCGCAGAATAAAAACAGCTAATGCTAATGCTACACAGTAATTACACGATGGATACGACAGATCGAAGAGTTAGCTTGTTATTTACCAAACGGCAACGTCCGTCGCCGAGGTACTGGAGCACGTCAAACTCCAGGTCAGATCCAGGACGTAGGACTCAGCACGACGCACCGTCAGGACGGATAAAATGTTTATTCCCGTGTTTGTGTATCGCTGTTTACCGGAGCACACGGCGCATGCGCACTATCTCCGCTCTAGGCTTCGGCACGAGTTGGGCGGGGAAGGCAGCCTGCTCTCTGTTCGGGGGGGTCAGATCTCAGAGTGAGCCGTTTGCTTTTGCAAGGAGGGGGGCCAGTCCAAGAAATGGGTGTTTTTTGGAAACTGTTATGTTATGGATATTGCACAACGCAAAAATTTATCAACAAAGCCCTTAGAATAGACTGTGTAAAGGGCAAAATAGCAGAATATGGGACCTTTAAGTGTATTCCTCACTTCCAGGGTCTAAGGCTGCAGCAATTTCGCAGCTGATTTTGTTTTGTTTTTGACACTACTTCCATACTTAACAATCCCATAGACCCTTTAAAATGCAATGTCCTCAGAATGTTTATGAATCCAAAATTATATATTTTGGGTTCATTTAATCATAATTTTTTTTCCCTCTTGTTGCTGTTAGGGCTCACGGGTGACTGAAGCCTATCCCAGTGACTTTGGGCCTCACATTTTTTGAGTTTTTTATTGGTAACAGGGAGTACTTGAGCAAAATGTGTAATTTGTGCATGTCTCATTTCTCAAACGTTTAGGGCAAAACTCGACCAACCAACCCATGATTTGACAACAAAAATGGGGATGGGAACTGACTATAAACCGTCCTGTTGGCCTTCACTGGTTTAGGGCCTGGTTGGATGTGCCTCATCTTAAAGGCTGTAGACACTGGGGCCGGTAAAACATAGAGTAATAATAAAGGATATGTCAATTACATCAAGACGTTTTGCAACAGTTGCTCTTTAAAGTTTAAATGTTGCAATGAAGCAAATATGGATTTGACCTCAAGTGAAAAGTGGATGTTTCTGACTGGTCAAGGAGGGGTAAATACACACCCATTTTGGAAAGCATGTGAATTATTAAGTAATAAGTCACTGTATGTGTATTTGACCCATTCTTCCTGCACCTAACTTCCCTTTTCTTCAATGGGGCATGCCATTATTGTGGTTTAATAATTTGTATGTTTCAGAATGTCTTTGGGTGTTTTCCCCACATTTGCATGCTCTTTCGCTGCTTTCTCTTATCTCCCAAAACAAAATTGCAAAACATATCAATGCATAAACGTTTCTATGTACTTCCTAGCTCCAATTATATTCTTCTCGTTACACGAGGAAAGCAGGGAGGAAAAAACGCGTGATGATGACGATTGGCGATTGTGGCGAGGAGCAGACAAGAACAGGAAGTGTGAAGAGAGAAAAAAAAGTGTCTAGGAACCAAGGGCTCAAAGGCAGAAGTGCACGGGCTGTTGTTCGATGTGTCACCACAGAACGAGCCGGAGGTGTTCACTTCACGCAGCGATGAGCGCAAACTGAAATCAACCAACACAACCTGTGCCAGAACAAGAACGTCATCCAAGCCGGGGTTAAAGCCTGGAATAAACTACAAACATGGGGTGAGTCGTCTTAACAGTTTTTTGCTGTTTTGTTTTTACAGAAGTCCAGTTTGAATGTCTTTATTAATCCCCATGAATGAATTTTAGTTGATTTAACTTGAAAACAATATGTATCTGTCACAGAATCAAATGTGTTTATGGATGTGAGTAGTGTGTGCAAGGTTTGATGTTTAAAAATATAAAATTCAATGACATCGACAGGTGAAATTGCACAGAGCACAGGAAGTGGAGGTGACAAAAGAGGGAGGAAGTTGAGATTTCACACAATGAAGCCTGTGGCCTGTAGCCTGTGTGAGTGCAGCCACTCATCCAGGCTAATTAAAAATTCTAAACTTTAAATAATTATAGGCCAGTACAATGCTTCACAATGCTGCGATGCATTTTTATAACGATACATTTTTCAAGTAAAACACAACAAAAACAGAAGACTGCCAGAGAGAGCACGGGAGATAAAAATAAAGTTAGAAAAAAAAGACATCCAGAGAAAATTAAGACACATAGTGTCCAAAGTAAACATCCCATTTGGTCCAAGCTTTTTCAAATTTGTCCATTTTCCAATTAATGCTGGAGTATCTAATTTTCACACCACAACTAACTTGTCTCTAACTCTCACAAACCCATATCTAATATTCACAAACATTCATTTTCAGGAGTGTACGCAGCTTTAGAACAGCGTTTTTCAGACGTCAAATTGAAACTCCAGTGACCGCGTCAAGCACAGCCAATCAGCACGGCTCTTGTTTCCGGGATGACCAGACTTAAAATGCTTTATTGTTAGATGCAGACGGTGCACAATCAAATCCCAGCTCAGATTAGTGCATATTGCTGTCCTCCTTTTGCCTGCTGTGAATGTGTGTGGAGTGAATGCAGTGTGAACTTAGGTAACGTTCATCTTGTCTTCAGTTACATATATTCATTTAAAAGAAATAGGATTTATACAATGCAATGTAAAGTATCTCTGAATGGGAAAAAAAGCACTATTCATGATAATGTTTTATTATTTGGAAGAGAAAATAGTTCTGTCTCGACTGACTGTGTTACACTCACTATATTCTTCCTGAGTGCCTGTATTTGGATTATTGTTAGTAATAAGGTGTGCATGTACACACATTAACTGCTTTAAATTGTATTTGTATAGGATATTTAACACCTGTTGAAGGCCATGCTGGACTGAAACGCTTCAGTGCATATTTTATATCAAAAGCCATGCTGTAATAAAGGCTTATTAACTTTATAAACTCAAAGAGTGCCTTGGATTAGGGCATGATTTGGGAAAATATCTCAATAGAGTTAGCTTTTAGTTAGATTTGCTAACTTTTGGTTAGGTTTGCCAACTGTGTCACAGAAAATTACTTACTCTTTTTACACTAAAAGACAGAGCTGTTTTCTCTTGTGAAGAAGAAACTGTTTTGGATAATCTTTTTAAAATCTCTATCTGGACACTTTACCACTTTATAATAACTATACCTTAATTTGCCTTAACAAAGCATGACCAAAGACTTTTTTTAACGCACATATAGTTTATTAAGCATGATCCAGGTTTATTAACTACTTAATTAAGGTTAGGGTTTGAGTTAGTGTTAGGAATAATGGTTAGAGTGTTAGTTAAGTAGTTACTGAAGCCTGAATCATTCTTAATAAACCATTAGTTCACCATGAATTAAGTCTTTGTTCATGCTTTGCTAAGGCAGGAATAAGTGTCGTTCTTATAAAGTGTTATCCTGGACACATATGCACCCACACAGCGCCCCTTATTCGTGACGCATTATTATTTGTCTTCGTTTAACTTTCTCCGCATGTTCCCCCTCCCTCACCCTTGACCCGCTCTCGACAGTGAGTCCAGTATCTGCCAGGTGAGGGCCACTGTCATGCTCTACGATGACGGCACGAAGCGCTGGGTCCCGGCCGGCTCCGACGCTCCAGCCATGAGCCGAGTGCACATCTACCACAACCCCACGGCCCACACCTTCAGAGTGGTGGGACGCAAGCTCCAGGCCGACCAGCAGGTAAGACGGGCCGCCTCCAAATCGGCCAGCATATAAACAAAAACAGAGTACAAAAGAAAAAACACTCTTCTTAAGTAACATTTTTAGTGACATGTTGAGGAGTTTAGAGAGAATTCCTCCAGGGAGATGAGGAGCAGTTCATCTAGAGAAGTTCTAGATCTAGAGAGTTCTTCCAGGCAGGTGAGGAATAGTTCACCATTGTTGATAGAGGAAAAGAGGAATGTTTTGAGCCTGGTCTTAAATGTAGAGACTGTGTGGGCCTCTTTAACATGAACAGGAGCTGGTTCCATAACACAGGAGCTTGGACCTAAACGCTCCGACTGTGCTTTTACAGACTCTAGGAGCAACAATAGTCCAGCATTTTGAGAGTGAAGTGCTCTGTTCGGATGGTACTCTACTATCACATCTTTGAGGTCGGATGGGGCCATGTCATTCATGGTTTTATTGACCTTATTCCGGAAGTTGCCGTACGCGCCGCCGTCTTGTTTCCGTTGTATTAGTTTACATGGAGCAGACGAGCTCAACAGAAAATAAGTTCTACATGGACTAAAAAGACGTTTTCAGACTGACCAGGAAATCGGAGCGTTGTGACTTGTTGTTGCTCGTGTTCATTAAACATTTTACACAAATCAACTTACTTTATGTAACATTTTAGCGGCAAGACTTTTCCCTCGTTCGTCATTAGCTTTAACGGAGTTCTCGTCAAAAGGAAGTGCGTTTACAAACGGAAGTGCAAAAAATGGCAAAAGTGGGCGGGGCAGAATAAGGTCAATAGGTCAAGAGTTTCTGATCTGATTATAAACTCAACAGGAAGCCAGTAAGACTCTAGCACCAACAGTAAAGTACTCTCTTCTTTTAGTTCTTGCTGCTGCATTTTTGAACCAGTTGAAGGTTTTTGTAGATGCTTACAATAGCCTAATCTTGATGAGACAAATGGATGAGTTTTTCAGCATCACTTTTAGTAAAAAAATTTCTGATTTCCCATAGAGCACAACGTAAAAACAAACTGCTCTTATTCAGTTGTTGCCACCTACATCTTTCAGAAAGGTTGGATTTTGTGGCAATTTTTACCTATTTTCAAACCATACAATTTTTTTCCGGGACAAAATGCTTTCGTTTTTTTATCTTTACCTTTGGCTCACTCTGTTTCACGCTGCTCCGCTCTAGCAGCTCGAAAGTAGCTCTGATTTGATGCTACCTCCGGGCCGTGCAGCCACCAGATCTACCTTGCCTCCAAAGGCTAAACTGGCCCATTAACTGCAACGGGCAGTCAGTTTGCTCCCTGAGGACATGCTGTGCACAGAGCCCATAGAAAGTGAATGGAAGCCAGTCACAGTACTCACTTCCCTCTGTCCACTCATATCTACAGTTTGTGCTCAGAACAAACTATTATGTCATGATAAAAACTCCTCAAACTGTTGCATATAACAGGAAGCTGAAGCCTGTGAATAATCTGCTTTGGAAATTAAAATACATCAATAAATATATGATTAACAAATTTTAAGTGAATTCGGAAAACAGTATTTTACATGGAGTTCCCCAAGGCTCAGTACTGGGACCAAAATTATTCAAAATATATAAAAATGACATCTGAATTTTAAACCTATATTGCATTTTTATATACATTTTGCAGATGATACAAGTCTATACTGCTCTGGAAAAGATCTTGACCAGCTCTTGGAAACAGTTGAAAGAGAACTTACAATTCTAAAGAAATGGTTTGATATCATTAAACTATCAATAAATCTGACCAAAACAAAATATATATAACAGTGTCACTTAAAAATGGATCGTATGGAACTTGAAAGGGTGTTTTCAACCAAATTTTTGGGAATTAATATAGATAACAAACATAATTGGAAATTGCACATAAACATACTTAAGAAAAAAATATTGAAAAATGTTGGTATATTATGCTAAATTAAATACTCTTTTAATTATTATGCGCCTAAATTATCGTATAATTCTCTCATACTTCCGTACCTTAATTACTGTGTGGAAATATGGGGGAATAATTATAAAACAATTATTCAACCAATTTTTTTTGCTACAAATGAAGGCCATTAGAATTGTTAATTCTTTGTTAATTGTTAATAATACAATATGAAGCATCTTTGAGTGTCCTGAAAAAGCGCTATATAAGCATAATGCATTATTGATGCATTATAATTATGCTAATTACTATGACCCAACAAATGCTCTTTTTATCAAATTAAACCTTAAAATGTCATGATCTTGTTGACCTTAACACTGCAGTTGTGACGTATGAGGCACGTTTGCTCCCTCGCTGTCCCCAAGAGAAGTTCAAGCCGAGAGAGACGGGGTACAACCTCAGAGGATCGAGGATGTAAGGACTAACATCAAAAATATATGTATTTGTGTAAGAGGAGTTCATTTATGGAACGGTTTGGAGGAAACATTAAAACTATACACCTTTAAAAAACAAGTACAAGTATGAAGAAATCAAAAGAACGAGTGTGTGAGTGCGTTTGTGCTGGTCAGTCACTGTATAACTTTTGTGTCTGTCTATATTATACATGTTTATGGATATAAACAGTGTTGTATGCCTGTGTATGTAGAGTTCTATCATGTTCATCTGTTGCTCTCTGGCACGTCATATTTTAAGTTATTAGGGTTAGGCTAAATAAGTTCAGCCTAAACCCTTTCGGTCTGTAAAATGTTTTCTTTATTCTTATGCTTTTGCTTTTTTTGTACTCTCTGCCTATGGACTGAAGAAAAATAAACTAAATAGCAAATTCTGAAAGGTCTATAAAAATGTGTCCTGGTTTAGCAGTGGTTTGAAGATCTTGGTTGAGATGTTGAACATTTATTTTCGTCAGACCATATCTGAAAATAATGCAGAACTTTCATTATATTGTCATTAACATACTAATCTCATACAGTGTGTCAGACTGTGCTCTCCTACATCTCTGACTTACAGCTTGTTCCTCACTCTTTGAAATGTTACTCTGTGGTAAAGTACAAGCGCATGCAACTTCCTCTTTGGAGTTCAAAAGTAGAAGTAGCAACCTCCGCCGTGTGTCATACTCATGCTCAATATAGAAGTCTGAAATAAAGAAAAGAAAGAAAAAAACTAAGAGCTTTTATAGGACAAGAGTGGTGCAAAACAACAAACTACTAGTAAACTAAACTAACTAAAGTAAAAGTATTGAATGTGAAAACAGTACTTTGAGAGTAAAAAACACAGATATTGAGAACTATTTAAAGGACAAATATTATGCACAAGTTACTTTTTTGAACTTTAAACATGCTCTAACATTGTTAAGTCATCAAAAACATACATGGAGTTGCATTTAGCTTCATTCACACTAGTGTAAGGAATCCTGGTAAGAAAATCCTCTCCTCCAGCCGTCAAAAACACAAATTCCTTCAATGTGTGATGGCTTTTGATGTGATGTGGCTCTGAAAATCTTCTTTTCTGTTTGTAAGTCCATAAATGATCGTCAAACTCGCACTGAGCATTTATGCTGTCCAAACACAATCATTAGAACTGTGTCACTTGCTTGCATTACAAAACATTGTTTTTACAAATGTGTGTAATTATCTCTGCTGCCAGTAGATGGAGCCACAGTTAAGTTAATATGGCGTCTTGCAAGCCTGCGATAAAGATATATTGTTTAGTCAATGTTGTTTTTAGTTCTTTAGTTCTTATGTTTTTAGTTCTAAAACATGATATTCAAAGTAAATATGCTCAAGAGTCTAATAACAGTACAAATAATGCAGAATATTTGTCCTTTAAAAAATCAAATATACAGATCTGGATTAAGAATTGTGTGTATTTTTGGTCAAAGGAGGTGAGTGAATCGATAAGTTAATTTATACAGTCACTTTTATTTAAATAATTTGGCCAAAACCTGGTCTTTTAAAGGGGACATATTGAACAAAATCAACTTGAGTAAACGAACGTTTCCTCCCCATTCGTTTACTCAACATTGTATTTTGATTGATTCCTGCATGTTTGAGTTAATGCTGTTTGTCTTGCAACTGAGGCTCAAGTGCTCAGAAAATTCCTGTTTTCACCTACCCCCCTATCTAAGCCCACATCCTGTACTTACTGTGATTATCTGAAATATTAAGACTCCGAGTGACACATGTTGAGTTCTTATAGCCATAAAAACATGTAAATGACAATCTTGCAAGCTTGTTATGGTAAAATGTCACTATGAAGAGGCGGGGCTTATCAGATCTGCAGTTTTGAACAGGAAGTAAAGAAAACCTGTTTCTGTAACTAAGCCATTATAGATTAATATTGCAGTTTACAATGAACTAAATGTAAAATGATGATATACTTTTGTTTTAGTTCAAGCTAAGTATAGTTAAGTAACTGAAAAAAGCATAATACTGTATGTCTCCTTTAACTCATAATCTTCAGGCAAGTTCATCTTCTCTCAAATGTGAAGTAAAAGTAAAAAGTATCCGATATACTGTGTAAAACTAAAGTACAGATACCTAAAAGTCTCTCCTCACAGTACCTTCCCTTTTTTCCATCCAAGTAGATCTTTATGATACATCTTGCACTCTTTATGATTACAGGTGGTGATAAATTGTCCAATTCTGAAGGGAATGAAGTACAACCAGGCCACCCCAAATTTCCACCAGTGGCGGGACCCGAAGCAGGTCTGGGGTCTGAACTTCAGCAGTAAAGAGGACGGAGGACTCTTCGCTACAGCCATGACGCAAGCTTTAGACGCTCTAAATGGACCAGCTCCTGCAGGTACACACCTCTCTGATCCACAGTGATGTGTTACGCTGTAGTTCCTCTTTGATTTGTGGAACATTTAATGAGGAATATGTTTTCATTTTTATCCCCAGTTCAAAATGGACCCTCCGCTCAAGAGCTGGAACAACAGAGACGGTACAAGCACCTCAATCTTATAATTACGATTGCCTTATGCCCACCATAAGATAAGATAAGAGAAGAGATCCTTTATTTGTCCCACAATGGGGAAATTCCACTGTTGCAACACACAGTTTAGAACAGGAATGAATGAAATAAGCGCATGCAATAAAAATAGGATAAATAATTACTAAACATGGTAATAAAAATACAATATAAAGTATAAAGTATTTATCATCTGATAAATGAGAACTATTAACCTCATGAGAAGGCAAAATTGGATGTTTAAATGGAGCTCAACAGTGCCCGCCCACCGCTTGTTTCTGGAAGTCCATTTTTCTTTCATTTTCACTTAGGGATTCCAAAGAAAAAAAAAAAAATTAAAGCTTGGGGCTGGTCACCTCTGTGGTAAATAATGAGCACAAGATCTATAATTGTATTTAAAAGTATACAATTGCTTCTGAAGCTTTTTAAACCACTACGTTATTAAAACATTTGGCTGAGTTTTAAGTTTTACATGTATTTTTTGGGCTGAAAACATCCGCGTTCTGCACATCGGTAACCACTTGGCAGATTAGCCTCCATCGTGCCGATAGACTCTTAATATTTTAATTATTTGAAAGTGTAGAAAACCAGATAAACATCAGGAACACTGCAGCTACGCTCACATCTATGACTGATACAGACTTTGGGGTCACACACAGTTGAACTCATGACTCATTTAACTCTCCTTAAATAACATGGTTCTGAGTCTGTCTGTTGAGGAAATTATCTGTTGTGAGGCTGTTAAAATGTCCTAAATCTCCAACTGGTATTAGCAAACAAGCTAACCAAGCTCTGCATAGTTGCAACAACAGAGAGGGTTGTCCATTTAACAAGCGTAAGAGAACATTTGAGCTTGAAAATAATTTTACATAGTATATTTGCTACTACTTTAAATCAAAATTGAGCCTGAAGTCTTTACTATTTCCAATTTTATCTGTAAATTTAAAGAGAAAAACATCACATATTCTTTTCAGTATGGAGCAAATTATTATTTAGGGGCCCCAAGGGATCGTCGGGTTGATAAGGGGGTGCTGCACAGTTTGGAAATGGCTGCTCTATACATTTGACAATATTCATTTGCTCCTCATCTGTACTAAAACATTTTCCCTTTAGAATGCAGTGATGTCATCTGAAACCCAGCGTTAAAAAGGCTGTACCTGGTTGTTTACTGTTTTGAAACATGAAAAACAGAACTAGTTCATGTTTCTAATTTTTTCCATGTAATAAAGTAAAATCTTTTTCTGAATTTTTCTCTGAATTGAAGCTTATCATTCACCTGTCCATTAACATTAACCAGAGCTGTTGATGTCTAGACTGGAACAGCAGAGACAGGAGCAGGAGCGAGCGGCCTCTGCCCCCCCGCCGGCCGCTGCTGCTCCACCTGCCCCCCCAGCTCCGCCTCCAGCTCCGGCCGCTCCACCTGCCCCCCCAGCTCCACCCCCCGGCCCGGGTCCATCAGGAGGAGGCGCTCCACCTCCAGCGCCCCCGCCTCCTCCCGCTGGTGGTGGAGCGCCTCCTCCCCCTCCTCCGCCTCCTCCCCCTCCTTCGGCAGGTGCAGGGGACGATGGGGGGGGCAACAACCTGGCTGCAGCTCTGGCAGGGGCCAAACTCCGCAAAACAGCCCCCAAGGTATGTTTGTGTGTTCATAAACCTGTGAAATCAAACTATATTGACATCATTTAGATTAGTTACATTTGGATGATGTCAAAGTGCATATTATGACTATTATTATCACTTTGATCGCCGGAATAGTCCTCATTGTAAATATTCATCATAATTTTATATTAAGTTGCAGTTTATTAAGAAAAATATTTAAATAAAAGTTGAAAATTACAAGTACTGCCGAGTTCTAAAACAGAATTCCTCTGTGATGTCATCAATAATAGACTTTCTATTGAAAATACAAGGACAATTTGCACCAACTGACACAATTTTCTGGCACTTTAAACCACAGACATGTAAATAAGCAGACAAGGCTAATAATATCAACCATTTAGCAACGCAACTATTCCGGTAAGAATTGAAGGATTCCGGCAACAGTCTTCTGTATTTTCCCTTTTGGTACCTGCCCATGGATCTATTGAAAATTCTGGAAAGGCTATTGCTATCTTAAACCTGTTGTGAGTAGCTCCTCTCCATTGGAACTGCAGCGAAAAAAATCCCCTCAATCCAAAGAGCAAAGTAAAAACAGACAGCTCGTGTTAAGCTGACAGGTCAACCTACAACTTTCACAAAAGTTGGATTTTCTGGCGGTATTTTCAGATCATGTTTTTTTTTGCGTTCATTAATCATTCACTTGCCTTAAAAACAGCCTTTTAATCGTTAGCTGTGGCTATGTTCTGCACTCGCCACACTCTGCACTCGCCCTGATTGGTCAGAGCGGTCACATGGTACTCCGCCACACCTGTGTATGTTTAGTGGACTATGACCTTGCTAGCCACCAAAGGCTAACTGGCGACATGTGCTAATAAGCGCCTCCATTTAAAGCGGCAGCCATGTTCCGTCGCCGGGACTTGTTCCTGCCGCACATGAGACTTGTACACCGCCGGCAGCCATGTTGTTTCTGGTCGCTAATCTAAACAAATGTGAACTCCAAAGACAATCTGCATAAACTGCTCAAATATCAAGACCGTCCTATCTTTACTGTTTTGACAATTACACGACAACAAAGTACATCGTAGAAAAGAACAGCTGAATCTTAAAATGCAAATGTGGCTTTGTTGTTGCAAGTTGTGTAGAAAGTGCTAATAAATGTATATTAAGTTTAGTGCTTACTTTGATGAAGGTTTTTGTCAGTCAAAAGTCTGCATAAAGTCGTGAAAAGCCATTCAAATATCCCGATATCTGCGCTGACTGCTCTGTGAGACATTATTTTTGCAAAAACCAACACTTGGCAACACTTGTGACTCAGTTTTGTGTTCATAAAAAGGCAAAGTAGGAAAAGTAAACATTCGTCATAGATCATCCGCAATTTAACCCAATTCTTGACATGTGACATACGTTGGCATGAATCAATAGCTGTTCGTTTTAGCTGCAAATTATGCATAATCCTGAGAGTGTCGGCTGGTACCAACCCATCGAGTACATTTGGGTGAAGTCAAAGCCTCGTTAACAGTCATTGTTGAGTGTGCAAACCTTGTGGTGTTTTATTTTAGATAATAATTAGTGTGTAAAACTGTCATCTGAGCTAAAGGCTGACTGACTGTAAAGGACTTGTACCTGATTTTGAACCGTGAAACAGGAACATGTTTTGTTTGAACCGTTAGCCCCGCCCACATAGTCCTTCCTTTCACTCAATATTGACTCAGAAACGACTATCTGTAATAATCTTATGCAGTTTTTTCCATATAGTTCTTTTAACCCTCCTAACAATTAACCTTTAGCACCATGACAGAGAATCACATGTCTGGGATAGTGTCAAGCAATTATTTTCCCATGATTCATAGTATACAATTTGTCTTGATTGGTTAAACAGAGGTGACCATGGTAAACGCCTCTGCACTAGTTTTTTCCTAACAAAGTGCATTTATAATATGCACAGATTAATGTGTAATGTAAAGAGAATTTATCTTTACTAGAGTAGATAAAAATCCTCTTTTACATGTGACTGGTGAGAAGAGCAGAGAAACATCATGCTATAAAAGTTTTATGGAGAGCTGAAGGAGCGTTCAATTTGATGTAGGTCCAGGGAGCATCAGCAGCAAAGTGATCGTGTCTGAGCACCGAGCAGAGAGAGAGACTTTCGCTTCTATGAATGTATGATTTAAACTACATTAAACCAAAGTAAGCTGTAAATGGTTTTGAAAACACATTAATTAAACACATTAATAAACCATGTATTGAAGACATTGTGTTATCTTTTGTTGGTTTGTTGTGGTCTCTGGCTGTGTCAAAGTGCAGTCGCATGTGTCTCATTTGTTGTGTCTATTGCGCAGGAAGTGGGTTTCTTTGTGGTTTGAGCTCTAGTCACCTTTTTCATACATCAGCCTTTACTTCTAGGTCAAACTTTATTTTTTCTTCCTCAGGATGAAGCAGCAGCAGCCCCCAAACCAGCGCCCTCTTCTGGTGGAGGAGGAGGTGGCCTAATGGGAGAAATGAGCGCAATTCTCGCCAGAAGGTAAATCATGTCATATTTCATGTTTATTTGTCACATAAACATGTGCACAATCAATCGAAATCGTAATTTTAATGGACACAATTAGCAATTAACATGATTATATTTAAGATTTTGCTAAAATATGTGTCTGTTATTCCCTCAGTGTGACAATTTTGGCGAAGTTTAGAATGTTACTTCCTGCTTCAACAGCAAATATGACATTACCTAGTAACCATACTGTAAACACAAAATAATACCTGATAGCACCTTTATTTTGTCGAACAATTGTTTAAACTGTGTGATTGTTTAAACGCTTAAATATGTCATTTTCAGTAAATTGTCTCTCCATTTTGGATGGAATATTGCTTATTGTTGACATCACATTGGGATTATTTTTTCCTGAAACTTGAAATTCTGAAATTTTTCCATTTTTCTTCACAAACTGCAACTTGACAGATGTAAAACTGGGATAAATATTTACCACAGATGCCCTCCCGCCAAACAAAATAATAATTAAACAAACATGCCAACCTGTCATATGCACTTTAAAGTCTACATGAAGGTTCTTGTGTTTTTCTACTCATGTCTTACTTAGTGCTAAGTTCGAAGCACTTAGTTTGGAATCCCTCTGTGATGTCATCAAAAGGCGACGTACCATTGAAAATACAGGACAGTTTACAGCAACTGACACATTTTTCTGCCAGTTTAACTCATCATTCAATAAAATAAAGGTGTTATCAGGGATTATTTACTGTTAATTCCTACCTGTTGTGTAATTTATATGGACCCAGGAACCAGGAAGTTACATTATAAGCTTTAGAAAAACTGTCAAACTGGGGACAAATCGGCAAAACGTTTAGTAAAATCTTAACTATAACCATCTTCACTACGTTTTAGTGAAATGTGTAGTTTAACATGTCAGATGCACTTTACGTTCGAGGTTGTTGAATTGAATTTCATTATAAACATTATATCATTATTGAGAATTATTTTTTATATTGTAGGAGGAAGGCTTCAAATTGCCCTGCTCCGAAAAAAGAGGAACCGCAAGCTGTAAGTTGATGTTAAAATTAATAATTGTAATGAGTCATGTTTATAATAATTGAAAGTAACAATGCATGAAATTTAAAACATAATGTAATGATTTTTTATTTTATTTTAATTGCAATACTTGGACATGATACTCAATTTACTAACACGTTTGATGTTTTGTGCAGGACAATAATGAGTCAGCTCCAAAAAGGTTCTCAGGAGCAGAAGGTAAAGTTTGCACCACACACTTTCAGTTCACCATCACAGTCACGAGGTTCACACAGGAAATGCAGCATCTAAAACCGACCACTGCTTTATGTCTCAAAGTTTCATTATGCTAATTGTGGAGTTTTGATTCATATTTCAGGCTTGTTCTTGTTTCAAAAAAGAATGCACGGAAAAAAAGACTTGTTTAAATGTGTTACAGATGAGAAACCCAAGGACAAAGCTGCTACCATGCCAAGGTACAACAAACACTGGACACTTTCAAATCAAATATTAATTTTGAAGTATGAGTTAAAGGCGCTGTACATGATTTTTACTGTTTTGAAACATGAGAAACAGAAGTAGTTTGTTTAGAGGCACTTTTTCACCCGTTTCTGAGCCCAGAGGATCGCGGGTAAAGCCATAGACGTTCATAGACGCAATATTCTCTATCTCTGCACGTTTGCTGCTGGTGCTACCCGGACTTACTTCAAATCAAACTCTTCCCCACATACAAATGAACGAAGAAGCTGATCTCCATATTAAATTATGCAAAAATTGTATCTGATGACTTTTATGCCATTTCTCTGCTCTTCTCACCCGTCACATGCAAAAAAGGATGTTCAGTATCACTAGATGCTCTCCAGAAGCACAAGTTCAGAAAGCTCAACTTAAAGTCAGTTAGCCATTAGCTCAGATGACAGTTTTACGCTAGTTATTATATAAAATAAAATACCAAAAGGTTTACATTCTGAACAATGACTTATAACAAGGCTTTGACTTCACCTAAATGTGGTAGATGGGTTGGTACCAGCTGACAGTCTCTGGATTATTCAGAATTTGCGTGTTTTGCAGGCTAATGCTAAAGGCTAATGCTAATGGCTAAGGACAATACGTGATGCTTCTGGCAGATTCTTTCAAA
Organism: Rhinogobius similis; assembly: GCA_019453435.1. Classification (NCBI taxonomy): domain Eukaryota; kingdom Metazoa; phylum Chordata; class Actinopteri; order Gobiiformes; family Gobiidae; genus Rhinogobius; species Rhinogobius similis. The sequence goes on from CM033621.1 coordinate 1,345,684, forward strand.
TCATACCAGACTAGTCGTGTTGCCAAGTGGTTGACATCATGAGCATCAAACGCGCGTCTACTTATTTATATATCTATGGGTAAAGCTAACAAACATTAGCATGCTAACTGCGCACTTCCTGCTTCTTGTACAATAAAATGCTCTATAAATAGATGCAGAGATAGCCCTAGATGCTTTTACAAAATATCTGTGCTGCTGGGGCAAAACAGATTTGACTTTATTATATGCAAAACAAAACAAATCACGTTTCAAAATAGTAAAAATCTGGGACAGCTCCTTCGAATTTTCTATTTTTGTTTATTTGTGTCTGTTTTTTGTTTTTTTTTAACCCCCACAGTGACAACGAGAGCGTCACTCATTTCACCTTGTTATGTTAAAGGTGCACTATGTAACTTTTCATGAAGGGTCTGCCCCCTGCTTGTCTCCATGGAGATGTTGTTGCTTTTCCTAAAATATGACATAAAACATACAGTATCTGTCTTACATTTATTCCATTGCAAGCGTTTTAGTTCAAAAGCTCTATCTCAAAAAACATATATTCTTACAGTGGGCAGGGTCACCTCTCTCCACAGATCTAACGTGACTGAGTGTCGTCACAGGCTGGTCTCCATGGAGATAGATATGTTTTAATGCCATGCTGTGAATGAAAGAAACAGTTAGCAACGTGTCACATTTAGGGGGCGTGGTCTGCCAAGGAGAAACTGTCCGTTGATTCAATACAAAACGCAACTTTTCCAATCTTTTAATATGTTTTCAGGTGAATTATGTGAATTAAAGCAAAACTAATTAAAGTTGGGTCACAAATGAGTCTTAACGGAGGTTATTGACCTCAGAAAAGTAAACGGACTGTTCTGTATATGTTACAGCAGGTGTTGCTAGCATTGCAGTAGCATTAAGTCTGCAGCTATCATTAGCTTTCTTAGATATTTATTCAAATTTAGGCCATTCCATCACTTTATTCTGTATTTGGCACAATATACAGTAGTCTCGCTGGGTTTAAGTGACATCACAGCATTCTATGGGCCAGTAATATTTCATACAAATGGGGGGAAGCTAAAATAAAAGCTAAAATAATGTTGTAATACAGAGTTCTCTGATGTAGTTACTAACAGAAATTATCAGATTGAAATTTTGTGAATTTGAAACTTTTATGCCAAAGTTCAGTGTAATCAATAAGAAATACTGGCTCTTGCCCCCATCTGGGAGTATGACATCACATTCTAGAATCTGAAAGCCACCAGTAGACTGCTGGCGTTTGCTCTTGAAGTTGTTGACATTGGGTGACTGGGTGGAGCTGCTGTTCAACATTAAAATGAATGGCATGTTTCTCCCACACTGCTCCATAGGTGGACGTTCCCTCCAATGCAGACTGTATCTATCCCAGTTGCATCAATATCATCTCTATGGAGACAAACAGATGGCAAACCCTTCACCAGAAAAGTTACACAGTGCATCTGTAAAGAGTCATAAAGATTTTAAAGGACACATATTCTGCTGCAGTGACTTTTTGGAGCTTTTAACCCTGTTGTAACAATGTTCCGTCATAAAAAACACACCTGAAGTAGCATTCACTTGCATTCGCGCTGTTTTGAGGAATGATTATTTGAAAATCCTCCCCCCTCCGAGCGTCAAACACACGTCCTGCTGAACTTCTTCAGACTTCATTCATCACTTATCACTTATCATCACTAAACTCATTCTGAACCTTTCTGCCTTTGGTTTGCATTGGAGATAAAAAAAACTGTTATAACTGGTAGTTTCAAGAAGTCAAATATTGCCACTCTATAGGCTTCTGTAGTTCAAGTTGTTTTATTGATACAGCTTTATAAATGTCTTTTCGATAAGGTTTTATGACCACTTCACAGGTTTTTAGAGCCATACATTCCAATATTGACAACACTTTGAATATTTCAGGCCCAAATCTTTAACCAATAGAGACTGCAGTCCTTCCACGCCCTCTCCCACCACCGCTGCCCCTCTGTCCAGGTATAACTGCGTGTACTTTACCCAGAACTACTGCTTCCTGCCACAACATCTGCTCTGATCAAACCAGCACAGCGCTCACTTCTGTTTTCTCTCTGCAAACTCACTTTGACATTTGCTGGCTTTCGTCTGAGGCTGTTGTTATGGCAAAGAGAGAAGTGCTGTTTTGAGCCAGTCTGCTGCGCTTCTGTTTTTACTGTTGGCTACCTGCAGTGCTGGGAAGTAACTGAACACATGTAATAATATGTATTCACAATAATATGTATGCTATTGTGTATAACTGTATTCTGGTTAATCTTTTAGTGTTATTCAGAATACAGAAGTTACTATTCATTAATCACAGGAAAACATTGTGGCATTTGATTATGACATTTTAGGTTTCAAATGTCACTAAATTAGTGAGAAAAATACAAAACACTGCCCTTACAATGAGTGCATGTGCAACTTTTCCTTCCCTATTTTATGATAAAGGTTCACTCTTATCTTATAAATAAATGCAAAAAACAACAACAACAGTTTTAATCATATATTGTATTTTTATACTATAATATAATGTAACTCAAAGTGAAAGTATTCGAAGTATTCAGAATACAGTTCTCTGATTAGGCCAAATAACAAAATACATTACAAAATACATTTTATTACATGTGTTCATTATCCTCTAATTGTGCCGCGGAACGCTGGTGTGCCTTGAAGTACTGCAAGGTGTGCCTTGAAAAAAATTCAAATTTGGATTCATACATGGATTTAATTGAATATTTTACAGTTTTGAGGTGTCCTGAACATAATTTTGGAAATTGTACAGAACCAGACAGCGGCACAATGATTATTTGCCACATTATACCAATTTTTTTATTAAAAGGTCTGATTTGATCATGATAATTAGTTGGTAGGAGGCGTGCCATGGTATCTTTTCAACCAAAAAAAGTGTGCTACCTCTCAGAAAAGGTTGAGAAACACTGCTTTAACTAAATACATTTTCTGGCACCAACACTTTTACTTGTTATTCAGATGTAGAAATATTTAAGACCAATGTCAGTCTAAAAAATGTGTCTTATCCCTTTCCTCAGTTGACTACGCTGTTACATAATTTGTATGACACCTGCTGGTCAACATTGGTAATGGACATTGCAAAGAGATAAGCAGATGTTCAGATTGTATTGGCGGTGGAGGAATTTGGGGTTTTATTATAAGTCAAATAAACAAAATCAAAGAAAATGGAAAATGGATGTGAATAAGTAAAATTTTACTGTCAGAATAGAACCAAAACCTTAAAATACTGTCATCAGGATGTTAAAAATTCTACACTGGAGGCAAAATTATAGACCATAACATATATTGTCAAAGATTAACTGACATGAGATATAAATGCTAATGGTTTTAATAATTTGTAGAAAGATCTGTTTTTCTATTACAAAGGATGAATTGCTTCAAATTTGTCTTTGAGATTCACAAAAAAGTATTCAACATATCTGTAGATTAAATTAAAAACTATTGTGGGCTCCAGTAAAACCTAGAATCTGGATTTTGGCTTTATCAAAAATGCTAAGTGTCTTTCATAATCCCATATTAATTGAACAAAGACCATAAAATACAATGTTAAATGTGTTTAAGGTGCGTATGACAGGTTTTTTTAAATTATTTTCTAATTTTGACTTTATTCAGTGTATTAATACCTCTTGTAAATATAAATTATAGTTTTACACCAATCAGGTTGCTTTTTGTGGATAAAAATTGAAAAATCTGTTGAAAATTGCAGGAAGTAAACAAGCTGTTGACATCAAATTGGGGAGACAAAGTTATGCATAATTTACACAAAATAAACTACTTTTTTGACACTTTATACATCAATTCAACAAAATAACGGTATTCACATGTATTTTTTCTTTGTTAGAGGAGTTCTGGTCCAGGACAAGATGGTTGCTTGGTAATTTCCTAGTGTGATGACATCATTTACAACCAGGAAGTAAAATTAAAAACCTAATAAAAATAGCTAAACTGGGGTAAAATTTGTATCGTAGAATTTTAAATATATTAGAAATCTTAACTGCATGGTAGTTAAACCACTAGTTCAACCTGTTAGAGGCACTTTAAAGCAGACTCAGATATCACTCAAATGTTCTTTTTATTTGACAAAACCATCTCGATTTTTCATATTTTGTAATATTCTGAGGTTAATCCCAGTTTTTCCAGTGAAATCACATTATGTTCCACTTCATTTTTGCCTCAAATCCAGAATTTAGAACTTTTGTTTACAGACGTTTAAAGGGTCCGTGTGGCTGCTCAGACTGGTTACCATGGCGACGATTCCTCTAGCTTTGTTTACACCGCAGTGGTATTAGTCATGAGTTTCAGAGCGATGAAAAATAACACCGTCGCCAAAGCAATCGACAATTCAGAACAAAACATTCTATCTTTCGAAAGGTCAAAAGTCAAAATATGTTGTTTGAAAGTTTTAGCTAACGTAGTTGTTATGCCATTTCAGGGTGAAGATAACAAAGAAGAGCTCTGAAGCATCTGGAAGCGACGGCCTGGATGTCGAGAGATTAAAACAGGTTTATTCTTTCACTTCTGTTTAAATGTGACCTGGTTTAGTCCTAGTTTAGTCTTGCTTTAGTCCTGGTTTAGACATGATTTAGACCTGGTTTAGAACTGGGTTAGAGCTGATTTACACCTGGTTTAGTCCTGGTTCAATTCTACACATATTGTTAAAGCCCTCAGTAAAATCAAATCAAATTGCTCTGATCTTTATTCATTCACCTCCATGTGATAAACAGTTTCCACTTTGTGATCACAGGAGATTCTCACTGAAGTGAAGAAGGAGCTCCATAAAGTCAAGGAGGAGATAATAACAGGTGTGTTTCTGATTCTTTTGCAGTAATGGTTTGATCTTTCTAATCTTTGTTTGTCTTTTAGCTTTGATTCAGCAGCTTCAGATTGCACAGACCAACAGTGAAGAAATGCAAGTTTAAGTTCATTGTTACATGGACTTGTATGTGTCATTTTATACAAACATGTTCACATTTCATTATATCAATTGTATAACTTGAGTTCTGAACATTGTTTTAATTTATATATTCTCAGTAGCATTCAACTGGGTTCTAAAATTAAGTATTAAAGTTTTTTGTATTGAGTTATTTGTGAGATGTCTGTGTAGAACTTCAGTTGGTCCATGATGAAAGCAAATTAACCTTTGTCAACTGGACAAAGAGAGTTTTAAGAGTGAAGACGTTTTGCTGCTCATCCAAGTCGCTTCTTCAGTTCATCTCACAGAGGACTGGAGAGTCTCTACCTTAACTGTCTGAAAGGAGGAGCTAACTGCACTGAAACAAACTCAAGCTTGTTGTTTAGGGTCAGGAGCATCTGTTGTTGGTTACTGTATGTCTGTTGAGCTACTCTAAGACTTTGCTGTCCAACCAAAACAGCGTTTGAGTAACTTTTTCACAAAAAAAGATAAACAGGCACCATTGCTAAATGTAAGAACTGATGCATACTACTTTTTCATGCTTCATAAAAATGTTTTTCATGACACTTGTCATGAAACATTGCATTATTCATTCATTCCACATTAACTAGTGGAAATCTACTTTTGTAGCCACAGCTGCCCTGGGGCAGACTGGGGAAGCAAGGTTGCCAATCTGTGCCATCGACTCCTATGATCACCACTAAATATTTATGCACGCACCACTTGCCTAAGGACACAGCTGGGCCCCTGTGGCACCTCGTGTTCTAGAACTTTTGAGTTTCCCATCCAACAACTGACCAGGTGGAACCTCAGCCTCTGGGATCTGCCTGGTCTGGGCTTTGACAAGCAGGTATAAGGACAGCACAGAGGTGTCACCTGAGCCATACAGTCAGGGTCATCCTCCTTTTATTACCATATTCTGATTATCTGATGAGTTCTTTGAGGTGACTGAGCATCTACAGTATCTCTTATAAGTGCTTTGAAATTATGTTTTATACAAGAACTTAGAACTTCCTACTTTTACTTAACCACCAACAACAACAAGACACACACTTCTGTTTTGTGAGTGGAGTCAAATACACTAAACAAACAACACTGTTGTTGCTAAATTAATACATTTTCCTGACATGGGCGTCTGGCACTAAAGCATCTGCAGCATTATACCTTTGCTTGAGTGGGTTTTGTTTGCAGGGACAGTTTGCACGACTAACATGCCACAGTCCAGATGTAAACACCATTGATACAAAACTCTGCTCTGATCTGGAGAATTCAGCAATGGTTGAAGTGAAAAAGATCAAGTGTACTTTGCACCCAGGAAGCAGCAACAACCCAATCACCTCTGCTCAGAAACTTTACAATAGAAATGTGTTTAAAGCAGGTTCTTATGTGTCTGAGTGGATTACATTTGCCAAAAAAACAAAACAAAAAAAAACCCACCTTGCTTTTTATTTTTGTGATTTTTCTGAGGTAAAGCCCAGTTTCTATACTGAAATCACATTATGTTCCACTTCACTTTTGCCTCCATTCTGAAATTTAGAATGTCCTTTTGACGAATTTTGACAGGTTTGATGACACATTTCACTAAAATGTAATGAACATGATTATATTTAAGATTTTACTAAACATTTTGCCCGTTTATTCCCAGTGTGAACGTTTTTGTCAACTTTATAATGTTATTTCCGGCAAATATGACATAGGTAGAGGTAATTCCCCAACTGTTACCTGGCAACCACACTGTAAACAAGGGCCAAAATCTACATACACAGTATGTATAAACAAAAGTTAAACCCATAAATTGGTGTCTTCTCTTACACAAACACACACACACTAACAGTACTGCATGGATCAGTTCCAATGAAATTCCAAATAATCCAAATATCATAAAAATGCCCATTTCTGGTCCGTAAATTAAGAGATAAACCAAGAAAAAGGAAAGAAAACTATTAATCTATACACATGCAAATTCCTGGAAACCCCTACCCCGAGCTCTGACGTCATCTGAAACCTGGCAATTTTTTATTTATTTGTAATTGTTATTGTTTTCTTTTATTGAGGCAAATTATATAAAGTTCAAATAAAATCTACAGTTATATATTTAAAAAAAAATTAAAAAAACAATAAAATGAAAAACGTAAAGGCAGACGCGTGGTGCTGCAGTGCGCTCTCTGGCCACAGTGTGGGGTTGTGACGACACAGCGCTGCGACCTTCGCCGTGGCTCCACGAAGAAGAGGCTGGTGTTTTTTCCTGGTGGATGTGTCCTGGGCCTGCTCTGATCCAGCTCTGATCCAAGCTCTGATCCAAGCCTTTCAAATCTGCTCCAAAACCGCACCGACGTGGACCAAACAGCTGCTCACATGTACGTTCAACCCTAACCGGTGATTTTCCTCTTTTTTCACGTTGTACAAATAGATTTCTGCAAGCGGATCTAAGTTAAAGTGTAGTGTGCATGGCTCTGAAGTAGCCTGGAGTCGCTGGTAGCAGGCTGCATCAGTTCAAGATCGCTTAAGTGACTGTTTACTAATAATAAACCCACATTTGCGCTGATCAGGTAAAGCTTACGGTGCTGATGTTCTGCCACAGTCATCTACCAACTGTGTAAGAAGTAACCGCCAGGCATTTATCAGTCTAACGTGTGAAAATAAGCAGTAATATGCGAAATTCGCTTCAAAATATCTCACTAATGAGTAACTAATGAGTAACTACAAGTAACCGAGGTTTACCAAGCGAGCCAAGAGTGCAAATGTGAAAACAAAACCGTATTTTCCAAAGTATTTCTCGTTTTTGTCGTGTTTCTGTGCACACGTTTCTCCAGAATGACACTTTATCTTGGCTGCACTTGTGTTTTTTGTGGTCACAGTGAGTTTATTCGCCTCTTGTAAAGCATTTGTTGAAAGTTAAGCCAGTGGTGTTAGCTCGATGCTAGCTGCTGTCAGCGGCTGCGTGCTGCTAACTCACGCTGATAAATGCAGCTGGACCCGAGCAAACAAACAACTGCCATTTTACACACGCTTTCCCTTTTTATGTTTGTAAAATGCACAAAACTATCATCTGTTTAAGCGTGAGACATTTGAGACATTTTAAGGCGAGACGAATCGGGAGAACAAGAAAAAATCTGAAATTTAAAGATATCAATTTGAAACTTCCTGTGGTTTACTCATATAAATATTAGAAAAAGATAAGTTTTCCATCATGTAATGTTTTCCAGGTTTAAATTTCTTTGAACATACTTTTTGTAACTAATACAAACACCAAAATGAACAAAGGATTTTTGGGATTTCTTATTCAGTTTCTATGTTTAAAAAGGTACTAAAAATTCAAATTCCGCCTATTTTTTTTAACTTAAAACTTTAATAAATACAGTTTAGAATTAAATATCAGCAAGTCTTTTTTTACGTTTTGTCAAAATCTTTTTCAGTCCAAGAAAGTTTAGTGTGGGTAAGAGCTGCTTTAAAGTGTGTATGACAGATTTTTTCGATTTTCTAATTCTGACTTCATTTTTTGGTGTATTACTACCTGTGCTGATGTAAATGTAAATTAGAGTTTCACATCAATCAGGTCACTGTTTGTGGAGAAAAGTTGAAAAACCTATTGAGAATTACAAGAAGTAAACAAACTGATGACACCACACTAGGAACAAGGGTCATGCATAATTTACATAAAAGAAAGTACTTTTTGACCCTTGAAACAAAAAGGTGTTCACATATATATTTTTCTGTTAAATGAAAAAAACCTTTTTTCATTAGATGATGATTTGGCCCACTGTACAGGATGGTTTCTTGGTCATTTCCTAATATTATGTCATAATTTAAAACCAAGAAGTAAACTTAAACCTAAAAAACCTAAACTTAAACCTAAAAAAATACTGGGGTAAAATTTGTAAAGATTTTTTGCAAAATTTTAAATAACTTTATATTAACTGCATATGCATTAAACGAGTTATCCAACCTGTCGGAGGCACTTGCTGATCTTTATGTCTCTGTGGCAGAAAAATGCATTTTAAGAAAACGGTCTTTGAAGTTGAAACGTCCCAGAGAAATATATGGATGAAGTGCATTTAATATATAATAAAACATCTTTAGGAGCAGATTGGACAAGTTTGTTGTTTCCACATGAAAGCCGATATGAGAGAACAAACTGACCAAAAACAAAACATTTTCCAAAGTCAGTTTTGCCTGTATGTCTCGCCTTAAATGTTTTCATCCATTGATCAGACGTAAACACGAAGGCAGTGCTATTAAAGGTGCACTATTTAACTTTTTTTGTCTTGTCAGAAAAGTCTACATTCAAGTCGTCGTAGCCTACTGTTTAATTTACTCTTAAAACTTAAAAGTATATTGTATCTTTTAGGGCTGTCAATGTTTATTTTAGTTGTGGACTAGTCAACATATATTTTTCGATTATTTCTATGGTTTAAACAGTTTAAATAAATTATCAGCCAAATAAAAGTTAAAATAAGGGTTAAAGAATAAATTGTATTATTTCTACAAATCAGCAATAATCTATTCTTTTTTAACATTTCCATTATGATGCTTTTTATAAAAGGTCTTTTGAGGTGTGTTTTTTGCGTCTGTAGTTCTGTTAACGCTTAGTCGATTAACTGTTTCTGCCCTAGACTGTTTACATTTATCAAACTGTCACTTTTTGGCCCAAATGCTGCTGTGTGGGAACATTGGCAATTAGGGATGTCATGTTATCAAATTTTAGTGTTACGACTATTGTGAGAAAAACAACATGATTACTGTGATCACCCAACTGTGAGAGCTTTGATTTTCTTTCATTCTCATAGTCCAACACTATTACAATCCTTCAGGCTTTATTAAATTGAAGTTTCTGAATGTTAATGAGACAAATACACATACATATAAAGTGTATTTACATTTAGGCTTGTTTTTGTACTGCAGATTGAAGTAAAAAGACTTAATTTTGCTTCTAAAATGGTCAAGATTATTATAGTTTGGTTCTGACGATTATTTTGTGACCTGAAATAAGAGCATGTTTAAAGGCTAGACATTTTTATTTTTATATGTCAAAGATAGCAAAAACAACAATATATGGACTGAGTTTGCTGAAGATACTGGAGTCCAACACATTAATACAGTTTCCTAGCACTTATCTGTAAAAAATAGTTGCTTTTGAATGAACTCCTCTACAGTTGTGGTCTTTTGAGTGCAGTTTGAGTTTAGATACATGGAAACACTTCATAGTTTTTATATATTATTGCCGCATCCCCCGTGTAGTCGATTGATCCGTCAACGCAGGTCTTGAATGGACCAAAACTTACTTTAGTCGACTCTTACTAATAACAATATGAAAAATGCATAATATTTTTCCTTTACAGAGTTAAAATGTCTGTTCTTCTCGTTCAGCAGGTGATATTTGATGACGGTGATCAAGTATTGAGCCGACCAAGTAAAAGTTCACCATTCCCCTCCCCATCCTCCCATTCCTCACCCTTTCTGAAAAACATCCCTCGCCATGAATGAAGTCAGTATAGTGAGAGAGGGCTGGCTCCAGAAGAGAGGTAAACGCCAGAGAAATTCAAACGGTTTCTTTCTTTTTGTGCGACAATAAATTGAATATTTGTTTTGATTGATTCCAGGTGAATACATCAAAACCTGGAGGCCCAGATATTTCATTTTAAAAAGTGACGGTTCCTTTATCGGCTACAAAGAAAAACCCGACCTCAATGATCAGAGCTCTCCGCCTCTCAACAACTTCTCTGTAGCACGTATGTATTTACACTTTTTATTTAAAGTGTATGTGACAGGCTCTGCCACACATTTCACTAAAACAAAGTGGACATGATTACATTTAAGATTTTACCAAACATTTTGCCTGTTTGTCCAAAATTCGACAGTTTTTGTAATGTTTATAAAGTTACTTCCTGGTTGAACATGAGCACCAACTGTTACCTAGCAACCAGACTGTAAAAACCCATATAAATTACACAATATTTCGGAATCGTCAATAAGTAATCCCTGATAACACCTTTATTTTGTTGAATGATGCTTTAAACTGTCAGAAAAATGTGTCAGTTGCTGTAAATTGTCTCGGTTAGTGTCAGAATTAAATACCCAGATGCTTCAGCGCAAACATTGGTCTTATACGACGGTAAATCTGATGTGTACAAACTGCATCGTATATATGACTTTTATCTTTAAACATGTATATTTTTAGCTAAATATGAGCTCAAAGTTTGTGAAAACACTACAATTGACTGCAAATAAACCTAAGCAAACAGAGCAGAGAAACATTGAGGTCAACTGGTATTAATGTCATATTTAATGTTTATTGTGACTGTGGCAGGTTTGAGATTTAACGTGTCTTTATCAAAAAATAAACCTTATGAAACTTTCTTGACAAACTCATTTTAACTTTAATGACTGTCGAACTAAGGCTGCTACTGACAGAAAACATTTTTGACTGTTTTTGGTGTTTTAAATTCTGGAAATAGTCAAGCTAACGACTAGCAAGACTGAGTCAAATTAAGAAACTGACTCAAACTGGGGAATGTATTTTCAGAGATACATCTAGAACTCAGCACTACTTCCTAATTTTAAACTTTTATTTCTCAAAATTTCCTCACAAACAGAAACTTCACAACTGTAAAACCATTATAAATATTTACCACAGATGCCCTCCCACCAAACTAAGTCAGAATTAGACCTAAAACTTCAGAAACTTCCCTTCACTTAAAAGTTATCGTCCTTATATTGCCAGTGTTTAAATAGTAATGTTTTTGTTCTTGCAGAATGCCAGTTGATGAAGACTGAGCGACCGAAGCCAAATACGTTTGTCATCCGTTGCCTTCAGTGGACCACTTTCATTGAACGGACTTTTCATGTGGACACTAATGAGGAGAGGTTTGTGCTCTTCATTTACGAAACATTTACGGTCCATAGGGCTGTGTAATTAAACTGAGTATGGGTCAGAAATGGAAAATGTAGCAGATATTTGACAGATATTTGTTCTGCACTGCCCCACTCTGTGTCTCAAATTCTTTGGGTTTTTATACATTAAATTAACCAGGAGTTCCCATTGACATTCAGAATCTCAGACCTGGCCAATTCAGCAGCAACTCTGTACAGGAAGTCACAAAATACTACATTATAAAAAACACTTTCTCAAATATTCTCAACTATTCTCAATCACTACACTTTTTTATACATTTCTTGAATTCATCAAGTGACACTACAGCTTCCAATTTAGATTATTAAGATCAAAGTGCAGAGTAGGAAAATATGTCTGTATGTTTACACTCGTGCCAGGAATTGTTTTAAATCTCAGGTAAATACTTATTTTTTACAAAAGTGAACTTGTGAACTTTTAATATCCATGGGTTTCAGAATGACAAGAAGTTAAGGCCGCTGTCGTAGCGATTAACCATTTAATACAAAATAGTATATCTTTTGAATGTTTGAAAAAATATGACGCTTAAACCTGTGAATAACATAACTTAACAGATATTTGCAGACACGGATAAAAGGATCGCAAAATTATGTTATCGGCCACAACAGTAACATATTGGACCATTTCTAAATTGCAATTAACGATTATTTAGAGCGCAAAAAACTCTTGAATGTGAGAATTTTACTCAATTTTACCCAGACAAAGCTGAAGTGAAGGCATTTGACGACATCCTGGAGGAGAATATTTATAAATGAACGAGGATTTTAATCAAAAACACGCAATTTACATGTTTCCTGTGTTTTTTGTGTCTGTTTGAGTAATAAAACCTCCTCTTTCAGTACATACACAACGTTTTTGTATGTATGTATGAGCATGGACAAGTTAACGATTACTCAATTATTTAATTGGTCGACAACCATTTCTATAATCGATCAGTTGTGATTAATCAATTAACTTGTTGCAGCCATACTCTAAATTGTGTTGTTTTCATTAGTTTTTAATAAGACAAAATAAAATTGAATAAAAAATTGTGAAATTGTGATTGCTCAAGATGAGGAAAACAAATAGTGATTCATTTTAGTTTTATCGTCCGTGCATTTTTCCCTCCCTTTGATCCGTCCTGAGTATCTGGTGTTTATTTTTCAGAGAGGAGTGGATGCGCGCGATTCAGTCAGTGGCCAACAACCTGAAGATGCGCGAGGAGGAAGAGGAGGAGCCCATGGACGTGTTTGGATCACCGAGCGAGTGCACTTTGGAAGAAATGGAAGTGGCCATTTCCAAAAGTCGCAATAAAGTGGTATTTGATGCAACTTCTTTTAAGATGAGATACTACAGTTTTTTGGTCAGTTTTCTCTCTCAACATATCGACTTTCATGTGGAAACAAAAAAAACTTGTCCAATCTGCTCCTAAAGATGTTTTATTTTTTACTTTAAAACTGGGGTACCTGACTTTTTTGGGTGTAAATTTTGTGTTTTCCACCATAGAGTATCTTGTCAAAGCAGCACTTTATGACAAAAATGAGGCCTCTGTAATAATAATGTAAAGTATTTTTTGTCTTAATGTAAGAGCTAAAAGCAGCGCTCTGATTGGCTGCGCTTGGGTGGTCCTCCCCCAGTTTCGCATAGGAAAAAAAGTTGTTCTAAAGCTGTGCACAGGACTGAAAATTAATGCCTGTGAATTTTACCGACGCGCCAAAGGGTTTGTGAGAGCGAGGGACGAGTTAGAGTTCAAAACCTACTTCCGGCTCCACCGTGTGAAAATCAAGCACCCCAGCTTTAATTCACTTCATCCATAGATTTCTGTGGGACATTGTAACTTTAAGTTAACTTTCACAAAATGCATTTTTCTCCCACAGAGACATAAAGATCAGCCTTAAAGTAGCTCCTACACCAAACTGTACAATCTGGTACTCAACAAGATTCTGACAGACTGTACAGAAGGATTTGTTATCTAACTCCAAAATTGATTTAGTAAAGTGAAAAAAGATGTGTTTGTGGTTTATGATTGAGCTACATGATTACGGAAATATTTTTATTGTGATTTTTCTATCCAGCTTTGTGATTGTGATTAGATTTGCAATTTACGGCTTGATTACGGCTTGGATTCTGTTAAAAGTTCACATTTTATACACAACCGGGAGAATTGACAGAAAAACTAACAAACGAGTAAAAGAATGACAGGTTTCGGAACATTTTTGTTGCTTTTTTGTCACGTTTTTGTCGCCTTTAGTTTCGTATTTGTCACTTTTGGTTACTTTGAGGCAATTTTTTGTTGCTTTTTGTCAGGTTTTTGTCACTTTTTGTTTGGTTTTTGACACTTTTGGCAACACTTTTGTTGCATTTTTGTCACTTGTTTCAGAACATGTTTTAACAAATCTAAACTACAGAGTCGGCAGTTTTTCTGATGAATATAACAGGACATTTTGTTGTTTGTGGGGGCAGTTATTGCGTTTGCGTTTGTGTTTAGGATTTGGACAAGGATTCGTTTATATCTATTTCTAAGCTTTTTAAAGTGAAAAAAAAAAGATGTAGAAACATGAGGCGAAATTTTAATTTTTAGGCCATTTTTCAGTAAGATCTAGTTTATTCAAAAACTAAATAAGAAATCCAAAATCTTTGCAGTAATTGTTTTTGTAACTAATATTTCCACAAAACGAAATACATTTAAACCTGGTTCTGCCCATTTTTCAGATTTAAAAGTCAAAAATATGTGCAATTTTGGCCATTTTTACACATAAAGTGCCTTATTTCTACATAAAAACTTGTATTACTAAATATTTTTTCATTTTATAGAACATGAGTGACTTTGAATATCTAAAGTTGCTCGGGAAGGGGACATTTGGGAAAGTGATTCTTGTCAAGGAAAAGTCCACTGGAGTACACTATGCCATGAAAATATTGCGCAAAGAAGTAATTATAGCTAAGGTAAGTTTGTTGAGCTTGTAGTTAACTGTGTTCTTATAAAAATGTAAAATAACCCCTTGTTGTTTGATTTCTTTGTAGGATGAAGTTGCCCACACAGTTACAGAGAGCAGAGTTTTACAAAACACACGTCACCCTTTTCTTACTGTAAGTCCTGCAGCTTTTCCTCTCTCTCCTCTTGTCTCGTAGATATCAAATTGCGATTTATCTGACAAACATTACGATTGTGATTAGATTTATATTTTAATAATAGTATTCTGTTCAAAGTGCAGATTTTAAACAGGACCAGGAGAATTGACTAAAACATTGAAGAAAATATGAAGAATGACATGTTTTAACAAATCTAAACTACAGGCCAACCCTGTTTTTATGCTGAACAAGACAAGATTTTTTGTTTATTTATGGTACTTAAGAAACTGCAGTCTTTGCAATTTGTTGTTTGCGCAGTGGTGCAAGAACTTCTCAGTTTTGTTAAGTAAAAGTACAGGTACAAGTGCAAAAAATATACTCAAGTAGAAGTGCAATTTTTTAAAAAACTAAGTAAAAGTGTTGAGCTATCTGTTAAAAATGTCCTTGTACTGTAGAGTGAAAAGGTAGAAGCATTTCACACATTGAGAACTGTTAAAGCGTTACATGTAGTGATTTCGATAAAGGCGTAGCAGTTCGAATCCATTTGTGATGTGTATTTTGTTTGCTCAAAGCTGGGGCTTGAACTCAAAACCTTGCCCCAGGAGGTTGCCATGAACGTGCTAAAAACAAAAACCACCATATGAAAAATACTTTTCAGCTCAGTTAAAAATGTAGAGTAGAAATTACAGATGCCTGCTCTCAAATGTAATGAAGTGAACGGTTTCCAGAGTAAAAATTACAGTACATGTACTATTTATTTAAATACAGTACTTTTACTTTTATGCTTCATTATTCTACCACCTACTTGCGTCCATTAAATTTGCGATTCAGTTTTGCATTAATCTTGCAGCTCGTGCTTAGCCCTGGACTGGAGCCTTAACTGACGAGCATTAATCACATGGTCTGTGTTCGGACTCTAATTCAAGCCCTTTCATGTCCAGTTATGTTGCGGTTGTCCGTTAACAATGCCACACATTTGTATCCAAGGAAATTTACATTCCATTTTAGAGCTCAGCACTACTTCCTTTCATTTCAAACATTTATTTTTCAAAATTTCTTCACAAACTGCAACAGATGTAAAACTATAATCAATAATTGCCACAGGTGCCGTCCCACCAAACTGAGTCATGATTAGAACATTTTGAGAACCTTCATATAGACTTTAACCTTGTTACAACAGTGTTTCCTCATCATTAGTTTACTCAAAGTTATATTTTGATTGATTTGATTGATCCCTGTACTTTGTGTGATTATTTCCAAGTCTCAGTGACACGTCAAGTTTTAAAATGTCACTTTTCAAAAATTAAAACTTGTAAATGACAATATGCTGCTTGTTACAATTAAATGTCACTCTAAAGAGGGCGGGGCTTATCAGTTGTTCAGTTTTAAACAGGAAGCCAATGGATCTGTTTCTATTATTACGGCGTTTTAGATCAAATATTGCAGTTTACAATTAACAAAACGTAAAATTATGATCTATTTAGGGCTAGCCGAAAAAATTATTATCACAGTTTTCTTGGGGCCAGATCATGATTTCGATTTTTATCACGATTCATGTTCACTTTGTTTTTTTTTCCTATTGCCTTTAATAGAGCTGCACCATTTAGGAAAAATATCTAATTGTGATTTTTCTGACCAGTGCGATTGTAATTAGATTAGATTAGATTACAGTATTCAAAGCAAGACATTTTGTTGTTTGTGGAAGAAATTATTGCACTTCAAACATTGCAGCCTTTGAGATTTGATTGAGATTTAATTGTGCAGCCCTGGCCTTTAAGAGGTAAATAAAGTCATCTGCTCAGAGGCTTCAGAGGCTAAACAACAGGAGAAAAAGTGTGTTTGAACAGGCAGCTGCATTTAAAGAGACAAACAGTGAATGCTATCAAAATAGCAGATTGTCACAGGGACGAGCTCAACATTCGATTTTTTTATTACCGTATCACCCAGACCTAGATCTACTTATGTTATGGTTCAATAGCAAGCACATGGAAAATAGCACAGTATGTCTCCTTTAAACCACTTTGTACCACAGATTCCTCTTTACGATGTTCTGTAACTTCTCTGCTCTTAATGTAGCACTTTTCCCTTCCTCAGACACTGAAATACGCCTTCCAAACACACGATCGATTGTGTTTTGTCATGGAGTACACAAATGGAGGCGAGGTGAGACTTCATGTTCTGCACTTTTACATGTTGTGTGTTGAAGTGGAAAGTGCTGATCTCCGTCTGGCTCTTTCAGTTGTTCTTCCACTTGTCACGTGAGCGGGTCTTCACGGAGGATCGGGCTCGATTCTACGGAGCTGAGATTGTATCAGCGCTGGAATACCTCCACTCACAGGATGTTGTGTACCGCGACCTCAAGGTGCTCGTCACTTATTTACTGTTAACTGTACTGTCCATGTACAGAGAACAGTGTGGTTTATGATAGAGCTGCTCTATTGGATTGTGATTAGATTTGCCATTTATGTTTTCAATAATGGGACTCAAAGTTCTCCTTAATGCGTCCAGGAAAACTGACAAAAACACTGAAATATGAACTGTCAAACAAATATTTTTTTATAATAATGTTTTTGTCGCCCTGACGCCTTGCTCACATTGCACGCGGCACAGCTCCGGTTGCTGTATGGTGGGCCACTCACACAAAGAGCGGAGCACTGCAGTGTTGTTGCGGCGCCTGGCTGTGCCCGCTGAATCCACAACGCCACAAGTTCACAGGGATTCACTCTCAAGTCGGGAGTTCACGTGATAACTGAGTTATTAGTTAAGATTAAACTCACCATCCACTCCAAGAACTTCTTTTTCATGCCAGGGCTTTTCCTTTATGATGTTATCCTCCTGTTGTCCTCCTGATGGTCTGAATAACGGATCTAATGAGGTACACACGTGACCCGTATCACCGGTTATAGCATCACGGAGCATGGAGGTCGTAAATGCTGAGTGAAATTATTGGTTTGATTTTGAAAAACCACTGGATCCATTTCACTCGTGCTCAAAGGAGTTCCTGTTCGTCTCATTTTGACAACTTCACTGAAAAGGCGTGCAGTGGGCTGCACTTGCACTTGCACTGCTATGTTTAAAGCTACGGAAAGGGTGCGTTCACTGCAGTGGAGCTGCACCGAGTGCAATGTGAGCCCAGGGTTAGTCTTGTTTTTGACGCTCTCAGGCTAATTTTTGTTTAAATTTAATTCTTTAGACACATTTTTGAGCAGCCCCAGTTTATGACTTCATGGAGTATTTTTTGTTTTGTGTTTATTGCTTTGTGTGTTTAGTGCTATAAATAGGGTGCAATGTCTCACTTTATTGTGATAGCAGGAAGTGTTGCATTTTTTTGACACAACCAGTTTTTAAATTTGCTAATAAGCATGTGAATAGTGACCGGAGACAACTCATTTAGCAGTTCATCGATTTTAATGAGAAAATGCCTTATGGAGTTGTTGTTTTCTTCCTTCAGCTGGAAAACCTTATGCTGGACAAAGATGGACACATCAAAATCACAGACTTTGGTCTTTGTAAAGAGGGCATTACATCTGACGCCACCATGAAGACTTTCTGTGGAACTCCTGAGTATCTCGCTCCTGAGGTGAGTCATAACTGCTGTACCGGCTCATGAAGGTGTGGAGCATATGCTGCATTACAGGGATGGGATTTTTTTTTAAGCCAATGCCAATATCCGAGATTTGTCTAACTGCTATTGCCGATACCAATATTTACAGTAGATTTTAAAATTGATAGCAAGGCCTGCAAATCTATTTTAAAGTACACATATTATGCAAAATGTACTTTTTTGAGCTCTTAACCATGTTCTAACATTGTTCCTCATCAAAAACACACCTGGAGTTGCATTTAGCTCCTTTCACACTAGTTTGAGGAATGCTGTTTAGAAAATCCTCTCCCTTCCGCGTGTGTGCATGCTCATAGAAAATGATGGAGGTGTGTAATTTGTCGTGCGGTAAAGTGTCTCTGTGTGTGTTGTCCTTTAGCCTGTTTCCCTTTCTCCGATATTTCTTTTATCTCAAATATGTAATGCCCTCTGCTGCCAGTAGACAGAGCCCAGCGCTCGGCTCTCACCAGGGTAAAGCCAGAGACCTTTAACCATTTTTGTTGTTAATGTTAAAAAGAGATGGCAAAGTAAACAGAGCATGTTTAAAGGCTAGTAACAAAACAAGTAATGCAGAATATTTGTCCTTTTTTGTAGAAGTAAAGTTTTAAAAGATTACTTCTCACTGACTATTTTTTGTTATTTATTTATAACAGACTGTATTTATGTGGGAGATAAACACAGGTCCAGAAATAACTAAATTATTGAAAAAGATATCTGCGCCAAATATCGGCCAACACATTAATAGACTCCTGGAAATGTTTCCCATGTTATATTTTTCACTGCATTAGTTTTGATGTTTATTTGTTACGATTCTGTTCATTCACAGAATGCACCACACCACGCCCTACATTTGCTTCACTCCACCTCATATTTTGGCATGATCATTCCTTTTGTTTAGAGCTCTACGACATCACCATTTGCACTGGCGCAAAACGTCATCATTAACGCCGCTACCGCCAGGGGCAAAATACAGCCCGTTGCATTTTTGATGAAGGAACAATCTAGATTTATGGGTTTTACTGGAAAAATACTCAGAAATGTTGAGCCCACAATAATTTTTCATTTTATCTAGAGATATATTTGACACTAAACCTTAAATTAGATTCTTTTGAAGCTAAAATACAAATTTAAGGCTAGAAAACTGTATTTTGTCCATCGTTCGTAGAAAAGCAAACTAACTGGCCTTTCTACCCTGGAAGTGTGTGTTTTTTTCCCAAAACAAACACTTAAAACCAGTAGAATTTAGACTTAATGTGTCATAATCATTGAAACATTTACAGCTGCCTCCATTCAGGAATTTTGATGACGTCACATTTTAAAGGGTCTATTATAATGTTTATATTATATCGCTGCTGTTTGTACGAGAGTGCACAGAGTAATTTTCTGTGGATGCTCAGGTTCTGGAGGACAACGATTACGGCCGTGCGGTGGACTGGTGGGGTCTGGGCGTGGTCATGTACGAGATGATGTGCGGTCGTCTGCCGTTCTACAACCGCGATCATGAGCGTCTCTTCGAGCTCATCCTCTTGGAAGAGATCCGCTTCCCCAGAAATCTTTCTCCAGAGGCCAAATCCCTCCTGGCTGGACTGCTCAAGAAAGACCCCAAGCAGAGGTAGATCCGACGGAGAGGGTTATTTTACTGTGTCAAACGCCATAAAAGTCTCACAATGTGTGCATGTCTGGACAACAGGTTAGGCGGCGGTCTGAACGATGCCAAAGACGTCATGGGTCACGTTTTCTTCGTCAGCATTAACTGGCAGGACCTCGTACAGAAGAAGGTATAATAAAACTGTTTTATTTTTATTTCTTTATACATGAAAGGCCCAATCACATGCACTACAGTTCCTGCACAACTTGACTCATCTTGTTGATGGCGCAGTGGCAGACTTACAGTTGGGCAACAGGACACAATTGCCCTGGGCCCCCAACCTGAAGGGGCCCCCAGTAAGATGCTCATCTAGGCCATCATAGACATCTCAAAGATATGTTTACTGATATTGAAAATTAAATTGACCTAATATTGAAATTAACATCAACTAATGTGCAGTTTTTGTACATGACAGAAGCTAATTCACTCATATCAATGTAATAATGACCCGAAAATCATTGGTTTAATTCTACTTAGAGATTTAATTAAACAATTGATTATGCAAACAGTGTTTGAAAAGGCATTTGTGATCGTTTCTCTTCAAACTACTTTTCCACTTTATTAAAGATATTTTTAATCGTTTTGATACGATGGTTAAATCTTTCCCCAAATGAAACCCTGACTGATGCAGAAATGCATTTATACCTTGATTAATGAGAGGCTTGACTCACTACAGTCAGAGCTTTGCATTCGTCGTGTTGCCACTTAGTATTGGAAAAAATTTTCTCTTCAGGTCATCCCTCTTTTCAAACCCCAAATGTCATCAGAGACGGACACGCGGTACTTTGACGAGGAGTTCACGGCGCAGACGATCACGCTCACTCCTCCAGACAAACGTGAGCACTCTGACCCTCAGCAGCTGTCACTTAACCATCCCACTGTCTAACCTGCTGTCTTTGTGGCCTTTTCTAGAGCTCAGTCTGGACTGTGAGGACCCAAGACAACAAGCACATTTCCCCCAGTTCTCATATTCTGCCAGCATCAGAGAGTGATGCACCAGCACAAACACGCACACACTGACACACACGCCACGTGTCAGCTGCCTTTGTCGCCAGCAACTATGAACTGACCACAATCTCCATCGGACCTTTAGTCCTGGCAAAGTGCCTCGGCTGGCGGCCTGTTATTTTGTACAAATCCTGTAGGTCCACACTACGGACAAAGCCTGGCCACATTGGCCTTACTGTATCAAACTGGACTGCAGTACCTGGGCATCACCAGCACCTTCAGATAGCCTTTGGTAACACAGCGCTGCTGTTTCAGACTCTCATCCAGTCCTGGTATCTCTTTATGGTCTCCTGAAAGCCATACACTGTTTTCAAGTGCTCTTTTTCAGAATTAGCTTTTACTCACTGTAGACAAGGGAGGAACAAGAGCGGCAGTGTGACTGTCTCGTTGCTGAGTGTGCGTGTGTTTTGGGGCATCAAATCTAAAGCGGTGAGTGACAGTTGTTGAGGTTATGATTAGTGCCTTTCCAAGCCTTTACTCAATATCTGTCAGGAACAACAAGCAACAAAGTGAACATGTGCAAGATAAACGCCTTCAGAACCATATACAGAAGGAAATCACTCACGAATGTGATCGCTGTAACTGATCTGTAAAATGTGACCGCTAATAATGGATTACGGAAATGGCTAAATACACAAGGTGTATATTTTTTTTTAAACTGGGGTTTTTAATTCTGACACACTTTGATCTTTCTTGATCTTCAACATAAACACCAGCCACGTGATTTAAGAGGGTCAATAAGCACTTAGTGATTTAAAGGAGACCTCATTTTGTAATGGGACCATGTTCACAGTGTAGGTCTAATGCTGTACTCTGCATTCATCCATCTCAACCATGTGAAAAGTGACACACTCATCGAGTCATCAAAGTATTATTATCTGTGTAACCATACAACAAAAGCAGCTGCATACTATTACGGTCAAGGTCGTTACAGCTCTATTGTCATATTATTTAACTGTTTTATGCCATTTCTAACATAGTACAAGCGAGCTCTTCTTCACCAGTATTTGATTATTTTCCTAATTGAGGACATTGTTCACTGAGAGAAGAGAAAGAATACAATAGTATCAACAGTAGCAATTAACCCACAATTTACAAGTAGCTGAAAGTAGCCTACATTATGAACATGGTCTGTTGTTAGATTTTGTGTTTTGTGAGTGCAATTGTGACTAGTGAGGATGTCTTTTTATTATATTCAATTTTCCCCAATTGTTATAAATGGCTGCACAACAAATAGTAACAAGGAAGGGATGCACTGTATTGATTAGCAATACTGGATGTAATACTGTACATGACGATGTGCCCTCCGTTGTTCTGGTGCTAAGCTGAAGCGCCGGTGAGATACAAAGGGCCGGTTCAGCCAACTTTTATCTCATCGATCACAGGCTCCTCGGCCTTTGCTGTTTTCAAATCGATCTACGTCTGTCTGTGTTTTTTGGATGTACTTTTCAAATTGCTGTCCATCCTCTTTCCTATTCCTCCATTTCTTTTTCAGAGACGATCTGAAATAGGGAAAATTCACACCTGTTGAACGAAATGTATGTTTTTCAGTTACATTATCTATTCAAACTATTTGTTTAATTTGTCTATGAATGTAAAACTGAAATACAATGATTGAATACACATTTTACCTGTCTTAGCTGTCAGTGTTTGTTTCTCTAATCTTAATATACAGTTTGATACAAGAGAATCATCAGGAGGAAATGACTAAATACTAATGAACAGAAGGGACTTTTACAGCGCTCACATGGACCGGGTCAGACTACTCATTTGTCTAAAATACAGCTAAGATAAGTATTTTCACAAACTTTGAAATATATCTAACAAATTTTATCCCGGTTTAGCAATTGTTTAGGTTTTTAATTTTACTTCCTGGTTGTAAATGATGACATCACACTAGAAATGACCAAGAAACCATCCTATAGTGCACCAAAACTCATCTAATGTCACAGATATTTTTATTTGACAAAAATAAATACATGTGAACAACTATTTAATTTATTATTAATGTTTAAAGGGCATCTGTAGTAAATATGTATCATAGTTTTACTTTTGTAAAATTGCAGTTTGGGAAGAAATTTTGAAAAGTACGTTTAAAATGACAGGAAGTAGTGCTAAGTTCTAAACCAGAATCCCTCTGTGATGTCATCAAAAAGTGACGTACCATTGAAAATACAGAGAATTTACATACAATTTACAGACAACTAACAGTTTAAACAGTCATTCAACAACATAATGTTTTCAGGTGTTATTATTTGTCAAACCATAACCGTTGTGTATTATGTGGATTTTGTTTTCAAAATGGTTGCTATGTAACAGTTGTAGAATTACCTCTATGTCATATTTGCTGAACCAGGAAGTAACATTACAAACTTTACAAAAACTAGGGACAAATATGCAAAATGTTGAGTGAAGTCTTAAATATACTCACGTTAACTATGTTTTAGTGAAATGTGTAGTTTATATAGCCTTTAGTAAAACTTTTATTCACAGTGGGACAAAGTACCAACACGGCACAGTTCTGTTCAGGTAAGAGTCTGTTACATTGTCAAATTATCTAATTGCAACTAACACTGCAATTGCAATTAGATTTGTCTTATGTTAATAATCTGCCCAAAGTCTAAACCCGTCTAGGACAATTGACAAAAGGATTGAAATATGAACTGACAAATTAATAAAAGATTCACATGTGTAGAACACGTTTGTGCAAATCTAAACCAGATTTAGCCATTTCTTTTGCAGAATAACACAAGATATTTTGTTCTTTGTTGAGGTTATGGATGGTACAGTCTTTGCGATTTACTAATAATAATTGCGTCTGTTCAAATTGTGATTTTGTTTCTATTACTCTTGCGGCCCCATTGTCTGAGAAGTACAATTTAATTTAAACGTTATAGGACTAAATACTTTTCAGATAGGAAAAGGCCAGTACTTTAGAATATAGGAAATTTACAAATGTTTGACCTGATGATGTTAACCAATGACCCGCCAGACAGATTTGTAGTATAGACCCTTTAAATGATTGTTTAAACATTCTATACAGAATGGAAGCAATTTTAGGCAAGAAAATTGTATTTTGTCCATCGTTTGTTGGAGAAAAGCAAACTAACTGACCTTTCTACCCAGGAAATTCACGTGTTGCTTTTTTCCAACACAAACACTTAAAGCCAGTAGAAGTTAGATCTAACGTGAACTAATCATTGAAAAATGTACGACTTAATTTAGCCTTGATTCCAGAATTCTGACGACATCACATTTAAGGGTCTATAATGTGTTGGCTATAACTGATGCAGTGTGAGGTGATGAACAGAAGGTGATCTGTTTGGAGTGAGTTGTAAAGTTCTGGAGTGTAAATGTGGTCCTGCTCTTTTACTGTGGGAGCTGAACCTGTGGGAGGTTGAGCTGGTCGTGTGGAGGGTCAGCAGAGTCTGATGGACCTCACTCTGACAAATGTTTCCAGAATGATGCTATTTAAAAATGCCAAACCAACAGGAGTCTGAGGTCTTTTGTTGTGTTGATAAATTGAGTAATTAGTAGCCTACGATAAAAGGACAGGAGGGCTAATCCTTTAGTTGTTTAGTCCAGTGGTTCCCAAACTTTTTTTCGAGGACCCCCTAAGCGTCATCTGACTTTCTAGAGTACCCATCAACTTGAGTTTCAGGCAAATAAAAGGGTTTAAAAGTCACATATTGTCATTTATTACTATTATATTTTGTTTTAATTATATTTATAGTCCAAGATACTCCAAAAAGATGCTACATTTACAACAAATAACACTTTTTTTATTCAGATAAAAGTACATTTCATTGTCTTTTAAAATCTGAAACCATTCCAAGTACCCCCCCGGTAATTGCTCAAGTACCCCTGGGGGTCCCCTGGTTGGGAAACACTGGTTTAGTCTATCAATCGGTTGATGATGTCTTAGTCGACAAACATTTTCTTAGTCGACTTATTGTTTTATTTAGATTAAAATTATTTATATGTAACAACTGCAAAAAGGAGAGGATAAAGTGCCTTCCTGAGTTTTATGGCTTTTCATACCCTTTTAGTCGACTAACTGACCATGCCATGTCTTTAATCGACTACAGCCCTAAAGGACAGTCCACAAATGTTGAAAGCCTTTATTTAATGAAATGTGCAGGAACAAGAACAGACAATAGGCATTGTCCTCTTGTAGTTCTGATGCAAATGATTCCCAGCAGCAGGTATGATGAGTGTGAGTTTACACAGCAGTAACTTCCCTCTGAAGACTCTTCTTGAGGAGTCACAGTTACATAAGCAGGTGCGCGCCTGCTCTCTCTGTGTTTACCACACGGTCTGGTTCCGTGTGCTCCCGGCGCAGGGAACATGTGCGCCACGCCCCCCTGCGCCGCCGTCCGGCCCCAGCATGCCCCAGCTCCACATCACATGTACACGCACACGTCAGTGTCCCCACGCGCGCTGCGTCCACGCCCTGCGGGACACGCGCATATTTTCACTCATCTGACTGGTCCAGTCCAGTGCTACTGTCTGTCAGTCTGTGATAGTAATGGGCTTTATCAGGCGACAAGGTTAGGTACATTGCACTTGGACTTTGTGGATAAAGACTACTTTAAAAAAGTTATAGGTCTTTGTTTCCAAACCCTAAGTCTTAATGACAACAGAGGTGGACGCAGTTTTTGATGTCGACCTAATACTGTAAAGCATTTTTACATGTGTTCACTTCATCTGACTTTAACAGACACTTGCTCACAGAATGTCACGAGTTTCCTGCTTTTATTTTTTTTATTTATTTACCCACATGTGTAGTCTTTACTTGCACAGACAGTTATTGTTGTTAGCCTGCTCATATCGATCTATCTAATGTGTCTGAGTAAAGACATATTTGACCACAGTGTCACGCTGAGGCTCACTGTTTCAGACCCAGAGCGGTGAAGGCTCCACTCACACGCTGTAAACGCACTGCTCACGTGGACCGTCAGACGTCACCGCCCACACACGTGTCGCGGCACGGGATTGGCCAAACGCTGGAGGTTACGTCACCGCCGTGCTGCCTGCTCCGCCGGGGCCTCATGAATATTACGGTGCGTGGGCGGGGCCAAGCTAATGCCCATCATGGATGCCCTCAGTGCATGACAAACTGGCTCTGAGCAGGACTCCGGCGCGGACCGCGGCTTCATCATGGTTCTACTCTGTATTTGGTCGGTTTTTGTCTCGTGAGGACTTTTATCACTTCCGTGAGAGACTCGGACTGTATCATGGATGAGTAAAACTCCAGAAGGGGAAGCTCAGCCTCCCTGACAGCAGAGATGTGTTCTCCTGGTGCCAGAAGTACAGCGCTGCTCCTCTTCGCCACTCGGTAAACAGGTACGTGCTTTCTGTGTCTTTGTGCGCGTCTGGACCGTGTTTAGATGAACAGGACATATTTGACTGTAACAGTGCACGAGCTGGTGCCATTTGCAGAGCAGTTACATAACTGAGTCGGGGGCGGGACAGTGGCGCGCCGCCAGGACTCAGGAGTATCTTATCAAGTTCACCCACTCCATGTGCTCAGCTGTTTACACACGAGGCTCGGGACGCACGTCCATGAATGAGCCGCCTGACCGCCCTGAGTGCTGTCTGCAGCGTCACACGCCACTGTCTGCAGGTGAAACAATTATGTAACAGGACTGGAGCAGGAGCATTACGAAGGTGGACAAAATCAATAGGTGTTGTAGGTAAAAGGTCTTGTCATTTCATTCCCAGTTAATTGTGTTGATCATACATTGAAACTATTATTGTGCAGTGGAATTAATTATTAAAGCCTAGAACTGAGATTTTAAGTTGAGACACAAGTTCTTGGCCCCATTTAAAGATTCAGAACAGGTATAAAAGGACCACTGCAGAAGGTGACATGGCACACGGAAATACGTTGTTTCTTTTTTGGTAATTTTGCTTTTTGATGTTTGCTTAGTTTATTTAATCAACTTGCATCCATAGTTTTATGGGGTCTTTTTCACATTGGGACATAAAGATTAATGTAACATACACCAAACCCTCCAATCTTGGACTGAACAAGATATGGACGGATTTTATGGAAAGATTTGTGAATGTCTAAATAAGCGTAATATTTTATAGTTTTAACTCGTCGAAATTTGATTTTTTACAACAATTTACAACACTAAATGAATACCTCTTCTTGACATTTTAACCTGGATTTATTCATTTTTCAGATTTATTTAACACAAATTCATACAAATTTGCCACATTTGACACATATAATGCCTTATTTTTAGTACATGATCAAAAACAAATGCACGTTTCTTACATTTATATAAACTACAGTAAAAGTTAAGTCAAATTTACACCTGCAGTGTCTCGCCTTCATTTTTCTGGTGGACAGTGCCACATATTTCCATGTTGGATGGAATATTCAACACTACGGCATTATAGGGATCTATTCAGTTTTTATTTAATTACGGGTGTTTTGATTGCACAAAATTACCTTGATGTGAGTGGGGTCGCGTCTCCACAGATCTGACCTGTAACTTGGCCTGGTGTCGCTTGTCAGTGTCTGGTGGCAGTGCATCTTTATAGGAACAGGCGAAGTGTAAAGCATAAAATAATGTTGTAATTATATTGTATTACCTGCACTCTAAGGCTGCAACTAACGATTATTTTGGTAATTGATTAGTCTGGCGATTATACTTTCAATTAATCATTTAGTTGCTTAGATCGCAAAAGGCTGGTGAATATGATAGTTTTACAATATTCAATTGAGAGGAAATTAAAGAAATGCTGCTTGAAAACGTTATCCCAGAGTAAACTTACAACAAAATGGGTTTCTTGATTAAAAACACCAACTTTGCATGTCCTGTGCGGAGAGAAGGGTTTATCACTCAGAAGCAAGTTTTGGAGACTATGTATTGTTCAAAAAACGATTATTTGATTATCAGATTGGTTGACGATTATTTAAATATTTGATTAGTTGCGATTCATCGATTAACTTGTTTCAGCCTTACTGCACTCTCACTTCTTAAAACTCAACTTTAATAGTAAAAACATAATGTTTCACAGATGTTTATTTTGTTGTTAAAGGTCTGGAATGCCTAAGGAACAGGGGGGGCACTTTGGGGAGCGGGCGGCCCGTAGCACCTCAAAGAATGCCAAGGATAAGAGCAACAGTGCGACTCTGCGGGCGTCGCAGACCGGGAAGGCTGACCTGACCAACCGCATGCTGCGCTGTGACTCCGAGAAGGACTCTGAGAAGGACTCGGGCTACTCAGGTAAACAACACTCCCCTCATGAGTCTTTTGTTCATGGACCTTATGTTCATTCATAGTAGGGCCGGGCGATACGGTGATAAAGATCAAATCATGAGCTGGTCCCTGTGACAATCTCTTATTTTTGTGAAATCGTCGTATCGTGATTCCCTGTTTGTCTCTTTAATGTTCGCAATCGCAAAAACTGCAATTTTTGAAGTGCAATAATTTCTTCCGCAAACGACAAAATGTCTTGCTTTGATTTGAATAAAAACTGCTAACACTTTAGTTTGGATTTGCAGAAACATGTTCTGAAACAAGCGGCAAATGCGCAACAAAAAGTAACAAAAATGTGTTCAAAAGAGACAATAACACGCCAACAAACATGACTCAATGCACCAAAACGCAACTAAAACATGACAAAAAACGACAAAGACTAAAAGTGACAAATATGCGTTTGAATGTGACAAACACAACTGAACAAAAACGCAACTAAAAGAGACAAAATTGTGTTTAAAATGTGAATTTGAACAGAATCCTATTAAAACATAAACTGCAAATTGAATCACAACTAGTTATTTTTCCTGAATCGTGCAGCTCTACTAAAAGTAAAATACAAAGTGAAAATGAATCGTGACAAAATTGAAATCATGATCTGCCACAAGAAAATCGTGATCATTTTTTGCCCTATCGCCCAGCCCTATTTCACAACCTCTCTGCCCACTTGTTCCTGTGTTGTTGTGGTCAGAGGCGGGCTCAGACTCGGTGAACACAGATGTGGACGACCAGCGCAGCAGTGCGAGTGAACCACAGAGGCAGAGCACCGGCACCAACAGCAGTGACAGCGTGAACGCAACCGCCCACAACATGCCTCCATATAAGGAAATGACCCCCGTTTATGTCATCAAAAACGTGATGGTCAAGTCGGTGAGCTATTGAGTTTCACAAAACAACCTTCTCCACGTGGCCGACAAGGCACACACTGTCAAAATACACCACGGTTACATTATATTTGTATTTCAGCCCATTATTAGGAAAGGCAAGTTTATCTGTAGAGCACAATTCATACACGAGGCAGTTCAAAGTGCTTTACATAACAGGAAAAATTGCATTAAAATCATAAAACACATGAAGACATACAGAATCATAAAAAAAGCTTTAAAAGAGAAGAGGGCAGATAGATCTTTCAGTAAATTAAAGGCCCTGTAGCTTATTTTTATTATTTTGAAAGGTGAAAAACAGAACTAGTTGGTGTTAAAGTGGACATATCATGCTTTTATTTTCACCTTTTGAACATTTAAAACATTTACCTGGGGTCTAAATAAACTATACCTGCAATCTACAGTCTGAATTCCTCCTAATTTTCTTTCTACATGCCTCTCTTTACCCCCTTTTGTAAGGAGCGCTTTTGAGCGCCTTGTTTTGGCACTGTCTCTTTAAATGCAAATGAGTTAGTTCGCACCCCACCCCCTTCCTTGCGCATTGCATGCAGACTCCGCCCCGTTCAGCCATTGTTGTAGTCGCAAACACAGTCCGTCTGTCGGATCCAAAACTTCTCCAGAGTTAGAAAAAAACGTAATGACAATCGAAAAATGGAAATAAGCGAAGAAATCAACATCCAGCCACGAGCCAGAGTCTGACACAGACCAAGAGGAAATCGAAGAAGACAATCCTCCGCAGCAAAGACTTCAAATGGCTGCATCTCAATGTATTGTTTACTACTATGTAATTAAGCAGCGCTCCGTTAGCTTAACTGTGTGTGAAAGATATTAGCAGGTTGTCCAATGGACCCTCACTTTACCATCTTACTACAACAACAGTCCGGGGGAAAAGGCTACTGTCAAGTCAGTCAGCGTAGTTACGGTGCTGCGGGCTACGCTTGCTGCGCGCTAATGCTAGCGACATGCTAACGTCAGCTACGAGCAGTCTGATGTGAGTTCTGCCTTATGAAAACCTCAAAAATAAATGTATTATATGTGTATATAAAGACATGTGCCCTAAGCAGCTGGAAAACAGCCGAGTAAAAGATGGGCAGCTACAGGTGTAATGCTAATCCCTCACAAATGGCCAGAACACAGGTAAAGAATGAATAGGTCTAATAAACAGTGTTTCAGCGTTTCTTGACTTAACGCTCCAGTATATTGTCACCTCCATAGACCGAAGGAACTGACCCTTCGATCAAATGCAATCTTGAGCAAATCCTCGTTGTACTGGCGGAGGTTACTGAAGCACTCCTCTTTGAAGTGCTTAGCACACAAACTAAACTTTCCCCACTGTCGGTGGTACATTACCACGAAAAATAAAACGTAACCAGCCGATCTCAGTTGTTCGGATGCAGGCGGTCGGTGTAATGAGTTGTGCTGGTAACACAACCAAGAACAGAGCATTTTAACTTGTCCACTCGCACCTTTGACATCTTTGCGCTTGGACTACAAAATCGCTACGAGGAAAATAAAGATGGCGGTCTCTGCCGGAAGCTCTTGACCTTGTTTAGTAGTTCCGCTGTGACGTGATAGACAAAAATACGTAACAGATAATGCGGAAATTCGAACGAACTGAGAAATATGTTGCAAAATTTATATAAATATATCTCTGCAGCTACTTAAGTGATTAATTTCAACTTTTAGCCACTACCAGACACCCACAGTACACAATAAAAGGTATCTAAGGGCCAAAAAAGTAGATTTTGCATGATATGTCCCCTTTAAAGTGCGTGTGACAGGTTTTTATGATTTTCTAGTTTTGACTTTATTTATTTTTGACTTCTTATAAATATAAATTATATTTTTAGACCAATGAGGTCTCTGTTCGTGGAGAAAAGTAGAAAAATATCCTGTAAATTACAGGAAGTAAACAAACTGTTGACATAACACTGGGGGGCCAAAGGTTATGCATAATTTACACAAAATAAACAGCTTTTGTTTAACCTATTTTTTAACATTGAGTCAACAAAATAAAGATGTTCACGTGTATTTTTCTACAGCGTGTATTTTTCTACAGCTCTGTTTTTGCTGTTTCACAACAATAAAAATCAGGTACAGGGCCTTTAACCTTTGCTTTGGTACATTTTAGTTTAGATCACCAGTTTTCCCAAAGCTAAACCAATGCCGGGCAAAACTATGTGTGTATGAAATATTGCTATAACTGAATTAACTGTAGCATTAGGAGGGAATTAAATTGGATTAGGAAAACAATAGTATCTTTATGCTCCTGGGTAAAACACTTCTATATTACACTTCCATTACCCAAATTGGTTAAACCTTCTGCACACTAGAGGATTTTTGGCTTGATTTTCCTCTCTGTGACTTCAGGAGGCGTGGAGCTTATTTGTGGTGGCTCTGCTGGTGTCTGTGGGTCAGTGCGACTCTTTTTACGACTGTTTGTAAAATTGTAAGGTTCCAACATGTTACAAGGAAGCTTATAACAGCCAATCAGAGCAGCCCGTACAGCGTCAGGCTCCGTTGCCAAGTGACCGCTCTTAAAATGTAGAAATAATCGGACAAAACCAACAGGGAGTTTATACAAAGTTTTTTCATTTCATCTCAGCTATGATGAGTCAGTCTAACAGCTCCACCCCCAGTGTCTATAGCGCCCTCCTGTGGCCTTTACAGCAGGTTTAATCCACACGCGTTTCATCTTTTTGTTTTATTTACTCTCTAAACAGGAGGCATGTATTTGTTTTTGTAAAATTCTGTTTGAGCTCTTCTATTTTAGACAACAAAGCCTGGCTAGTAAAGTGGTTTGCGACTAACACAAGCGAGTTAAAAGTCCATTATTCGCTGGTACAAGTTAAATACACTACAATTCACATATTGACTAAACTAAATAGGGCTGTAACGTTTTACACTCTCCTCGATTCAATATTAATAAGTATTACGCTTTAATCTATTTTTGTTGAAATAAAATTCAGCGTGGTTGAGCAAAGTCCTTGAGAGAATAAATACCATAGTGCATGAGATCTGACAGCTCCAGCTCCCCTTTACAAAAAAGAAGGAAATTATTGCTCACACATTAACCAAATTGTTTATAAATTAAACTAGTGACCATAATTTGCAGTTTATTTTCTGAACAATACGTTTCAAGATCTTTGTGAAATTGGTCTCGTGTTTTTTGCATCCTGGAGGCATCCGGAACAGATGCCCAAGCCACCTCACCCCGCACCCCGTAGTCCCGGAGCACCCCCCACAAGCACATGTTGGGCAAACTCCCATCAACCCTCGAGCGCACGATGTTATAAAGATTATAGAGAGAGTATAGAGCTGTCCCGTGTTCCACGGCTGGGACGAAAACCACAGGCTCCTCCTGAATCCGAGGTTCCACTATAGCAGTGGTTCTTAAACTAGGGGTCGCGACCCCAAGTGGGGTCGCCAAAAACTTTTGTGGGGTCGCCAAATTATTTTTCCAGTCGGGAATTAACGTGCTATTTTGTGAGGTGAAACTATGAAAAAAACATATATATAC
This sequence comes from Rhinogobius similis, assembly GCA_019453435.1. Lineage (NCBI taxonomy): Eukaryota > Metazoa > Chordata > Actinopteri > Gobiiformes > Gobiidae > Rhinogobius > Rhinogobius similis. The sequence goes on from CM033621.1 coordinate 1,378,531, forward strand.
AAATTCAGAGCTGCTGTTTTCGCATTCCTAGGCGCTGTGTGTGCCGCTTAGAGCTTAAATTCTTGTCCCGAGCCGGAGCCGGCCCGAAACCGACCCTTCCGCTCTGCTGTCGGGCTGAGTCGGGCTCGGCCCGGGGGGCAGAGGCGCACGCGGTCCGTGAGCGGGGCTCGTGCGGTCCATGAGCGGGGCTCGTGAGCTCCGTGAACTGAACTCGTGAGGTCCGTGAGCGGGGCTCGTGCGGTCCATGAGCGGGGCTCGTGAGCTCCGTGAACTGAACTCGTGAGGTCCGTGAGCGGGGCTCGTGCGGTCCATGAGCGGGGCTCGTGAGCTCCGTGAACTGAACTCGTGAGGTCCGTGAGCGGGGCTCGTGCGGTCCGTGAGCGGGGCTCGTGAGCTCCGTGAGCGGGGCTCGTGAGGTCCGTGAGCGGGGCTCGTGAGGTCAGAGCGGGGCTTGTGCGCTCCGTGAACGGCGCGGTTCGTCATTCAAACCCGCTTCTGCGCTTCAGGTGTTCCGCTCCTCACAGCGCCTTTTGCGTGCGCTCCCTGTCCACATCCTCCAGACAGTTTCACTCAGATGATGGAGAAAAGTCCCACCTGAGGCTGGGCCTCATGGCTCCTGTCGGTCCACGCCTTTTACTCTCTCTCTCTTCACAAAATCACAGAGGGCTCTGGCTCACTGCAGCGACGAGAAGAGCTCAATCTCTAACTCATCCTAACTTACTTGTCCTAACTACCTTGTGCTAACTAACTTGTCCCAGACAAGGACTGAGATGTGTCCAATACTAACTTTCTCTATAACCTGCGCAGCCTGACCTGCACCTCCAGTTTTATGTACATTTCTAAGCATATTATTTCATGTACAATTTTAAGTGTTTTAGTTTATCTACATTGTAAGTGTATAGTTGACATTGAAATCTGTCAGATATAAGGCCATCAGTGAAGTGCAAGTGAAAGTTAGTTTTACTGCTGTACAGTGAGGTAAATAAAATAAAATCCCACAGTACTTTTTTTTTGTAGAGCATTTGACCCAGTGACCCCTGTATTTTATAGACATAAATACAACATTATTTAGTGTATTATTTAATGTCATAATTATTCAGCGTTTATTTGTTCACTTTGTTCCACTTCTTGTGAAATAAATTCTTGTAGTTCTTACATTGCCAGTTGGTTTTTAGTTGATTTAGTTTGACGGAATGACAAAAACCTTTTGAGGGAGTGTCAATAACTATAGGTCTGCCCAAAATCGGCGTGGGAGTAATGTGGGGTCGCCAGACCTCACAAGATTTTTTTGTGGGGTCCCCAGACAAAAAGTTTAAGAACCACTGCACTATAGGGCGGAGTCTACCTTCTCTAGTGTATCCCAGGGATAGACCTTCCTGGTTGTTCTGGTTGTACTCTTTGTGACTGGTAAGGTCTAAGGTCTATCGCTGTCACAAATGCATTTGTACAAGAAATATAAACCCACATTAAAGTTAATTTTGCATTATTTTATGATGTCATAGTGTTTGGCAGATCAGTAGTTGTTCTCTCTCCTGCAGAATTTATATTACTGTAATTATGGAAGCAGTGGAGGTCTGCAGCGTTATTATAAACAAAATTAAAGTTGTTTATAACAGTCATTAAAGTATTATGATACGTGTTTACAATACGATACAATACAACAATCATGTGACAATGTTTTGCAAAACGATATATTGTCCCAGCCCTGGGTGTTGCTGTTGTTCACGTGAGAGTGAGACAGATGAGAGCTTTAGATTTAGACTTGGCAGGAGAAAACATTACATGCTAATGCTGAAAAGCATCAATCACAACATCAGAAATCAAAATCATATCAAATATTTACAGAAAAATTTGCATCATAAATAGGCCAATATAAAAACTAACACTAAGACACTAAGAGTAAAACAATCAAAGGTATAAAATGTCCTTATGTCTGTGGCCTGCACTTTTTTTGACACGTCTTGAATCCTCCAGTGTGCAGCCGGCTTTACATAACAGTGATGCAACAGGAAAGTTATCCATTGCCAAAGATGCTTATTCTAGTCGTAGGTGTTCTCTCTGTGTGACTTTAACCTCCTCCCATTCTTTTTTCTCTTTTGCTCATCGCCCAAATCTCGTCTTACATCCTCATGGTACAGTCCAGACCAGACCAACTCCTGCACAGCCCCCTGGCGTGGGGCGGAGCCTGGCACGGCCTCACCGGCGCCAAAGGACCCACCCAGCTTCTCCTCATCCAACAACCATCCATCCCCGCCCCCACGTCCGGTCCCGTCGCCGCGCCGCAAAACCATCCGAAGAAAGGCACTGGCCGCAGCAACCAGGCGCACAAGAATTCCTACCTGCCCATTTTGAATTCGTACCCCCGCATCGCGCCTCACCCCAGGAAGGAGAGCCACGAGAGTAAGGGTGGTTTGCGGGCTGGCGGCGGGAAAGAAAGCGGAAGCGAAGGCCAAAGTCGGAGCAAGAGAGTGTGCACCGAGGAGGAGAAGAGAGAGGCTGTTTCGACCACGACGCACCTCCTCAAACCGCAGCAAAAGGACGTCAGGGTTCATTCTTACTCACAGCACAAAAGCCGGTCGAGTCACCACTCCACGACCGGCCAGGCGCACTCTACGACTCAATCGAAAAGCCACCACTCACAACAAAGCTCGAGCTCGAACAGCATCAGCTCCCCGTCCGTCTCCAGTTCGCAAACACCCTCGCCGCCATGCTCCTCGGACTCTCCGTCGTCCTCCTCTTCGCCCTCGTCGTCGGCCGCGCACAGCCCCTACCGACCGAACCCGGACAGCACTTCGATGAGGCAGCGTCGCTTTTTCAACACTGCCGAGATCCTGAACCAGTCGGGCCTGCTCGCTATAACGCTCCGCACCAAGGAGCTGCTCAAACAGAACGTGGCGACCGAGCGGGAGATCGCCCAGCTCCGACAGCACACGCAGTACCTTTGCCAGGCGGCGCAGGCGAGTCAAACCGGGTCCAACGAGAGCGTGCAGAATCTCGAGAAGCTGGTCCAGGCCATGAACGATTCGGGGTCGTACCCAGAGCTGGATTTGAACCAACTGAAAGCACTTAGCAACCAACAAAGCAGAGGCAAAGACGATGGCGATAAGAACAAGACAAATCCTTCGACAAATGCGATGCCCGCTGTAATATCTTTGCACAACATCGACGACGGGACATCTCCGCCTTCTCCTTTGTTCGCACCTTCTCCAGAAGCAGAAGCGACGGAGCACGGCGACGCAGTTTTGGAAGATTCAGTCCAGGCGCATAGATCCGCCGTTACTGACAAAGGCTTGAGCGATCTCACAATGTTGCCGGAAAGTTCGACACGCGATGACTATCTGCTCTAGCTTTGACTCATAAGAAATGCAGCTTTTCAACGTTTCATCGAGCAAATATAGAGCTCCTGCACCACGTGACTTAAATTGGTTAAAGGCGCCATTACAGCAGGGAAGATATAGCGGATGGATGAATGGCAAAAAGCCAAAAAATTTTTATCTTCATCTTAAAAATTAATCATATTAAACATTAGCAACCCTCTAGTATGTTTTTAAACAGAAAACATTGCCCCAAAATCTGCAAAATCTGGACATCTGATTCACTTTCCTCCACCTAAAATCATCAAAAAGTGTCTCTGGAGATGTTTTCGAGAAATACACTTTATTATTAATACTGGTACATAATCGTTTACTGATATTGACAATTAAAATGATGTGATCATATTAAAATAGTGAAAAAATGTCATCAAATGTGAAGCTGTTGCACATGACAGCAGGATAATTCACTCATGTCAATGTAATAAACACCTGAAAATCACAGGCTTAACTTTAGTTTGTGATTTTATTAAACAGTCAATTATGCAAACAGTGTTTTGAAAAGCATTTGTGATTGTTTTTCTCTTTCTCTTGCTCAATTAACAGATTAATACTAATTGAATTGCCAATACACAACGTTAATGAAGTCAAAATCATTATGCGACAACGGGTTAACACATTAGTCAGTTTAGTTGCAGAAATCCACTTCTCATCAATCTGGAGCTCTGTCTTTCTTCTTCCCTTGATCATTTGTTTATCCCGCTGCACAAAAGTTAGTTAGTTTCAATGCGCCAATTGCATGACGACGACAGCAGGAGCTCTATAAAGTTGTCTTTATGGGTTTAAGGATAAAACATGATTAGTGTGCTATAACCATCATCATATAATATATTTTCCTACTTTGATATGGCATCAATGTCTTCGGCATCTATGTCTTGTGTGTGCCGAATGAGGTGGCCACATTTAGCAACATATTCTCTTTTTAAATTGTATCTAATAATGTAATTTAGTTAGTTTGGCTTGACGTGAAATCCAAAAATGCAAGTGGACTGATACAACCATTAAAATAAGTGGTCATTACCTCTTTGATGGACTGTATATACTCATCATTTTTACTTGCAGCTTGAGACTCATTGTGTAAGATTTATTGGTTTCATTTGTTTTAAGGTGGTATCACATGATCTTTTGGAAATATGAAAGATGTAAATATCAGCTGAAGCAGGATGCATTATATAGTATAATATGAACAGACTTTCTGCTGGACCTACTGCACCTGTTGCTTCTTTGTAGATTTAGATTTTAGATTTGACGGCTTCTTCTTCTGACGCACAGATATGGAAGATAATTTGTGCTCGATTTTGAATTTGAATGTGGGTGAATTTCTTAACTCTAACCCTGAAAAAACATGATCCTTTTGAATTTCAGTTTTTCTCTGTTTTTAAAATTAAAAATTACCATATAAATATTCAATGCATGGATTTTTAAGGCCTCAAATTCAACAGTTCAAATTTAAAGTGTAAAATTTGTAGTGTATTTATCGAAGTGAAGCATTAACGAATGATCCAAATGAGTCAATCTTTGACACGGGACTCCACTGTGAAAATTTTCAATGCAGATTTTTCAGACAGATATGAAGACTTGAAAATCTATGTGTTGAATATTTAAAAGGTACATTTTTCATTTAGAATGTTTTAACGGCGAAAAACTTTTTTTTTTTTTCTGGGTAAAAAATTCAGAGTTAGAAATTTTCTAGTATTTAAAATTCAAAATCTGATGAAACAAATGCCCGTTCATACACAGACGGGTTGATGCTGATGATGGATGTGACCAAGGGAGTTCCAAATGGTTGTGTCAGTGACTAAAACACACGACAGGACACTGACGTTGCACAATGTAGTTTAGTAGTGCATTTTTACTGTATTATTATTATTTTTTTTTTTTATGATGATGATTAGACACAGTGCACAGTGGATATTTCAGATTTCTTCACTCAGCTCCTCTTGAATGTCCTAAGTGAGCATGGAGAGGACGTGGAATGTTTTTTTCTCTTCAATTGTAACAATTTACAATCATTGTGTTTAGAAGCAATTTAGCGGCTTTTGAATCAGTATTTTACATTTATGCCCTGCTGCTTTTCAAACTAACAATAAATCTGCTCTTGACCACATCTGTGTACGTTCTTTACAGAGTGTTATGAATGCCTCGACTTTATTAGAGCTGCAACTAATGATTTTTTTGGTAATCCATTAGTCTAGCGATTATTCTTTCAATTAATTGATTAGATGTCTAGACTAGGCTTGTGAGATTTTTACAAAATTTTACTCAAATAAAGCTGACATGAAACCTTTTGATGATGTCCTGGCGGAGAATATTTAAAGATGAACACGCACAAATCAGAAAAAAACAGTTTACCTGTATCTTGTGTCCTTTTTTGCATGATTTCTGCTCTGTTTGAGTAATAAAACCTCTTCTTTCAGCACATAGAATGTTTTGAAGTCAGTGAATAGACAAGTTAACAATTATTTGATTATTTAATTAGTTAACAACCATTTCTTTAATAGATTAGTTGTGATTAATTAATTAACTTGTTGCAGTTTGAAACTTTTTAATAAAAGCAATATGGTATTGCAATAACTATTCTTCTTGGGGCCAACATAAAACAGCACACAGACAATTACATTTAAATGTACATTTCCCTAATATAAAATGTACATTCGTTAGTGAAAATGTTTTACCAACAATGTTAGTCCACATGCAAATGTCTAATATAGTATAAAATGTTTTACTTTAACAGTATCTTACAAATTTCAGAATTCAAAAACGATTTTCTCTTGCTCTCTCTTTTTTTTTTTACTTTGTTATTTAACAATATCTCATCTTTATGTAATTTCTTCATTACGTATAGCTTGCTTTAATTTCTTTAAATTTTCTTTAAATAATAGCAACTAAACTGTAAAGACAACGATCAAGCAGACGTTGAATTGCAGGATTTCTTACCGTTTGTCTCAAGATCGTGAAGTGATGTCATATGTTTTACAGTAGGTGGCACTGTCACCCGGTGCACAATGAGACGCATGAGGCTACTTCCGTGCTTAGTTTGTGTAACTCATTTACTTTATTTTAATAAGTTTATCTCTTCCACTGGGGAGGCTTAATGCAAAATATTAGGTGCTGCATCCAGTGATCTCATCTATTCATGGCAATTTGACTTTTAACTTGTCTTTTGCAAATGCATTATATTGATATGTATTAATTACCATAACCTATAATGCCTATAATGTTCTTGTATAACATTATTGCGTAACTTGTGATATAAATAGATGTAATAATCAGAGTTGCAGATACTTAAGTGCAAGACTGAAGAAATAAGTCTGGACACAACACTGAGGTCGGTAAGTAAGTGACTTCTTGTTAGGAGGGAATATACTGTGTTACGTGAACAATAAAGTTACATTGATTACAATATGTGGTAAATCTTTATTCAGTTCATGCACATCATCACAAAAAAATCTACAAACTGCTCTCCAGAAAACTGCATTGACAAATTGTAGTACATTAATATACTTTGTACCATGTCTGAAAACAAAACTAAATAATTTATAACAATTTCACGCATTAACTCTTTATAATAATATTTTTGTAATAGAAATATTGTAGCTCATAATACACTTTTCTAGGATCAGTGTGTTGTTAGCAATGCTTTTTTTTTGCTGACATTATCATCATTAAAAAATCTTGAAAAAAATCTGCTGAAAATTACACAAAATAAAAACAAATGAAACAAACATCACACCGGGGAGACTCAACACTCACTCCATCAAAAGGTTACACATAATTTATACACTAGGGATGCTAGCGAGGGTACCTGACCTGGGGTGTAAATTTGTAAATTTTATGTTTTCTATAAAAGAGTATCTTGTAAAAGCAGCACTTTGTGGCACAAATAAGACCTCTGTGTGCTGTCTGCATCTAATAATAAAGTATTTTGTCTCGAAGTAAGCGCTAAAACAGTGCTGTGATTGGCTGTACTTGGGTGGTCCTCCTCAGTTTCACTTTGTCGTCTGAAAAAAAGCTGTTTTAAGGCTGTGCACAGGACCGAGAATTAATATAAATTTTAACAACATGCCAAAGGGTTTGAGAGCACGAAGGACGAGTTAGATAGATTTAAAAACCTACGTCTGGTTCAGCAGTGTGAAAATCAAGTACCCCAGCTTTAATTCAACAAAATAAAGGTATTTTGATTTGTCAAATGAAAAAATCTGTGACATTAGCCGAGCATTAGCCCAGTGTATAATACAATATCCTAGTGTGATGTCATCATTTGCAACCAGGAAGTGATATTACAAAACTAAAAAATAGATAAATCGGATAAAGCATATACATTTTTTAAGCAACATTTTAAATATATTTATCTTATCTTATCATTAGTTGTAGTCCAACCTGTCATAGGCACTTTAAAGGGTATTTACGTCCATATTAAGATGTAAGTTTGTTGTTGTTGTTGTTTTCAGGGCATTCTTGTTGGCAGCAGGCACAGCAGCGGCAGCAGCAGCTATAGCAGTAATGTTGGATCTGACAGAAGAGTCCAGAGTCTGCGACATGTGCTTCAGCTCCATCTCTGGTGGAACCTTCTAGAGTTTCCTGCTCAGCGAACGAGTCCAGTTGTGAGGTTTGATTGGCTTTGTCACTAGTTTTCAATGTCCTGGACGGCGTTTTCTGGACATTAAGCATCTCAATCTCGCTGATCATTTGAAGTTTGAGTCGCTGTAACTCACTGTACTTTTCATCTCTGACTTTGGTGTCTTGTTCCTGAGAACACTGCGGCATATTATCGTCCACGGTCTTATGCTCTACTGTTGTGTCTTTATCCCGTTGTGTCCATGGTCTCTTCACAAACGTGTTGATGGTTTTTATTCTCGTCTCCAGGTTGCTCTTCAGCTGCTGTCCCCTTTGCTTCATGTGATCAATCTCTTTACGTTCCTTGGTCGTTTCCTTCCACAACTGTCTCAAATAATCTTTTTTAGACACTTTCTCAACAGAGGAAATGGTCAAACTTTCCACGGACGAGGACAGACTTGATTGCCATTCATTTTCTTCTTTTAATTCCGTTTCTTGAGCTTTTTGGGCAGACTTTTTGATTATTCCGTAAGGATCAAACACATCTAATTGCATATTTTGATTGTGAGTTTGCGTTTTTCCATCTTGCTTTTGTCGAATGGTCTTTACGCTTTCAGACGCCAACACAACTTCTCCTCGCTTCCAAGTCGATGCTTCAGTTTGCGATGCTTTTTCACACATCGTTTTTGTTTTAGTTTTCTCCTTTTGTCTTGCATCGTAATAAGAAACAATTTTATTTTTCATTTTCTTCAGTTCTTCACGTTTTTTCTCAGCGTCTCTACTTAACTGAAGCATGTTTACATCGATCAACTTAATTCTTTGTATATTTTCTTCCATTTGAGTTTGACAACGCTGTTTGAACTTGACCCAGAGCTCTTCGATAGACTTTGCTGCTAATTTAAGATAATTTCTTTGAGATTCTAGCTGAGACAATTTCACTTCGAACTGTTGCTTTTCATTTTGGAGCATTGCCTTCTCTGCCTCAACACTTTCCTTCATTCGATTGAGATGTTCCATGTCTTTTTGTAGTCTTTCCTCTTCATTTTGTAGTCCTGCTTTCCTGATCTCTATCTCGTTTTTCTCATTGTCTAAATCTCGCTTTGTCTTTTCGAATAGCGCATTTTGATCCTGGATGTCTAACTTTAAAGCCTCCAAGTGTCCGCACTCTTTCTTCACAGTTTCTCTAAGTGATTCTAGTTCTTTTCTTTCATTTTGGAGTTTTTCACGATCTTGCCTTTCTACTGTCGCAACAAACAAGTCATCAATCATTTGATGATTTTTAGTTTTTAGTAAATTCACAAGAGCTGACCTTTCCATTTCAAAAATCTTACAATAACTCGCCAAGTTCTCTTTTATTGCATTCAGTTCTGCAAGTTTTTGTTTCAACGCAGAGCTTGCAGTCACTATCTGTTCTTGGTTTAGTTCAATTTGCTGTTCTTTGCTTGTGAAACTGCACATTTTTTCCTTAATTGCTGCTAGAAAACGTTGTAGAATATCTTTAAGTTTAGTTAGATCTCGTTCAGAGTGATCCAGTTTTAATGGTATCGTTTTCTCTGTTTTAATAACACTTGCTTCGGTTTGTGGTTCTTTTTCTGTTTGAGTATTGTCCAGATTTGCAGTTTCAGCTTGAACTGAAATGTCTGTTTCTTGGACTTGTGACTTGTTTAGAAATGTTTTAAGATGATCTTTGCTTTTCTGAACAGAAGCAGACATTTCTTTAAGGCTGGTGTTTTCCGTCTTCATCTCACCAATAATCCAACAAAGATCATTTTTATTGCGTTGTAACTCTTCCAAAGTGTTTTTCATGAAATCATTTGCTGCCTTCAAGTCTTGAATTTGTTTGTGTAATCTTTCGTCATATTTTCTGAAGTTGGGTCTGATTGGCTCGTACTCGTGTGTCTGCGTTGCCTTTTCTGCACCTTCAGACTTAATTGTTTCTTTCGTTTTAATGTGTCTCCTGGAGAAAGTATTGGTGAGGCTTTCCATTTCCCTTCGAACCAACTCAGAACACAGCATCATTCTGCTCTTCTTCTGATCCAGCCGAGCACAGTTTTGCTCCAGTTTGAGACACAATTTCAAAATCTTGTCATTGTCTTCATCCAGTTGCTGTATTTTCTTCTCCATAACTTCGCCGCTTTGTTTCGTCAACTGTTTAAGACGAATACTTAGTTGCTCCATAGATGCCGTTTTTCTTGCAAGTTCTTTCTCTCTCATTTTCAAATCTTCTTCTCTTTGTTTGCACGCAGCCAAAAACTTGTCTCTTTCTTGAGCCAAGTTTATGACAGATTGAGTGAGCTGTTCTGAGTCTGAGGTGGCATCTCCTCTTTTGACCAATGCGGCATTTTCTAAAGTAACTGGCTCCATGTGCAGTTCTTGCATCATCTCATCAAGTCTGTCTTTTCTGCTCTGAAGATTAAGAACAAAATCTTTCAAGTGCGTATTCACTCTTTTTATTTCTAACGTTTGTAAATCAGTTTGTTCCATTTTCTTCAGAAGTTCAGTCTTTGTCATTTGGAGCATGTCTACATTTCCTCTGATATCTTCCAGTAGTTTCCCAAACCTGCTCTTGAATGCGTGGACGTCATTTCTTATCTTCTGCATCTCTTCTTTCTCTCTGTCCATCTTGTCTCTCTCTAGTTCCAGCTCCTTTCTCTGCTGCTTCACTGTCTCCACAAAGTTTCTCTCCAGCACAAGTTGTTGCTTTTGTCCTGCAAAAAGAGACAGTGCGCCTTCAAGAGTGTCCTTAAGTCCCTCCAACAGCTGAGTGCAGTTGTCCATCTTGTCTCTGTCCTGGTCCCGAGCCGTGATCCTCTGCCTCAGTGTGTCAATGTCCTGTACGTGTCGTTGTAACGTGCTCGTCTTGTGTTGCAGGAGTTCTTTCAGGTGGTTCAGCTGCTCTCTCACAGTCTGGAGCTGCTCTCGTCTTGTTTCCAGCTCTGTGTCCATCTGCTCTTGTTGTTTCTGCAGCTTTACCCTGTCCATGTCCAAAGTGTCATTCTTCAAACTGAGCTGGTGCCTCTGCTCTCTGATGTCTTCCCAGGCTGACTCCAGATCCAAAACTGTGTGGACTACTTCAGTTTGGCAGAGCTCTTCTCTTTGTTTCAGTTTCTCGTCATGTCTTGTCACCGCCAGCTCCACTGCGTTTTTGTCCTCATGTGTGGGACTCAAAAATGCTGCTTCATTGTCTCGTAAATCCAACTGTTCTCTCTCAGTTTGTAATGTTCTCCTGTTTTCCTGAACCTGATGTTTCTCGTCACAGAGGAGTCTCGAAGCAGCTTGAGTCTCGTCTTGTTTCCTGTCAAAGTCCTTCCTCAGTTGTTTCATGTCTCCTCTCTCTGTCCTCAAGTGTCCCGTGGAGGTTGCCTGATCTTTCTTTTGTACATATGGTTCTTCAGTTTGTGTCTGTCTTTCTTGTCTCATAATTTTTTCTCGTTGTTCAACTTCCTGTCTTTTCATTTCCAGTTCCATCCTCTCGTTTTGAAGCTTTTGTTTTTCTTCATCGAGAAGGGTCATTTTGGCTGGAGCATCTTGTTCTTTCATGTCAGGATTCTTCCTTAGTTCTTCCATTTCTCGTATTTCCGCTTGTAGTTGTTCAGTGGACATTTGTACATCTTTGAATTGTTCTTTTTCACTGTGTAATGTCCCACTTTTCTCTTGAAGCTTCTGTTTCTCTTCCTGGATAATGTTCATAGTGATGTCAATCTCATGTCTTTTTCTATCTAAATTCTCCCTTAGTTCTTCCACTTGTTGTCTTTCTGCTTGTAGTTGTTCTTTAGATGTTTGTAGAGCTTTGATTTGTATCTCCACTTCTTCTTGTTTAAGTTTTAGTTTGAGCGCTTCTTGTTGCGCCAAATGGTCTTGCTGTTCTTGTTCTTGGAGCTTCTGTTTTCCACCAATAATATCGGTCATTGTGTCTGCGACAACTTTTTCTTTCCTGTTGACTTCATCCTTTAATATTTCCAAATGTTCTCTCTCAGTTTCCAACATTCTCCTTTCTTGTTGAAGCTGATGTTTTTCTTTGTTAATCATATTCGTAGCAACCTCAAAGGCATGTCTTCCTCTGTCAAATTCTATCATTAGCTCTTCCATCTGTAGTCTCTCGGCTTGCAGTTGTCCGGTGGAGATTTGCAGTTCTTTCATTTGTGCCTTTAGCTCATTTTGTCTCAGCTCTAGTTTAAGAGCATCTTGTTTCAGTCGTTCCACTTCCTGTTTCTTTAACTCCAACTCTTCCTTTTCTTGGCGAAGCTTCGGTTTCTCCTCACTGATTATGCTCAGAGTGGCCTCATATCTTTCTCTTTCCTCTTGTTGTCTTTCAGGTTGTAGATGTTGAGTGGAGCTTTCAAGATCTTTGACTTGTGTCTCGACCTCTTGCCTCAGTTGTAGTGTGGCAGCTTCTTGTGTCATATCATCCTCTCGTTCTATTTTTTGTTTCTCTATCTCCAACTCTGTCCTCTCTTGGTGAAGCTTCGGCTTCTCCTCACTGATTATGCTAAGAGTGGCCTCATATCTTTCTCTTTCCTCTTGTTGTCTTTCAGGTTGTAGACGTTGACTGGAGCTTTCAAGATCTTTGACCTGTGTCTCGAGCTCTTGCCTCAGTTTTAGTTCAGCAGCTTCTTGTTGTGTCATATCGTCTTCTTTTTCCATTTTTTGTTTCTTTATGTCCAAGTCTGTCCTCTCTTGGTGTGTCTCAACCTCTCCTTGCCTTAATTTTAGTTCGGCAGCTTCTTGTTGTGGCATATCGTCTTCTCGTTGTTCGGTGGAGATTTGTATCTCTTTGAATTGTGTGTCCAGTTCTTCTTGTCTCAGTTTAAGTTGTGACTTATCATCTTCTTTTTCCACTTCCTTTCTCTTAATTTCCAGGTCTGTTCTCTCTTTTTCAAGCTGTTGTTTCTCTTCTTTGAGAATGGTCATTGTGGCTGAAACCTCTTGTTCCATCCTTTTTACTTCCTCCTTTAATACACTTAAACGTTCTTCATCACTTTGCAAAGTTCTACTTTTCTCTTGAAGCTTCTGTTTCTCTTCCAGGATCAGGTTCATAGTGATGTCAATCTCTTGTCTTTTTCTATCTAAATCCTCCCTTAGTTCTTCCACTTGTTTTCCCTCCACCTTAAGCTGTTCGTTTGAACTCTGGATACCTTTGAATTGTACTTCCAGATCTTTTTGTCTCATCTCTAGTTCTAGTCCTTTGAGTTCTTGCTCATGTTCCATTTCCTGTCTCTTCACATCAAGGGCGTTTTTAGCCTCTTGCAATTCCTTATTCAACGCTGTTCTTAGTCCTTCCAGTTCTTCTCTTTCAGTCTGCAATTCCTGGCTGCCTTTTTCCAGTTCTTCTGGTTCAGTTTTTAGGGTTGTATCCAGTGTAGGTTGTTCTTGTTTAGAGGTAATTGTGTCTATTGCATTCTGAACCTCTTTATATTTCAGTTGGACATCATGGGCTAACTCTTTTAACCTTCTTTTCTCTGTGATCATGTCTTCCAACAGTGAATCGACCTGGTTCTTTATTTGTGTCAGAAGATCCCCCATGTCCTTCAGTTTATCTTTTTCATTTTTCATATCTTGTTGATATTTCCCCAATTTTTCCAACTCCTTTTCTTGATTCTTTATGTCCAGGTTATCTTCCTCCAATAATTCTTCAGAAACCAAAGTGTCCTCCTTTTCAGGTTTCTCATGTTTCGCATCTTTATCTTTAATTTCAGATAAAATTTGAGTGACACCGGCTTTTAGTTTACCCAGTGATTCCTTGTAATAGACTATGTTTTCTTTTTGGTCGTTCAAGGCATAACGATCTTGCTTCAGCGCAGTGAAAAGACTTTGAATGTCTTCTTTGTTTTTTCTTATTCTGGTTGACAGGCCTTGAATTTCTTCCTGCAGGCTTTTAATTTGTTGCTGAAGAGTATCCATTGCTCTTAGAGTAAGTTTCTTAGTGTCACTTGTATGTCTCTCTGCTCTGATTATGTCTGGGGCTGCATCATTTTCTTTTCTAATCTGATTCAGTTTCTCTTTATACCATTGCAGGTCGTCTTCACATTGCTGTTTTAGTTCTTGCTGCTTGAAAACAATAGATTTCAGTTGACTTCTTTGTGTCTGAATGTCTGCTGCAGTGCTTTTCTTTATATTGTCCAGTAGGCGGGCTATGTTTTCTGTTTTCCCTTTCAGCTCTGCTTTTAAGATGACCAACTTGTGTACAACGTTTTGGATCATTTGACACTTTTGCTCTAATCTACCGGAAAGCTGTAGCTCCTTTTTTTCTCCATCTTCACTCAGCTCCTGTTGCGTGTCAAGTTCTTGTTGACATTCCACTTTCTGTGTCTTGATTTCCAGTTCTGCCCTCAGTTCTTGAAGTTGACTTTTCTCTTCCTCAACCTGTGTCATTGCAGCAATTGCTTCTGTTTGTTTTCTCTCAGCTTCCTTCATTGGCCTTTCCAGGTTTTCCTTTTCAGCTTGTAATTTAGTTCTGCTTTGCTCTACATTGATGAAGCTTATTGCAGTTTTAGTTACTGTCCTTTTTTGGTCCAGGTCTTTCCTCAGCTTCTCCAGTTCTTGTTTTTCTTCCTGCCATAGCTGACGGTAAGCTTGAAGCTCTTTAAATCCTGCCTCCAGTTTATTTTGTCTTTGCGCTAGTTCTTGTTTCAGTTTGTCTTGTTGGCGTTCTATTTCTTGTCCCTTCATGTCCAGCTCTGCCCGCATTTTCAGAAACTGCTGTTTCTCTTTATCCATGTAGCTCTTGGCAACTTCATTTAGTATGCTTTTCTTTTTAATTTCTTCCATCAAGGCCTTCACTTGTTCTTTGTCACTTTCTGATTTCCTTCTGCTTTCCTGAAACTGTTGTTTGTGCTCCTTTATGAGACTCATAGCTATTTCATTTCCTTTTCTTTCACTGTCAGTGTCTTTCCCTGATTCTTTTTCAGCTTGTAACTTTCTGATGCTCTCCTGTATTTGTTCTTTTTCTTTATAACAAACGTCTTGAGCAGTTTTAGTTGCTGTCCTTTCTTGGTCCAGGTCTTTCCTCAGATCTTCAAGTTGTTGTTTCTCTTCTTTCCACAGCTGACTATAAGTTTGGAGCTCTTTAAATCCTGTCTCCAATTTATTTTGTCTATGTTCTAGTTCTTGTATCAGTTTGTCTTGTTGGCGTTCAACTTCTTGTCTCTTCATGTTCAGTTCAGCCTGCATTTTTAGAAGTTGCTCTTTTTCTTCATTGATGTTACTCTTAGCAGCATCAGTCTCTAAACAACTCATTTTCACCTGCTCCATCAAAGCTTTAACTTGTTCTTTGTCACTTTCTAATTTTCTCCTGCCTTCCAGAAGCTGTTGTCTCTCTTGATTTATGAGTCTCAAAGATACTTCATTTTCCTGTCTTTGTCTGTCGAGGTCTTTCCTTGATTCCTCCATCTGTTCTCTGTCTTTCGTCAGCAAATCATTGGAACTTGGCAACTCTTGAATTTGAGTCTCTAATTCATTTTTACTCAGTTCTAGTTCTGTAGTGAATGTGACTTCTTGCCATTTTAATGAATCTTGTTGATGCTGGACTTCCTTTCTTTTTTTCTCCACCTCTTTTGCCTCATGGTGAAGTTTCTGTTTTTCTTCATTGAAGAGGGCCATTGCAGTTTTAGTTGCTGTCCTTTCTCGAGCCATGTCTTTCCGCAGATCTTCCAATTGTTGTTTCTCTTCCTGCCACAGCTGACTGTAAATTTGGAGCTCGTTGAATCCTGTTTCCAGTTTATTTTGTCTTATGTCTAGTTCTTGTTTGAGTTTCTCTTGTTGGCGTTCTACGTCTTGTTTTTTCATGTCCAGCTCTGCCCGCATTTTCAGGAACTGCTGTTTCTCTTCATCCATGTAGCTCTTGGCAGCTTCATTTTCAAGATTTTTCTTTTTTACTTTGTCCATCAAGGCCTTCAGTTGTTCTTTGTCACTTTCTGATTTTCTTCTGCTTTCCTGAAGCTGTTGTTTCTGCTCCTTTAAGAGGCTCAAAGCGATTTCATTTTCTTCTCTTTGTCTGTCTACGTCTTTCCCTGAATCTTTTTCAGCTTGTAACTTTCTGATGGTCTTTTGTATTTGTTCTTTCTCTTCATAACAAATGTCTTGAGCAGTTTTAGTTGCTGTCCTTTCTTTCTCCAGGTCTTTCCTCGGATCTTCCAGTTGTTGTTTCTCTTCCTGCCACAGCTGACTGTAGGTTTGGAGCTCTTTAAATCCTGTTTCCAGTTTATTTTGTCTTTGTTCTAGATCTTGTCTTAGTTGGTCTTGTTGGCGTTCTACTTCCTGTCTCTTGATGTCCAGTTGTGCCCATATTTTTAGAAATTGCTCTTCATTGATGCAGCTCTTGGTAGCCTCAGTCAATGTTTCCACTTGTTCTTCGCCCCTTTCTAATTTTCTCTTACCTTCTTGAAGCTGTTCCAGAGCAACTTTCATCTCTTGTCTTTGTCTGTCCAGGTCTTTCTTTGATTCTTCCATCTGTTCTCTGTCTATCATCAGCAACTCAGTGGAACTTTGCAGCTCTTGAATTTGAGTCTCCAATTCTTTTTCACTCAACTCTAGATCTGTTGTGGCTGTAAGTTGTTGTTTCAGAAAATCTGGTTGAATCTGGACTTCCAGTCCTTTCTTCTCCACCTCTTTTGCCTCCTGATGAAGTTTCTGTTTTTCTTCATTAATGTGGGCCATTGCTTCTGCAATTTCCTTTTGTTGCCTGTTCACATCCTCCACTAAGATGTCAAGCTTCTCTTTTTCAGCTAGTAGTGTCCTTCTGCTCTCTTCTAGTTGTTCTTTCTCTTTGTAACAACTGTCTTGAGCAGTTTTACTTTCTGTCTTATCTCGATCCAGATCTTTCCTCAGATCTTCTAATTGCTGTTTCTCTTCCTTCCACAGCTGACTATAAGTTTGGAGCTCTTTAAATCCTGTTTCTAGTTTACTTTGTCTTTGTTCTAGTTCTTGTTTCAGTTTGTCTTGTTGGCGTTCAACCTCCTGTCTCTTGATGTCCAGTTCTGCTCGCATTTTTAGAAGTTTCTGTTTTTCTTCATTGATGCTGCTCTTGGTAGCCTCAGTCTCTAAACGACTCATTTTCACCTGCTCCAACAATGCTTCCACTTGTTCTTTGTCACTTTCTGATTTTCTCCTGCCTCCCTGAAGCATCTTTTTCTCTTCAATTATCAGTCTCATAGAAACTTCATTTTCTTGTTTTGTTCTGTCAAGGGCCTTGATTGTTTCATCCATCTGTTCTCTGCCTTTCTTCAGCAACTCAGCGGAACTTTGTAGCTCTTGAATTTGTGTCTCCAATTTCTTTTCTTTCAATTCTATTTCTGTTGTAGCTGTGAATTCTTGTTGTTTCAAGGAATCTTGTTGTTGCTGTACTTCTTGTCTTTTCTTTTCCACTTCTCTCGCCTCACTGTGAAGTTTCTGTTTTTCTTCATCAATGTGGGCCACTGCGTCTGCAGTTTCTTTTTGTTTCCTGTTCACACCCTCCACTAAGATTTCCAGCTTCTCTTTTTCAGCTTGTAACACTCTTACTCTCTCTTTTGTTTGTTCTTTCTCTTCGTAACAAATGTTTTGAGCAGTTTTAGTATTTATCCTTTCTCGATCCAGGTCCCTTCTCAGATCTTCCAGTTGCTGTTTCTCTTCCTGCCACAGCCGACTGTAAGTTTGGAGCTCTTTAAATCCTGTCTCAAGTTTAATTTGTCTTTGTTTCAGGTTGTCTTGCTTACGTTCTACTTCGTGTCTCTTGATGTCGAGCTCTACCCTTATTTTCAGAAGCTGTTGTTTCTCTTCATCCATGTAGCTCTTGGTGGCTTCATTTTCAAGGCTTTTCTTTGTTACTTCTTCCATCAAGACCTCTATTTGTTCTTTGTCACTTTCTAATTTTCTCTTGCCTTCCTGAAGCTGTTGTTTTTCTTCATTCATGAGTCTCAAAGCAACTTCTGTTTCTTGTCTTTTTCTGTCAAGGTCATTCCTCGATTCTTCCAACATTTTTCTGTCCATCTTCAGCAACTCATTGGAACTTTGCAGCTCTTGAATTTGAGTTTCCAATGCTTTTTTATTCAACTCTAGTTCTGTAGTGGCTGTGAGTTCTTGTTTCAGGAAATCTTGTTGATGCTGGACTTCCTGTCTATTCTTTTCCACCTCTCTTGCCTCTTGGTGAAGTTTATGTTTTTCTTCATCAATGTGGGCCATTGCTTCTGCAGTTACTTTTTGTTGCCTGTTGACATCCTCCACTAAGATTTCGAGCTTCTCTTTTTCAGCTTGTAACTTTCTGATGCTTTCCTTGACTTGTTCTGTATCTTCATAACAAATGTTTTGAGCAGTTTTAGTTGCTGTCCTTTCTCGATCCATGTCTTTCCGCAGATCTTCCAATTGTTGTTTTTCTTCCTGCCACAACTGAGTGTAAGTTTGGAGATCTTTGAATCCTGTTTCCAGTTTATTTTGTTTTATGTCTAGTTCTTTTTTCAGTTTGTCTTGTTGGCGTTTTATGTCTTGTCTCTCGATGTCTAGCTCTGCCCTTATTTTCAGAAGCTGTTGTTTCTCTTCGTCCATGTAGCTCTTGGCGGCTTCATTTTCAAGGCTTTTCTTTTTTACTTCTTCCATCAAGATGTTTATTAGTTCTTTGTCACTTTCTAATTTTCTCTTGCTTTCCTGAAGCTGTTGTTTTTCTTCATTCATGAGTCTCAAAGCAACTTCTGTTTCTTGTCTTTGTCTGTCAAGGTCATTCCTCGATTCTTCCAACATTTTTCTGTCTATCTTCAGCAACTCATTGGAACTTTGCAGCTCTTGAATTTGAGTTTCCAATGCTTTTTTATTCAACTCTAGTTCTGTAGTGGCTGTGAGTTCTTGTTTCAGGAAATCTTGTTGATGCTGGACTTCCTGTCTTTTCTTTTCCACCTCTCTTGCCTCTTGGTGAAGTTTATGTTTTTCTTCATCAATGTGGGCCATTGCTTCTGCAGTTTCTTTTTGTTGCCTGTTGACATCCTCCACTAAGATTTCGAGCTTCTCATTTTCAGCTTGTAACTTTCTGATGCTTTCCTTGACTTGTTCTGTATCTTCATAACAAATGTTTTGAGCAGTTTTAGTTGCTGTCCTTTCTCGATCCATGTCTTTCCGCAGATCTTCCAAATGTTGTTTCTCTTCCTGCCACAACTGAGTGTAAGTTTGGAGCTCTTTGAATTCTGTTTCCAGTTTATTTTGTTTTATGTCTAGTTCTTGTTTTCAGTTTGTCTTGTTGGCGTTTTATGTCTTGTCTCTCGAATATCTAGCTCTGCCCTTATTTTTCAGAAGCTGTTGTTTCTCTTCATCCATGTAGCTCTTGGCAGCTTCATTTTCAAGGCTTTTCTTTTTACTTCTTCCATCAAGACCTCTATTTGTTCTTTGTCACTTTCTAATTTTCTCTTGCCTTCCTGAAGCTGTTGTTTTTCTTCATTCATGAGTCTCAAAGCAACTTCTGTTTCATGTCTTTGTCTGTCAAGGTCATTCCTCGATTCTTCCAACATTTTTCTGTCTATCTTCAGCAACTCATTGGAACTTTGCAGCTCTTGAATTTGAGTTTCCAATCCTTTTTTATTCAACTCTAGTTCTGTAGTGGCTGTGAGTTCTTGTTTCAGAAAATCTTGTTGATGCTGGACTTCCTGTCTTTTCTTTTCCACCTCTTTTGCCTCTTGGTGAAGTTTATGTTTTTCTTCATCAATGTGGGCCATTGCTTCTGCAGTTTCTTTTTGTTGCCTGTTGACATCCTCCACTAAGATTTCGAGCTTCTCATTTTCAGCTTGTAACTTTCTGATGCTTTCCTTGACTTGTTCTGTATCTTCATAACAAATGTTTTGAGCAGTTTTAGTTGCTGTCCTTTCTCGATCCATGTCTTTCCGCAGATCTTCCAAATGTTGTTTCTCTTCCTGCCACAACTGAGTGTAAGTTTGGAGCTCTTTGAATTCTGTTTCCAGTTTATTTTGTTTTATGTCTAGTTCTTGTTTCAGTTTGTCTTGTTGGCGTTTTATGTCTTGTCTCTCGATGTCTAGCTCTGCCCTTATTTTCAGAAGCTGTTGTTTCTCTTCATCCATGTAGCTCTTGGCAGCTTCATTTTCAAGGCTTTTCTTTTTTACTTCTTCCATCAAGACCTCTATTTGTTCTTTGTCACTTTCTAATTTCCTCTTGCCTTCCTGAAGCTGTTGTTTTTCTTCATTCATGAGTCTCAAAGCAACTTCTGTTTCTTGTCTTTGTCTGTCAAGGTCATTCCTCGATTCTTCCAACATTTTTCTGTCTATCTTCAGCAACTCATTGGAACTTTGCAGCTCTTGAATTTGAGTTTCCAATCCTTTTTTATTCAACTCTAGTTCTGTAGTGGCTGTGAGTTCTTGTTTCAGTAAATCTTGTTGATGCTGGACTTCCTGTCTTTTCTTTTCCACCTCTTTTGCCTCTTGGTGAAGTTTATGTTTTTCTTCATCAATGTGGGCCATTGCTTCTGCAGTTTCTTTTTGTTGCCTGTTGACATCCTCCACTAAGATTTCGAGCTTCTCATTTTCAGCTTGTAACTTTCTGATACTTTCCTTGACTTGTTCTGTATCTTCATAACAAATGTTTTGAGCAGTTTTAGTTGCTGTCCTTTCTCGATCCATGTCTTTCCGCAGATCTTCCAATTGTTGTTTCTCTTCCTGCCACAACTGAGTGTAAGTTTGGAGCTCTTTGAATTCTGTTTCCAGTTTATTTTGTTTTATGTCTAGTTCTTGTTTCAGTTTGTCTTGTTGGCGTTTTATGTCTTGTCTCTCAATATCTAGCTCTGCCCTTATTTTCAGAAGCTGTTGTTTCTCTTCATCCATGTAGCTCTTGGCGGCTTCATTTTCAAGGCTTTTCTTTTTTACTTCTTCCATCAAGACCTCTATTTGTTCTTTGTCACTTTCTAATTTTCTCCTGCCTTCCTGAAGCTGTTGTTTTTCTTCATTCATGAGTCTCATAGCAACTTCTGTTTCATGTCTTTGTCTGTCAAGGTCCTTCCTAGATTCTTCCAACATTTTTCTGTCTATCTTCAGCAACTCATTGGAACTTTGCAGCTCTTGAATTTGAGTTTCCAATCCTTTTTTATTCAACTCTAGTTCTGTAGTGGCTGTGAGTTCTTGTTTCAGAAAATCTTGTTGATGCTGGACTTCCTGTCTTTTCTTTTCCACCTCTCTTGCCTCTTGGTGAAGTTTATGTTTTTCTTCATCAATGTGGGTCATTGCTTCTGCAGTTTCTTTTTGTTGCCTGTTGACATCCTCCACTAAGATTTCGAGTTTCTCTTTTTCAGCTTGTAACTTTCTGATACTTTCCTTGACTTGTTCTGTATCTTCATAACAAATGTTTTGAGCAGTTTTAGTTGCTGTCCTCTCTCGATCCATGTCTTTCCGCAGATCTTCCAATTGTTGTTTTTCTTCCTGCCACAACTGAGTGTAAGTTTGGATATCTTTGAATCCTGTTTCCAGTTTATTTTGTTTTATGTCTAGTTCTTGTTTCAGTTTGTCTTGTTGGCGTTTTTATGTCTTGTCTCTCAATATCTAGCTCTGCCCTTATTTTCAGAAGCTGTTGTTTCTCTTCATCCATGTAGCTCTTGGCAGCTTCATTTTCAAGGCTTTTCTTTTTTACTTCTTCCATCAAGACCTCTATTTGTTCTTTGTCACTTTCTAATTTTCTCTTGCCTTCCTGAAGCTGTTGTTTTTCTTCATTCATGAGTCTCAAAGCAACTTCTGTTTCTTGTCTTTGTCTGTCAAGGTCATTCCTCGATTCTTCCAACATTTTTCTGTCTATCTTCAGCAACTCATTGGAACTTTGCAGCTCTTGAATTTGAGTTTCTAATCCTTTTTTATTCAACTCTAGTTCTGTAGTGGCGTTGAGTTCTTGTTTCAGGAAATCTTGTTGATGCTGGACTTCCTGTCTTTTCTTTTCCACCTCTCTTGCCTCTTGGTGAAGTTTATGTTTTTCTTCATCAATGTGGGCCATTGCTTCTGCAGTTTCTTTTTGTTGCCTGTTGACATCCTCCACTAAGATTTCGAGCTTCTCATTTTCAGCTTGTAACTTTCTGATACTTTCCTTGACTTGTTCTGTATCTTCATAACAAATGTTTTGAGCAGTTTTAGTTGCTGTCCTTTCTCGATCCATGTCTTTCCGCAGATCTTCCAATTGTTGTTTCTCTTCCTGCCACAACTGAGTGTAAGTTTGGAGATCTTTGAATCCTGTTTCCAGTTTATTTTGTTTTATGTCTAGTTCTTGTTTCAGTTTGTCTTGTTGGTGTTTTATGTCTTGTCTCTCAATATCTAGCTCTGCCCTTATTTTCAGAAGCTGTTGTTTCTCTTCGTCCATGTAGCTCTTGGCGGCTTCATTTTCAAGGCTTTTCTTTTTTACTTCTTCCATCAAGACCTCTATTTGTTCTTTGTCACTTTCTAATTTTCTCTTGCCTTCCTGAAGCTGTTGTTTTTCTTCATTCATGAGTCTCAAAGCAACTTCTGTTTCACGTCTTTGTCTGTCAAGGTCCTTCCTAGATTCTTCCAACATTTTTCTGTCTATCTTCAGCAACTCATTGGAACTTTGCAGCTCTTGAATTTGAGTTTCCAATCCTTTTTTATTCAACTCTAGTTCTGTAGTGGCTGTGAGTTCTTGTTTCAGAAAATCTTGTTGATGCTGGACTTCCTGTCTTTTCTTTTCCACCTCTCTTGCCTCTTGGTGAAGTTTATGTTTTTCTTCATCAATGTGGGTCATTGCTTCTGCAGTTTCTTTTTGTTGCCTGTTGACATCCTCCACTAAGATTTCGAGTTTCTCTTTTTCAGCTTGTAACTTTCTGATACTTTCCTTGACTTGTTCTGTATCTTCATAACAAATGTTTTGAGCAGTTTTAGTTGCTGTCCTTTCTCGATCCATGTCTTTCCGCAGATCTTCCAATTGTTGTTTCTCTTCCTGCCACAACTGAGTGTAAGTTTGGAGCTCTTTGAATCCTGTTTCCAGTTTATTTTGTTTTATGTCTAGTTCTTGTTTCAGTTTGTCTTGTTGGCGTTTTATGTCTTGTCTCTCAATATCTAGCTCTGCCCTTATTTTCAGAAGCTGTTGTTTCTCTTCATCCATGTAGCTCTTGGCGGCTTCATTTTCAAGGCTTTTCTTTTTTACTTCTTCCATCAAGACCTCTATTTGTTCTTTGTCACTTTCTAATTTTCTCTTGCCTTCCTGAAGCTGTTGTTTTTCTTCATTCATGAGTCTCAAAGCAACTTCTGTTTCTTGTCTTTGTCTGTCAAGGTCATTCCTCGATTCTTCCAACATTTTTCTGTCTATCTTCAGCAACTCATTGGAACTTTGCAGCTCTTGAATTTGAGTTTCCAATCCTTTTTTATTCAACTCTAGTTCTGTAGTGGCTGTGAGTTCTTGTTTCAGGAAATCTTGTTGATGCTGGACTTCCTGTCTTTTCTTTTCCACCTCTCTTGCCTCTTGGTGAAGTTTATGTTTTTCTTCATCAATGTGGGCCATTGCTTCTGCAGTTTCTTTTTGTTGCCTGTTGACATCCTCCACTAAGATTTCGAGCTTCTCTTTTTCAGCTTGTAACTTTCTGATACTTTCCTTGACTTGTTCT
Organism: Rhinogobius similis; assembly: GCA_019453435.1. Taxonomy (NCBI): domain Eukaryota; kingdom Metazoa; phylum Chordata; class Actinopteri; order Gobiiformes; family Gobiidae; genus Rhinogobius; species Rhinogobius similis. The sequence continues at coordinate 1,402,015 of CM033621.1, forward strand.
GTATCTTCATAACAAATGTTTTGAGCAGTTTTAGTTGCTGTCCTTTCTCGATCCATGTCTTTCCGCAGATCTTCCAATTGTTGTTTCTCTTCCTGCCACAACTGAGTGTAAGTTTGGAGCTCTTTGAATCCTGTTTCCAGTTTATTTTGTTTTATGTCTAGTTCTTGTTTCAGTTTGTCTTGTTGGCGTTTTATGTCTTGTCTCTCAATATCTAGCTCTGCCCTTATTTTCAGAAGCTGTTGTTTCTCTTCATCCATGTAGCTCTTGGCGGCTTCATTTTCAAGGCTTTTCTTTTTTACTTCTTCCATCAAGACCTCTATTTGTTCTTTGTCACTTTCTAATTTTCTCTTGCCTTCCTGAAGCTGTTGTTTTTCTTCATTCATGAGTCTCAAAGCAACTTCTGTTTCACGTCTTTGTCTGTCAAGGTCCTTCCTAGATTCTTCCAACATTTTTCTGTCTATCTTCAGCAACTCATTGGAACTTTGCAGCTCTTGAATTTGAGTTTCCAATCCTTTTTTATTCAACTCTAGTTCTGTAGTGGCTGTGAGTTCTTGTTTCAGAAAATCTTGTTGATGCTGGACTTCCTGTCTTTTCTTTTCCACCTCTCTTGCCTCTTGGTGAAGTTTATGTTTTTCTTCATCAATGTGGGTCATTGCTTCTGCGGTTTCTTTTTGTTGCCTGTTGACATCCTCCACTAAGATTTCGAGCTTCTCATTTTCAGCTTGTAACTTTCTGATGCTTTCCTTGACTTGTTCTGTATCTTCATAACAAATGTTTTGAGCAGTTTTAGTTGCTGTCCTTTCTCGATCCATGTCTTTCCGCAGATCTTCCAATTGTTGTTTCTCTTCCTGCCACAACTGAGTGTAAGTTTGGAGCTCTTTGAATTCTGTTTCCAGTTTATTTTGTTTTATGTCTAGTTCTTGTTTCAGTTTGTCTTGTTGGCGTTTTATGTCTTGTCTCTCAATATCTAGCTCTGCCCTTATTTTCAGAAGCTCTTGTTTCTCTTCGTCCATGTAGCTCTTGGCGGCTTCATTTTCAAGGCTTTTCTTTTTTACTTCTTCCATCAAGACCTCTATTTGTTCTTTGTCACTTTCTAATTTTCTCCTGCCTTCCTGAAGCTGTTGTTTTTCTTCATTCATGAGTCTCAAAGCAACTTCTGTTTCTTGTCTTTGTCTGTCAATGTCATTGCTAGATTCTTCCAACATTTTTCTGTCTATCTTCAGCAACTCATTGGAACTTTGCAGCTCTTGAATTTGAGTTTCCAATCCTTTTTTATTCAACTCTAGTTCTGTAGTGGCTGTGAGTTCTTGTTTCAGGAAATCTTGTTGATGCTGGACTTCCTGTCTTTTCTTTTCCACCTCTCTTGCTTCTTGGTGAAGTTTATGTTTTTCTTCATCAATGTGGGCCATTGCTTCTGCAGTTTCTTTTTGTTGCCTGTTGACATCCTCCACTAAGATTTCGAGCTTCTCTTTTTCAGCTTGTAACTTTCTGATGCTTTCCTTGACTTGTTCTGTATCTTCATAACAAATGTTTTGAGCAGTTTTAGTTGCTGTCCTTTCTCGATCCATGTCTTTCCGCAGATCTTCCAAATGTTGTTTCTCTTCCTGCCACAACTGAGTGTAAGTTTGGAGCTCTTTGAATTCTGTTTCCAGTTTATTTTGTTTTATGTCTAGTTCTTGTTTCAGTTTGTCTTGTTGGCGTTTTATGTCTTGTCTCTCGATGTCTAGCTCTGCCCTTATTTTCAGAAGCTGTTGTTTCTCTTCATCCATGTAGCTCTTGGCAGCTTCATTTTCAAGGCTTTTCTTTTTTACTTCTTCCATCAAGACCTCTATTTGTTCTTTGTCACTTTCTAATTTCCTCTTGCCTTCCTGAAGCTGTTGTTTTTCTTCATTCATGAGTCTCAAAGCAACTTCTGTATCTTGTCTTTGTCTGTCAAGGTCATTGCTCGATTCTTCCAACATTTTTCTGTCTATCTTCAGCAACTCATTGGAGCTTTGCAGCTCTTGAATTTGAGTTTCTAATCCTTTTTTATTCAACTCTAGTTCTGTAGTGGCTGTGAGTTCTTGTTTCAGAAAATCTTGTTGATGCTGGACTTCCTGTCTTTTCTTTTCCACCTCTCTTGCCTCTTGGTGAAGTTTATGTTTTTCTTCATCAATGTGGGCCATTGCTTCTGCAGTTTCTTTTTGTTGCCTGTTGACATCCTCCACTAAGATTTCGAGCTTCTCTTTTTCAGCTTGTAACTTTCTGATGCTTTCCTTGACTTGTTCTGTATCTTCATAACAAATGTTTTGAGCAGTTTTAGTTGCTGTCCTTTCTCGATCCATGTCTTTCCGCAGATCTTCCAATTGTTGTTTCTCTTCCTGCCACAACTGAGTGTAAGTTTGGAGATCTTTGAATCCTGTTTCCAGTTTATTTTGTTTTATGTCTAGTTCTTGTTTCAGTTTGTCTTGTTGGTGTTTTATGTCTTGTCTCTCGATGTCTAGCTCTGCCCTTATTTTCAGAAGCTGTTGTTTCTCTTCGTCCATGTAGCTCTTGGCGGCTTCATTTTCAAGGCTTTTCTTTTTTACTTCTTCCATCAAGACCTCTATTTGTTCTTTGTCACTTTCTAATTTTCTCTTGCCTTCCTGAAGCTGTTGTTTTTCTTCATTCATGAGTCTCAAAGCAACTTCTGTTTCTTGTCTTTGTCTGTCAAGGTCATTCCTCGATTCTTCCAACATTTTTCTGTCTATCTTCAGCAACTCATTGGAACTTTGCAGCTCTTGAATTTGAGTTTCCAATCCTTTTTTATTCAACTCTAGTTGTGTAGTGGCTGTGAGTTCTTGTTGTGTCAGGAAATCTTGTTGATGCTGGACTTCCTGTCTTTTCTTTTCCACCTCTCTTGCCTCTTGGTGAAGTTTATGTTTTTCTTCATCAATGTGGGCCATTGCTTCTGCAGTTTCTTTTTGTTTCCTGTTCACATCCTCCACTAAGATTTCCAGTCTTTCTTTTTCAGCTTGTAGCTTTCTTCTGCTCTCTTTTATTTGTTCTTTCTCTTTATAACAGATGTCTAAAGCAGTTTTAGTTGCCATCCTTTCTCGATCCAGGTCTTTCCTCAAATCTTCCAATTGTTGTTTCTCTTCTTTCCACAGCTGACTGTAAGTCTGGAGGTCTTTAAATCCTGTGTCCACTTTATTTTGTCTTTGCTCTAGTTCTTGTTTGAGTTTGTTTTGTTGAAGTTCAACTTCCTGTCTCTTGATGTCCAGCTCTGCCTGCATTTTTAGAAGTTGGTGCTTCTCTTCATTGATGCTGCTCTTAGCAGCCTCAGTTTCCAAACATATAATTTTCATCTGCCCAATCAATGCTTCCACTTGTTCTTTGTCACTTTCTGATTTTCTCCTGCATTCTTGAAGATGTTTTTTCTCTTCATTTATGAGTCTCATAGCAACTTCATTTTCTTGTATTGTTCTTTCAAGGTCTTTCCTTGATTCTTCCAAAATTTTTCTGTCTATATTCTGCAACTCATTAGAACTTTGCAACTCCTGAATTTGTGTCTTCAATTTATTCTCTCTTAACTCTATTTCAAATGTGGCCACAAGTTCTTGTTGTTTTAAGGAATCTTGTTGATGCTGGGTTTCCTGTCTTTTCTTCTGCACCTCTTTTGCCTCTTGGTAAAATTTCTGTTTTTCTTCATTGATGAACGCCATTGCAGTTTTAGTAGTTGTTCTTTCTTGATCCAGGTCTTTTCTCAGCTCCTCCAGGTCTTGTTTCTCTTCCTGCCACAGCTGACTGTAAGTTTGGAGCTCTTTAAATCCTGTCTCCAGTTTATTTTGTCTTTGCTCTAGTTCTTCTTTCAGTTTGTCTTGTTGTCTTTCTACTTCTTGTCTCTTCATGTCCAGTTCTTCTTGCATTTTTAGAAGTTGCTGTTTTTCTTCATTGATGTTGGTCTTAGCAGCCTCAGTATCTAAACGACTCATTTTCACCTGCTCCATCAAAGCTTCAACTTGTTCTTTGTCACTTTCTGATTTTTTCCTGCTTTCCTGAAGTTGTTGTTTCTCTTCATTTATGAGTCTCAAAGATACTTCGTTTTCTTTTCTTAGTCTGTCCAGGTCTTTCTTTGATTCTTCCATTTGTTTTCTTTCTTGCTTCAGCAACTCATTGAAACTTTGCAGCTCTTGAATTTGTGCCTTCAATCTATTTTCTTTAAACTCTAGTTCCGTAGTGACTGTGAGTTCTTGTTTACTCAAGGAATCTTGTTGAAGCTGGATTTCATGTCTTTTCTTTTCCACCTCTTTTGCCTCTTGGTAAAGTTTCTGTTTTTCTTCATCAATGTGGGCCATTGCTTCTGCAATTTCCTTTTGTTGCCTGTTCACATCCTCTGCTAAGATTTCGAGCTTCTCTTTTTCAGCTTGTAACTTTCTGATGCTTTCCTTGACTTGTTCTGTATCTTCATAACAATTGTTTTGAGCAGTTTTAGTTGCAGTCCTTGTTTGATCCATGTCTTTCCGCAGATCTTCTAATTGTTGTTTCTCTTCCTGCCACAACTGAGTGTAAGTTTGGAGCTCTTTGAATTCTGTTTCCAGTTTATTACGTTTTATGTCTAGTTCTTGTTTCAGTTTGTCTTGTTGGCGTTTTATTTCTTGTCTCTCGATGTCTAGTCCTGCCCTTATTTTCAGAAGCTCTTGTTTCTCTTCATCCATGTAGCTCTTGGTGGCTTCATTTTCAAGGCTTTTCTTTTTTACTTCTTCCATCAAGACCTCTATTTGTTCTTTGTCACTTTCTAATTTTCTCTTGCCTTCCTGAAGCTGTTGTTTTTCTTCATTCATGAGTCTCAAAGCAACTTCTGTTTCTTGTTTTTGTCTGTCAAGGTCATTCCTCGATTCTTCCAACATTTTTCTGTCTGTCTTCAGCAACTCATTGGAACTTTGCAGCTCTTGAATTTGAGTCTCCAATCCTTTTTTACTCAATTCTAGTTCTGTAGTGGCTGTGAGTTCTTTTTGTGTCAGGAAATCTTGTTGATGCTGGACTTCCTGTCTTTTCTTTTCCACCTCTCTTGCCTCTTGGTGAAGTTTATGTTTTTCTTCATCATTGTGGGCCATTGCTTCTGCAGTTTCTTTTTGTTGCCTGTTCACATCCTCCACTAAGATTTCCAGTTTTTCTTTTTTAGCTTGTAGCTTTCTTATACTCTCTTTTATTTGTTCTTTCTCTTTATAGAAGATGTCTTGAACAGTTTTAGTTGCTGTCCTTTCTTGGTCCAGGTCCCTTCTCAGATCTTCCAGTTGTTGTTTCTCTTCCTTCCACAGCTGACTATAAGCTTGGAGCTCTTTAAATCCGTTTTCCAGTTTATTTTGTCTTTGCATTAGTTCCTGTTTGAGTTTGTCTTGTTGCCGTTCTATTTTTTGTCTCTTGATGTCCAACTCAGTCCGCATTTTCAGGAACTGCTGTTTCCCTTCGTCCATGTGGCTCTTGGCGCCTTCATTTTCAAGACTTTTCTTTTTTACTTCGTCCATCAAGGCCTTCAGTTGTTCTTCATCACTTTCCAATTTCCTTCTACTGTCCTGAAGTATTTTTTTCTCCTCATTTATAAAACTCATTGCTTCTTCATTTTCTTGTCTTTGTCTATTTATGTCTTTCCATGATTCTTCAAACTTTTTTTTGTCTTTCTTTAGCAACTCAGACGACTTCTGGAGCTCTTTAATTTGTGTTTCCATTACATTTTCTCTCAACTCTAGCTTTCTAGTCTGTTTGATTTCTTGTGGTTTCACGAAATCTTTTTCATGCAGCACTTCTGATCTTTCATTTGCCAACTCTGTCTTCTCTTGTTGAAATTTCTTTCTTTCGTCATCCATGACCACCTTTGCTTCTGCAGTTGCTTGTTGTTGCCTGCTCACGTCTTCCATTGAGATTTTCAGTTCTTCCTTTTCAGTTTGTGATTGACTGCTGTGCTCTTGAAGCTGTGGTTTGTCTTTCTTGATAAAACAAATTTTTTCCTCAATCTCTTGTCTTTTTCTCTCAAGCTCTTCCGTCTGCTCCTCCAGTTGTCTCCTCGCCTCTAGTAGCTCAGTGTAACTCTGCTTTTCTTGGCATTTGTGTTCTTCTTCACGTTTTATTACTTTGTCTTGCTGTTGTTCTTGTCTTTTCCTTTCCAGCTCAGTACTTATTTTAAGAAACAGTTTTTTCTCTTCATCAAGTTTATTCCTTGCAGCCTCTGTCTCTCTTTTACTCTTCAGTTCTTCAGCTTCTAAGTTTTGTCTATCTTCTGTTGGCTGCAGTTTCTCCTCATTGAGCGTAATCATAGCTGTGTCTTGTCTTTGCCTCTCCAGATGTTTGCTCAGCTCTTCTACTTGTTCTCTCTCCTTCTCCAACAACTCTGCAGCTTTGTTTACCTCTTGCTGTTGTCTCTCCAGCTCAGTTTTCCACATCTTAAATTCATGGATGACATTCTCAAACTGTTGTCCTTTAGAGCGAATCTGCATTGCCAGGTCTTGGACATTGGTCTTCTCTGCAGAAGCTTCCATCAGCAGACTCTCAGTACGTTTCCTCTGCTTTAGAAATTCTGTGCTTGTTTTTTGGACCTGCTTTATTGTTTTCATCACGTGTTCTTTATGTCTTTCAAACAAATGGAGGTCTAACTGAGTCATTGTTTGCTCTTGTTCTTTGCCAGTTTTCACTTCTAACGTTCTCTGTGGATTTTTTTTCAGAATTTCAGAGCCACTCATCTCTTCCTGTCTTTTCAGTTTATCTGCATTGATCATATTAACTAGTAGAAACTTAACTTTGTCCCTCTGTGTGTTGAGCAAATCACTAAATCCAGACACAACTTCTTGATGGTTGTTCAACTGAGAAATTAGTTTTACCAATTTATCTATGTCCTGGTTTAATTGATTTGCTTTCATTTGTAGATCATTGGACATTCTTTCCTTCAGCTGTTGAAGTTTTGCTCTATTTTCCTTTAGTTCCTCTTCTCTAGCTCTCATTTTATCTGTGTTGTCCTCCAGCTTCTGTTGCTGATTGTCCAAAGTCCATTCACTCAGTTGTGTCCACTGTTGCACTTGTTTTCTTTTTGCTGATGAACTGACTTCCGGTTTTATCTCCTCAACCTTCTCCTTCTGCTCCATTTGTTTCAGATCCAAACTTTTTGTCAGATCTTCCACTTTTACTTTTGTTGTTTGAAGTTGAAATTTTATTTTTGTTACTTGATCTTTTTCGGTCTGTAGCTCCTGTAGTAACAACTCCATGCTTTTGTTTTTATTTTCTAACTCTTTTGTAATGATTTGCATCTTGTCCTTTTCACCCTTTAAAGTAACTGTCTGTTGTTGCAATATGCCCGAGATTACGTCAAGTTGCAATTTATCTCTATTGATTGATTCTTCTTTTCCTTTCATATCTCTTTGTCTTTTTACTAGGTCTTCCATTTGAATTTCAAGATTTTCACTTTCAAGCAGTTCCCTCTGTTTTTGAAACACATCTTCACTCTCTGTCTCAACTTTTTTAGTCTCCAATTCCCTTTTGACTCTGCTGTGCAGTTGATGTGCAAAGCTTAAAATGGCTTCTTTAATTTTGTTGATATCTGCCATTTTCTGTTCCAAATCTGAGCACAGTCTTGACATTTGTTGATTGTTCTCTTGCAGTGCATTCAGTTGCAGCTTGACATTTTCATACATCCTTTCATTTAGCAGTTTTTGTTTTTCTGTAATCATTTCAACCATTTCTTTGCTGGACTTGATCACTAACATTTTTCTTACCATTTCATCTGTCCTTATCTGAATTTCAATCTTAATTGGATCTAAATCTTGTCTCTCTATTCCCATGTTGGACATTTCAGCTTTGAGTTCTTCCAAAACAGAGTTGAGATTGTCTTTGTGGTTTCTAAGTTCCTTTAAAGTTGATTCAAGCTCAGATTTGATGCCCTCCATGACCTTCAGAAGATTGAAGTTCTTTGCCGTTTTATCCACCACTGTCACCTTCCTTTCATCCCCGAACTCGACAATCCTTTGGTCTTCACACACCGCGCTTTTCATCTGATCTCCGGTCGGATTTTTTAGTTTGAAGATTTCCATCATTCCTTCCTTCAGCATTTGAGCAAAACTAGACATCTTGCTTTTAACTTGATCCAGATCAGCACATCTTTGCTCTAATAAAGTGGACAGTAAAGTAACTTTGTTTGAATTTTCTTCCAAGTCTGTTATTCTGATTTTAATCCTGTCTGTTGTCTCACCAATTAACGCTCTCAATTTGGCTCTTAATACATCCATACATTTACATTTTCCCAGAAGATTTTCTTCTTTTATAAGAAGTTTTGACATCTTTTGCTGAATCTCGTTCTTATCACTTAAAAGCATTGCCTTCTGAATGTCAAATATGCTTTTCATTTCAGCCATGTATTCTCTGTCTAGTCTGATTCTGTCAATAGCAGTTTTAACATCCGCTTCCTTTTTTTCACCACTTTGAGACTCTTCTGAAAAACTCTGCAGATTTGCTATTTTTCCTGAATATTTTTCCTTGAGCATGTTGCGTTTAGCCTGAAATTCAAAAGCTAATTTTTTAATGATGCTTTTCTCCTTCTCAATATCTTCAAAAAGCCTGGCAAGTTTTTGACATTGAATTCTTTGCTCATTTTGGGCACAGACTAATTTGTGTATTAAAAATGCACTTGCGTTCAAATCTTCAATTTCTTTTTGGATTTTCTCATCCATTTTGTTTTTAGTTGCTTGTGGGAAATTGTCCAAACCATCTTCTTTCTTTTGTATGTCAGTTTGTGTACACACGTCTGACATAATTTGTGTTTGCGCTTCTGTTTGAGTGTACTGCGGAGTTTCCGACACCTCTTGCATCATGACAATTAAGTTATCTGTCTGCACTTCTGCTTCAACACATGTTTTTGATGCCAGTTTGTCGTTCTGCTTTTCCTGGATGCTTTGGAGCAACAGACATTTCATTTCATCCTTTCGTTTCAGTAACAGCTGAACATTCTCTTCCATGTTGCGTTTATTTTCCTCCAGCCCGGCCCACTTTTGCTTTAAATCATTGCATAACCTTTCAATGCGGTGTTTGCTTGTCTCTAATTTATGCAGTTTGTTTTTCAGTTGCTCATTTATCCTTCGACTCTGCTGTTGGATTTTCGCCCTCTGTGTTTCCATGGAACCCAACATGTCCCTGAGCTCATAATGTTTCGCTGTCAGCTCAGAAATTTGTTTTTGCAGCCTTTCTCTGTCATACACAAGCTGTTTTTCCACATGGCCTTCAGTCTGAATAATTTCCTCGGCGTCTCCAGTCTCCTGCTGTGTTTGGGCAGATCCACACATCTTCTCATACAGCTCTTCAAACTTTGCTCTCAGAGTTTCGATGGCTTCAGTAGTCTCCATGATTGTCTTCTCTCTTGTTTCCAAATCAATCAGCTCTTTTCTCATTCTCTCTTTATCCTCCTCTAGTTTGAGACTCTCCATATTCACCTTTGTCTTCATTTCAATGATTTCTTCACTCTTTGCTCGAATAACATCCATTGCGATTTCGTTCTCTCGTCGCAACACATGAACTTCCTGTCTTTCTGCCAACAAAGTATTCTGTAGTTGGTCAAGTTTAAGTGATCGCTGTTTCATCTCTTCATCCTTATCTTCCAGTTCTTTTCGTTTCAATGTAATCCTTTTGATTAGCGTTTCTTGCATGTTTCTCGTAATTTCCTGAATCATGTTTTGAATGTTGAACCTTTCCGTGTTAACACTGTGCAAAAGACTATGGATACGTTGATTGCAGTTTTCAAGCTCTGACGTAATGTTTTTCAGTTTACTTTTTGCTTCTTTCACGGAACGTTCACCAATGTCTAAGAGTTTCAGCAAGTCAACTTTCTTTTCACTTTGCACACCTTCAATTTGACCTTCAAGTTGTTCAATTGGCATTTGGCGTTTGATAACTGCACTCTTAAATTGTTGCAGCTTTGTTTTAAACTCAAGTTCCAGATTTTGAATGCAGAGTTTGTTTTGATTTATTTCAAGCCAAAAATGTTCTTTCTCCGTCTGTAAATCAGCTTCAGTTTTCTGTAGCCTTTCTTTTTCAAATGCAAAGACTGTCAAACCATTCTCAACTTTTGACAACATTGATTCCAAGTGCGATTTTTGTTTCTTGATTTTCTCTTTAAGAGCATCAATAGTCTTATCTTTTTCTGCACATAATGCTTCCATTAACAATGTCTGCTTTTTTCCATGTTCTACAATCATGGTTATCAAATTTGCAAAATTATTTTTAACTTTCTCTGTACGTTTTTTCTCTTCATTTGTCCTTTTATGTTGTAGCTCTATAAGTTGGAGGCTGTTTTGAGTTGTAATTTCTGCAACTTCACTTGTTCTTTTAACTAATTCTTTAAGCTTTGCTCTTAAACTTTCTATCATTCTCACTGAATTGAGTATTTGATCATCCTTTATTTGTACCAATGCCTGACTCTTCTCCAGTTTCTTTCTTTTGTTTAGAAGTAGTTTTCTCTCCTCGTCAACATCATTCTTCTCTTGACTGAGCAATCTCCTCTCTTCCGTGATTTGGCTCAGAGCACTTTCAGCCTCGTCTCGTTTTTCTATGAGATCTCGCTTCAAGACTTCCACTTCTTCTCTCTCAGTCATGAGTTTGTTGTAGAATATTTGCAGCTCCAGCATTCGTTTTGTGAACTCTTCTTGTTCCTGTTTTTGTTTTGATGCGACTCTGTTCATCAGCTTTAGAAGTTTGGCTCTAGTGTTGCTGAACAGTGCAGCCATCTCAGCTCTCTGACATCTGACTTCCTCCAGCAGAGTGTTACTGTTTTCTTTCTGATTCAGGAGTTTAGCGTTTGTCTGCTGCAGCATGTCTCTGTCTTTCTGCATCGCTTTGTCGTATCCCTCCAACTTCTTCATGACATCATTTCTTATCTTCTGCATCTCTTCTTTCTCTCTGTCCATCTTGTCTCTCTCTAGTTCCAGCTCCTGTCTCTGCTGCTTCACTGTCTCTTCACGATTTCTTTCCAGCACAAGTTGTTTCTTTTGTCCTGCGAAGAGAGACAGCATGTCTTTAAGATAGTCTTTGAGTCTCTCCAACAGCTGAGTGCAGTTGTCCATCTTGTCTCTATCCTGGTCCAGAACTGTGGTCCTCTGCCTCAGAGTGTCCATGTCCTGTATGTGTTGTTGTAATGTGCTCTTCCTGTGTTGCAGGAGTCCTTTCAGGTGGTTCAGCTGCTCACTCACAGTCTGGAGCTGCTTTCGTCTTGTTTTCAGCTCTGTGTCCATCTGCTCTTGTTGTATCTGCAGATTTACCCTGTCCATGTCCAAAGTGTCATTCTTCAAACTGATCTGGAGTCTCTGCTCTCTGATGTCTTCCCAGGCGTCTTTGAGATCTTTACGGACAACTTCAGCTTCTTCTCTTGTGCTCAGGAGTTCCTCTTCTCTTTGCTCCAGTTTCTGCCTCTTCATTTCCAGTTCCGTCCTCACTTTGTCGAGCTGCTCCTTCTCTTCTTTGATCAGCCTCATGGTGACCTCACTCTCCTTTCGTTTTCTGTTTACTTCTTTCATCAACACTTTCAGCTGCTCTCTTTCAATTTTTGTCTTTCTTCTGTTGTCTTCAAGCTGACATTTCTCTTCTTTGATGAGTCTTAAAGTAGCATCAGCTTCTTCTCGTCTCCGGTCCAAGTCCTTCATCAGAGTGCACATGTGTTCCTTTTCTCTGCTCAGCAATTCCTTCTCTTTGTTCAGTTTTTCTTGTTGTAAGTCATTTTCCCGTCTCTTCAGGTCTAGCTCTATTTTTGTTTTGTCCAGCTGACCTTTCTCAGCTTGAATAAGTTTCTTTTCAGCTTCCACCTCTTCTCTGTTCTTTTCCACTCCCATATTCAGAAAGTCCAGTTTCTCCCGTTCAGTTTGTAATCTCCTCCTGTTTTCTTGGAGTTGCTGGTTCTCTTCATCGATCGCACGCATCGCAGTCTGAGAGTCTTGTCTCTTTTTCTCCAGTTCTTTCTTCAGTTCTTCCATTTTGTTTTGCTCTGCTTTCAGCAGCTCAGTGGAGAGGCTGAACTCTCTGCATTGAATGTCCAGTTCACTTTTACTCAACTCTAAGTCTTGTTGTTTATGGGTGAAATCATCAATAATACTTTTTAGATTGTGTCTTTGAACATCAATCTGAGCAGCCATGTACTTTAGATTACTCTTCTCGATGTACGCCTCCTTAAGCAGATGATCAGTTTGTCCCTTCTGTTTAAGGAGTTCAGTCTTTGTCTTTTGGAATCGGTCTCTATCCTGTATTACTTTTGCCATATTTTGTTCTAGCAAGCCAACGAACCTCTGGACTACTGTTTTCTTTTGCTGTATGTCAAGTTTCTCTTTCTCTACATTCGCTTTTTCATCACACATTTTTTTGACAACGGTTGGTATTATTCCACAGAGATTTTCTTTCTCCTGTTGAATTCTGACAAACTGTGAAGTGATTCGATCTCTGTTTTTCTTAACTTCCTCTGAACATTTCTCCAACATCACGAGTTTATCATTTTCTTCAACTTGAGTATTTTTGTTTCCTATCTTTTCACAAACCTTTTCAGCCAACTGCTTCAGTGTTTCGCCCAAAATTTCTACGATCTTGGTTTTACGCAAAACATCATCTTCTCTCAACTGAACTTCACGCAGTTGTTCTTGAACCTTTTGCTTGTCGACCAGAAGAATTTGTCTCTCCAACTCGATTTCAGTTTTAACTTTATCCATTTGCATTTTCTGTTCCCTAACGCACTTCAAGGACTCTTCTACTTCCTGCTTGCTCTTGTTGACTTCTTCCTTGACCGTCTCCAGTTGTTGTCTTTCTGATTTCGTCATGCTCTGTTGGCTTCGCAGCTCCTCAGATATCTTCCCGATGTTGTCTTCTCGTCGGCTTAGCTCTTTATCTTTTAGCGCGAACAGCTTAAGACGCATCTGAATGTCATTCTGTGCCTTGTGTGTCTGCAGAGCCAGGTGTCTCGTATTGGCTTTCTCCACTTTTATAATGTTTAAAACTTTTAAAATATCTTCCTTCACGTGCTGCAGTTTGAATGTGGTCGCACGTAACTGTCTAAAACCCATTTGTATTGTTTTCTGATTGTTTGTCAGCAGATCTTGTTGCTTGTGGAGATCTGATCTTGACGATTCTAAGTCCTTTATCTCTTTTTTCATCTGCTTTTCGAACTCTCTTTTCTCTTCTGTTAATTTTGCGTTGAGCTGTTTGATGTTATTCGTTTCAGTCTCAGTTCTTTGCTTCCATTGCTGTTCCATGTCTTTTCTTTGGACAAATATGTCTGTCAGTGTTTTGGAAACGCGTTCCCTTTCTCTCTCTAAAAGCTCAACGAGATGTGTAATTGTTTCTTTCTGTTGATCGTTTTGCTTTTGTTCAAATTTGCTTTGTAATTCAAATAAGCTGTGACTGCTGTGCTCTAGTTTGTCCATCTTAAGTTTGATGTCCTTCTGTACTTTTGTATTAAACTGTTGGAGTTCAATCATCAACTTTAGAACAGATTCGTCTTTACTTTTCAGCTCATATGTCTCCTGAGTAATACTTTCTCTTTCATTCTGTAGCATCTCGTTCTCTGATTTGATCTGAGTCCGCTGCTGATCAAGGTCCTCTTTCACTTTGGAAATTTGCTTCAGTGCAGCCTTAACACGATTTATCATCATTTTTAGATTATTCTGTGAATCTTGTACTTGTTCTTGAACCTGTTGTAAATAGTTCTTCTCGCGTTTTATGTCTAGCAGCTGGTTTTGCACATCGCTGTCTGGTACTTGTTTCACTTTTTTGGCAAAGTTACTCACAAATCTTTCGACTTTATCTTTTTCTGCTTTTAATTGTATAATATGATGGTTCATTTCCTCATTTTTTCTATTTATTTGACCAACAACTTCAACAATATGTCCATCTTTGTCCAGCATTCCCTTCCAGGTCTTGTCTAACGCCAATTTCATGTCTTCCATTTGGCCTTTGCTGTTGTTGAACTCCTTCATTTGCTCTTCGATGCATCTCTTCATTTCCTCCAAACCCTGCTTTTCTTTAGTCATCATGTCGTTCACTTTTTCCAGATCCGACACTTTCCTCAAAATCTGTGTTTTAAATTGCTCAAAATGCTGTCTTTCCATTAACGATTTTTCCTGCAGTTTGTTTTTCATTGCTTCTTGTTGCGTTGCCAAATTGGAAACGGTAAACTTCAGCGGACCGATTTCAGTTTTAAACACATAACTCAACAACTTGTCCCTTTCTTGATGAACTTCTTCTTGCTTTTCAGTCAATTCACTACAAATAACTTGGATTTCATGAGTCTGACCTTCTAATCTTTTCTTAATTTCTTCCATATCCTTGACTTTACTTTCGATAAGAAACTTAACTTTGTCCGACACCATTTTGAACCTGCAAACCACGAGTTCTTCCCTGGCCTTCAGTTCAATGATGTCCTTTCGCATTCTCTGTTTTTCCTCCTCCAGCCGCAGCTTCTCCCGGTCCATAACGGCACTCATTTGACTAAGCTCTTGTTTCTCTGTACGGATTTCATCCATTTGAGCTTTGTTCTCTTGTCTCCACGTTTGCAGTTGCTGTTTTTCAGCTGGTAAACTGTTCAACAGACATTCAACTTGACCTTTTGCTGTTTGAAGACACATTTTCGTTTCGTTAAGTTGATCTTTTTCTCTGTTTAGCTCCTGAAGCAGATTTTGTTTGTTGATTTCAAAGTCTTTTGTTTGGATTACAAGGTTGTTCTTTTCCTTTTGGATTAAGACGGTGTATTTTTGAACTTTGTGCATAATACTGTTGACATTTTTCCTCATCTGTCCCAGCTGCGATTTCTCTCGATTCAACATCTCCCTTTCTTTTTCCATGTCCAGTTTTTCCGCAGTTACCTCTGCTTTTTGATGTTCAGTGCTGTGTTGTTCCTTCTTGTTTTTTATTTGTTCTTTTAAGTCAAACAGTGCTTTTTTTTCTGCCTTGAATTCTTTGTTGAAATTAGACATTTTCTTTTTATAGTCATTAATATCGACCAGTTTTTGTTCCAACTCTGAACACAGCTTTTGCACTTGCTGATTATTCTTTTGCAAAGTGTTCATTTGACAGCTGACGTTATCACAAGCCTTTTCTGTAAACTTTTGCAGTTTTTCTTTCATAATTTCACTGAAATTTAGAAGCGCTTCTTTCTTGGATTCAAGCTCAGCCATTTTACTTTGTTTCTCACTTGCAAGGGTTTGTTTCTCAAGGATTATTTCGGTCCTAATTTCATCTAACTGTTGTCTCTCTGTTTTGATTTCTTCCATGGCTGCCTCTTTCTCTTCTCTGAACTGGTTTTGATCCATTCTCCATTGATACTGTGCACTCTGATCTTGTAGTTTTTGTTCTTTTAGCTTGAAAAGTTGAACTTGAAACGTGCTTATGAGTTGTGCTAGTCGATCTTTTTGCATGTGAATATCTGATATTATGTTTTTCTCCTTCTTTAACTCAGCAAGTATACTGTCCAAATGTTCAGATCTTGATTGAAACTTGGAGAAAAACAATGATGTCTGAATTTTCTCTCCAGTTTGTTGAATCTTTGCCCTCATCTTCTGCAGCTTCTCTTTCTCTCTGTCCATCTTGTTTCTCTCCAGTTCCAGCTCCTGTCTCTGTTGCTTCACTGTCTCCACACTGTTTCTCTCCAGCACAAGTTGTTTCTTTTGTCCTGCGAAGAGAAACAACGTGTCTTTAAGATTGTCTTTGAGTCTCTTCAACAGCTGAATGCAGTCGTTGTCTCTGTCCTGATCCAGAGCCGTGATCCTCTGCCTCAGTGTGTCCATGTCCTGTATGTATCGTTGTAATGTGCTCGTCTTACGTTGCAGGAGTCCTTTCAGGTGGTTCAGCTGCTCTCTCACAGTCTGGAGCTGCTCTCGTCTTGTCTCCAACTCTGTGTCCATCTGCTCTTGTTGTTTCTGCAGATTTACCCTGTCAATGTCCAAAGTATTGCTCTTCAAATTGAGCTGAAGTCTCTGCTCTCTGATCTCCGCCCAAGCAGCTTCCTGATCCATATTTTCATGAACTGGTTCCAACTGTTCTGTGTCTTTTTGCTGTTCAACTTGTCTCCTTTTAGAAAGTTCTGCCCTCATTTGCTGGAGCTGCTGTTTCTCTTTGTTGATCTGACTCTTGGCATCATCGGTCTCTCGTCTTTTTCTTTCTAGGTCTTTTCCTAACGCTTCCACCTGTTGTCTTTCAGCCTGCAGCAAGACTGTGGAGTTGTGCAGCTCTTTGATTTGTGTCTCTAGTTTTTTGTGTAACAATTCATGTTCTTGTCGTTTAAGCTCTTCCTCCTTATATTTCAGCTTGTCTTGTTGATGCTTGATTTCCTGTCTTTGTAACTCCAGCTCATGTTTTGTTTTCATAACCTGCTCTTTCTCCTCTTCAAGAAGTTTTGTGGCCATTTCGACTTCCACTTTTTTACTGTTCGCCTGTGCCATCAATGCTTTGACTTCTTCTCTTTCAGAATGTAATTGTCTTCTGTTGTCTTCGAGTTGTAGTCTCTCTTCGTCGATAAGTCTCATTGCGGTATCGGTTTCTCGTTCTCTTCTCTCTAAATCCTTCTTCAACTCTTCCACTCTTTGCATTTCCTTCAATGTATCAATTTCTTTCTCACCCTGTCTCACCTTTTTTGGTTCTTCTTGTGATGTGATATTGTCTTGTCCTTGCTTTTCCATTTTTGTCTGCATTTTGAGAAGCTGCTGGTTTCTTTCATTCTCCATCTCTTTTTTACAATTGAATTCCTTTATCTGACCTTCCAGTTCTTCTTTTTCCTTCCGTAGAATTATTCTGCTTTCTTGGAGCAGCTGTTTTTCTTCATCAATGTCTTGTCTTTTTCTTTCTAGCTCATTTCTCAACCTCAACACTTCTTTTCTCTCAGTCTTCAACAACTCTTTAGACTTGTTGAACTCTATTTGCTCTGACTCCAGTTCAGTCTGTCTCCGTTGCAGTTCTTGGATGACCTTCTCGAGCTGCAGTTTCTGAGCGTGAACACGATTGGTCATGTCTTGTACATTGTTTTTCTTTGCGCAGACCTCATGCACAAGACTGTCAATGTATTCTTTCTGCTGCAGGAACTCATCTTTTGTCTTTTCGACCAAATCTCTGCCCTCATCAAGTTGTTTTAACATCGTGTCCGTCTTTGCATCCAATTTCAGCATCTCCAGACTAACTTTTTCGTGTTTGATTACTTCTGGCAGTCCAATCTCTGTTTCTTTTCTTTCCACGTTTTCTTTTTCATGAAGAACTCGATCTTCTTTTGGACGTCTCAACAGTTCAAATCTTGTACTTTGTATCCTACTGATGCACCGCTGTACATCAGAACTCCCGCCTTCAATTCTCTGTAGTTTTCCGAATAAATCCTGCATATTCTTTTCCATTTTGTCTACACGTTGTAATTTCCCTTCAAAGTTAATATCTTTCAGATCCTTAACTCTTGTTCTCAGCTTGTCCACAGTCTTCATGTCTTCCATCAGCCGAGCCTCTCTAAGTTCGAGGTCGCGTCGGTCTGTCTTCAGTTTATCTTTTTCATCCTCCAGAGCAACTTTTTCTACACTAAAGCGAATCTTCATTTCTTCAAGTTTCTTTGTCTCTTCTCGCACGCTCCTCATGGCAGCTTCATTTTCTTCACTCTTTCTGTTGAGGTCCTGTTTTAAAAGCTCAAATTCTTGCTTTTCTTCATCCAGTGTCTCTTTTACGTTTTGCATCTCTAGCAGATTTTCATTTTTAATTATTTCAACCGAATTATCTAGACTTTTCTTTACATTTTGAACATTGCTTGCCAATTCTTTAATTGCGCTTTGCTCCGTAGCTATCGCATCAAACAAAAAGTTCACCTCTTCTTTCCTGTTTTGTAGCTCCGCTTTATCTGCCTCCAGCTTCTGACGGTACTTTGTGATGTCTTCATTGTGCTTTTTAAGCGTTGCATATTGTTGGTTGATGACACTTTGTTCTTCAGGGCCGACATTCGTGGCTTTTAACTCCTCCTTCTTTCCACGTATGTGTTTTAGGATGTCTGATATTTTACTACTTAAACTCGTCTTTTCAGCTTTCAACACTTCACTGCACGCTACAATGTTTTGTTTTTCTTGATCGAGCTCTACACATTTCTTTTCCAGGACATTGCACACTTGGAGAACCGACCCATCTTTTTGTAATTGCTCCATTTTGTTTTCCAATTTAAGACATTTCTCGGTCACAGTGTCAAAATTGTCTTGTTTTTGATCATTTTCGACGGTTTGCGTTGCCTTTTCTTGATATGTAACTTGATTTTTCTTCCGTACGTTACTTAAAACATTCTGAAAACGATCCCTCTCTCTCCGCACCAGATCGACCAGGGTCTGAGTACGACTTTTCTTTTCGATAGTTTCTGCAAGCAAACTGCTAATGTGCTCTTTATTTTCCTTGAACTTGTTTACAGTCTGCCTCAGTTCATCTTGTTCTTTTATAATAGCTTGTTTAAGTTGTTCTAGTGTTTTTACTTGTTCAGGACTCAACTTAATTCTTTCACTTTCTGAGAATTCCCTGCCCAAAGTGTCACAAATGACCTTTTCTGACACTTTCTTGTTGGAAATGGCACCATGCAGACTTTGTACATCTCGTTTGAATGCTTTCGTATCTGCTGTCACTTTGTTCCATTGTTCATCAAGTTGCAATCTCTTTTGTTCAAACATTTTCTGTAATTTTTCAATTTGATCCATTTTGCATTGTACGTCTGAAAGTATTCTTTGCGTTTGTTGTTTCACACTTTGCATTTTACTGATTAGCTCTCTCGTGTCGGTTCGATTGTCCGATAATTCAGTTCCTTCGCTGAATTTGTCCATCTTCGCTTCCGTATCTTGCGTTCTTTCATCTGCATGTCTTGATTCTTTCTCCACAATGTCAACTTCTGTTTTCTCGCGATCCTGTTTTAGTTGCTTCACTTCTCTTTTCGTCTCCAACTCCATGCTCTCTCTATCCATTTTCTCTTTTTCCACAGAGAGACTTTTCAGAGAGAAAGTCTGTCTCTCCTCTTTCAGTTTTTCAAGATCTTTTGTTGCCTCCAGTTGAACAGCATATTCCAATTGTTCTTTTTCTATATTTCTTAGTGAGGAAATTATGCTCTGAATAGATGCGTTTTCTCTGTGCAGTGTCGCATTTAAGACTTTCGCTTGCTGCTGCTGTTCTTTCAGATTTGTACATGTTCGTTCCACACACACATTCAGACTTTGTAGCTCTTCACTTTGTCTGTCTAATTTATTCAGTTTTTCTTTCACATTTTCACACATTTGTCCTGTCATTTCGGTTAGTTTTATTTTCATCATTTCAAGCTGTTTTTCTTTGATTTTCAACTCAGATATTTTTCTTTCTACTTGTCCGTCATCACCTCTCTTTTGTTTTCCTGCAGCAGCGACAAAGTTTTGAACTGTGTCCTTTTGCGCCTGAACTTGATTGGCCAAGACAAGAAGATTGGCCTTGTTTGCATCAATCTCATTTAAAGAACTTCGAATATTGTTTTCCATTTGGTGAAGATTTGCCAGCTTGTTTTCTAATTCAGTTTTTCTCTGTAATATCTCACTCACTAAAGGCAATTCTTCGATCATTTTCTTTTGCGTTACATCCATGTTGTCGTCCATTTTTTGCCGGTGTTGAACCTGTGAAATCAAACCAGTCAGTCGCCGCTTTTCGTCATCAATTCGGTCAGCGCATTCTGCCATTTTTGCTCTCTGTTGTTCAATTTGTACTTGATTTTTTTGCAGTCCATCACGTAATTTTTCAACGGCTTCTTGTTTTTGCTCGATTAATTGCATTCTCTTTTCGACTTCCTCGTTTTTATTCCTCATCATCTCTTTGCATTTTTCTCTCAAGTTAATTCTCAGCAGTGGCAATTGTTCGCTCATTCTTTTCATTTCCTGCACCAGCATCTGTCTCTTGTCTTCAGCATCTCTCCTCGTTTTATTACATTGCTCATTCTCTTCCCTCGCGTGGATAATGGCCTTTTCAGCCTCTGCTTTCATCACATTAAGAGTCCTAACGAGATCTTTGAATTGTTTGGTTTCTGCAACTAAAGCCGTCTTAATTTTGTCATCTTGATCCTCCTCTTTGTCTTCTTTCTGTTCCAAGGAAGTCAGAGTTTTCACTTTTGCTTCGCTAATCTGAAGTGACAGATCTTTAACGCGGCCTTTCTCATTGAAAAGATCGTCTGTGTATTGTCTTTTGTTCTCCATCTCCGCCTTTGTCACAGCGAGAAGCTCCATTTCCTCTTTAATACTCTGTTTGTCCTGTTCCATCAGGTTCATCTGTAATTGCATGTCTAACTTCATTAACTCCAACTCGGATTTCTCTCTTTCAATTGTCTCTCTAAATCTGGCCAGCTCCTCCCATTGTTGTTTTATTTCAGATTTAATTATGCTTTCGTCATTGTCCATCGGTAAAGCGTCTAATTTCTCAACAGCTTCGTCTTTCTGCTCTTCTGATTGAATCTTGGCTGCACTTTTCACTTGTTTGTTCTCAGTTTTGAACACAATTTTGCTTCCATTGTCCAAACTCGGGGTCCCAATTTCCTCCTGTACATTTATTGTCTTTCCATGTTCCCGTTCTTTCTGCAACTCCTCTAAATTTCGCTCGATTTTCCGCTTTTCTTTCTCGATTTCTGACCAATATCGCTCAATCTTTTCTTGCACAATCTTTAAAACTTCAATCAATGTGTCTTTTTGTCTTCTCATCTCACTTTTAACTTCCTCTTTGGTCATGTTTAGAAAGCCTGTCTGCTCTGCAAGGTGCATTCTTTCTTTTTTTAAAGCCTCGGCCATTTCCTCAAAGTCTTGTTTCATGCGGTTCATCTTTTCCGTACACTTTTGGATCTTATGGTATGATTCATTTAAAAGTATTTCATCATTTTTGTTTCCTCCTTGTTCCAACTCGCCCCTTGTTGACTTCACACTCCATTTTTGATCCACTTCTGTCTTCCACTTCGTCAGAGCATCCTTCTCTACCCGAAGCTCCTCCCACAACGCCTTCAGCTCCTGCTCTTTCCTGATTCGTTTTTTGATCGCTCTTTCATTTTGCATTCTTCTCAACTCCAGTTCTGATTTCAACACTTCCATCTCTCGTATTTCTCTTTGCACCTTCTCCAAAGTCAAACCTAACTCCGCTTTTTGTTTGTGCATCTCCTCCTTCTCCGTCACATCTTGAAGGCTTCTTTGCTCTGTTTTTTCTCGAAGCTGAGATTTGATTCTGTCCAATTTGTCCTGCATGTTCTCGCTTTCAGACTGCAATCTCCTCAGTTCTTCCCGCTGCTGTCGCCAGTCATTTTTTACAATTTTTAAAACGTCTGTAACATCCGCAGTCATTCTCTCTAACCCGTTATCAATGCTTTTCTTCACATTTTGAAAGTTACTGACAAACTCTTTGACGTACATCATCTCAGTTCCTATTTCTTCACTTTCCTTTTGCCGTTTAATCAGTTCTAGATTATTCTGAATGCTTTCCCTCTCTCTCCTAATGACTTCCATCTCTCCAGACAGCTCTTCCCTCTGTCTCTGCACTTTGATTTTCACTATCTCCAGCTCGTCCCTCTCTCTCACGATCCTCTCCAGCCTCTGCTCCAGCTCCCTCCTCTTCTGGCTGCTCTCCCTCCTCAACGAATCCCTCTCTTCCCTCATTTGATTCCACATATTTTCCAGCTCAACCCGTTTCCTTGTGGCCTTCCTGAAAGCTTGCTCGCTCTGTCGTCTTTTCACCTCCAGCTCAGCCTTAATCGCCTCCATTTCTCGCGTTTCTCTTTTGGTTGTGTGCCTCTTATCATCCAGTTCTTGTGTTTGAAGCTGAATAGTTTGGTTCAAAAGGAGTATTTTACTAAATTCTGATTGCATCTTTGTCCACTCGCTTTGTATCAGCAACTTTAGCGTTTCCACGTCTTGTTTTTTGTCCTCTGACTTGCGGCAAAGATCTCGTATCAATGTCAATAATCTCTCATTCTCTTTTACAACAGTGTCAAGTTCTTCACTCCTTTTACGTATCGTTCGAGACATTTTTTCGACAATGTCTTTGATGCGTTGTATTTTATCCATCTTTTGCTGAAGGGCCTCGTGTTGTCTTTGAAGTTTCAGTTTCAAAACATCTAGCTCGTCTCTCTCTCTCAAAGTTTTCTCTAACCTCAGGTCCAGTTTTCGTCTTTGTTTCTTTGCTGTGATTCTGAACGTTTTGATGTTACTCAGATCCTCCTTCTGGTGCTTTATGTCATCTCTTATTGCTAATAAAGCCTCTTGAAACTCTCTCATCTCGTGCAGCAGCTCGTCAATGTCTGCAGAGGGCACAAAGTCGTCGCCTTCTTCCACAAAACAGTAGTCCAATTCTGGCATTAGCTCCACCTTCACAGATCTTATGACATCGACGGTTGCACACAGCTCTTCTCTCAGTCTTTGAACGTCATCTGAAGAATATTCACTCTCATTCTTTGACTGCAAGGAATCACACTCCTCAGTTTCTGCTTGTTTTTCCGTTTCTCGCACAATTGTTGTTTCATCTTTTCGCCTCCAAATGGACGTTAATGTCCGTCGAAACGTGTGTAATGTTTTCTGTAACAGCCCATGCGTTTCTTCCTGCGTTGATTCGTTGTCTAAATTCGATCTTACGTCTGGGTTCTGCAGTTCATTGATGTCTTTGATGAGCTGCTTTATGTCTTCACTTGTTACCTCCATGTTGTCCATTTCTGACCTGATTTGTCCTCTCATTGTCTCCTCCTCGTCCATAAGTCGAGCAATTTCGTGTCCGATGTTTTCCATTTCTTGTTCGTTCAATGCAATGTCATCGTCGTATTGAAAAGACACTGTTTCTTCGTAAATTTCTCGCAGCACCTCCAAAGAGATGTGGCGTTCTTTACTTTCAATCATGTTTTCTTGTGGTTCATCTCCAATTTGCTGGACATCGACTCTTACAGGTGGTTGCCTTCGAGATTCTTTTGCCACCCATCTGTCTACTTTGACTTTCAGGTCTTTCAGTAGTTCCTTTTCGGAGAACAAAAATAGATCAGGATATCTTCTAGAGATAATGTCAAGATTTAAACAGTGCTTAAGGATAGAAACACCCAAGCAGTCATATTTAACAAACAATAATCATCTATTTCTTCAAGCCTTTACCACGAGGTAAATCTATCCTTATGGCAAGTATTGCAAATGGATCAGTGGAAGATCGTTTCATATTTCGTCAGATTTTGAATTTATTTGAAATACTGGCAAATTTCTTTGTATTTTTACCCTGAAAAAACATGTTTAAATAGTTTTTCATCTAAAATTCACCCCCTTAATTTTATAGTGTACATTTTATTTTTATGTGTCACTCAAGTTCAACAGTTAAAAAATATACATTGATTCATTTGTTAATGCCTCGTTTTGATAAATTCACTGCAAATTTTACTCTCTTTACACTCTTTAATGTGTATGTGAATATTTAAAACAGAACAAAATAACTTTAGCAACAGAGCTCCGTCTACAGCGCTCTTGTGAAAATACACAAGCTGTAAGAAAAGATGCAAAAGCAAAATGCAAAAATAAGGTTTTTTATATTGTTAGCCTTTAAACATGCTCTTGAGAACCTTACATTTACCATCTCATGTTTTCAAACAAAAAAAAGTTTCTCTGCTGTCTGCCCTGGCTCTTACTTAGTGTATGCAGCCAGCAGATGGCGCCTTGAGCTTTACACAATTTAGTTATTGCTTTAAGACACACGACGCTTTAGCAGCAGTGATCGTGTTTAGAGGCAGAAATGATCAGAGTAAGTCTGCCGATGATTTAAGGACTTAACACAGCAGAAGATTCTCGGATAAGTGATGTCTAAAATAAAATTTAGCAGGAAGTGTTCAGAGGGGAGAGAATTTTCTAACCAACATTCCTCAAAACAGGGTGAATGAAGCTAAATGCAAATCCAGGTGTGTTTTTGATGACAGAAAATTTTTAGAACAGGATTAAAAGCAAAAAAAAGAATTCACTGTAGTTCACTGTTCACTGTTAAGTTTACCTTAAACTGTAATTTAAGGTAAACATTTTAGTTCTGCTTTAAAATGAGCATTTTACATTTTGATTTGTTTTAAACTGAGAAAAACAGAAAATGGACACTGCAAAATTCAGTTGAAAAAAAAAAAAAATCAGGATTCAGCATTTAAAGTTCAAAATTCGATGAAACAAACGATCTTCCACACCGTAAGAGATCCACTGAGTTACAATGTGCACTTTTAAACGTCACCGACTCAGAAACAGTCACAGTCACCACTCACCACGTGTCGCTCCACTTCCTCTCGATTCTCTCGCGCCTCTCTCTGAACTTCACGCATCTCCACTCTGGTGCCGTCCAACTCCTCCGCCGTCGCCTTCATGCCGTCCTTCACTCGAGCCACGGACAGCATCTTTGCGATCACGTCCTCCATTCTCCGCTGCAGCTCCTCTCGTTGACGCCTCATCTTCGCCTTCATGACGTCCAGCTCGTCGCGCTCCCTCATCGTCCTCTCCAGCCGCCGATCCAGATGCCGTTCCTTCTTCTGGAGCTGGAAGTTGATCCATTTGAGTTGCGTGTTCGTGTCCCGCTCTATCTCCTCCTTCATTCTCATCAGTTCACCCTCTTTTCTCTTGTTCATCCTCTTCGCTTTGATCAGATCGTTTTTCCTCAGCGTCGCCTCCGTGCTGGTCGCTTCCATTTCTCGCACTTGCGTTTTCAAACTGCGTAACTTCTCGTCCAGCTCTTCGATTTGTCTTTCTATTCTTTCTCTCAGATCGTTTAATTTGTCCAACTCGGCCCTGGCAACCTTTCTGTCGTGTTCTAACTTGGTTTTCTCCATCTGAATTTCGCTTTTTATTCGTTCTAACTCACTTTTTTCACATTGAACTCGCGAATGCATTTCTTCTACGTAAAGTTTGTCCGTATCGAACTTTAATTTCTGACGGTTTTCCTCATGTTCCATAGTTTCCCATAGCTCTTCGATCGCTTTCACTAATCTGGTGGCTTTATTTAAAATGTGGAAAGCCTCCTTCTCTCCTTGTCTGTCTTTCCAAATTGTTCTAGTTTCTCGAATAATTTCATCTATGAGCTGTTTTTGTCTTAAGATTTTCTCCTTCTTGGATTTGATCTGAATTTCTGGTTGTGTTTGTGTCCAGGTCAGCTGTGTTTGTGTTGCCTTATTGTTTTGGCATCTTTGTTCTGTAAAGGAAAGGAAATATAAGTTGTTAAAAGGATAAATAGTATGTATGTGGTGGTTGAGTTGGGAGTTGTGTGAGTTGGGACAGTGAAACAGCCAATAGCAGTGCAGCAAAGTCCTTGTTCAGTCTTTTCTTGCATGGACATTTTACTAAAAAAATATCATGGTGTTTCCAGCATGGATTCCCTTTCTTCTTTTGTTTAGTAATTTTTGAGTTTTTATGTTTTTTTTTATGTCGGCTGAATCCGGAACAGTAAGAGAACAGAAAATTAAAAATTAAAATGTAAAAAAATGTGTCTAAGTATGTTCTTTTTTTTAAAACTCCAGCTTATCTATAGTATAAAAAACATAATATCTTGTGTGGTCTATTCAAATGAGTAATTAGATTAAATTTTACATCTAAACTGCACCTGGATTCAGGAAATTGGGATTTATTCAGATTTTCTTGGGGGAGGACCCTCATATAAATAAATAAATGCGCCATTCGATGCTCATGCTATCAACCACTTAGCAACACAGCTAGTCCAGTATGATTTGAAGGACTCTGGCAGAGGGATCATGTATTTTTTCTATGGCAGTTAGCATTAGCCTTTAGCATTAGCCTACAGACACACAAATTATGAATTATCCAGAGAGTGTCAGGGGGTACCAGCCCATTGACCACATTAGGTGAAGTCAGAGCCTTGTTAAATGTCAGTTTTGAGTGTATAAACCATTTGGTGTTTTAATTTAGATGATAATTAGCGTGTAAAACTATCATCTGAGCTAAAGGCTGACTGATTTTAAATTGAAATTTCTGAACTAATGCTAATGTCAAATCCTCCTTTACATTTACCTGCTATTTCTATTTGTAAAATTGTAAATTTTAATATTCGTAATTTTAAACAAATTAGATCATTATTGCCAGAAAATGCTGCTAAAATGTTTCTTCACTCTATGATTTTTTCACACATTGAATATTGCATCACAAATTGGTCAATGACAAACCAGGCTGCCTTAAAACCAATTGAATCATTATACAAAAGAGCCTTCAAAATATTAGATAAAAAAACCCTTTTCATATCATCATTGCCTGATACTTTATAAATATAACTATTTAAGTTTTGACCATTTAAAAAAATTCAAATTAGCTTGTTCAATTTATAAAAGTCTACATGGGCTTTCTCCACCAGCCCTGAATGAGTTTATTAAATTCAGATCTGGGACAAGCAGCAGAGCGACCAGAGCCTCCACTCAAGGCCACTGTGCAGTTCCTTTCAGACGCACAGCGTTCAGTCAACAAGTGCTGTCAGTCAAAGGCACAGAGATTTGTAACAGCATCCCAGCTGTGATCAGAGACAGTCTGACAATTAACACATTTAAGACAAACTTGAAACTGTGGCTCAAGAAGAACCAGGTCTGTGATCATTGTCTCTGAAGTGTTGTTTAAGTCTAATGTTGTCATATGTCATTTGTATGGAATGTGTTTTTATGTGTTGTTCTTTGTCCTGATCTGCCAGGGACTACAGATGGAAAGTAGCCAATGGCTAACTCTGGCATATTTACATTCTATGTTCATCAATATGCACTGTCCCTTTTAAATAAATAAATCTAAATCTAAAAATAAAATGTAAATGCAGATGATGTGACCCGCTCCTCTTGAGATCCTGAATCACTTTTCTCTCCAGTTCACTCCTGATTACGTGTCTTTATTTGATTATATTCCATTGTTATGTACATTTATTTAAACACGGTGTTGTTTGGTGGGCCACAAACAATGTCTTGTTTAGGGCCTCCAAAAGCCCAGAGCTTTGATCATTGACAAGTGTGGCTTTTGTGGACTGATACAAACAAAAATAGGAAAGAAAACCTAGACTATTTGTACTTACAGGATGACATTTAAAATATCCAGAACACCAAAAACAAACAAATCTTGGCTGTATGTTACTAGACAATAGATACTTCCAATTTTAGTTCAGTTTTTTCCAGAGTTAGCATTAGCCTCAAAACATTGTAAACTATGAAAATCCAGGGCTGTTGTAGCGACTGTTTTAGCCACTGGACATATACGAGAGTAACACCAGAGCAGAGTTAGAAAACACCGTAGAAGTGTTTTGTTTGGTTTGATACGGTTAATCATTAGCGTTGAAATTACCTCATGAGGTAACAACCTTATGATAAACATTTCTTAAATCTAACATTATTTTGGAAAATAATGCACCAAAAACATAACAAGAAAGTGCCACAAATACAACAGGTCTAAATGAATCTTAAACTGGAGGTTAAAGTTAGATATTGACAGTTATTACTCGTTGACAAATATGATGGACATTCCCAAGGTTTATACTTTTTCCCACTGGGTTTTTTGTAGTTCTTTCTTTAGAGAAGGAGGGTCAAGGACAGGGACAGTTCGCTCTGGGACAGTTATACATTTCCTAAATTCTCTTGAATGTTGTTTATTTAAAGGAAAAATATTCTGAATTATTGATCTTGATGATAGCCTTTAATGCTTTTGAGTGCCTTAAATTTGCCATCTCATTGGGATTACTTTAATCGTAATATTGTATAAATGAATCAAATATGTGTTTTTACATTTTATTAATGACAACAACAACAAATAAGTTGTTGAAATTGTCTTAAAAGACTTCACACCAATAGAAATTTCACAATTTCACAATAGAAATATGTTACACATTACAATGAGCAGCTGATCTCTGACTCTGAGGTGTTCTTCTGACAGCAGAAGTCAGGCCCATGGAAAACGTTAAACCTGCTCTTTGTTCAAGCTGTTTCCTGCAGAAGAGGGTTGTATTCTCTTCCTGAACAATGGTGCTGGTGTGCTGAGTAACTGTAATTTAATGACACATATTTTCAAAGTAATGCGTTACACTACTAAAGTACTAAAACTGTGTGTGTGTACTGAAATATACTTTCAATAACTAAGTAAAAGTAACTTAGTTACACCAAACACTGGTCATAGACCCAATTTAGATTTTCTATGGTGGTACTTGGGGTAAAATGTTTGAGAACCACTGATTTACTTCATTGTTAATCTGTGGCACTCGGCTCTGTGTGTGTTTCAAAATGCGGCCCCCAGTCTGTGAAAAGAGAAAAACATCTCTGGTATATTTTATTCCTCAGATAAAGGTGGAAAAAGGGAATAAAATGGGAGTTTTACTTGTTTAAGCTGAATAGCCTTTGAGCAGAGGGTTGAACATTAAGCATAAGAAGGCAGATTTGCAAGTTAAAATTGAGATTAATGCTGAGGTTAATGGTAATTTTTTTTTTTAAATTATTATTATTTTAATGCATCACATTAATACAATGATTTTTTTTAAAAATGTAACAATTGTGAATGTTTATTGTGGGATAACTGCGATAATTTTTACCCAGTTCTGACACAAGCTCCGCCTCCTTTTCTTTAAACAGTTGGTAAAAGTTGGCCTGTGTCTGTGGCGTCCCTCTGGCCACAGTGTGAAACAGCGCCCTCATCTGGTCAGCTGGTGTTAAAGCGCCGGTGATGGCCGCCTTCTCCTCCTCTGGGACCAGCTCTTGGGACGTCCAGGCTTCTACAAACGCCTCAGGGCTCGTCGTTCCAGCGATGATCTCCTCCCTGAAGTCCTCCAGGAAGGTGACCACTGAAAGATGTGATATTATTTATGAAAAGTTATAAAACGATTATATTGTGACCATAATAATCACAATTATTGATTATCTGAATAATCTTAACCCTAGTTCTGAGTGAAATTATGTTAAGGATTAAGAATAAAAACACATTTGTGAACCGTATTGGAGCGACAGCAAGGAAAATTTTTTTTTTTCTTTTTTTTTTTTTAAACAGTAATGTGAACATTTTGATTGGTATTAATTTCCTGGATCAATCTTTAATTTTTATTTTTCACATTGTCTTTCACTTTCATATCAAGCTGGTCTCATTTTAAGATATTATGTTGTGTATAAATATGTTGGATTTATTATTATTATTTATAACTTTTCATAAATAACATCACATCTTTCAGTACTTTTTAATCTGTCTGTTTTTTGTCACATTAGTTTATTTTTTTGTCATTCAGACAGTTAATTTTCATAACGCTGGTCACAAATCTGAGGAATGTGTTAAACAAGATTTAACAACACTCACAACCATCAAAAGTTTAATATTTTTGAAGATGATCACATAAATAATTCTTAAAACATCTTTTGAAATGATCTTACCGCACTCAGGTCTTGACTCAGACATACTTTTCAGTCACATATTCCTGATGTGAATGATGTTAAAAACCTGAAACATAAATATATTAAACAACTTAATACCACTTTATGCAGCGACATCCATAGACCGTACTGTCTATGAGCAACATCACAGCATTCTGACAAACGCATGAGTCAATGGTGAATAATGACATTTTCTCCTCAAAACTCAAACTCAAAACACAACTAAAATGTGAAAAATCTGCCAAAGTCTGATAACAAATGTAAAAGTCTACCTGACATCTAAAAAAAGAAAATCAAGTAAACAGTTCACACAGTGTCATTGTACTCATGTTTGAATAAAGTTCTATTTTGTATTTGTTCACACCGCCCTCCAGTGGTGAATGTTAGTATTGAAGTGCTCTGAGTGTTGAGCCCACAATGTCATGGCTAAGTGCTATCTCGCTTGGTTGTTTGGCCCACATTGAGCTGTAAGCTGGTATTGGTTGATATTTTTTGTGTAACATGTAAAACATTTATCTAAGCAAGTTTAGATAATTTTGTGAATGTAATTTGATCACGAAACATAAGAAAGTAGTAGAAAAAGCGTTAGCATAGAGCATTTAAGCTAGCGGACTTTTTACATGCTAACTACTCTATTCTGAACCTTTATTTCTTCCATATATGTACATGTAATTAACATGTCAGAGATGATGTATTTGTTGTTTCGAGATTTAGCGTGTTAATTCGGGCAATTCAATTGTATTTTACAAATTACAGCTTTACAAAATTGTTGATGGTGAGAAAAGGTCATCAAACGGAAACAAATCGTCTGTTAACTGCCTGTCTAGCTCAGAGGGGGCAAACTAAATAAATACACATTTTTATGTTTTAAGTATGGCACATTTTTCATTTAACAGTTGTCTGAGACTGCAATTGCTTGTTCGTTTAAGATCAGTTTTGAGAATAGCCACCGCTAGAATAACACAAAACTTTGATGCGTTGGCGAAACAAAGTGACCAACGGGACTGTTCCCACTAAAATAAATAAAGGTAATTATTTTTTCTTTTCTGTTTTTTGTGTATTTTAGGCATTCAATCTAACTGTTATGTGTAATAGTATGTGTGTAATATACTGTCATTAACAACATCCAAACTGTAAATAGTTGGCCCTGGGCAAGTGTAAAAATCCAATGTGGCCCTTGAGTTAAAAGGTTTGCCCATACCTGGTCTAGCTCGATATCAGACACATCTAGTAAGGACAGAACACACTTAAGTTGATTATCTTTTTTTTACCCTTCATTTTTAACTAATACAAAAATTAAATGCATTTGAAAAACAAACATCATTTGAAATAAAATTATGGCACATACATTTTCCTAAACATTTTCCTAAATCCTCCCAATTTTTCATATTTTGTGATATTTATTCATATTTTGTGATATTGTGAGGTTTATCCCAGTTTCTCCAGTGAAAGCACATTATGTACTGCAAAAATGTATTTCTAGATGAGTTCAACAGTCTTGATTTCAGGATATTGATCTTAATTTCAGACGTTTTGATTTAGATTAGATTAAGATTAGTTAAAACTATTTCTTTAATATACATTTTATTAGATTATTTTACTTGTTTCAAACTGTTTGTTTCAATACATTACTTCTTACTTCAAGCCAAATTATCTGCCAGTGGGTTAAGATATTTTTTTTTACCTCAACGGCAATTTTTTAAAACTTGTTCTGAGCTAAATTATTGCAAAATCAGTCAGAAATACCTTGAAACCAGTGAAATATTCTGCATCAGAAATTACATCTCATCGAGTAAAAATGACTCAAATCTAGATCTAAATGATAGATTCAAGTCTTTTAAAACTAGGCTTGAGTTTCATTTTTTGCTGTCTGTTCCACATCACTTTTGCCTCCATTGCACAATTTCGAATTTCTTTGTTCACAAACTTTTAAAGGGTCCATTGAACTACAAGCTGAACTGACCTCATGTTTGTTGTGGTTTGTTTCAGAAACGGCAGCCGCTGGTCGTTCTGTAGAGCCCTGTTCCTGCTCCTCGGTGACGCTCAGGTCTGTGGATGTTAAAGGTCTGTGGATGTTAAAGATCTGTCACATGGCGATGGAGCTGCACGTTTGTGAGTCTGATTGTGACGCCCGGCCCGTGTGCGTCGGGCCGATAGCTCCCGTGTGGGCGCTGAGCCGGGTGTGCGCTCGTCTGATAAAGATGCAGCGTGAGTTTTTTATCTTGCGCTGCTTATCATAAGCAGTAAACAGTATTTCGTATGCACATATTTCTATTTGCCCATTTCACCGTACAATCCAAAGGTGAGATGTTAATATTATCTGGGCCGGTTCTAGACTTTTGGTGGCCCTAAACGAGATTTTGGTTGTGGCCCACTAAATGACAATTTTATATCAAAATAACAGAGCGTAATAAAATAAAGACTTCAGGCGCTATCTTTATACGATGCAAATGATATTATCAGGAAATGTGGGGAAGCCTGGGGGAAAAGTGACTCGCAGAATTAACAAATTGATTATTTGAAATTTGTAAAAGTTATGGCCCGTGTAGAAGGGGGTTCTTTCTAAAGAGTTATTTCCTGTATTCTGATGCACTGTAAATGTTGGGCAGTGAGTTAAGAGTTTCTGTTCCACCCCCTGCAGCGCCCTGTGACACTTCACTCTGATCTGTCCTCCGGAGGCTCCTGAGAACCACCTGCAAACTCTTCTGTCTGAACTTATGTGTTTTGTTGCAGCCTGTAGCAGCGCAAGTTTTCTTTAATCAGATTTGACTCACTGCCCATGGCTTGGTGCCGCGATGTTGCTGTTGTATTAATTGCATTAGTTGCATTGGGCTTATTTCTTTTTCCACTGTTTCTAAGTGAATATGAGGCTGGGTGTTTTACTGCTTGAGCTTCGTAGAACACATCCCTGCAGTCAAAACTGTTCCAACTGCACTCCTGACCAGTCCAGAAGACGCCCTTGAAGTGTCCCACAATCATCTTTGTCAAACCTGCCTCACCAGAAAACACTTTGTCCTTCAAAGAGTCTGAACAGAGAGAGAGGTGAGCGCTGCTTCTGTTATAATCCTGAAACTCCTTCATTAAAGAGTAAAACAGCACAAATCTAACCCGATGTGTTTCTTCGTCCACTGTGGGATGTGAGATGAGCCCGACAGCAGAGAGGGACGAGAACACCCACACAATCCAGAGAAAAGATCGACTCAAGGGTCTCAACATCTGCTGAAAAGACCCTGACTCTGGAGGAGGTCGAGCAGCAGAAGAGCTGCAGGTACAAGTCACTGACCAGTATTTTAGTGGTCAATTCTATTCTATATTTCAGTGGTTCTCAAACTTTTTCAGTCGCGACCCCCAAAATAACAATAGTTCACATTCGCAACCCCTAAACACAAAAAATAGGCAACACGCAAAGTGATAAATTAGCCTTATATCTAATGTTTGATTTTATTTTGAGAATATACAGTAGACCTAGAAAAATGACTTATTTTTTTTTCAACAATTAGGAATCTACATTTACCACTGCATTTGAAGGGTGTCAAGCCTTGTTTAAGACTATTGTATAAATTCATGTGGGGACACCCGGAAATCATTTCGCGACCCTCATTGGGGTCCTGACCCCTAGTTGGAGAACCACTGATATATTTCAAGGTCAAGGTCAAGTTCATTTATAAAGCACATTTACAAAACAGCCATCACTGCCCCAAAGTGCTGTACAGTACAAATAACAACACAATAAAATCTTTATATTGTAGATAATGAAATCGATCAAAGAATGGGCATAAAATGTTCATCTCATCTTGAATTAAAAGCCAATGCAAAGAAGTGAGTCTATATTTAAACTTGAAATACATTATCAGCCAAATAAAGGTTGAAATATGGGACTGAAGGCTTCTAGACAGAGAATATTTATGAATAAAGTGTATTATTGATAAAAATCAGCAACAATCTATTCTTCTTTGACATTTTGATGTAATAATGTCACAGTTTTTGTTATAAAAGTTCTTCTGACGTGTGTTTTAGAGTCTGTATAGTTCAGTTAACGATGAGTTGATTATAAATGTTTTATAGTTTATTATTTTTTATAGTCGACTTGTTACGATGAGTTGATTATTTGTTGCGGCTCTAAGACAATGAGAAGGCTGTTATCATAATCTTAAAACCTGCTGCATGAATAAAAAGTCTAACACATAATGTTTTCTCAGAATGGAAGTCGAAAAGAGCCAAACTCCAGACGCTGTCGAGCCAGAGCTGAACGACACAGTGTCGAGTGTCGTCAGCGAAAAGAAGGAGGACCATCAGGAATGTGACAGGTGAGACTTTATTCTTTGTTGTAATTTATGAAAATGAAAAGCTTCTAAAAGAACTTGACACAGATAAAGCTCTCTTACTTCAGCCCAAAAAAGAATAAAAGAATACGACGATGGAAGACGAAAGTGGCTCCGATCTCAACATCAAACAACGAAGCCACGAAGCCAAAGACAAAGAGCTGCTTCCAAAGGATTCTCTCGTGGGTGAAACGCCTCGACTGTTTCACTCAGGAGTTGTGAGTATTCTTTTATTACAAACACAGACATTGCAGGGGGACTTCTGGGGGAGGGCCGTCCTCATCAGCACAAACATTGGCAAAGTCTGACGAATAAGAGCAAAATATATGAGGGAGAAAAGTGGCAATAATTAGTGACTGTAGAAAAGTCACAAATGATTGCCATCCATTAGTTATTTTATATCTATTTTATGATTGACAATAATAACTATTCTCCAAAATGTTGCCCATAAGACGACTGATGACAAAGACTGACTGTAGAAAGTGTAGCTGTCGTCGCTCAGTGTTAAATATGACACTGAGCGATGAACAGAAAGAACAGCACAGGTAGAAAACAGGTGAATTGAACTGTTTTACCTGTGGCCCATCGAGGAAACTGTGGTTGTGATTGTGGGCGCTACAAAAATAAACTGAATTGAATTGAAAAGGACAAACCGACCCCAGGACATATCCCCCTGAAGACCAGCTCCAGTGAAGACTTTGGAGACATCTCCCAAACACGAGTGGGGAGTTGTGTCTAATCTTTTGGCCAGTGTTAGAGCTAAATGTTTGTGTAAAGATGCCGCCCGTTCGTCCAGGGAGTGGATCTCTCCTTCTGTGGCTCAGACCATAGACCAGACTCACCAGGAGTGTGTTATACCATAGGGCAGGCTGATGTCCACCACGCACCGCATAAGTTTAGTTCTACATTTAATTAGAATGTTATTGCATTAATTTAGCAGAGGTGCTTTGATAAACGAAAGAGAAAATCTTGCTGACTTTATTTGCTTTGGGAAACACTTTATTTGTGAATTTAGTGTGAGTGTTACCACGAGACATTCTTTTAAGTGGCTTTAACTCATTAAACACGAGCGACACTAGAGGCTAAAATTCTTCTGATATTAATATTAGTGAACGATATAAGGTATTTTTACTTGTGGCACTTTTTACTTTCTCCACATTGTATATTATTATATTATTGTAAAATAATAACAAGCAAACTTCTCCACTGAGATCAAGATGTTTGATCTGATCTTTTCTTTAGTTCAGATTTTGATAACTACGTCAGTTGTGCAGTGCTGTCACGGTAAAGGGGCGTGTCTCTTCTGTTGAGGGAAGTGCGCTCAAAAGCCAAAGCTCTGAGCTCTAATGAAGGAACCTCCGCTCAGCAGCAGTAGCCTTCAGTGAGGGGTGAGGAGGTGGGGAAGAAAGGTAGGAGGAAAGGGCCAAGGGGAACATTTTAACTGCCTGATCAGACCAGCTGTAATGAAAGGAGGAGACGAGACTAACATTTAACAGTGGAGAATGAATTTATAACTCAAGATAACTAAATTTTGCAAAAATCAAACTATATATATATATATTCACATATTCTCACAAATCCGAACAAGTAATAGACAGATATAGATATGTTGTTTGTATAACTGACAAATGTTCACTGATGCTGGTTTGGGCAGCTTTAAAATAAATAAGCGTTATGTTCTTTGTCATACATTAAAATCCCTGGTAGATGGCAGTATTTTGAGGTTTCATTTTGGTGAAGCTTTGGGCTGTGAGGCTTCATTGGTTCATGAGGCTTCACTTTCCCCATCACTGCCCTTCAGGCCAATGTCCCTTGTCTATTTCATCATGTCCTTTTCCCTCCTGCGTAAGAATGAAATCAAATAGTGATATTTACAAAGAAAACAGGAGAACACAAATACAAAAGCATCACATTTTGGAGGCCAAGTGTTTCTGGATTATAATATTATGTGATTATGACGCTCTAAGTGTGTTTTTAGGAATAAACACTGAGAATCACAGTTTTATAGCAGTCTTCATTTATAAACCTAAGTGTATCATGTCTGTCCCATTATATTCCACTGCATTTGTCCCACTTTTATTTACTACTACTATTTGAGGTGGTCACTCTAACCATGGGCCATTTAAAGGGCATGTGACAGGTTTGAAAGATTTTCTGATTTTGATTTTATTTGGTGTATTAATACTTATTGTACATTCAAAAATCTAGTTGTAGTTTGTGGAGAAAAGTTCTGTTGAAAATTACAGGAACATCACACTGGGCAGACTCATTCCATCTGAAGATCATGCATAATTTACCCCAAATAAACAACTTAACGTACCCTTAAAACATTAATTTAACAAAATAAAGGTGCATATATATTGATTTGTCAGAGTAAAAAATATGTGACATTAGCTAACTTTTAGCCCCGTATACCAAGTGTGATGTCATCATTTACAAACAGGAAGTGAAATTACAAAAGTTACAAAACTAACTAATTACCAAATCATGATAAAATGTAGACAAACAAACAAACAAAATATTTGCAAAACTTTAAACATATTTATCTTACCCATATCTTAATGACATGAGCAGTCCAACCTGTCAGAGGCGTGTTAAGTTTGAAAATTAACGCCATCTACTGGGCAATGTCAAAAAGTGTAATTATAATGATTTTTTCTCATATTTCTGTAGGATGTCCAATAAAAAATAATACATGCAAAGCCTCACATTTGCTTTTAGACCTCCGTTACCAAAGTTATTGTGCAGTATTTAGTGGTTAATTAGAGAACAAACAACAATAAAGGATATAGTGTTTAGCTCATGTAGCATTTGATTTGATTTATTAATATTTATTGAACTCATAAATGACATAAGTGACAAAGTCACGTCATACTTCGGTGTATAATTTTGACTTTAGTTGGTGCATTAGTACCTTTTGTAAATATAAATTATAGTTTTACACCAATCAAATGGCAGTTTGAGAAGAAAAGTTGAAAAATCCTGTAGGAAAAGACAAGAAGTAGAGCAGGGTATTAAAACTGATGACATCACACTGGTAATTATGTCCAAAAGTTAAGCCCAATATAAACACAGAACACATTACTTCTGTCCCTTTAAACATTAATTCAACAAAATAAATGTGTTGTCATTTATTTTTATTTATCCATTTTATTTATTTTTTTGTTTTTGGTCAGTTTTCTCCCTCAACATATAGATTTTCATGTGGAAACAACAAACTAGTTTTATTTTATTCTTCCATATAATGCACTTGTAACTTTGGGACATTGTAACTTCAAATGTCTTTTTCTTAAAATGCATTTTTCTACCACAGACATAAAGATCAGCCTTAAAGTAGCTCCTGCACCAAACTGTACAATCTGAAGATTTTGACGAAATGTATAGAAGGATTTATTGATGTCTAATTCTAAAATTGATTTATTGAAGTTTTAAGTCAAAAAAATGAGGTGAAATTTGAATTTTTAGGACAATTTTCAGTCAGTTTACTTAAAAACTAAATAAGAAATCCAAAATCCACTCTGTAAATCTTTTTAACTAATATTTGTACAACATAAACAAAGAAATTTAAACTTGGTTCTGTCCATTTTTCAGATTTAAATGTCCCAAATAAGTGTATTTTTAGCCATGCCTTATTTCCACATGACAATCTGTGATACATTAATCTTTCGTTTATATGAGTAAACAACAGGAGAAGTTTCAGATCGATACGTTTACAGTTCAGATTTTTTCCTGTTCACCTGTAGTGCCTGACCTTAAATGGCAGCGTAGGTGGAGCTTTTAGGTTTTTATTGATTTTTTGTTAGATGTTTTAGCGCCTGCAGAATGACTTTCAGATGGAAGTCGGAACGTCTTGGTTTTTACACAGTGTCCAGATGACGACCTTTGGAACCTTTCCTATGAAACTGCAGATAAAGATTTACTTTTTGTGTTTGTTTCAGTGACATCACAGCATTCCATGGGCCATTTATATTTAATACAAATGGGGGGCAGCTAAAGTAAATATTGTTAAGATGTGGATTTTCGTTGTATTATGGCAAGTCCTTGTGTCCAGTCACTAATACATAATCACGTTGACATTTACTATAACACAATATCATGCCAAAGTTCAATGTAATCAATAAAAACACTGGAGCAAAATCTGGAAAAAGCTTTGGTTAGTGCTGACGTTCACAGCAAGAGGGTCCTCGGTTC
The DNA here is from genome assembly GCA_019453435.1 of Rhinogobius similis. NCBI lineage: Eukaryota > Metazoa > Chordata > Actinopteri > Gobiiformes > Gobiidae > Rhinogobius > Rhinogobius similis. The sequence goes on from CM033621.1 coordinate 1,439,851, forward strand.
TACTCCAGGGCGGCGTGGGGAGTTTGCATGTTCTGCTGGTGCTCTGGTTTCCCCACCAAACATCTTCTACAGGCTCCTCCCCCAGGACTGTCAAGAAAAACAGACTCTGAATCTCTTTGGTTAAATAAAGGTCAATAAATAAAGTTGTAAAGTTGTTGTCTCGGATGTGTTTCCTGCTCAAACGCAGACCCCACACTCACCATCAGGATAGATTTGAACATACTTTTATTGGTTTTTAAAGCTCTTAATGTATTCAGCTGATCTGCTTTTATCATCTGAGCCCCTTGGACCCTCAGGTCATTTACCAGGAGTCAAAACTAAAAGGCACGGTGAGGCCTCGTTCAGTTTTTACGGCCCCCGTTTATGGAACAGTCCACCTGAGCATCTGAGGTCTGCTGCTAGTGTTCAAATCTTTAAAACTAAACTTAAAACATATCTTTTTAAATTATCCTATAATTAAAACTTTAATATGAGTTAAATCACTTTTATTCTTCTATTTACAACACCCTAATGTGTATTTCTATGCATATTTTTCAGTCTAATTTTTATTTTCTCCATAACCTTCAGGACCTTTCTCTGTTGCTAATTGTTGTACATGTGAAGCGCTTTACAATGTATGACAAATGCTATACAAATAAAGTGGGATTAATTGATTGACCATCAACAAATCACTGCAAACCCATCTCTTCAAACCCGCCTTACAATAACTTTATATTTCTTGTTTGTCATGTTTTTCTCTATGAAAAGCGTCTTTGGAACAAATTACATTCAGACTTTATTGGAAAATGGATACATTTGATAGACTTCTTTTTCTTCTGAACTGTGTGTGCCTTAATTTAATGTAGACACCTTAAAGTGCCTCTGACTGGTTGGACTACTCTCTTAACTTAAATGCAGTTAAGATAAATATATTTCAAATTCTGCTCAAATCTTAACAAATTTTATCCTGGTTTAGCCATTTTCTTTTAGGTTTTTTGTTTTACTTCCTGGTTGTAAATGAAATTACTAAGAAAATTAGGAAATTACAAGGAAAACATCCTGTACACTGGGCCAAAACCTTTAATGTTTTTAATTTGACAAAGAAAAATACATGTGAACACCTTTATTTTGTTGAATCAATGTTCAAAGGGTCAAAAAAGTAGTTTATTTTGTGTAAATTACGCATAACCTTTGTCTCCCCAGTGTGATGTCGTCAATTTGTCTACTTCCTGTAATTTTCAACTGATTTTTCAACTTTTCTCCACATACAGCGACCTGATTGGTGTAAAACTATAATTTATATTTGCAACAGGTATTAATACACTGAATAAAGTCGAAATAGGAAAATCATAAAAACCTGTCACGTGCACTTTAAGTTTCTGTTCTTTCTGCTCTGTCTGGTTGTGTTCTGTTCTTCGTGTTTTTGTTTGTTTGTTTATAATGTTTAAAAAGTACACATAGGCGTAGGTTTTTAAGTGTCTTTGAGTATCTTTAAATGTGCTATATAAGTGTTATGTATCATTAGTAGTATGACATTTTCCAAACAGAATGTAGAGATTTACAGTATATTCTTTTTTTCTGGTTAAAATGTGTGATTATGTTTTTATTTTATTTATTTTTTGTATGAATAACTCTAATTTGGTCCTTATTTCCTTATAGACTCTGCAATCAAATGTACGTAATTTATCGTTTCTCCTTCGATATGACAGAGCGTGCGTGTTTTCCATCGATCCTCATATTTGTGACACCCACGCGGCTCGTTGTGTCACTTCCGGCTCAGTGTGCCGTGTTTCAGACCGAGTCATGGACGGAGTGCGCGGAGTTGTGTGGATTTCTTTGGGAGCGGTCTTTCTCCTGTCACTGCGCTCCGGCTGCAACAAGAGCTACCGGAAGTCACACCAGGCGCGCTTCACAATAAAAGCACGACGCAATAATAATAATAATAATAATAATAAACTAACTCTGTGAGACAAAACTGCTCCTATTAGAAAAAAACAAAATTCCCCCAAACCCTCTCCAGATTGAGCACCGTTTGAAATTGCTTAAAAATAAAAAACAATGTCTGAACAAAATATGCTCTAATATCCCCAAACTAGAAGATTAGAAATAAAAAAATAATAATTCAAGGTGAGACACTACAGGTGAATAGGATTTTGTTATTTATTTAAAGGTCCCATATTCTGCTATTTTGCCCTTTACACAGTCTATTCTAAGGGCTTTGTTGATAAAATTTTGCGTTGTGCAATATCCATAACATAACAGTTTCCAAAAAACACCCATTTCTTGGACTGGCCCCCCTTCTTGCAAAAGCAAACGGCTCACTCTGAGATCTGACCCCCCCGAACAGAGAGCAGGCTGCTCCCCGCCCAACTCAGCGCGCCTCCCCGCCCAACTTCGTGCGAAGCCTAGAGCGGAGATAGTGCGCATGCGCCGTGTGCTCCGGTAAACAGCGATACACAAACACGGGAATAAACATTTTATCCGTCCTGACGGTGCGTCGTGCTGAGTCCTACGTCCTGGATCTGACCTGGAGTTTGACGTGCTCCAGTACCTCCACGACGGACGTTGCCGTTTGGTAAATAACAAGCTAACTCTTCGATCTGTTGTATCCATCGTGTAATTACTGTGTAGCATTAGCATTAGCTGTTTTTATTCTGCGGCTGCGCGCTTCCTGGAGGCATGGCTTAAACACCGCGTCATCCATGGGAAGCCGCGTCATCCATGGGATGAGCCCCCGTCTGCTGCTCACCCGAGGGGGACAAAAAAGACAGTTCTCTAGCGAAAACATGCGGGAATCAATCAAAAAACCACTTTGGGCACACATACGAGGCCCAAATAGCACTGTAGGAAGGTTAAAACCTCTGAAAAGTCGATTTTGCATGTTATGGGACCTTTAAAGAAAAAATATATTACAAGTCTTTCATCATGTCATGTTTTCATATAGAAATGAGGCATTTTATGTGTAAAAATTGCCAAAAATACACATATCTAGGACATTTAAATCTGAGAAATGGACAGAACCAGGTTTAAATTTCTTGGTTCATTTTGTACACATATTATATATTTTTTTTTTGAGTAAACTAGATTTGACGGAAATTTGTCCTGAAGTTTCACTTCATTTTTGTTAAACTTAAAACTTAATAAATCTGTTTTAGAATTAAATATAAAAAATCCTTCTGTATGTTTCATCAAAATCTTGTTGAGTCAAAGATTGTAAAACGTGGTGTGTGTGAGATCTACTTTAAGGCTGATCTTTATGTTCCTATGAGAGAAAAAAAAATGTATTTTAAGAAAAAGGTCTTTGAAGTTACACAATGTCCTAGAGAAATCTATGGATGAAGTGGATTAAATGAAATTCCTCGTGAAAGCTGATATGTTGAGAGAGCAAACCGACCAAAAAATTGAATTTACCTGTGTCTCGCCTGTACAATGTAATAGTCTTTACGCTTGTTATTTTTTTTGTATTTTCTTTTTTCTTATAAATTTGAAATCTCTGTATTTTTGTCTCTTTCTTTTAATTTGTTGTACTTACACATGTTTCACTCATGTTTACTTATTGTATGTAAACAGATGTCACTTAATTATAATAAAAAAAACTAAAAAAAAAACAAACTCAGCCAACTGGAAACTACAACAAGTTACTGAACTGTATGATTTTAATGCGGTTAATCATCATTTTGATGGAATAATTTATTGTTGGCATCACATTTTTAATGTCAAGGCCAGTTTAAAGCTTAATCAAAAGCAATTGTTCACTAAGATTACGATTGTCCGATTTCTTTTTTTTTTTTTTCTTTTCCTTTTTTTTTTGGGTTGAGTGCAAAAAAGAAGAGAGTAACGTTACTTCAAAATAATATTATTCAAGTAAAATAAAATGACAATGAAAAAAAAGTACCTAACAAAACTACAACTGAAGAGTAATTGTAAGAGTAACTGTCAGGCCATAATATCTGATTTATAATTTAATAAGTTAATGTAATTTGAAGGGAGAAAATGACAAACAATGCACAAAATCTGATGTTTCCAAGACTGGATCTCATCTGAAGGAGCCGTACAAGCAACATAAAACCTTTGTCATTTGTAGATTTACTCACATTAAAGAAGAGCCAACACTTTTACTCAAATAAGAGACTTTTACTTCAATAAAAATATGACTCAGGCAGAAACAATAGTAAACAGGCTGAAAACTACTCTGAAAAGGTCAATTTCTTCAAAACGTTGCCCACGTAAATGTAACTGAGCACCTGTGCAAACGTCCAGTCAAAACATGCAAACTTTTACTGACCCTCCACCTGGTCCTGTATCAACTTTTCCCTCTTGCGTCGGTTGCTCTCTGGAAAACATTGCTTCATTCTTTAAAGGCGCCCGTATACTTGAAACTCTTTAAAATGTGCAGCACGGCCAATGGAAAGGCGGCTACACACAGGCACGACAAACCATGACGTGTAGAATGAGCTGCATTTGTTGAACTACTAAGAACGTGATATTTTCCTCTGGCTGCTGCTCTTTGCTGCACCCTTTACTGTTTAACGTGTTATATCCATTTTTACACCTGGGCCTGGGGTGGTCACTGACGCAAAAAGGACTCTGTTTTTTACTGAAGGGAAAGTACAGATGTGCAAAAAAAAAAATCAAGTGCATCTGACAGATTAAATCACACATTTTACTAAAACGTAGTGACAATTATTATATTTAAGATTTTACTAAACATTTGTCTACTTGTACCCAGTTTGACAGTTTTTGTAAAGTTTATAATGTAACTTCCTGGTTGAACATGAGCACAAATATGACAATTGATGACACTATGACTGTTACCTAGCAACCAGACTGTAAACAAGGGCCCAAATTCATAGAAATTACACAATAGTTATGCATTGACAGTAAATAAAACCTGATAACATCTTGAATTTGGTGAATGATTGTATACACTGTCAGAAAAATGTGTCAGTTGTGTGTAAATTGTCTATTTTGGTACATCACCTATTGATGACATCACAGAGGGATTCTGTTTTAGAACTTAGCACTACTTCCCGTATCTAATTTTAAACTTATTTTTCAAAATGTCTTCACAAGCTGCTACTTCAAAAATGTAAAACTATGATAAATATTATTCATAGTTGCTCTTCCTCCAAACTTAAGTCATAAAAAACACAAAAACCTGTGGTGTAGACATTAAGTAACGCACAGCTACCTTCTTAAAGTCTATATGACAAATTAGACTACAGATTTTGCGTAGTGAACATGATTATATTTAAGATTTTACCAAATATTTTGCCTCTTTGTCCCAAGTTTGACAGTTTTCTTAATGTTTATGATGTTACTTCCTGGTTGAACATGAGCAGCAATATGACATATATATGACATAGTTACCCAGCAACCATTTTGAAAACAAGGGCCAAAATCCACATAAATTACACAAAAGTTATGATATGACAACTAAATATCGTGTATAATATAATATTGCGATGTAAATATCGAAACCACTGTGCACTTGTTTTTTGAATGTATGTTTTCTAAAACTTTTTGGGATGATATTCACTTCTGGCTTTTCCTCAAGATTCCAAACTTAACAGACTTTTCCTGGCAAGGACATCATTTTTGCAACTCTTTTACAGGACAATACGATGGAAATGATTCTAAATGTAATTATTATTATGGGAAAATGTTGTATGCACAAATGTAGATTTTTATTTCCTATTTAAACCTATAATTTGTATATTGTGTTTTTCTTTTAAAAAAATGCATTATTATTTTTATTATTTTCTTCAATATTATTTATACATTTTTAAATAATTCATTTTGGTAGAGATAATTTTGCCTGTTCTGGCTGTTATTTGTGGAACATTCTGTAATTTGCCACAAAGTAAATTTACTTTTTGTAAAAAAATAAATAAATAAATAAAAATAAAAAAAGAAGAAGAAAAAAATTACAACAGCATGTCGCTTTTTGACGACATCATCACTTAGCACTGCTTCCTGTAATTTTAAACTAATATTTAATCACAAACTGCAACTTCATAAACGTAAAACTATGATAAATATTTACCACAGGTGCTAAGTCAAACCAATTCATAATAGGAATATCGTCGAGAACTTGTCATATCGACTTTAAAAACAACACTTTCACTTTTATCACTTTTATATTGAGTTACTTTCCACCTCTGCGCAGATGTAACATTTACCATGACGGGAAAAGCATAACTGTTTTTTTTCCTCCCGCAGCTTTTATTCTGAAACGCGTCGGCGCAGCGGAGCGTGAGCCGCCGGTGCCGCTGCGCGTCTTTACGCAGATGTCGCGGTACAAAACATGTTCAGTAGAAGCAGCTCAGAGCTCCGCGTTGATCTAACTCCGTGACACTTTGGAGCGGAGTGTTTGTGTCACAGCCGTGGGACATGGACACGCTGGAGTGAAGCCCCCCCCCGTCCACGGCCCGGACTCTTCTGCCGGTCCTCTGGTTTTCTCCGGACTCTTGGACACTCCTTTTTGTGCGCGCTGGATGTGGCGGAGTTCAGGAGAGATCCCAGCAAACATTCCCCAGCGGCTCGGTAAGTTGGGACTTTACTTCCCTTTGGACTGATTTGATCGCAGAAACCTTGGAAAAGCCCCGAAAGACGTCAAGATGTTTGTGGCGTTTGGCAAAGGATAGTTTTGTCACTCCTTCTTGGCTCTTGTGCTAAACTTAACATTAACACACCAAATATAACGCCTAAAACACATTATTTTGTATTTACAGCTATGGTTTGTTCATGACGCAACTTTTTTGTAAACAACCCAGCATGCAAGGCCATGAGGAGCACATCATCTTTAATCTGCTCTGCACTTTGTCAAATTCACCACAGTTCACCACAAACTTCGAACTGAAACGAATGCAGCTCTTAATTTCTCCTTTAAGACGAGACGCTGGAGGCAAAACCCATTTTTTTCTCCAAATTTTTGGGCAGTTTGCTCTCAACGTTTAGACTTTAACGTGGAAACAACAAACTTGTCCAATCTGCTCCTAAACATGTTTTATTGTTTCATTTAATCCACTTCATCCATAGATTTCTCTGTCACATTGTAACTTCAAAGGCTGTTTTCTTAAAATACCTTTTCCCCCTCGGGACATAAATAAAGATCAGCCTTAAAGTAGATCCCACACCAAACTGTACAATCTGGGACTCAACAAGATTTTGATGGAGCATACTGAAGGATTTTGTGATATCTAATTCTAAAACCGATTTATTAAAGTTTTAAGTAAAAACAATGCGGCGAAATTAGATTTTTTTTTTCTTTTTAGTTCTGTACATTTTAACATTTTTAAAAATGACTAATATGTGTACAAAATGAACCAGAAGATTTTAAATCTTATTCTGTCCATTTTTTAGATATAAATATCCCAGATATGTTTTTACACATAAAATACCTTATTTCTTCATGACATGATGAAAAACATGTAATACATTTCTTTCTTACATTTATGTGAGTAAACTACTGGAGAAGTTTAATTGATATCTTTAAATTTAAGATTTTAAGACTTATTGTCTTCCTTTTACATTTGCTGAACAGAAATTGGAGCACCTTAAAATATTTAATCTATTATTATTATTTTTTTATGTGTTAATGTATCAAAGGCCTGTTATTACGCTCCAAATTGGATGTTTAACTAGGGTTATTCAAGGGTTATTTAAGGCCCGGGGGCCAAATCAGGTCCTCCAAGTGATATGATCCGGCCCTCAACCATCATCAAAAATATAGAAAATATTTTATCTCTTGTTATTGGTTTAGTCCTGCTTTAGACCTCATTTAGACCTAAATTAGTGCTGGTTTAAACATAATTTAGACCTGGTTTAATCCTGGATTAGCCTGGGATTAGTCCTGGTTTAGACCTGGTTTAGACCTGGTTTAGACCTGGTTTAGTCCTGGTTTAGTCCTGGTTCAGTCCTGGTTCAGTCCTGGTTCGGTCCAGGTTTAGTCCTGGTTTAGTCCTGGTTTAGTCCTGGTTTAGTCCTGGTTTAGACCTGGTTCAGTCCTGGTTCGGTCCTGGTTTAGTCCTGGTTTAGTCCTGGTTTAGACCTGGTTCAGTTCTGTAGTTGCTGTTAAAGTCTTTTTCCTCTTCTTTCTCGAGGACAAAACCATCTAAAACTCTGTCCCTGTGTAAAATGAGGTTAAATAGCCCTGACGTAGACTTTTTATTCTGTAACTCTGACAAAAAAACAAAGTCAACAAGTAGAAATGACTGTAGAAACGTATTGTGTCAGTTTTTAGGAGATGGCGACTGCGCTCAGCGGTCGGGCCCCGGGTGGACGAGGACCGAACCGCAGTAAGGGTCGCATTCTGGGGATCATCGACGCCATTCAGGACGCCGTGGGCCCCCCCAAACAGGCCGCCGCCGACCGCCGCACCGTGGAGAAGACATGGAAGTTCATGGACAAAGTTGTAAGTGTGTTGTTCTGACTCTAAAGCTCTGTTCCAGCCTGGGATTGTGTTGTTTTCTGTATAAAATGATATGATATTACTGCAAATATTACTACAAAATGAAGTACAGATTGATTTTTTTTTATTTTCCAGCTTTGTGTCTACATAACTCTGATCCAGTAAGCTTCTTCTCTAACTGTACTGGGAAGAATTCAGGGATTGTATATCGCAAAAGTATTGATATCGCAATATTGTGTGACGCAATAACAATATCGCAACAAACAAAATATATGGCTAAATATAAATATATATAACACCAAATCTTCATCTGAAATGTTCTGTTTTTAAAATGAAAACGATGACAAGGGGAAATCATGAATAAAATCTAGCTTTTTCAAACTAAATTAGTAGAGGTTTTATTTTTGTTGTTTGTTTATTTTAACCCTAACTCTTGCATCAAAAATAGAGCTGTAGAATAATCATGAAGTCGACTATAAACAATAATTGCAGTTGTATTTTGATGATGGTCGTCGTTCTCTGGACTAAACAGACTCTGAAACACAAACTTAAAGACTTTTAGAACAAAGACAGTGACATTATTTAAAGAAAAATGGCAAAAAACAACAGACTATTTCTGATTTTCCTCAATTATACACTTTATTCATAAATTTTCTGTCTAGAAGCTTCATTCACAATATTTCAACATTTATTTGGTTAAAAATATTAGTTTATTTTAAGTCTCAACCTACTATAATCTAAAATCGTTCGTTTCAGCCTCAGTCCAAAAGTGTATTTAAATATCACAATAATATCGAAATTGCAGACCTTAAAAGTCATATCGCATATCGTAATAATTTCCAATATCATGCAGCCGTAGTAAAAATGTGTTTAGTAGAGCTGGAGGATTTGGTAAAAAATACATGATTTTTTTGTGATTTTTTTCTGGCCAGTGTTGCGTTTAGATTTGCGATTTATGTTTTAAAAATGGGATCCTGTTCAACGTTTACATTTTAAACACAACCGAGAGAATTGATAAAAAGACTGAAATATGAAGATTAATGCCGCAACTAACTATCATTTTGCTAATAGTCCAGCGATTATTCTTTCCAGTAAATGATTAGTTGTTTAGAGCAGTGTTTCCCAATCAGGGGTACAGGGACCCCAAGAGGTACGGGAGTAAATACCAGGGGGCACTTGGAACGGTTTCAGGTTTTAAAAGAAGATGAAATGTACTTTTATCAGAATAAAAAAAAGTGCTATTAGTTGTAAATTTTGCCTCTTTTTGGAGAATCTTGACACATAAGTATGATTAAAAGTAGTAGTAATAATTGACAATATGTGACTATTAAACCTATTTATTTACCTGAAACTCAAGTTAAGGGGTACTCTGTGTGTGCGACAAAGCTTAGGGAGAAGTCGAGACAAAAAAGGTTGGGCACCACTGGTTTAGAGCACAAAAGTCACACGGTGAAAAGATTCTTACGAAATCTGACTGAGATGAAGCTTAGGTGAAGTCATTTTCCATGTAATTTTCATGCATTTGTCACTCAATTTGAGTCATAAAACATCTTTTCTCGGCTCATGACGTGTTTTGGAATCTAAGTAAAGACCATTTAATGATTATTTGATCAGTAAAATAGTTCGCAGTTATTTCAATAATCAATTGGTTGTGATTGCGATTGATTTGTTGCAGTCCTAACACTGATAAATAAAAGAATAACCTGCATTTGAGAACATGTTTAAACTAGAAGTGGAGCTGCTCGATTATGGCAATAATTATAATCACGATTATTTGGTGAATAATTTGAATCATAATTATTTCGATCAATTACTTCAAAATTATTCTGTAGATAAACTATAGATTGATCTAGGTCTGGGTGATACGGTGATAAATATCGTATGTTGAGCTGGTCCCTGTGACAATCTACTATTTTTGTGAAACGGTGGTATCGTGATTCACTGTTTGTCTCTTTAATGCTAATTCTGTTCAAACACACTTTCTCTCCTGTTGTTTAGCCTCTGAAGCCTCTGAGCAGATGACTTTATTTACCTCTTAAAGGCCAGGGCTGCACAGTTAAACCAAATCCACACAAAATCGCAATTATAATGGATGCAATTAACAAATCACAAAGGCTGCAATGTTTGAAGTGCAATAATTTCTTCCACAAACAACAAAATGTCTTTCTTTGATTTAAATAAAAACCGCTAACACTGTAGTTTGGATTTGTACAAACATGTTCTGAAACAAGTGACAAAAGCGCGACCAAAAGCGATAAAAATGTGTTCAAAATCGGCAAAAACGCGCCAACAAACAACAAACGTGACTAAAAGTGACAAAGATGCGCATATGACAAACACAACTGAACATGACAAAAATGTGTCTAAAAGCAACAAAATTGTGTTTAAAATGTGAATTTAAACAGAACAGTAAGAAAAGTCAAAATTATATATTTTTCCTAAATGATGCAGCTCTATTAAAGGCAATAGAAAAATACAAAGTGAACATGAATCATGATAACATTTAAATCATGATCCGGCCCCAAGAAAATCATGATAATTTTTTACTATATTACCCAGACTTAGACTGAATATATTTTATTAGCTATAACTCTGAACAGAAGGACATTAGTTGTATTTTTTTTATTATTACAACATTTTTGTAGTAATAATTGAAATCACGATTATATGTACAATTAATTACACAGCCCTAACTACAGATTTGACAGTTTTTATGCAGAAAAAACAGGCTATTTTGTTGTTTTTGGAGGAAATTGTGGCATTTCAAAAATTGCAGCCTTGTGATTTTCCATTAAAATTGCAATTTCGATCAATTGTGCTGTTCTAGTGTTTAGTTACAGAGCTCCGAATACCTGCTTTACAGTGTATTTTGTAACATATTCTGAAAGTGCTGTTGCATTATATTTCAGTGCAAAACACTGCTTTTATTTGTTGCACAATGTGTAATGCATGTATTTATAACTAATAAGAGAAGTAAAAGTTGCACAGCACTGACCACATGAGCTGACACGTATAGTTTTGGTATATTTTTGCCACACTTATACGACTGATAAATATATAGACCCCATCAGGTCTAGGGCAGATCTTTAGTCGACCAAGATTTTCTTTAGTCATTCTTTAATGGCTATCAAGATCTGTGAAATCGATATTGATCAAATAAAAATAAAATCCATGTCCAGGCCCATCTGTTTATTTAGTGCTTGGTTTAGAGTGTTTTACTCTGAGGTTGATCTCGGTTTTGTCCTGCTTTAGTTTGTGGCGTGAGAAGGGTATGATTTCTCGTGTTGAGTCTGTTGTAACCTCTGTTTGTTTTGCTTGTTTGTGTTTGTGCAGGTCCGGCTCTGTCAAAACCCCAGACTGCAGCTGAAGAACAGTCCTCCGTACATCCTGGACATTTTACCTGACGCCTACCAGCACCTCAGGCTCATTCTGGGCAAATATGAGGAGAACCAGAGACTCACGCAGCTCAGTGAAAACGAGTACTTTAAAATCTACATCGACAGCCTGATGAAGAAGTCCAAAAGGGCAATTCGACTCTTCAAAGAGGGCAAGGAGCGGATGTACGAGGAGCAGTCTCAGGACAGGTACGTCACTGGGTTCACTGGTGGTTTTAAATCTGCTGCCATCCAAGTGTCTCTTTAGAATTTTTACACTTAAATAAACAAGTGAAACTTGCAGAAACCTGTTGAAACATCTGACAGTGCTTTTCATTTCCTGTTTGGAGCACAGTAATCACTGTCTTGACCTTTTACGACTCGACTTCTCATTAGAAAACCTTTTAAATAAAACTTAGCTCTATCACTTCTGTGGTGCAATTTTCAGTGGTTAAAGTTTTGAGATGTTTTTACATCTGTGTTGTTTTGGCTGTTACAAAAACTAAAATGCGGAAAAATGGCCTTCGTAACAATTGCTGTAAAAGCATCTGTGAGTGTTTGCTTTGATATGAGTGGCATTCTTTATACAAGTTCATTCTTCCAAAGGTTTGCTAAACATGTAATAAGTACATTTTCCTGGTAACATTAATGAATGATGTGATTATTTGAAGTAGTTGTCATTGAAAACTTGATTTTGAAAAGATGAAAAGCCCCCACAGGGAAATTAGCATTTTTGATTCTATTAAAACGTGGTGGTGATGTTTGCAGACATTAGTGCCATCATGTGCACAGTGTGTGAGTCTAGACGCTTGCAGAGCTCGTGCACATGAGAATCTCCTCCAGAGACACAAGTGACGCTGATCGTCAGTGAGAGCTTTGCCCACTTGAACAGGGTCACACCAAGGACACACAGCAGGTCTGCCCTTCACTTCACACTGATCTGAAAACTGCCACAAATCAGATGAGAGCCGTCTTCGTAGCCTCCAGTGTTGGACATGTCATCTTCACTTACATCAGGCCGGTGTGATGTTCAGTCTGACCCAGTCACTTTCACTGAGCGGGAAGAGCAATTGAAGAAGTGAAAGAAAGGAAGTGTGCACAGGCATCATCAGCAAAATAAATGATGCAGTCGTTTTGGGTTATCAGAGTACAGCAGCCAGTGCTGCTCCTGCTGTCTTTATCTTCCACTGGAACTTGCAATCAGGCAAAAAGCCCAGCATTACAGTCGAACTGTCCTGTCTGCAGCCGACAGCTAGCTCTGCTGCATTTGACCATAACATCAAACAAGACTCATTTTCCTTATGTTTGCAAAGATTATCTGGACAAATTTGCACTATTTCCTCTTTAACAATGACCTAAATGCATCACAAACACTTAGTATTGACCGGAGCCGCGGATGTTCAGTGGACGAGGATAAATGGGATCCAAGCTGTAAAACTGTGTTGGATAATGGACAATGTAAAAGAAACAATTGTACGAAAACCTATTAGTCTGTCAGCCCCAGTTGTGTGAGTGTGTGTTTGTGTGTGTGTTTGCCTGTATGTATATGTGCGTGTGTGTTTGTGTGTGCGTTCGTGTGTGTTTGTGTGTTTGTATGTGTGTTTGTGTGTGCGTTCGTGTGTGTGTGTCTGCGTGTTTGTATGTGTGCATGTGTGTGCGTGTATGCGTGTGTGCACGCATGTTTGTGTGTGCGTGTGCATATTTAATACCACACTCATGTAAGTGAGAAAAGGTGATATTTTCCACCGTTTTACACCAAAGTTCTTTCTGCAAAAGAGGAGCTTGTGCAGATTTAATTAAGAGTGTGAAAGGCTCCAGTGGCTCTCAGGAGCGATTGCCATGTGCAGCGCAGAGGGAAAATCCCCTCGCACTTTTACATCCTGTTCATATATTTCCTCTGCATAAGCCCTTAAACAGCGGCGTGGTACTTTTGATTTGTCTCTCTGAACAGCTCTTCTAATTCGTCATGCTGTTCCCTGGGCCCGCCGTGGACATTAATTGCCTCTTCTTCACCTCTAAAGCTCCCAGAGGGCTGCGCCTGCGTCGGCTCAATTTATCAAGTCCACTGCACTTAATTAGCATCAGTTACTATACAGTAAACAGCTCACATTTCAGCCGCTCTCCACCTAAAACACTGAGCTCACACTCTGTCTCAGGACTTTGCATGTTCTCTCTGTGCCTGGGTTTATGCTGTGCTGCTGTTTCACATTAACCTCTAACACACACAGTAGGTGTTTGCTGCCCTGCTGTTTCCACTGCTTTTTATCTTCAGCTGGTGTCACTGGTGGAAGGATGGGTCAAATGCAGAAGACGCATTTGTACTGTTTAAATGATTTTTGAGAACCCGTTGTATGATTTAACAGTCTGCATTAGTTGTGGCGTTTAGAGAAGAGCCAGTGATACTGAATTGCTCTGTCAGTGTGTTGTAGACTGTAGAGAAGTCCAGCAAGTGTTTGTGAGAGACTTTGTCCCTGTTGGTCACGTCAGTCTCTCACTTTATGCACTGGGTGTAATAACTGTTGACATTGCCCTCTGCAGATACAGTATTGGATTACTGGCATAGAAAATATTATATGGCTGTTACGAGATATGATTTCCTTATTGACTGCTGTTATTGACGCTATGGCACTGGTTTTCATTACATTAGGACCAGCTCGTGGACCTGGTGCCAGAATACTGTGTGATGTGTGCTTCAGATGTGTGGTTTATCACGATCTCAACTCTTCTGTGACAAAATCCAATCCAGTTGTATATACAGTAAATGTATTGAGGATGTTCTTGGCTTTTTTATTGTCACTTTTAGATGAAAATTGTAAGTTATTACTTAAGTTATTTCTTACAACTAAAATATTGGCTTTCTAAACTGCCAAAAGCAGAAAGCTCTTTGGATGTAATGTTTCATTTGCCAGAATGTTGGTAGATTTAGTGGATCTTAAACTAGGTCTGGGCAATATGGTGAGCTCATCCCTGTGACAATCTGCTATTTTTGTGAAATCGTAGTATCGTGATTCACTGTTTGTCTCTTTAATGCAGCTGTCTGTTCAAACACACTTTTTCTCCTGTTGTTTAGCCTCTGAACCTCTGAGCAGATGACTTTATTTACCTCTTATAGACCAGGGCTGCACAATTAAACCAAATCCACACAAAATCACGAATTTAATGAAGACTGCAATGTTTGAAGTGCAATAATTTCTTCCACAAACAACAAAATGTCTTGCTTTGATTTGAATAAAAACTGCCAACACTGTAGTTTGGAATTGTACAAACTTGTTCTGAAACAAGCGACAAAAGCGCGACCAAAAACGATACGCGTTCAAAAGCGACAAAAACCCACATACAAACAACAAACGCAACTCAATGCAACAAAACATGACAAATACGCGGATAAAAATGACAAAGACGTGACTAAAAGTGACAAAGACGCATTTTGATATGATGAACACAACTGAACTTTACAAAAACGTGACAAATTTGTGCTTAAAATATGAATTTGACCAGAGTCCTATTATTAAAACATAAATCGCAAATCTAATCACAATCGCACTGGTCAGAAAAATCACAATTAGATATTTTTCCTAAATGGTGCAGCTCTATTAAAGGCAATAGAAAAATACAAAGTGAACATGAATCGTGATAAAATTGAAATCATGATCTGGCCCCAAGAAAATCGTGATAATACATTTTTGCCAGATCACCCAGGCCCAATTGAGACGGTGAAGGATTAAGGAGTTTTAGAATATTGTTTTATCCCAAATTTACATTTATTTTCACACTTATATTATTTGCAGGTAAAGTAGTCTAAAAGATTGAATTTATTGTTTTGTTGCCTCCTCCTCGTGTATAAAATGAACCATCTGAGCCCCGCAGCGTCTCACAAAGTGCTCAGCGGTGTGGTCCTCATTAGTCTGCGTGGGTGGGGCCTCATTAGTCTGCGTGGGCGGGGCTCCAGTCTGTGCACTTCATCATGAGCTGCCAGTGCACAAACAGTGTTCCTCTCAATACGCTCTGACAGAGACACATTAAAGGAGCAGCGTCTCTTTGAGGAAGCGTCTGGTGCCACATCTGTCTCCAGGGACGGCCCATGTGCGTCCCACTGCACGGGCCGCTTCGTGGGCCTGATTAACCGCGATCGGCCGGCTGCACCCCGACCATCTGATGTCCACGCCCCCCCCCCCCGGCCCACCAGCCCTGCAGCCGTGTGTGTGTGTCAGTGTGTCTGCAGCGGACCACCTGAGCCCCCCCACACACCTCCCACCTCCCCCCACACTCCCCCCACACACCAAGAACAAAAGGGACGCTGCTATTTGTGGTTTGTGTTTGAAATTTGGCCACAACTTGATAAAAGTATCATAACAATCAGCGACATCTGCTGTAGGGCTGCAATGATTAATCGACTAATTGTGACAAGTCGACTCTAAAAAAAAATATAAAATTGTAACTATACAGACTCTAAAACACTTGTCAAAAGACCTTTTATTATAAAGACCGTTACATTATTACATCAAAATGTCAAAAAAGAATAAATTATTATTGATTTTTATCAATAATACACTTAATTAATAAATATTCTCGACCTTGAAGCCTTCAGTCCCATATTTCAACCTTTATTTAGCTGATAATGTATTTAAAAAGCTTACAATAGAAATAATTGTTTGATGAAATAATTGCTGACTCTTCGACTTCTAAAATAATTAGTGCTGTAAGTTTGTCTAAAAGTAATTGATTATACAATACAATTTATCAACCTTGACATTAAAGTTTATTTGACAGATCTTTACAAAAACTGTCAAACTGCTGAAAAATAGAAAAAAATGTTTAGTATGTTATAGTGAAATGTGTCGTTAGCGCTGTGATCCTTCAGTCGTTTAGTCCAGGGGTTCCTAAACTTTTCTGGCCGGGACCCCCAAGATAGGCATGCAACTGACTCAGGACCCCCAAAGCAAAATGAAAAAGAATTTTAAGTGTTAAGCGTGTTAAATCAGGTTTAATATTGGTTATTTGAATAGTTTATTGTCTTATTAGACCATATTTCATTAAAAGATACTGTTTTTAATTTAAAAAATACAGCAAATAGTGTCATATTCATTCAAATTAGATCTTGAAATCATCTCGCGACCTTGGGAACCACTGGTTTAGTCGATGGTATCTTAGTTGACCATGATTTTTATTTGTCGACTGATCATTTTATTTATACTAAACTATTCTAAAATGATTTATATGGCAAAAACGAGAAGATATGAAGTAAGTTTGCTGAAGATTTTGGAGTTTTCACGTATAAATACACTGTCTCCTTGTACTTTTCTGTACAAATAGTTGTTTTTGCATGAACTCCTCTGCAGTTGTGTTGGTTTATAGTGCAATTTGGTTTAGATAAATGAAAATAGTACAATTTTTATATATTTTTCCCTTTTAGTTGACTAATCGGTGAACAGGGCTGGTCTTTAGTCGACCAAGAATTTTAGTTGACTACAGCTCTAATGTCATTGAACCTGTCATATTATACACTTTAATCATTCGAAGAAGAGACTCCTGAGCACTTTGTGAACGCTTTCGTAGAGATGTGCATCATTCTGAGATGAGAGTGTCTGCCCTCGGAGCCAGAGGTGCTGCGTCTGTCAGGGTTAAACGCTCGTGGCCAGACTTCTGTATCAGCCAGATTAGTTGTTTCTGAGATGAAAATTCTTCTCGGGAGACAGACCTGCAAACGCTGCATAAAATGACATTGACAAACTGGAGCGCCGTAGCTTTCATAACTCACTCAGCTACTGGGATAAATTCGCTGCAGGAGATGCTTGGGCTGAGCTGCAAAAACCTGCTCAAGTCTCTCTGTGAGGGATAAATGTGTCGTTTAGAAGAGTTTGTAGCAGCAAAAACCTCTTCTGGCTTCGCTGCTGCGTCATTGTTGAGCAACGATCAGTGTTTTTTTTGACAAGAAATTAGGGCTGGGTGATATGGTATAAAAATGTATTATCATGATTTTCTTGGGGCCAGATTGTGATTTCTATTTGATCACGATTCATGTTCACTTTGTATCTTGCTGTTGCCTTTAATAGAGCTGCACCATTTAAGAAAAATATCTAATTGTGATTGTTCAGACCAGTGCGATTGTGATTAGATTTGTGATTTATGTTTTAATTAATGGATTCAGTTCAAATTCACATTTTAAACACAATTTTGTTGCTTTTAGTCGTGTTTTTGTCATTTTAAGTTGTGTTTTGCTGCATTGAGTCGCGTCTGTTGTTTGTAACCGTGTTTTTGTCACTTTTGAACAAATTTTTATCGATTTTGGTTGTGCTTGTTTCAGAACATGTTTGTACAAATCCAAACTACTGGGTTTGCAGTTTTTATTCAAATCAAAGCAAGACATTTTGTTATTTGTGGAAGAAATGATTGCACTTCAAACATTGCAGCTTTTGTGATTTGCTAATTGCATCCATTAAAATTGCGATTTTGTGTGGATTTGGTTTAATTGTGCAGCTCTGGCCTTTAAGAGGTAAATAAAGTCATCTGCTCAGAGGCTTCAGAGGCTAAACAACAGGAAAAAAAACAACCCAGCCCTATCTGACGCTAGACTAAATAATAAAAAGACAAAATAATAATAAAACAATGGCATAATATTTGCACTGACTTGTTTAAAGGTGCTTTACACATTTTTTTCATATAAGAAAGTAAAATCAGTTCTGCTTTAGCTCAGGTATGTTGTAAAAGTAGCTATTTGTATGTTTTTGCCTGATTA
This sequence comes from Rhinogobius similis, assembly GCA_019453435.1. Lineage (NCBI taxonomy): Eukaryota > Metazoa > Chordata > Actinopteri > Gobiiformes > Gobiidae > Rhinogobius > Rhinogobius similis. The sequence continues at coordinate 1,458,353 of CM033621.1, forward strand.
TCATTTTCAGTCATTTTTTTTTTAGTCTAGTTTTTGTCGATGAAAATGCCATGCTAGTTTAGTCTACTAAATCCATGATAGTGGAATATATTTTGCAATTTTAACACAATAAAATGTATTGCGTGGCATCATGGGACATGTTCAGACGTGTTGTTTGGACGTTGAGGTTGTTACAGTCTGGTTCACAGCTCTGGGATTGTTCTTTTCATTGTTCATTTTAGTTGATGAAAAAGAATGCTCATTTAGTCATTAGGATTACTTTTTGTTTGTTTTTTGTTTTGTTTTAGTCAGAGAAATATGACATTGACAAAATCACTTAGTCGACAAAATTAACACTGAAAGACTAATTGTGATTAGTCTTTAATAAAAAGTAATCAACTATAATAATTGATAATCAGCCTGTCACGATAATTACTACTTACTGACTTATCGTTCAATAAATAATAGCTGTAACAATATTTTTGGGGCTCAGTATTTATCGTGTGCACATTTTCTATAGTTTTTTGTTATTTTTATGGGCTGTAACAGTGAATCAACTAATTGTGACTAATCGACTAAAAAAATCGATAATCGTAATCGTTAACTGGACCATATACACATGACCATAAAACACTTTTTAAAACGAAGACAGCAACATAATTTAATCACAATTTTCACCAATAATACACTTTCTTTGTAAAAAAAATAAAAAAAAATCTGATCAATAAATCTTTGATCCCATATTTCAACCTTTATTTGGTTAAAAATGTATTTAAAAAGTTTAAATATACAATAGAAATGATCGCTACTAATATAATCGTTAGTGACAGCCCTTAAATACTGTTGTTTTGTTGTCATTTCCTACTTCTTATCAGCCGGACTGTTGTTCTACTTCTACAAATAAATAACCAATTAATCAAGACGCAAGTTTGTCAGTCTTGTTGATTTTTAGCAAACACAACCAGCCGAGACACTAGTGCTTTAATAAACATTTAGACCTAAGTTGAAATAAATTGGATTTTGAGGTAAACAGTTTAGATGTTTAGTGTTTAGTCATAAAATACAGCTGGACAGAAGAGGATCCTGGAGCAAATGTGTGCAGCGAAAGGCTCAGTTTACTTCAGAAATGGTAACACAATTGTAAAAAGGACGGATTTATGCAGATGCAAGTCAACATTAAAAGTGTTGATACAAATTTGAACAAGTATCGATTCTGAAAAACTGAGAGCAAAACTGAACCTTTCCTGAAAGTGCTGAAAGTGGAGAAGAATCATTCACTAAATATGTGAAAAATGATATTGTCTTTGCATCAGATATTGTCAGACTATATCAGACTATAGACTAGGGCTGCACAATATTGGATATTATTGCGATACGGCTATTAAGATCTGCGATATCGATATTATCACGATACTTAAATACACTTTTTGACTGAGGCTGAAACTAATGATTATTTTAGTAGTTGATTAGTCAGCGATTATTTCTATTGTAGATTGAGACTTAGAATAAACTAACATTTTTAACCAAATGAATGTTGAAATATTGTGAATGAAGAGAGAGAATATTTATGACTAAAGTGTATTATTGAGGAAAATCAGAAATGGTCTGTTCTTTAATAAAGTCACTGTTTGTTTTGTGTTTTAGAGAGTAGAGAACGACTACTATCATCAAAATACCACTGACATTATTGTTTATAGTCGACTTCACGATTCTATTACTTGTTACAGCCCTATTTTTGATGCATTAATGTCTGTTTTTATTAAAATAAAAACCAACAAATACAAAACCTTCACTAATTTAGTTTGAAAACACTAGATTTTATTCATGATTTTCCCTTTTCAATGTTTTCATTTCTATCAGATGAAGACTTTGGTGTTACTGCCATATATTTAGTTTGTTGCGATATCGTTATTGCGTCAGCCAGTATTGCGACATCGATACTTATATTAGTTATATTAATATTTTTGCGGCCCTACTCTAGACCCTTCCAGGAGTGACACGTGTACCAGGATGTACTGCTGCCTTTTACTTGAGTTTTTGTTCATTTTAACGGAGCTGCATCATATTTGCTACCGAGTGCTAACTAACTTCAACCTCTAGTTTCTAAAGTTCAATTATTACTGTAGGATTTGTGGCATTTCCTTCTTATTCTGCATGAAGTCTGCTTAGCCTGTTGTTTAGATTTGTCAAAACGTGTTCGGAAAATGACAAAAACGCGTAAAAAATGCGCCTAAAAACTATAAAATGTCTAAAGCAACTTAAATAAAATAAATAAATAAACAATAATGCATCTAAAATGGACTAAAAGTGACACAAACGCGACAGAAAACGCCAAAAACGTTCAGAAACACTTGATTATTTTACTAGTTCGTCAGTTCATATTTCCGTCTTTTTGTCAATTCTCCTGGCTGCGTTTAAAATGTGAACTTTGAACCGAATCCCATTATTAAAACCTAAATCACAAATGCAATACCGATCAGCAAAAGCGTTAATTAGCTCTGCATAAGTTCATCTTGTTGTGATTTGCTCTGACTGCCCGGTGCTTCCTGAGTGCCTGGGATCAGTTTGTTTCGCGTAAATGGCTCTCTATGTCGAGGAAGAGCACATTTTTCTCCCACATCTCCGCCGTGTCCTCCAGCTGTGACCACAACTCAAACCTACACACAAACATCACATGGAGAAGACTGTGTGCATTGAGCGTGTCCCCGCCGGACTCCCGAGCCGGCTCCCGAAGGCATGTCCCGACCAGCACGGCTTCGGCGGCTTCCTAAAGTGATTGTCTCTAAATCAGCTGGATTAAAAGTGCACGTCTTTTGCCAGGAAACAGAGTGTTGCAGATAAAAGACAATCTGACCTCGCCCCTCCCTCCCCCCTCCCTCGCGCTCTCAGTCCCTCTCTCATTATGAATTAGCCCTGAGTCACTGCGCACTCTTCCACACACTCGTCCACACAACACGCTCTGAGAGGCTGAGACTGGAGGAAGAGGATCTACAGTCATTGTACCAGGGCTGGAGTCGACTGAAGAAATTCTTGGTCGACTAAAGACCTGCCCTATCGACCGATTAATCGACTAAAAGCGGGTGTGGCAAAGCTATGAAGTATTTCCATGTATCTGACCCAAACTGCACTCAAAACACCACAACTGCAGAGGAATTCATGCAGAAACAACTATATTTACAGATAAGTGCTAGGAAACTGTATTTATATGTTGGACTCCAAAAAGATGTCACCGCATATCTTCTAGTTTTTGCCATATAAATCCTTCAAAAATCAAAATAAAATAATTGTTTGACTAATAAAAACATTGGTCGACTAAAACACCATCGTCTGATCGATTAAATGACTAAAGGTACACTGCCCAAATATTTATACTAAACTCTTTAGACCCAAATGAAGCTGCAATGCAGCCATTTGAGGATCCAAGAGAACATTTAGTAACAAAATAGTGTTTTCATTACATATACAGAATATTTTCTGCATAATTTTCATGCAATAAACGTATATCTAAATAAACCTTGAAGTATATCTAAATAAACATGGAAGTCTATCTAAATACACATGAATAAACATGACGACGACATAAACAAACAAATCTAAATGAATCTTTTTCTGTCATTTTTGTGCAGTTTTAGCTCAATTTGAATCATAAACCTTTCTCAGCTCATGACATATTTTGAAACCTTTGTATGAACCAGGGGTCCCAACTAAATTAGCGAGAGGTCCATAAACTCGATCAACCAACAGTCTTGGGGTCCGGACATGCAAATATAAACACACAAAGTCCAATTTGTTGTGTTTATTTAAATCAACACTTATTTAAATTGTAATATATTTTGTCAACAACAATAACCTTTATGTAATGTAAATAAACGATTTAACACTGTCAAATACATTTGAACATATTGCATTGAGGTGCAGTTATTATACCCCAGAAATAATGTGTTAAGTGCAACAACCTTAAAAGTGCAAACTTCTTAAAAACATTAGGATTCACAGCAAACTATCGACATGTCTGCAAGTAAAAATCCTTAATGTGCAGACAAAAACATTCAATATGTCCAGTAAACCTTTTTAACTTGAGTCAAACAATCATAACTCTGTAAAATAAACTGAGCTCAGTGTGAGATGTTGCATGGGCATTTGTAGCAAGTATTTTGAATCTTGGGAGGAGTGGAGTCAGAGCAATCCTCAGACATTCATGCAAATGTTCATTTGTCAGCTGTGAACGGTATTTATTTTCAATCATATTGACAGTTGAGAAGGCTGACTCACAATTGTATGTAGAGCCAAACATGGTTAATGTGTACACTGCAACTTTGGCCAGTCTAGGAAACTTAGTTTTTGGTACTGTCTGGGTCAAAAATGTGACAACATCAGACACTTCACATTGCTCTCTTAACACCACATCAGTTTGCAAATCTAAAAGTTCCATTTGAAGTGTTAGCATATCAGCCCATTTGTGTTGCCTCCTGTGAAAAATAAATTACCTTTTTGACCAAAATGGGATTTCTAACAAAAAGCTGCAGCGGATCTCCGAAATTGAAGCTATCAAAGCGAGCCTTAAAGTTTCAATCAGTTGTTGTATAAAGTCAGCGTGTGTAGTAACAGCAATCCTCTGTGTTTCTCTTAATGCTGGAAAATGTGTGCACCCCTCTTGAAGATCCATTTTCATAATTTCCAGTTTTCCCTGAAAAGAATGAACAGCTACCACTAAATCACACACAGAATTATTCTTTCCCTGCAATTTCAAATTGAGGTCATTTAGGTGTGCTGTGATGTCCACAAGAAAGGAAAGTGTGTCCAGGTACTTCTCATCCTCCAACAAGCCTTGGGAGCCTTGGGACTCTGTTGTGCCAGAAACAGTTTTATGTCATGTCTTAACTTCCACACATGCCAGCACTTTACCTTTACTCAGCCATCTGACATTGAAGTGGAGAAGAAGGTCACTGGCATCTGCATTCACTTCTGAATTCCCTAAGTAGGCGATGCTGGTGAGATGATGTCGCTCTGAGAAAGTTCACTAGTTTTGTGGTAGTATTCATACCTCTCCATGTTGCTCAGACAGTGTGGAGCAGAGAACTGACATATGGATAATGCAGTGATAAGATAAAAGATTGGGGTTGTCCTCTTTTAGACGAGTAACTGCTCCTTTTTCTTGTCCCATCATGGCCGGTGCCCCGTCAGTGCTGATAGACACAACGCTTTTTGGACAGATCCCCCTCTGTGATAACGTGTCTTTGATGGCCTGGTATATGTCCTCCCCTCGTGTGTGTTTTTAGTTCTGTGATGCCTCTAAGTGCATGGAGCTCCACTGATGGCATGCTCGAGCTGAGACTGCACATCCTGCGTCAACACCTCTGCTCTTGTTGTTGTTGTTGTTGTTGTTGCTGACTCCGAACATATGAGACAGACGGGACGTGTAGAAGGCCAGGTCAGGAGGTCTTCTGTTTCCCCCAAACAAAACAGACAACATGGAGTAAATGTTGAGTGAAGCTATTGAGCGTCTCTCTGTGATTCTGCTCTGCTGTGGACACTTGTAACGAGGTTGTCAGAAAGTCTGTTATTACAAACTGAATGTGCTTCTTGTTTGGCCGATAGTAAACCTGTGATGTGGCAGGTTTACGTTGCATGCAAGGGCTGTGAAAAAGGATTCAGGTCAAATAATTTGCGAGTTGCAACAAATAAAATAGCAATTTTGTCTGCGAACACTGAACCCTCTGTGCAACTGGTGTCCTTACAACGCAAACATGACCTGTGCTGTTTAAATGTAAAATGTGTTGCTTAGGTCTTTAGTGCTGCTTTATTATATACATTTACACGCACACACACACACACACAACCACACACAACCACACACACACACACATACGCGCACACACTCACACACACTCGCACACACACGCACGCACACGCACATACACACGCACGCACATACACACACACACACACACACGCACATACACACGCGCACACACTCACACACACACACACACACACACACACTCACACACACTCACACTCACACACACACACACTCACACACACACACACACACACACACACACACACACACACACACACACACACATATTCGAGGCCAGTGACAGGAAGGGCTTCCTGATGAATCAGGTCTAATAACAGTGTGAGGTCAACACAGACACATCTGTTCAGTCTGAACATGATTCAACTCTTTCAACAGTCTGTAGTGACCACACATTCTTTCTCTTTCTGTGGAAAATGGTGGGTTTATGGATGCGGCTGTGCATGTTTTCACATGTTGTACGTCACCGTGAGCAGCAGCGATGATGTCAAAGGCCCATGAAAGCCTCGGCTGAGATGAGTAAACTTCCAGAAAGTAGAACCATCTGTAGAGGAAGTGAAAGACCAGAGGAGGAAACCCTAAGCTTCAGTCAGGAAGGAGCGGTGTGGGCCGCAGCACATGGGCCACTGTCAGGTGTGAGTGTGAAGCATACTCTACTGTGACTAAAGCTTCAGGTATGACTGCAACGACGGTTCGACTTATCGTGACTCGTTGAATGTAAAAAATAATCAACTATAAAAATTGATAATCATAATCATTTACTGAACTATACAGACTCTAAAACACTTATAAAAGACCTTTTCATAACTAAGACCGTGACATTAATACATCAAAATGTCAAAAAAGAATAGATTATTAATTGATTATATCTAGAAGCCTTCAGTCACTATAGTTCATTCTTTATTTGGCTGATAATGTATTTTAAAAATCTAAATATACAATAAAAATAATCGTTTGACTTGTCGACTACTAAAATAATCTTCAGTGACAGCCCTGTAGCTGCAGCTCCTCACACTCATGAAGCTGAAGCTGTGCTCTCTGACCTGGACACTCCTCCTACAGTCACTCATCATCATGCTAACAATCTCCTCTTCTGTTTTGTTGTTGGGACAAGAACAATCAGGTAATGAGCTGAGGACACAGACCAGAGCAGCACCAGGACAGAAAATATGTGCTATTACATAATCCTAAAGTCTTTTCTGAAGCCCTGAGTGTTTGTTTGTTGTCGAGCTCCTGCAGTGATATCTACTGTATCCTGAACGTTTGCCTCCTTTTCCAAACAGCACATTATAAATATTATAAATGCCGGCTTGTGTCTATTTCTGGAGCGAGGGCGGAGGAAGCTCTGACTCTGCTTGTCCAAAGTATTACATAACCACATCTTTGAGCCAGACTGAACATATAGACCAGCATTATATTCATCCATGACCTCTTTGGGCTGGGTGATACGGTGGAGTGGTGAGCTTGTCCCCGTGACAATCTATTATTTTTGTGAAATGGTGGTATCGTGATTCACTGTTTGTCTCTTTAATGCAGCTGTCTGTTCAAACACACTTTTTCTCCTGTTGTTTAGCCTCTGAAGCCTCTGAGCAGATGACTTTATTTTCTTCTTAAAGGCCAGAGCTGCACAATTAAACCAAATTGACACACTTTTTATGGATGCAATTAGCAAACTGCAAAGGCTGCAATTTTTGAAGTGCTATAATTACTTCCACCAACAACAAAATTAATGAAAAATGAATAAAAACTGCTAACACTGTAGTTTGGATTTGTACAAACATGTTCTGAAACAGGTGACAAAAGCACGACAAAAAGTGATTAAAAAAAAGTCTTCAAAAGCGCATCTACAAACAACAAATACACTTCAATGCACCAAAACGCGACTAAAAGCTACAAAGATGCATTTTAAATATGACAAGCACAACTGAATGTGACAAAAACGCAACTAAGAGTGACAAAAACGCAACTAAAAACGGCACAGACGCGTTTAAATATAACAAACACAACTGAACGTGACAGAACCGCGTCTACAAGCAACAAATGCGACTCAATGCACCAAAACGCGACAAAAAGCGACAAAAACACAACTAAAAACAACAAAAACTTACCTGAAAATGACAAACAAGACTAAAAATGACAAAAACTTAACTGAAAACGACAAGAACAATACTAACAGCACAAAAACGTAGATAAAAACGACAAAGACATTTAAATATGACAAACACAACTGAACGTGACAGAACCGCGCCTACAAGCAAATGTGACTCAATGCACAGAAAAGCGCCAAAAATGCAACTAAAAACAACAAAAGCTTAACTGAAAACGACAAAAACAAGACTAAAAATGACAAAAACGTAATTGAAAACGACAAGAACGCAACTAAAAGCGACATAAACGTAAATAAAAACGACAAAGACATTTAAATATGACAAACACAACTGGACGTGACAAAAAAGGTGACCAAAAGAGTTTGTTTAAAATGTGAATTTGAACAGAATCCTATTATTAAAACATAGATCTCAAATCTAATCACAATCGCACTGATCAGAACAATCACAATTAGACATTGTTCTAAATCGTGCGGCTGTATTAAAAACGTGATAATAATTTTTTGCCATATCACCCAGCCCTATGACTTCTTGTACATGGCCTTCTTCGTCTTCTGATTAAAGCCCTGCGTCGTTACTGTCTTTCTTCCAAATTAATTGCTTTTAAGGGCACTTTCCCTCTTTTTCAGCCCGTCCCTCCGGCTGCTCTAATGGACTCAGCTGCTTTCAGTGGCAAATGATTTGACTGAATTATTGATGCTGATAACAATCCTCAGAAACAAATCAGCCGACCCGGTTGCCCTTCTCCGCCTCTTTTTCATCCGTCCCCTTTTCTTTCCTCCCTCCCCGGCTCCTGCTCCACCCTGGGGCCCCTGCGTCTGCTCCTGCCGGGCCCTGTCAGTGCGCGGAGTGTGATATACATCTGATAGTCCCTTTGTGAGGCCGCCCCGCTCTCCCTGCTCCCCCGTGGCTCCTCCGGTCGGCGCCGTCAGCTGTGCACGTGCAGAAAAAACACGCCGGCCTCCCACATCAGAGCTTTCATTAAGTTAGCTCGACTCCACGCGCTGGCCCCTGACCCCGGGGCCCCGCGGATGCTGCTCTATCGCAAATCCCAGGCCTCATCTGCAATTCACATGGAGAGTTTGGGCTGCGTTTAAAACATATTGGGGGAAATTGGGTGACATTGGGTGGCATTAGGTGACCTTGGGAGATCTGAATGATTTGCAAAAAAAAACCAACCAGTATTGTGCTTGTGATTACATTTGCAATTTGGTTTTTTTATTGTTAACCTTAAACATGATCTTGAGTGCCATAAATTCATCTCATTTTTTAGAACTAAAAAAACAAAATGAACATTTGTATTTACTTTTTAGTTTTCTGTTTGCCCTGGCACTTATTGAGTTTAGGCGCCATCTACTGGTGCATAGCCCTTACACAAGCGTAAACATGAGCCTATGAAAAATGCGAGTTTAAGTGACAAACGTGATTATATTTAAGTGCCATTAAAATATTTTTTCTTGTTTCCACAGAAAGCTTTCCAGAACAGAATTACTTGCAAAAATTGTGACATGAATTGAAATTCCAGGCAAGCACATATTAGTACTGAATTTCTACAGCAGAATTACTTGAAAAATGTTCAGATAGGGGTGAATGATATTGACAAAAAATGATAATCAATCATAAAATCTTATCAGTCCAACAGAAATGTGTTGAAACATTCTTTAAACGTGTTAGTTGAGGTTTAATTGACAGACAAATGTGAAATTTCTTAAAAAATTGTCCCAAAACTACAGAAATATCACATCTTTGTATTTGAAAGTTTATAATGGAACATTTTTACTTTTAATCAGTTCTCTTCATAGCATTTATTTTTTCTATAAACAATACACTCAATGTAAAATAAAATGTAGCTTCTCTTCGAAACAACCTTCATGATATTATCTAAATTTGTTCAGACATTCAAATATAATACACCAACCTATGAACATGTACCCGGAATAATGACTTGAAATGTGTAAGTTCATGTAATTGTATCTGTCTCTTAGTCACGAAAGCTATTGTTCAATAAAGAAAAGGCACAGAATGCAACTTGTCCATGACTCATATAAAATAAAATGTCATTTGAATTCAGTTTTAGCTCGTCTTAACTCTTTCCATGCCTCGCCTCGTCGTCTTCTTAATCACAATTGAACTCCTCTGTGTTTCTGAGAACGGTGACAGGAAACCAGTACGAAAACAGAGAACGATAGTGGGCTGCGCTCAGACACGTGTCACCACAAAAGCAACTATTTCTGTTCAGGTGGGATTTTTTTGTTGTTGTATGTTTGTCTTTATATTGAGCTAACGTTAACGGAAACGGAAAGAAACAGCGAATGCAGACGGTCAGTTTTACTTCACACTCTGCAAGAACATTATTTAGTGTTAAACGAAACATATTCTGCTACAGTGACTTTTTTGAGCTTTAAACTTAAAAAATTCAGTTGCATTTGAGCATTGTTTATTAGAAAATCCTCCCCCCTCCGAGGGTCAAACACACTTCCTGGTGAACTTCCGTGATTTTCGGCCGTATTTTCAGACGTATGTCACTTATCTGAGAATCTTGCGCTGTTTTTAGTCGTTAAAGTAGAACTAAGTAACATTTTTACCTTATTTAACCGTCTTTGTAAGTCTGTGTGGTGGTTGTAAATGTATTTTCGGGCCGTTTGAAGCCCCCGCCGTTGCCCCCTGCTGTCTCTGCGCGCAAAACCAGCTGCAACTTTCCTAATGCCCACCTGAAGACAACTCTTCTGAGAAATACTGGCTCTTTTTTTTATATTTGGCGACAATAGATGTTTTTGTATGTGATTGTACATCCTTATTTCAATAAAAAGGAAGGGGTAAAAAAAAAAGCTTTGCCATCATTTTACTGGTAGCACATGTTCACAAGAGACCTGCAGGGGGGGAGCTCTGTCGCTGAAGTTACTGAGTTCTGCTTTAAATCATCGCTAAACTCGTTCTGAGCATTTCTTTGATTACACGATAACTGCTGCAGCAAATCTGCACAAGGACGTCTTTTCAGCGCTAACCACTAGAGTGTATATAGCGCTGGCGCCATCTGCTGGCTGGATGCACTCAGTAAGTGTCATTTCATAGTGACTGATAATACAAGTTATAGAATGAACAAGAAACTTTTTGTTTTGTTTTTAAACATAATTTAAGGCACAAGAGCATGTTTAAAGGCTGACAGCAAAATGGAAAATGCAGAATATTTTTCCTTTAATGAATGGACTTACTGTCACGTCCAGCCCCTGATCTTAAACCCAGAGGATTCACTCTGTCTTTTTAAAATTTATTCCTTCTTGTCCACCATGTGATAAAAGCAAACAATCAAGTTTTTGAGGACAAAGTGACTTTGATTCATCCCAGAATGTTTGATTTGACAGCTTTCTTTTCATGTATAACATGCCCGGCAGCTGATTGTTTCCTTTTATCATATAGTGGACAAGAAGGAATAAGATGGACTGAATTATGAGGTTAAGTAACATTAATCTAATAATAAAAATATGTTTTTGGATATAACATTTTATATAAAAGTGAAGCATTTACACAGAGACTGCTCCAGATCAGGTTAAAGTACCTGACCTTTAACTAATGCAGTTCAGATAAATAGTTTTCAACTTTTCTCCACAAACAGCGACCTGATTGGTGTAAAACTATTATTTATATTTACATACACATAATAAAGTCTAAATTAGGAAATCATAAAAACCATAAACCTGTCTATATTTCAGGTTCTCTTGATATACTATTTATTACTTGGTTTGGTGGGAGGGCATCTGTGGTAAATATTGATCACAGTTTTACGTATGTGAAGTTGCAGTTTGTAAAGAAGCTTAAATAAAAGAAATAAAAGTTTAAAATGACAGGAAGGGATGTCAACAAAACACAACGTGCCATTGAAAATACACAGATAATTTACAGACTCATTTTTTGACAGTTTAAATGATCTTTCAACAAAATGAAGTTGTTATCAGATATTATTATTTGTCAAATCATAACTATTGTGTAATTTATGTGGCATTTGGCCCTCTACCTCTAACCATGTCATATTTGCTGCTCATGTTCAACCAGGAATACATAAATTTGTATAGCATATATAAACATTTACAGAAACTGTCAAAGTGGAGACAAATAGGCAAAATGTTTAGTTAAATCTTAAATGTAATATTTACTCCACTTTAGTGAAATGTGTAGTTTAACCTGTCAAATAGACTTTAGTTCCCGGTCTACTGTCGACTTAGAAAGAAACTGGAAAAGCTCATCGCCCTCGTCTTCATGATGCAAGACGCCCAGAACATACACAGTTTATCCCAGCGCTGATGGAGAATGTTGTGTGCTTTTGGTGTTTGTTTGGGCGAGTTTGGAGGCAGAGCACTTCACCACAACGTCTGAAATCGAGTTTGGATCATCCTGTGCATTATGTAACCAGGTCTGAGCAATATGGTTATAAAAATCAAATGGTGAGCTTGTCCTTGTGACAATCTGCTATTGTTGTGAAATCGTCGTATCGTGATTCACTGTTTGTCTCTTTAATGCTAATTCTGTTCACACTTTTTCTCCTGTTGTTTAGCCTCTGAAGCCTCTGAGCAGATTACTTTATTTACCTCTTAAAGACCAGGGCTGCACAGTTAAACCAAACCCAATTAAAATCGCAATTTTAATGGATGTAGTTAGCAAATCACAAAGACTGCAATTTTTGAAGTGCAATAATTTCTTCCACAAACAACAAAATGTCTTTCTTTGATTTGAATAAATCTTGGATTTGTACAAACATTCAAAAGCAAATCTACTCTATGGAGAGAATGACTTTTTTCTACAGCTCAAGGGACATACTTTGAGTAAATTCTGAAAAAAATGGAGAGAATACAAATGTAAAGATGCATAATCTTTACATTTTACATAGGTGACTAAAAGTGACAAAGACGCGTGTTTAAATACTGAACGTGACAAAAACGCAACTAAAAGTGACCAAATTGTGTTTAAAATGTGAATTTTAATAGAATCCTATTAATCCTATTCTATCCTAATCCTATTAAAACATAAAACACAAATCTAATCACAATTGCACTGGTCAGAACAATCACAGTCAGATATTTTTCTAAATCGTACAGCTCGTTTAATGGCAATAGAAAATACAGAGTCAACATGAATCATGATAAAATCGAACTCATGATATGGCCCCAAGAAAATCGTGAAAATAGTTTTTTGCCATATCGCCCAGCCCTAATGTAAGCCTCTGCATTTTTCTTTTTTTTTTGGGTCCGGTCTTCAGTTGATTAGAGGCCTAATGGTGACTGGAAGAGCATGAAATTACTGGCTCAGCTTTGTCAGTGCATCCACACACACACACACACACACGCACACACACACACACACACACACACACACACACACACACACACACACACACACACACACACACACACACACACACACACACACACTGCACTCTGGTGGTTGTCAGCGCCGCTCCTCCTCGCTTATTCTCCACAACCTGCTGCTGTTTGACTCTTTTTATTACGTTCTCATCACTCGCACTCTGAAAACATCCCAATTTACTTGACGCCCATCTCCATCGGGTTTGACGGGAACACATCTGGCGCTAGCTGCTAACGGAATTGGATGGCGGCGTATTTGCTGAACATGTTTGCTGCTCACGCTGTGTGTGTTCAGATACATATGTTTAAAAATTCTGCTAAAATCTTCACAAATTTTACCCCAGTTTAGCTACATTTTTCTGGGGGGCGGTTAATTTTACTTCCTGGTTGTAAATGATGACATCACACTGGAAAATTACCAAGAAACCTTCCTGTACATGCACCAAAACTCTTCTAATTCAAAGATTATTTTATTTGACAAATCAAAATACATGTGAACGCTTTTATTTGGTTCATTTAATGTTTAAAAGGTCAAAAAAGTAGTTTATTTTGTGTAAATTATGCATAACCTTTGTCTCCCCAGTGTGACGTCATCAGTCTGTTTACTTCCTGTATTTTTCAACCGATTTTTCAACTTTTCTCCACAAACAGCGACCTGATTGGTGTGAAACTATAATTTATATTTACAAGAGGTATTAAAATCAAAATTAGAAATCATAAAAACTTGTCAGATGTCAAATAAATTTCTTATATCTCCATTGGGTTTGACGGGAACACATCTGGCGCTAGCTGCTAACGGAATTGGATGGCGGCGTATTTGCTAAACATGCCGTGTTTGCTGCTCGCAGTGGCATTCGGCGCCTGAGTCATCTGTGTGTGCGTGCATGTGTGTGTGTATGTGTGTCGTGGTCAAGGACGGAGAGTACGCAGCATCTGTCATCTTGTAATCATTTCACCAAACAGATCTGACATTGATCATACCGTTTGAAAAACACGTTAAATGAATCTCCAATGGCACAGTTTTGAACTGACAAACATGTTGATATCTTTTAATGAAGCTGTGGTGATCCAAAAAGAGCTTCTTATTTTCCTCAGTACGTGACTCAAACAGATCTCAGTGAACATCTGCAGTAACTGTTCACTATATTTGACAGAATGAAGAGTGAGATAAGTGTTGGCAGCAGAAGTGAGGGTCGGCTGATGAAGTCCAACATACACAAACAATATTTTTGGCACGTAAATGTTATTCTCAATTTGTAGATAAATACAGTCATTTTAAAATGCTTCCAGTCAGAGTGACAGACTAAGAATAAAAATGTTGTTCTGCTCGATGTTGGAACTTTCTCTCAACTTCTGTTTGTTCACTGTGACAAATGACTCAAACAGTTACTCACGTTGGCCTATTCTTTGTGAGTTAATTGTCAACAAGGCTGCAGTATTGATAGTCCTGCATTACTGGAATCGAGCAAGTTGTTTGTAATCTACATTATCATCTACAAAAGACCGATTATAATCAATGTTGAGAAGTAATTGAATTACATGTACTGAGAAGACGTATTCATTATACTAATTGTAAGCAGGGGAGTAGACAGGGTCCCAGGCCACAGGGTCTCAGGGGCCCAGAATTGGACCCTCTTTCTATTCATTTGTATTAGAGGGGGGCCCATGTGACGCTTCTTGCCCCGGGCCACCAAATTTCTGTTGACAGCCTTATTGTCTGTATTCCGGGTCTTTTGTTGGTTTTTGATCTTTGGGGTGTTGAGATTTGAACGAGATGAACGATGAAATGTAGGCTTCAAACTGCACTAAATTAATGGAAAAATCCTGAGGCAATGTGTGATTTTTTTTTTTTTTTCCTTCTCTAATTTGTGATAAAGGTTCTGTTATAAATACATGCAGAACAAACAGTGAAACAAAACAAAAAAATTTAATCCCATTTTGTGTTTTCACACTTTAAAGGATAATAACAATATAAATTCATATTTTCCTTTAACACCTGCATTAAAAAGCATTTTGTAACGCATAAGACAAAGTGACGAAATATGTGGGTACAAAATATACGGATACTGTATCCTGAATACTTAGAATACTTTCACGTTGAGTTGCATTATTCACCTCAAGACAGAAGTTGCTGTGGGCGCCGCCATTTTTTTCCGTTGTAGTTTACATGGAGCAGACGAGCTCAACAGAAAATAAGTTCTACACGGATTAAAAAGCAGTTTTCAGGCCGCCTTGGAAATCAGTGCGTTGATGACTTGTTTTTGCTCGTGTTCATTTAACATTTTAGACAAATCAATCTACTTTATATAACATTTTAGTAGGAGACTTTTCTTTTGTTTGCCATGTCAAACTGGAAGTCCATTTACTACAAGAGTGCAGATCATAAACATAAAACGAGGCAAAAGTTGGCGCGGCGGTGAATATAAACATGCTCTCGAGTACCTTAAATTTGGCATTTCATTTTTTCCAACAAAAAAAAGTTTATGAAAAACAAAAGTAACATCTGTGTCTCATCTGTTTCCCACAGCACTGACTGAGTTTAGACGCCATCTACTGGCTGCATAACGCTGACACGTTAATTATTAGAATGTGTTTTTACTTAAAGGTCCCATATTCTGCTATTTTGCCCTTTACACAGTCTATTCTAAGGGCTTTGTTGATAAAATTTTGCGTTGTGCTATATCCATAACATAACAGTTTCCAAAAAACACCCATCTCTTGGACTGGCCCCCCTCCTTGCAAAAGCAAACGGCTCACTCTGAGATCTGACCCCCCCGAACAGAGAGCAGGCTGCCTCCCCCGCCTAACCTGCGCAGCTCCCCCTCCCAACCTGTGACGAAGCCTAGAGCGGAGATAGTGCGCATGCGCCGTGTGCTCCGGTAAACAGCGATACCCAAACACGGGAATAAACCTTTTATCCGTCCTGACGGTGCCTCGTGCTGAGTCCTACGTCCTGGATCTGACCTGGAGTTTGACGTGCTCCAGGGCCTCGACGACGGACGTTGCCGTTTGGTAAATAACAAGCTAACTCTTCGATCTGTCGTATCCATCATGTAATTACTGTGTAGCATTAGCATTAGCTGTTTTTATTCTGCGGCTGCGCGCTTCCCGGAGGCGTGGCTTAAACACCGCGTCATCCTAGTGAAGCCGCGTCATCCTTGTGAGTAGCCCCCGTCTGCCTGCTCAGCCGAGGGGGACGGAAAAGACAGTTCTCTAGTGAAAACATGCGGGAATCAATCAAAAAAACACTTTGGGCACACATACGAGGCCCAAATAGCACTGTAGGAAGGTTAAAACCTCTGAAAAGTCGATTTTGCATGTTATGGGACCTTTAAATGACGGCAGAAGCTAATGTAGCCTAGCAGTCCCACTGATCGTGTTTAGAGGCAGAACTGATCAGAAAAACTGATCCTCAAAATAGCGTGAAGGGACCTAAATGCAAATCCAGGTGTGGCTTTGATGACAGATAATTGTTAGAACAAAAAAGCTAAAAAAAAAGTAACTGTAGTTTTATATGTTTGCTTTAAGCATTCTTCAACTAAATACATTTTATTTTATTTATAAATTAAACAAGATAAACCACTGAGGATGATAGTGCGCGTGGTTATATTCATCAAAGCTGACATTAAAAACTATTACTGCGTGGTCTATATTTTGTATAATTCACTACATTTATAATAAGTGTATAACCCAGTTCAGTTCTGGTGCTCGCTGATGCAAAATTACATCATATATTCTTTCTGCGAACGCTTTTAGCTCAAAAACAACATAATTTCTTTTCATATTGAAGACCAGCCACTCGGGCAACATACTTTGGTTAAAATGTTGAAATAATTTATCTGAAACTTGCATCACAACGTGGTACTTTCTGTAGCTTTACATTTGCACCAAAAATTCGCCTTTTTCCTGGTGCGCTTTAGGTTTTTCCTGGTGCGCTTTAGGTTTTTCCTGGTTTTCTTTAGGTTTTTCCTGGTATGTTTTAGATTTAGCCTGGTGTGCTTTTGGTTTAGCCTGGTTTTCTTTAGGTTTTCCTGGTTTTCTTTAAGTTTTTCCTGGTAGGTTTTAGGTTTTTCCTGGTTTTCTTTAGGTTTTTCCTGTTTTTCTTGAAGTTTCTCCGGGTGCTTTTGCTTTTCTTTACGTTTTGCCTGGTGCTTTAGTCGTGTAAGTCTGGGCAGAACACAGTCATGTGGCACCGCTCACTCGTCACACTCACTGAACCAGAAAAGGATGCAGCTGCTGCCAGTTTATCAACCGAGCAGTTTATGCCAAGTTTGTCTTTGAAAAGTTACTGCGCGGCTGGTTGTGTTTTTTACCACCAAACCGGCAAAAGCACAGGCAGGTTTTGGTTTGACGCACCACTGCAGTCTGTCCTTGAACTGTGTGTTTGTGTGCAACTGCAGAATTGTGAGCAAGATGTTACAGTTCCTTATTTCTCACGTACATAACACACATATATTTGAATGCATTATCAGATGGCATTGAATGTGTTTGCACTGCATTCATTTTCAGTAATAGAAAAACAGTTTAGCTTTGCAGCTTTTAGCATTTATTTCTGTAGGTGGCAGTAATAGGGCTGTAGTCTTTTAGTTGTTTAGTCGATTAATCAGTCAATGGTGTTTTAGTCGATTTTTGATTTAAAGGATTATATGGCAAAAACGAGTAGTTATGGAGTGAGGTAGCTTAAGATTTTGATGTGAATCATGAGTTTAGTCTGACTTACATATAAATCTAACAAATAAATACACTGGTTACTAGTACTTTTCTGTATAAATAGTTGTTTTTGCTTGAAATTTTGTGCCGTTGTCGTCTTTTGGGTGCAGTTTTGGTTAGATACATGGAGACATCTATAGTTTTGATATATTTTTGCCACACTTTATTGACTGATAAATATATAGCCCCTATCAGCCGATGAGTTGATTAATGGGTCAATAAGGCAGGTCTTTAGTCGACCAAGGATTTCTTTAGTCAACTACAGCCCTAAATTCCAGTGCTGTTGTATTTTTTTTATTTTTTAAGTACAGTTTTGGTCAAATACAAAGAGATACTTCATATTTTTGCCACTCCCCGTTTAGTCGATTAATCGGTCGATAGGGCGGGCCTTTATTCGCCCAAGAATATCTTTAATCGACTACATCCCTAGGTAGTAGCAAAACCTACTTAACCCCGAAGTTCTGGAACTAGATGTATAGATACTTTATTGATAGTGAAGGAAATTTCTTCTCTCTCTCTTTCAGAGGTCCTTTGCGCCTCTCCATGGTCCATCCAACAGCAAAAACAAACAGCTAATTTCGCTCAGTCTAACAGTCCATAACTTCTACTACTTGTATTTAAAATAATCTCTTGCACTGAAGGCTTAATTTTCATAAAACGTCTGACTAAAATGAGTCCCAATTCAACTGAAGCTGTTTCTGAGCACTCCAACAACGTTCATTATGTCTTCTTTAGTTATATCCACACTTATGTTCTTCAAGACAATAAATTGGGAGATGTATTTACCTTGCTGACATGTTTTGGCTGCTTTACTGCAGGCCATCTTCCATCAGCAGCTGAAACATGTATGTATGTATCCTGTATGTTTTGTCAAAATCCTTTTGAGTTCAACATTGTAAAGTTTGGTGTGGGAGCTACTTTAGAGCTACTTTTTGTACTGCATTGCATTGTACTTTCAGAGACTTTTCCTGCACTAAATCCATTCGATATCTTTGTGTCTGAAACAAAGTGCAGCAGGATGTGACCACTTTGCCGAGATAAAAGTCACAATAATCAGACTCTCATTTATTCATCCATGTTGTTCCTGGACAACAGCAGAACTTTTGTGAGGCCCGAGGCTCCAGGATATAAGTTATTACTCGTTCATTTGCTCCGTTACGTCATGTATCTTAAAACATGCCAGACTCACAAGACTTAATGCCCATCGGAAATTTAATTTTCTTCGATGATGCTCGTTTACAATTGACTCCAGTCGGTGTAATATCTGTGGTATATTAGTGCAAAACTCTTGAGAAGTAGCAGGAGAGGAGAAATCTTTCATTTTCTTCTATTCCGATTGTTTAACACGTTACTCTTCCTCAGTTTGTGACCAGTTTTATGACAAAAACCCAAACAAGCCAAAACACAAGACAAAAACAGCCAGATAAAAAATAATTTTACTTTTATATATATTTGAACTATAGAGGTTATGCAGATGACATCACAATAATCTGAATTTGAGAGTTTTGAATGAGAGTGGTAAAAACACATGGGACATTTTCTCCTGTAAAAGTTCAAAACAAAACTAAAATGTGAAAAAGCCGCTATAGTCTGATAACAAATATAAAGGCCTATTGACCTTATTCCGGAATTTGCTGTACGCGCTGCCGTCTTGTTTCTGTTGTATTAGTTTACATGGAGCAGACGAGCTCAACAGAAAATAAGTTCTACATGGACTAAAAAGCTGTTTTCAGACGTCCAGGAAATAGGTGTTGACTTGTTGTTGCTTGTGTTCATTAAACATTGTACACAAATCAATCTACTTTATGTAACATTTTAGCGGTGAGACTTTTCCCTCGCTCGTCATTAGCTTTAACGGAGTTCTCGTCAAACGGAAGTGCGTTTACAAACGGAAGTGTAAAAAACGGCAAAAGTGGGCGGAGCAGAATAAGGTCAATAGCTCTGCTTAATGTTTAGTTTCTATCTGACATCTAAAAAAAAGAAAATCAAGATAAAACCAGATAAACAACAGGAACTTTGCAGCTACGCTCACATTTATCACTGACACAGACTTTGGGATCACACACAGATGAACTGATTATCCTTAAATAACATGTTTCTGAGTCCAAGTGTTGAGGAAAATAACTGTTGTGCTGCAGCATAAGCTCTGCATCATCAAAACAACAACTAGAAATTATTTACAGTTTACATTTAGCTGTATAAAGTTTATATATATTATATATAATTTAAGCGGCGCTTTATGAACCAATCATAGTCCCAAAAATCTGCCGTCCTGCCCATGATTCTGCCCTTGAATGTTGAAGAGCCTTTCTCAAATAAAATAATGCATAACCTTCATATATTGAATCAAAATGACTTAATTCGTCTTCTAAAATGTTATACTAAAATAGTCACAATTATATTTTTTGTTCTCATGATTAAATTGTGACCTGAATAATCACGATTATTCATTCATTAAACAAATAATCTGGACATTATAATGTTACTTCCTGGTTAAACATGAGCAGCAACCATTACCTAGTTACCAGAGTGTACCAAGGGCCAAAATCCATATAAATGACACAATATTCAGAAATTGATGATAAATAATACCCGATAACAACTTTATTTTGTTGAATGACTGTTTAAACTGTCAGAAAATTGTGTCAGTTGTGTCATTTAAAACATTTCAACTCAAGTCATAATTAGAAAAACATGAACGTTCATATAGACTTTTAAGTTGTTTGGTTGATAAGTTTCACTTAAAGAGAATTCTGTTGCTGTTGTGTAGAGTTTAGAAATGTCCCTTAGCCTACTGCATGTTCTAAAGTTACCAGTGCAGTGATGTTAAAGTCTGCTCGTAATCATTCGTTGTTCTACCGTCACTTTAAACGTCACACTTGTGAAAACTATTAGCCTCAACGTGTCGCGTGATGCTCCTTGACACCAGAGAACCTCTGATGTGCTTTGTACCAGTTTGATAGAAGTATTTCAAGTTTGCCCGGAGCTCTAAACCTTTTCATAAAGCTGGTTATCAGCCGCCCGCAGCCTGTGCACCCACTTTGTCCTGCAGCGCACACCTCCTCCAAAGTCACCCTGCTGCCTCCACCGTGTGGTGTGTGCGCAGTGTTTACAGCCCACTCTAATCTCACAAGGAGCGCAGACAAATCCTCGTCCCAGAGGAGAGGGAGAGCTCCAATCACCTCCACTTCACAAAAAGGACTCCAGGAGTGTCCTTCCCAGCTTCCTCCAGGATTAAGGAATACTTTCAAACTCATAAGAGGCCGGACTGAGAGCCTCCTGCACTGTCCATATCTCAGCTATTTCCAGCCTTAATCTCACGACACAGTCCCATCAAAGTTCTGCTCTTCATGAGGAGATTTACCAGGCGGCGAGGGAGACTCAGGCTTTTATTGACTTTTATCCACTTTCTGGATTATTAATGTCATTTATATGCAAATGAAAGTGTTGCATTGTGTTGTAAGTCAAAACTGAAGGCAATGAATTTGTTTTGAAAAGTAAATTGTTGAGCAGAGAAGCTGTTTGAGGCGAGAGATTGTCCACTGTTTAAAGTATTTCCAATAAGCTTTGAACTCTGGCTACGTTTGATTACTATTAACTGTTTTGTCTCAAATGACACAGTGCAGGATGTACTTAGTTGTAGGATGTAAATTTATAAACTCTTTTAATTTTTTTATTTTTAATTTAGATCCAATCCAACCTCCAAATCCTGGTCATTTTTATTATCTGTTTAATGTGTGAAATAAAAAAATACTACTTTACTTGAGCAATAATTGAATTCAGGTCAGAACCAGTTGTTAAAATGAATTTGAAAACCATTTTATCATGACATTTTAAAAAAGTTACACTAGATTTAAAGTGATAAATGTCAAAGATTAAGGAACCAGTTGACTCTGCACCTCATTCTTGTAATAATTTACAAAATGACATAAATTAAACTGGAAGCTGAAGTGTCACTTCATGAGTTCAAGTAGATCTTAAAGTCATGTGTCGTATTGAGTGGATTGTGGCTGCTGCTTTGGACAGGTCTGTTTGAGACTCTGAATCTCAATGGGACCTTGTGATTAAATAAAGGTATAATAATCATAATTATAATAAAGATGAAGTCACAATTATAATGAAAAAGAAGGGCTACACAATTGATGATTTTTTTTTTCTGACCAGTTTTGTGATTAGATTTGGGATTTTTTTTTTAATAATAGGATTCCATGACTAATAAATCTACGAATGGAATTTCTTGATTTAGCTGAGGAATGTTAGTGTGCCTTCAGGTTTTGCCAGGTGTGCTTTGAAAAAATGTAGATCTACACACGGAATTTATCAAAAAATTTACCATCTGGAACGTAGTATACCCAACTTTAGTAGAAAGTTGCACACACATAATTCATTTTTACTAAAAGGTCTGATCTGGCCGTGGGATCTTTACAGACAAAGAAGTGACTCAAAAAAGGTTGAGAAACACTGCCTTACAAGATGCCACTGCTAACTTGACAAAAAAAAAATTGACATTCATAATAAACTGTTAAACTATAAAACAGGGCTGTTCAACTGACGGCCCGGGGACCAAACCAGGCCCTCCAATGGACATGATCTGGCCCTCAACCCATCTTCAAAAATGTGGAAAATGTTATCTCTTTTTATTGTTTTAGACCTGCTTTAGACCAAGTTTAGTCCTGGTTTAGACCTGGTTTGGACCTGGTTTAGTCCTGGTTTAGTCCTGGTTTAGACCTGGTTTGGACCTGGTTCAGTTCTGCAGATGTTGGTTAAAATCTTTTCATATATCTAAAGCGTTGGACATGTTTTTGGCCTCGAGGAAAAAAACATTTGAAAAATCTGGCCCTCAGTGAAATAAAGTTGAATAGCCCTGGGTTTAAAGTTAACCCTGTGATCAGTGTTTTTTTGTTTTTTGGTAATTTGTTCAGGACAGTACATATTAATGAACATGCAACACCAGAATTATCCATGGGTAGTTTTCATCCGTTGTCCTGCATTCACTCTCACAAACACACTCTCTTTTACACACCTTCTGTACATGTTTTTAGTCGGAGAGTAAACCTACACAGACACAGGGAGAACATGCAGACTCCGCACAGAAAGGCCCCGGGTCACCTGGGAGCGCTCACCGTTGCTCTACCGTGTGCTACCGTACCTTGGGTGGAACGGCCAAAGCGTTGGAAACAGACCTGAGTTTGGAGTTAAAGTTCTGTGGTGTTTGCTCTGTGCAGGAGGAACTTGACCAAGCTGTCTCTGATCTTCAGCCACATGTTGGCCGAAATCAAAGCCATCTTCCCCGGAGGACAGTTCCAGGGCGACACCTTCAGGATCACCAAAGCCGACGCCGCCGACTTCTGGAGGAGATTCTTTGGAGACAAGTACGTTTCTCACATACATGTCACATATTGATGACATCACAGAGAGATTCAGTTTTACACTTCCTGTCATTTTAAACCTTTATTTTTCAAAACTTCTCTTCCAAACAGCAACTTCATAAATGTAAAACTGTTATAAATATATACAGGATTACTTTTATTTTTAGTTATTTTGACATACTAATGACTAAAAATAGAAAGGGAATAACAATTAGTGTAAAAAAAAGCAACAAATCATTTTACATCGCACATAAATACATTGTCATTATTTTTGTTATTTGTTATTATTAATTTATAAGTGATACGATAACTTGTGAACTTTATTTTAACTTAAAATAGATTTGCTATGAATTTTAAAGTAAAATAATTGGCAAATATCACCAACAGCAGCAAAACAAATATTGTATTTTCGTCCGGCGTATTTTCGGATCATCTACATCAGTAGTTCTCAAACTTTTTACCCCAAGTGCCACCAAAGAAAAGATTTGGCATCCTGAGTACTACCAAATCTAAACTGGGTCCATAACAAGACTATTTAAGGCTTAAATTAGGCATAAACCAGTTGGTAAGTAGGAATACACCATTGCCAGTAGTTTTAACTAGAAATGTACTAAAGGGAGAGCAAAAAATATGAATTAAATGTACTCTAAATGAAATAAACATAACATTTCAAAAGGTGTCCATGTACCACCAGAAGACTTTGCGTACCACAGTTTGAGAAAAACTGATCTATGTCATTTATCCAAGAATCTTCCGCTGTTTTAAGTCCTTAAATCATAAACTCGTTCTGAGCATTTCTGCCTCTAAACATGATAACTGCTGCAGCAAATCTGCATCATAACTTCTTTTCAGCACTCACTTCACTAGATTGTATATTGCACTGGCGCCATCTGCTGGCTGGATGCACTCAGTAGGTTTCATTTCATATTGACTGATAACAGGTCAAAGAACGAATAAAAATCTCTTTTTTTTGGTTTTTTTTTTGCTTTTTGTTTTAAAACATGGGATGGTGTGGTGCAGTTTGGGTCAGATACATGCAGATACTTGATAGTTTGATATATTTTTGCCACACCCCCTTTTAGTCAATTAATTTATCGAATGTCTTTAGTTGACTACAGCCCCTATGTCCCCTTTAACGTCTATGCGACAGGTCAGGCGTCACATTTCACTAAAATTTAGTGAACGTGATTGTATTTAAGAATGAACGTTTAGCCTGATTTGTCCCCAGTTTGACAGTTTTCATAACGTTTATAATGCTACTTCCTGGTTGAACATGAGCAGCAAATATGACATAAGTAGAGGTAATTCTACAACTGTTACCATAGCAACCATTTTGAAAACAAGGGCCAAAACCCATATAACTTACACAATTGTTATGATTTGACGAATAATAATACCTAAAACAACTTCATTTTGTTGAATGACCATTTAAACTGTCAGCAATATATATCAGTTGAGTGTTAACTGTTTATTTTAAACTCTCAAGTCGCTTTTTGATGACACAGGGGATTCCATTTTTGAGCTCAGAACTACTTCCTGTTATTTTCAACTTTTATTTCTCAAAATGTTTTCACAAACTGCAACTTAACCGAAAAAACTACGATAAATACTAAGTTATAATTTTTTAAAAAGAGAACCCGTCATATAGACTTTAAATCCTATTATAGCTCTAATAATGAAGGACTGACTTCATCTGGGCCTGATTGTGGTTCCCGTAAGTGTGTGTGCAGATTTTATTCTCCTCCACGTGACACGCCCAGCAGCTGCTGTCTTTGTCTCGCTGATATCACAGCTGAGTCCGGGTCGTGATCCGTCTGCTCCGTGTGCCTCGGACGCTTTTTCCACATCGCTTTAAACAATGAAAACGGCTCATTTGTGATGGGTTTTAATTGGTGCATATTTTTAGTGCGTCATATACAAATGAAGCGCCTGTCAAAACTAACTCGGATTAAAACTGGTTATAATTGTGTGCATCGAGAGGAATATTCAGTGTCACATCTGGAGTGTTGTTAGCATAAAGAGCTGTGAGATTAATCAAAATGGAATCAAAATCGCAGTTTTAATGGCACAAAGACTGGATTTTTTGAAGTACTAGAATTTCCTCCACAAACAATAAAATATCCGGTTTTGTTCTGCATAAAAACTGCTAAACCTATAGTTCTGATTTATTAAAACATGTTCTGAAGCAACAAAAGGCAACAAAACACGACTAAAAGTGCCAAAAAATGTGAAACATGACAAAAGGCAACTAAAATGTTCTGAACATGATTCTTTTATTCGTTTGTCAGTTCAGTTTTTTCTTAATTCTCCTGGACGCCTGTGTGAAAACGTGAACTTTGAACAGAATCCTACTGATAAAAAAAAATTGCAAATCTAATCGCAATCGAAAACATTTTTAAATCAGAATTTTGGAATCACGCCTCGACGAATGAGGGATTACATCGATGAGATGCCAAACTTAAAGTGCCTCTGACAGGTTAGACTACTTATGCACTAAAATGCAGTTAAGATACATTTATTTTGAATTCTGCTAAAATCTTTACAAATTTTACCCCAGTTTAGCTATTTTTTTTTAGGTTTTAATTTTACTTCCTGGTTGTAAATTATGACATCACACTTGGAAATTACCAAGAAACATCCTGTACACTGCATCAAAGCTCATCGAATGTCACAGAGTTTTTGTTTAAAGGGTCAAAAAAGTAGTTTCTTTTGTGTAAATTATGCATAACTTTGACTCCCCAGTGTGATGTCATCATTTTGTTTACTTCCTGTATTTTTAAACATATTTTTCTCCACAAACAGCAACCTGATTGGTGTAAAACTATAATTTATATTTACAACAGGCATTAATCCACTGAAAAAAGTCAGAATTAGAAGTACCTTAAATTCATACGCACTTTAAGGTACAAAATGATCTTAAACACATTAGCATATGATTGGTCAGTTGCATACGACAAAATGCAAGTAAATTTAGACACTTTTCAATAAGTTTAATTAGTTTACTTGAAAGTTAATGTCTGACAGTTGTATTTGTAGCATCCATTCGCCGCTGTCAATAAACTAAACATTCTATACATTTGACCTGATTGCATCCTCCATTTCCTCATCATCATCAATCACTTTTATTGACTCCAGCGTTTAGTACTTTGTGTATGAATAATTGACCATGTTGTAACAAATGTATGTCTTCAAGTTTGATACATTGTCGTCTGCGTCCATAAAATCGGAGCATATTCGGGGTTTGTCTGTTTTTAAGAAGCTCGTTACGCCTTAAACAAAAAGGCTCCTCTGTCAAACAACATTTAGCTCACACAATTACGCCTTGAGCTGCTTAGAAGCCAGCTTTGTTTATTGACAAAATAGACACGTATTAATGTGATGAATAGCTTAATTTGCTGTGTTTGTGGCCTGAAATAGACAAGCGAGAAGATAAGTGGGAATAAAATAGCCGCTCTTCTCTAAATAAACAACAGCCCGAAGGAAGTTAATGGGAGGTAATTTTCTCTCAATCCAACTCCAAGAACAGCACAAATACGCTTTTATATTTGTATTTAAGTTTTGATCTTTGGGTGGGAGTTGCTTTTATGTCGGGGGAATATGTTTAGACCGCTAATAATTTATAGAAAATGCATGTGATATGTGATAAAAATGGAATCATGAGCTCGCCCTGTGACATTCTGCTATTTTTGTGAAATCGTTCACTTTTTCTCCTGTTGTTTAGCCTCTGAAGCCTCTGAGCAGATGACTTTATTTACCTCTTAAAGGCCAAAGCTGCACAATTAAACCAAATCCACACAAAATCACAATTTTAATGGATGCAATTAGCAAATCACAAAGGCTGCAATGTTTGAAATAATTTCTTCCGCAAACAACAAAATGTCTTGCTTTGATTTGAATAAAAACTGCTAACATTGTAGTTTGGATTTGTACAAACATGTTCTGAAACAAGTGACAAAAGCGCGACCAAAAGGGATAAAAATTTGTTCAAAAGTGACAAAAACGCACCAACAAACAACAAACGTGGCTCAATGCACCAAAACACTAAACTACTAAACAACTAAACAACTAAAAGTGCCAAAAATGACAACGACAGGTTGAAATATGACAAACACAACTGAACATGACAAAAAGGCAACTAAAAGCATTTCAAAAGCGGCAAAAACACACCTACCAAAAACATACGCGACTCAATGAACAAAAACGCGACTAAAAAAGACAAAGATGTGACTAAAAGCGATAAAGACGTATTTCAATATGACAAACACAACTGAATGTGACAAAAATGCGACTAAAAGCGTCAAATTTGTGTTGCAATCTAATCTTAATCACACTGGTCAGAAAAATCACAATCAGATATTTTTCCTAAATGGTGCAGCTCTATTGAAGGCAATAGAAAAATACAAAGTGAACACAAATTGTGATAAAATCGAAATCATGATCTGGCCCCAAGAAAATCCTGATAATAATTTTTTGCCATATCACCCAGACTTGTGTTATTGTGGCTTCTTTCGTTTGACACTGTAGACATTATGTCGGTCACAGTTTCTTCCTTATTGGTTTGAAGGTTTACTCATTAGCTTTTATTGTTTTACTGCTACAATCTTTATCCAGAAGGCATAGAAGTGTAATCTATAAACCAGAAAGTTGTTGTCATTGTTTGTCTTCTCCAAACTTGCAAAGTACAAAGAGTCCAGAAAATGTGTCGTGTGCTGGGCTATTATTAAATTAATGGAGGTCACCCAAGACATTGTTTTATTTGAAAAACTCCTCAACATTTTAACTTGAGCGGAAGAATTATAAACCCTTTAAAATGCCATGTCATCAGAATGTTCCAAATTTAATAATGAAGGTAAAATGAAGTAGATCATAATATATTTTGATATAATAATTTCAATGAGTAACTGACATCAGATCAAAAATACAAAGGTGTTTAAGTCTTTAGAACAAAAAATAAGCAAACATTTTGAATATCCAGTGTACAAATATCACTTTGTTGCTTTTCTATTAAAAAGGATCAAATAAACCCCATTTTCTAGCCTCAAAATTGTATCTGTAGATAAAATGAACTATTGTAGAGTCAATATTTTTCTAGTATTGGTCCGGTAAAACTTGAAAATCAATTTCTATAATCCCCAATTAAATAAACAATAAATGAAAAATCCAATGTTAAATGTGTTTAAAGCAGCTCTGATGTCACTCATGTGTCTGAGCGGTTGCATTAGACAAAACCAACTTAATTTGTCATATTTTGTGATATTCTGAGGTTAATTCCAGTTTCTTCAGTGAAATCACATTATGTTGCACTTCACTTTTGCCTCCCTTTCAGAATTTAGAATGTTTTGTTTACAAACTTTTAAAGGGCCTATAGGCTGAAAAAATGTGTTTCTTTGCTTTTCTTTTATCAATTATTATTTCAATTAATACCAGGCCCGGGGGAAATCAGGCCCTCCAAGGAACTGGTTTAGTTTTGGTTTAGACCCTGTTCAGTTCTGTTGTTAAAGTCTTTTACATGTTTTTATATTTCTAAAATGGACTTGTTTTTGGTCTCAAAGACAAAACCATCTGAAAAATCTGGCCCTCAGTAAAATAAAGTTGGATAGTCCTGATATAGACTGTATGTATAGGTGGACATTTCGAGCCTGTTAGTTTTGTCTCCTTCAGATCCTACTAAAGCTGTCAGGCTCAACATTCTGGACGTTAAATTTTTGTTTTAGAAATCTCTTCATGATTCTGGTGTTTTTCTTTTTCACTATTGTCTTTGTACATCAAGATATGAACAATAATAACTGACCAATGAGCTGCTTACTTTCCCGAGGTCGGCTGCACTCGCGTTAGCAACAGGTTTGATTGACAGCTAGCATGGCTCGTAGCTAAGCGCCCTGTCATTCACCAGTTTTAGTCATTTGCTAACCGTTAGCTTGATTATATTTTCCTTATTTAGAGAGA
The DNA here is from genome assembly GCA_019453435.1 of Rhinogobius similis. Classification (NCBI taxonomy): domain Eukaryota; kingdom Metazoa; phylum Chordata; class Actinopteri; order Gobiiformes; family Gobiidae; genus Rhinogobius; species Rhinogobius similis. The sequence continues at coordinate 1,487,643 of CM033621.1, forward strand.
GGTTATTATGGCCAGAAAAGTTAAAACATGTTATCTGTTTGTTGTAGCCCTAATTCGCCAGTTTAAAAAAAGTACAGTTTATTTAGAAAGGTTTATAACGTCTATTTTTGGTAAAAACATTCATTCATTCATTTTGGACCTGCTACAGTCACAAAACACATTAAATCTTACACTAAAACCAGTTGACGTTGATGTTTCTCTGCCTTGTTCTGTTTATTTAACCTGGCTCACGCCAGATTGATATGTGTATCATTCTGATTTTAGTTCTACACATTATCAGTCTAGAAAGGCTCTCGCTAAAAGCCGTCGGGAAAATGTGTAATGTCATGACGAACATTTGAACTGACTGGTCGCAGCTTTGCAAAAGCGGAACAAACGGAACAAGCAGAGAAATCAAGAAATCCAGTTGAGAGAAAAGCACTTCTTCCTCGTCCTCAAATGCACAAAGCACTTGTCTGTACACGTAAATGTGTTGAAATAGGCCGAAGTACGTCTCTCGCCATGTTTGTTTAGGTTTGTCCTTTTGACTTCCACCCATACCACAATGCAGCGCTGTGATTGGTCCAGCACACAGCGGCTCAAACCCAACAGCGGGAGACTGTCCAGATGGATTCTCAAGAGTTTGTGAACTCACAAATATCGCTAGAATTCATACGGCAGGGCCAGGTTACTGTTTATTAGCAGTTAAATGTGTTTTCATGAACATTGAACTCATATTTCACTTGAAATATACTTGTTTAAAGATTAAAGTCATATTCACCTTATTCCACCCGCCCACTTTTGCCCTACAGATCCGCACTCCTGTAATAACGGCACTTCAAATTTGACGAAAACTGTTCACACAGATGGCAAAGGGAAAACTTTTTGTTTTTGTTTTTGTCACATTTGAAGTGCGTTTACTACAGGAGTGTGGATCTGTGGCAAAAAGAGGCGAAAGTGGGCAGGGCGTAATAAGGTCAATACCCTTCATTTTTAAAATCCTTTTTTTGCAGTATTTTGACATTTTGTTTTGTTTTGGTTTCTTTTTAAACAATGTCTGATTAGCTCGTTCTTGCCCAGCAGCTAAAGAGGCCCATGTCTCTGCGCTGTCACTCTGAAGTCTGATCTTTTATAGATGGTTACAAAGCCAGCGTCCCAGGACTCATGTGTGCTCATCATCTTCAGTGACAGGTCCGTCAGGAGAGCCGTACCCGGGTGAACCTGCAGACCAGCTCAGACTTTCCCTCCTCGTACAAATGAACCGCCCCAGCCAAGGTCGCACTGAATCATTCAGTCACAAGTGTCCCAGATTCAGCACCGTCAGCCCGGCTAAATGAGCTAACTCCATTACCTGGGTCACATGACCACTCTGCGATCAATGAAGTCCATGTGTTAAATATGACTGTGGGCTGGAAACACTTCCTCTGCTCTGCCTTCTGTGTTCTGCGGCGTAAAGACAGTGAAACAACAACATTAAACCTGTTTTAGCATTACCAGAGTCTCTTTAAAGTCTGTATGACACACAACACGTTTGACTAAAATGCAGTGAACATGATTATATTTAGGATTTCACTTCACATTTTGCTTATTTGTCCCTGGTTTGACAGTTTTTGTAACGTTTATAATGTTACATCCTGGTTTAATATGAGCTCAAATATGACACAGGCTGTGTCTGGATGTCCTCCCCAGCCCCTCACCCCCCATTCACTCCACAATCCTGCACACTGGATCAGACTATAGCGACTCAGTCACAAAGCGATTCGGACCGATACTTTCTCCTCGTTGCGGGTCATGTGACTCTGGCATCTGGGAGAAAAGAAAGTCCACAAAACTCTGGGTCAAATTCGCTTGACACACACGTATTTATGGACTAATTATTATCACAACTTTTATTCATCATGGATCACACATGAAACATCAAACAAGCTGGATTATTCAACTTTTTGCCAGAGATTTCCGATATATTCACAGCTCAACTAACGCTAGCAACTGTGCCGCTAACGTTTTGTTTTAAGTGTTTTGTTCAACAGTTTGTTTTAACAGCTCTTTCTGCTTCATTCAGTCTGTTGTGTCCAGTTCAAGACCTGTCACGGTCCACTGTTGTTTTTTGCACTCTCGCAATGCATTGTGGTCTATATTGACCTCTAGTTACCAGTGCTGGACACTACTTTTCAAGATGCATTGTGGGAGTGCACTACTTTTTCATCTGCTGGACATTCAGACAGCACTAAAAATGGTGTGATCACTATATAGTGTCCTATACAGGAAATAGTGTGGACATTTAGACACAGACAGTTTGAAAAGAAGAGCCAAAATCAATTTAAATTACACAATAGTTTGGAACTGACAAACAGTAATACCTGAAAATTGTATTCATTTATTTTGTTGAGTTATGGGTTAAACTGCTAAAAAATGTGTCAGTTGTCTGTAAATTGTCTCTGTATTTTCAATCGTGTGTCGCTTTTTGATGACATCACAGAGGGATTCTGTTTTAGAACTCAGCACTACTTCCTGTCGTTTTAAACTGGGGGTAAATACATTTTACTTTATTACATTACAGCCCCTTAAGTTTAGTCTGAGGGTTCCATTGTAGAAAAAGTCTCAAAGGTCATGGTCTGGACACTGTTTTGACAATCAAAATGTGTGCACGGTGGCAGAGCGGCTAGAGCTTCTGCCTCTCAATAAGGAGATCGTGGGTTCGAATCCCAGACCACCCCAACATCGTGGTTTCGAATTCCGAACCACCCTAACATCACACGATCTCTCTGGGTGGAGTCTGCATGTCCTCCCCGTGTTACCGTGGGTTCTCTCCGGGTTCTCCGGCTCCTCCCACCGTCCAAAGACATGACTGTGTAGGTTAATTGAGAACTCTAAATTGTCCCTAGTGAATGAATGTGAGAGTGAATGGTTGTCTGTCCTTGTCTGTGTCTCTGTGTCAGCCCTGCGACGAGTTGGCCACTGTCCAGGGTGTACCCCGCCTAAGGCCCAAAGTCACTGGGATAGGCTCCAGTCACCCGCGACCCCTAACGGGAATAAGCGGTAGAAAATGAATGAATGAATGTTTCGACTTCCATCCAGAAGTCATTTCCAATCAGTAGAGCTGGTGTGAAAGCTCTGGCTTATGCTGCTCTGAGCCGTTCACAGTTGTTGGACGTGTTGTTATTAGTGGCGTTCTTGTGATTTCCTCATATTTGGTTTGAACGAGTCAAGCTTGTTGTAAGAAAATTGTTGGAAAATAACCAGTGTGAGTGCAGTTATTATAGTCAAGTCTAGATAGGGCTTGTTGACTTTTTCATTTGAATTCAGTTCCGGTTTCTGAACAGTAACTGTTAGTGTTGTTCAGTTCTGTGTTTTGCATTTAGTAAAAACAGTGATAAGATCTGACCACTATGTTTGGTTCCAGTACCAACGCCGTGCCAGATCAGTGTCATCAGAGCGAGCTGCACAATTAATCATCACCAATTGAAAGCACAAGTTTAATGTAAGGCAAGGCAAGTTTATTAGTAGAGCACAATTCGTACACAGGGTAATTCAAAGTGCTTTACACAACAGGAAAAATTGCATTAAAACCACAAAACACACAAAGACATATAGAATCATTAAAAAAAAAAAAAAAACACTTTAAAAGAGAAAATTCAGATAAAACTTTCACAGGCACATCTAAACAAAACTGTTTTTAACCTGGATTTAAACTTTGCCAGAGCAGGGGCCTGTCTCACATCTTCAGGAAGACTGTTTTAGATTTTAGCTGCATAAAACTGAAATGCTGATTCCCCATGTTTAGCTCAATAATTAACTCTGTAATTAACTCTGGAACGCTGTAATTTAACTCAATTAACAAATCGCAAGGGCGTTGCACCAAATTCTGATTTATTTATCCCAGAAAATTTGATTATTATAGTCAGTTTTTAATTCATCATTGCTACAAAATACACCCTATGGTTTTTACATTGCACCTAACAATAACTGGCTAATTATAATCACTAGTTTCATTTGTTAACAACTTGTCTAATGTGTGAGCGATGATTTTCCTCTTATTAAAGGCTGACTGGGCCCTCATGCATAATTGTATATAATTTCAAAAGGACGTTACTCAACCACAATGCGTTTTATTACAACAAAAGTAGAGTTAAGTGTAGAAAAATGCAACTGAAGAAGAAAAATCTTTTGAGGGCCCTTCCCTGCCCTGGGCCCCGGGTTTATCCCCCAGTCTGACGGCCCTGGTAAATCCCAAAGACTGCAGTTTTTGGAGTACCATAATTTCCTCCACAAACAAAAAATATCCAGTTTTATTCTGCATTATTTGTAGTTTAGATTTGTTAAAACATGTTCTGAAATACATGTGATTCTTTTACTAGTTTATCAGTTCACAAGGGCTGTCACTAACAATCATTTTAGAAGTCGAATATTCAAACGATTATTTCTATTACCAACCAAAGAAAGGTTGAAATATTGTGACTGAAGGCTTCTAGATGGAGAATATTTATGAATAAAATGTATAACTGATGAAAATCAGCAATAATCTATTATTTTTTGACATTTTGATGTAATAATGTCACAGTCTTTGTTATAAAAGGTCTTTTGACATCGGTTTTAGAGTCTGCATAGTTCAATTAACGAAAGTAGATTATCAATTTATATAGCTGATTATTTTTTATAGTCGACTTGTCATGATTAGTTGATTAATCGTTGCAGCCCTACAGGTAATAAACCTATTTCAGTCTTTTTGTCAATTCTCCTGGTTGTTTGAACAGAATCCTATTATTAAAACATAAATTGCAAATCTAATCACAGTGGCAGTACTTGTCAGGAGAATTGCAGTTAGATGTTTTTCCTAAATGGTGCAGCCTAGTCCCAGAGCAGTGCCAGAGCTGTGCCCGGACCAGCCGTGGCTCTGTGGGTCTCTCACAGCCGGGTGAGTCTCAGGGCTGTGTTCGTCCACAGAGTGATGTTCTGGTCGGCCGTGACGTGTGTGTCTCTCAGACTTCAGACTGGATGATTATCAGGAGTGTGAGCTGAAGCCTCTGTGAGGCTCTGCTCTGGGACATGGAGCAGTGAGCAGGACACTTCATTACATCCACTCTGTCCTGCTGTGGCTCCTATCTCTCTCTCTCTCTCTCTCTCTCTCTCTCGTCTCGCTGTTTTCTTCTGTCTCCTCCCTCTCCACCCATATTCTTTCTTCCTCTTTTCCTTTCTCTCTGTGTCTATTTGTCCCCTTGCCTTCACCTCTCCTTCTCGCCCCCCCCCCCTCCTTTATTTCTCCTCTTTTCTCCCTCTCTTTGCTTTCCTTTCTCTCTCTCTTCTCTCCCCCTCTCCTCTCTCTCTCTCTTTCTGTTTTCCTCTCTTCTGTTCCCTCTTTCTCCTCCTTTCTCTTCCCCTCCGTCTCCCCACTTTTCTCTCTCTCTTATTTCTTTCTCCTGCCTTTTCCTCTCCCCCCTTTCTTTCTCTCTCATTTCTCTCTCCCTCTCTCACTCTGTGTCTCTTTGTCCCCTTGCTTTCTCTTCCCCTCTTCCTCTTGCGCCCCTCTCTTCCTCTCTCTCTCTCTCACTTTCTCTTGCTTGCTGTGTATTCCTCCTTCTCACCCCTCCCCTTTCTTCCTTCTTTCTATCACCTTTCCTCTCTCTCGCTCTCTCTCTCTCCCTCAGACCCTTCCTTTCTCCCCTTTTCTCCCTCCATCCCTCCCTCTCACCCTCCTCTCTCCCTGTGCTGCTGTTGCTCCCCCAGCTCCTCCTTGTCAGTGAGGTTCTCCCTCTTTCTCGCTTGCTCTCCCTGTTTCTCTCTCTCTTCTCCCTCCCTCTCTCTCTCCCTCCCTCCCTCTGCTGCTGTTGCTCCCCCAGCTCCTTGTTGTCAGTGATGTTCTCCCTCTCTCTCTCCTCTCTCCCCCTCTCAGTGGTGGTGGTTGTGGCAGCAGCTCGTGTCCCCTCGTGTCCACATTCTCATTTCTCTGTAAACAGTCCGTCCTGATCTCAGACGGTGTTGAAATGGTGAGTTCCAGCTGTGTTTTATTACGGCGCAGCTTCGGCCTGAATTGTTCCGGTCGCTTTTAATTAGGCAAATAGAGTCTAACGCTCTGCTCGCTGTCAGAGGGTTTTCTACTCCACAATGTAACACGGTCGAATCAAAATCATAATCTGAGTTGGCGCTGGGGCTGTCATCGTTTAAGAAATAAAAACTGGAACAATATTTTTGGGGCTCAGTATTTATTGTTTGCACATTTTCTTTGCACTAGTGGAGATTTTTTTTTTAATATTTGTGTTTAGTTTTAGCTGTAGAAGGTCAAATAAGTCCCTTTTATGACTCATGATAGAAACTAACTAAGTGTTTAATTTGGCTTTTTATTTGTTGCTGCTCAGATTTAGCCAAGAGTTCACTGTGATTCTTTGACTTCAGACTTAGTGTCAGTTTCAATATTTTATTGTGATATTTTGACATAGCAACATATCGCACGGTAAAATTATTATCGTCACAGGCTTAGTTTAGATAATAGAGCGTCTGCAAAGAACAAAAAAGACTTTATAGAAAAGTCTTGTTGTACCTGTAATTTACACCTGCACTTTCTTAAATTATTCTTGTTTTAATTCAGCATGGGGATGATCAAATCTGAGTGAAATCTTTCTTTTCTTACTTTTCCTGAAGTTTGTGATTAGCTTTATGAAATCCAACTTTCAAATGACAAAATAAAGTTTATATGATAAAAAACATCCAGATGAATAAAGTACTTTACATTTAGATGTATTTTTTGGACAAAAGATTGAACTGAAAAGACAAACTTTTGCTTGTAAAACTGACTATTATGATTCTTTTAGCTCTTATGTCTGGGCAATATTGACAGACATTTTTTGGAGTTTCCTAATAACAATAATCAGACGATATGATGTCAATCCAACTGAAATGTGTTCAAACATGTCTTTAAATGTATTAGTCAAGGGATAATTATCAGACAAATGTCAAATTAATCATCAGAATCACCTCATACCTTTTATGAGAGAGAGAGAGAGAGAGAGAGAGTTTTTCATCGCGGCAGAAATGACAAGTTGTGATGGAAATGACAAAAACAATGATTCATGCTTAAATTGACTCTACATTTTCAATAAACCAAACAAAATACATATAATGCTTCTGGCTGATGCTTCAGGGAGGACAATTTGAGCATCGAAATGATCAAAAAATTTAAATAGGCTTGAAAAATACACAAGAGCACCTCTAGGTTCTGTATTAAATCACACAAAGAGAATTTTTTTCTACCATTTAAAAGAGAATAACCTCATCCAACAATCAAACATAGCTATCAAACTAAATGTGTTTACCATGAGGAAACAACACTTTGTCATTTAAGGCAAGACACTGCAGGCAAATCCCTTTTTAAAAAACATTTTAAAAAATTCAACTTTCATTTGCAAACAACAACCTTGTCCAGTCTGCTCTAAACAATTTTTTATTATTTCATTTAATCCACTCCATCCAAAGATTTCTAAAATTCTAAAATTTATTTTTCTTTCACAGAGACACAAAGATCAGCTTCAGTGTCGCTCAAGGCTGTTTAACTTTATTTTATCAAGGGACAGATTTTTTGTGTTTGGGGCTGGAAACGTAACGCTTTTGAAATTTAAAAAAAAAAAAAAAAAAAAAAAAACATTTACACACCAGCAGAAATCCAGGTCTAAAACCAGGACTAAACCAGGACTAAACCAGGTCCAAACCAATAACAAGAGATCAAATATTGCCTATATTTTGGCAGATGGTTGAGGGCCGGATCATATCACTTGGTGGGCCTGATTTAACCCCCGGGCCTTAAGTTGAATAGCCCTAAAGTAGCTCCTACACACCAAACTTTACAATTCTGTACTGGATACAATTTTGACAGAAAGTACAGAAATATTTGTTGATATCTAATTGTAAAACTTATTTGTCCAAGTTTTAAGTATAAAAAATTAGGTGAAAGTTGAATTTTTAGGCCAATTTTTCAGTCAGATCTAGTTTACTCAAAACCTAAATAAGATCTGTAAATATATATACTGTGTGTGTATATATATATATATATATATATATATTTTTTTTTTTAACTAAAATGTGTGCAAAATAATTTAAATTTAAATTTTCAGATTTAAATGCACCTACACTATGTGTAATTTTGCCAGTTTTACTGCCTTATTTCTACATGAAAACATGACAACTTTTTTTTTTACATTTATGTGAGTAAACTGCGGGAGAAGTTTACAATTGATATCTTTAAATGTAAGATTTTTCCCTATTCACCTGCAGCATCTCAGCTTGATAAATTGTCAGCTACCACTCACAGTGCATCTGTTTTTAGGACTCTATACTATGTCTGCTGGAAAAAAACGAGCATTTCCATTGTACTGTACGACTGGTGGTTTACGCTTGTCCGGGTTTTGTGCTGAATCACGGCGTTAAAGACATAAATGTTCTCAGCTGGAGATGAGAGCGTGAGAGTCTCTGAGGTGAAATGAAATCTCCTGCTCTCAGCGAAGCAACACGGAGTGGAAATGTCCGAGTAATGGATCTGCCACTCCTCATTTCAGCGCAGGGCCTTGTACTTTTTCAGCCTTTTACAACCACCGACAGTCCAGCTTCCTGTTTCTGTTCAGGAGCATTTGTCACAGTCTCGTTACAGCAGTCAAATAATACTGAGTTTATGTGCAGTTTAAAGGGGCTGTACCTGATTTTTACTGTTTTGAAACGTGAAAAAATATAAAGTTAAATCTGTGTTGCTCCAGTACTGATATACAGTCATGGCTGAAAGTGTTGGCACTGTCTTGATTTATTCCTATAAAGTGTAGTATTTCTCCCCAAAAAGACTTGCTTGCAGGTGTGATATTTATGTTGCCCACACCTGATACATGCCTGTTATTTATTCACAATTTTGAACGAGTGCCAATAATTTTGTGGAGCCCATTTTTGGAGTTATGTGAATTATGCTAAATTAGCTTGTTTTCTCTCTTTCTCTCTTTTTTTAACTGTTCCAACACACACAAAGGAAATAAACGTGTAAACCAAAAAATGTGGAATAGCAATACTTTTTCAGGGGACATACTTCATTTTCTGGAAATTTTTCAGGGGTGCCAGCACTTTCAGCCATGACTGTATTGTAAGAGCATCTATTTGAGTGAAAATGAGACTACAGCGCTTTCTCTGCATTTGTTTATAGAGCGTTTTATTAATTGAGTTATATTAAGGGCTAGAGAGAACTTAAATTCTTTTTCCTTGGTAGTTGTGGTGTCCATTTTGCGACTGGAGAAAGAGACTCATTCTATTAAAAACAGAGCGATAAAAATCATAGATTGAAAGTGTTTAAATCCACACATAGTGGTATATTTGTGTCCTAATAATGCAGAACTCACCTGTGTCTGTCAGGAGTTATTTTCTCTGAATTATGAAAATGAATATTCCTCTAAAAACACTGCATTGGTCTACTTTTTATGCAAAATTAAACTGTATTGTTTGTGTCAATACACCATATGGACACAACTATTGATAATTATTCTGTTTATTTTACAACTATTACTATAAAAGAAGAATTTATAACCTAAAAGATGTTTTCACATAGGGCATAATCCACTTATCGTGACTAGTCGACTATTAAAAATAATTATTAATTGAACTATACAGACTCTAAAACAGGTCAAAAGACCTTTTATAACAAAGACAATGACGTTATTAAATCAAAATGTCAATCAAGAATAGATTATGGCTGATTTTGTATAAATAATACACTTCATTCATAACTATTATCTATCTTCTCTTCTTCTATCTTCTTAAAGCCTTCTGTAGTCATAGTTCAACCTTTATTTGGCTGATAATGTATTTGAAAATGAATCGATATACAATAGAAATTTTGATTAGTCAACTACTAAAATAATCGTTGACAGTCCTATATTTCTGACTAAAAAGGATTTGGTGTAATTTCCATCACAGTGAATGAAACACATGAGTTGCCACTTAACTTATGACTAATTATTTACTATTTACTTATTGAACTCTCTCCAGCTCAAATCGCATCATTCTACAATAAATGAACCACTGTTGTTGTGTTCTGAGGCAAGACACTCCTCCTACAATGCATAACATGAAAGTGGTGCGTGTGAATGGTTGGTGGTGGTCAGAGAAGCACATTGCAAGTGTAAGGCATTATTAATGTTATCATATACTTTTTCTGTTATATTAAAACAAAAAATGTAAGCCTTAATTTATTAGTCAAACTGCGTCAAGATAAAAACTTTGAGACAAAACCAAGACTAAATCAAGGTTAATTTAGACAGAGTAAGATCAGCCTTTTTTAATGTATTGCTGTATTGTATTGTTGTAATGTTATTGTGAGATGTATTTTCCGTGATATTGATTATTGTGTCAGCAAATCGTGCGCTCATGATACTTTTGCAATCAGCTCAACTCCTGAACACACTTTTGTATCAAAAGAAAAACAATCATCATTTGCCAAATTTAAAGAACCGGACAGTGACACAGACATTGGCATTAAATACCACTTTTTTTGCCAAAAGTTCTTAAAAAGTGTGCTGGGACACAAAAAAGGTTGCAAAACACTGACATTACGCAGCTTTCAACTTTTGACAAACATCTGTGAAGGTTTGATATGAACAGATAAAGCTGGTCGTGCATAAAAGTGATCAGAAGAACTAGACGTCTGTAAAGCAGTGCATGTTGTGACCGTGCTTGTGTTTGTTTTTCAGGACAATCGTGCCGTGGAAAGTGTTCCGTCAGTGCCTTCATGAAGTCCATCCCATCAGCTCCGGTCTGGAAGCCATGGCCCTCAAGTCCACCATTGACCTCACCTGCAACGACTACATCTCTGTGTTTGAGTTCGACATCTTCACACGCCTTTTTCAGGTATAAACACACAAACACGGACACAGACACGCACTGAAGAGACCTGAGACTGGGGCTGAAACTAAGTTAATTGATGAGTCGCAACTATTCAGATAATCATCAACTAATTTAGTAATCGAATAATCGTTATCCGGATTATACGCAGACTTCAAAGCATGCCATGTGCTCAGTAAAGAGGTTTTATTACTCAGAGAAATTAGGAAATAAATCAAAATTAGAAAGAGAACATGATCATTTAGTGTTTTTGATCAAATGCCAGATTTTCAGAGAGCAGCAAGTGACAAAGCCTTTGAAAAACAGCCTAAAGATACTAGTTCAACGTCTATATTTCAGTCATCGATGCATCCATTAACATGAAACAGAACTGAGAAAAGGCTAAAGATTTGCTCTTTTTATGACGTGACAGTGCAGCTCAGAAGCAAGGGCAAAAAATATTCAACCTGCGACTCTCAAAATGTGCAAGCGCCTTTCCAAACAATACACCCAAAAAGTCAAAAACCTATTTTGTCTGTAAATACAAAGCGGTGTCTTCTTTGTTTCATCTGGGTCAAATTTAGTAAAACTCTAATATTCACTGGCACTTCCTGTTCTAATCAATTAATCGAAAGAATAATCACTTGACTAATAAATTACCAAAATAATCGTTAGTTGCAGCCCAACTTGAGACAGTATTGGAAAGTGAGCTCAAGTCAGTGTTTTTCACCCTTTTTGAGTCTTGGCACACTTTTTTGGTTGTAAAGATACCACAAACAAACAAAATATCCGCTCCTCTGTGAACAGTGACCTTTTTATAAATGTTTTACTCATCTGCCCAGGGTCTGCAGATGAAAAAGAGCAGTGGCTAAATCTTGTGCAGATCATCTTTTATTTTATAAGATTCCTGTTTTATTCTGCATAAAAACTGTTAAACCTGAAGTTTAGATTTGTTAAAACATATTCTGAAACAAGCAACAAAAATGCAACTATAAGTGACAAATACACGACTAAAAGCGACAAAAATGTGAATAAAAGGGCGGTCCGGGGCCTTTCTGTGTGGAGTTTGCATGTTCTCCTCATGTCTGCATAGGTAAAAACCTGTAATAGGCTCCTCCCCTCTGGGGCCAGCACCTGTGGGACAGGTTCGTAGTTAAATAAAGGTCAATATGTGAGAGCTAGAAACTAGTTAGATATAAATACATATTTTCTGCTAATGTGGTTAGAAAATTGAGTTATGGCTTAAAATATCTATCTAAAATGAGTAATATCTAGACCTCAGTCTTATTTAGACAAGCTTACAAAAAGCACTGCATACTATATTTTTACACACCTCCACAAACTGTGACCTTTCAAATAAAACACCTGTTATGAACCAGAGAAAGTCACCCAAAATAATCTGCCCTCCTTCCTCTTCTGACGAGTTTAAAGGCACAGGTTGTGTTTGTGATTTCATGCAGAGGGATTTTCACCTTTCTATTTTTGCCACCAATTATTTCATGTCACAAAACACTCCGAGGAGCCGCGTGCATGATGAAAAACTTTGCCAGCCTTTTGATTACGACAGAACGCGGGCACAAAAGGCCCGTTTGATGGTTCCGTGCTTGTATTTGTGCCGTTGTGTCGTGGACTTGTCTGGTTTTCTCTGCCTTCTGTCGACAGATCAGGTCCATGTGGCCTCAAGATGCTGCGTGGGCGTCCGGGCCTTGGAGCCATGTTTTACTTTGGCAGAACCTTTTGTTTCCTCGCGAGCTCCGTCCTGCCATGAAAAATGAGACAGTGAACACTTCTAGAGTGATTTAGTCCGGATTAGTGTCACAAAAGACCTGTTCAGACGTTTTACCTCTGGACCTCGGGTGAAATGTAATAATTACGAACGTCGTCTGTGTTTCTAGTCCCAGTGTCTGTGAAAATTCGCAAAATTACTCCAGAAGTTTACCTACCCTACTTCAGAACACTTTTTTTGAGCTTTAAACCCTGTTCTAACAATGTTCCACCATCAAAAACTCACCTGAAGTAGCATTCGGTTGCATTCACGCTGTTATGAGGAATGTTTATTAGAAAATCTTCTCCCGCCGATCGTCAAAAACACTTCCTGCTGAACTCCCTCGATCCGGGACGTATTTTCAGACTTCACATTATTTATCTGAGAATCTTCTATTATTTTTAGTCCTTAAATCATGGCTAAACTTGTTCGGAGCATTTCTGCCTCTAAAGACACAATGACGTCTTTTCAGCGCTAAATTCACTAGATTGTATATATTGTATACATCTGCTGGCTGGATAAACTTTCCAGACAGGGCTAAAGTCTTATACATCGTTTCCTGAAACAAATATAAAGGATTAAATGTGATGTTTTTCTTTTTCTTTTGCAGTTTTTGTGGTCACAGAATTGCTCTTGGCCTTTTGAATCATGCTAGAGAATTCAGGTGGGAAGAAAAGGAGGAGGTGAAACTGATTTCGGGACAAAAGAGCGAGTTGTATGACTTTTATGACTAACTGTAGGTGGTTTTACCGAATCCTCTTTGAGCCAAATATCACAACTTTCACATGATGTTTGTGCCAGGGCCATGAGTGTCTTCTTTTTCTATTTGCTTCCATCAATATTCATAAATGCTCTGTATGAATAATAAATGGCCTTCACAAGGTTAATCGCGTTCCCACTGAGTCACAACAGGAAATTTAAAAGATATTTTCAGTTGTAAGATTTGTCGGTAACCTTTACATTTTAGTTTATCTTTAGCCAGTTTAAAATTACATTAATTTATAGTTGTTGTTTTGTTTTTTTAAATCAGAATTTGAGTAGTTTTTGCTCAATGTGGTTTAATTGCTGATGTGATGCAGAATATTTCACGGGTTTCAAGGTATTTCTGACTGATCATGCAATAATTTAGCTTTAAATGAGAATGCCAATGGGGTGAGTAAAACTATCTTAACCCACTAGGGCTGCGCAATTAATCAAAATCGAATCGAATTTTGAATGGCAAATCATAAAGGCTGCAATTTTTGACGTCCAATAATTTCTTACACAAACAACAAAATATCCTGTTATATTCTGGATAAAAACTGGATAACCTGTTTTAACATTTGTTAAAACATGATCTGAAACAAGCGACAAAAGTGCGACTAAAAGCGACAAAAATGTGACTCAGCAGTGACAAAAACTTGACTACAAATGACACAAATTAGCTGAAAGTGCTTAAATGTGACAAAAAACATCAAAAACATGACTAAAAGTGGCAAAAATGTGATTGAAATTGACAATAACGCAACTTAAAGCTACTCAAACGTGACTAAAAGGACAAAAAAAGACAGAAATGTAACTAAAAGCAACAAAAACGTTTTGAAATGTGCTTTTTTGTTTTGTTTTAAATTGTCATATTCTATATGTCAATTCTCCTGGTTGTGTTTAAAATGTGAACTTTGAACAGAATTATTACTAAAAACATAAATTGCAAATCTAATCACAATCTCAATCAGTTTTAGTCGTGTTTATCTATTTTTGTTGCGTTTTTGTCAGTCTTACTCTTTTTTTTTATCAGTTTTAGTCACTGTTTTGTCAGTTTAGTCATGTTTTTGTCTAGTTTCATCAAATGAATCAATCTCAACTTGTCAAAACGTCTGAAATTAAGATTAATATTCTAACTCATCCTCATCTAGATATTCATTTTTTGCAGTTTAACTTTACATAAGATTCGTACCATTTAGTCTCCTTAAGATTTCTTTTTAATAGCCTTGAATAACGTGAATGCTGTATTTTGCACGTCTTTAATAGTTGTTCAAACATATCACAGTGAAAGGTGAAATAGACGTATGAGTAAAAGCCCAAAGAATCTGCCAGCCGAAATGACTCACCATTATGTGGCAATTTTCTCTCGCGCCAAACCACAGCCTCACGTTCTTTTATGCCTGAGCCCTAAAGCCTTCGTTTTAGATTTCTATCCAGCCACCGACACCTGCTGCCCTCGGCTCCCGGTGAAAAGGTCAAAGACGATTAGTGCCAAAATACATTCTATATTTTACATTTTTTAACAGAGAAAACATCAATTTACAGGTCACTTTTGTAAATAAGTGTTGGGAGATTAACCCGTATCAGTAAAATATTCCTCATATAGTCACTGTTATTGTTATTGACACAGAACGGTCAAGCTTTTACGTATCACCTTGTATTTTCTCCTTGAAGGACACAATTAAAAACATCTTTTCTCCAGTGCAATTTTTATATATATCTTGCTGCTATTTTATTCATTGTTTTATGTTGCACCTTACCTAAAGCAAGTTCCTATGTTTGTGAATTTTGATCACTGACAATGGCAATAAACTGATTCTGATTCTGATTCCCCAACCAGAAGACACCTTAAAGCCACTGCAGCGCGCGTCTCGTGCCAGGGCAGCCTCGCCGTGCGCCCGCTGGATCATTGTCCCCGCAGGGGTGAGGTGCACACAGGGCTGGGCGATATGGAGCTCATCCCTGTGACAATCTGTTATTTTTGTGAAATCGTCGTATCGTGATTCACTGTTTGTCTCTTTAATGCAGCTGTCTGTTCAAACACACTTTTTCTCCTGTTGTTTAGCCTCTGAAGCCTCTGAGCAGATGACTTTATTTACCTCTTAAAGGCCAGAGCTGCACAATTAAACCAAATTAAACCAAAATTGTAATTTTAATGACAAAGCACAAAGCAAAGCACAAAGGCTGCAATTTGTTAAGCGCAATAATTTCTTCCACAAACAACAAAATGTCTTGCTTTGATTTGAATAAAAACTGCCAACGCTGTAGTTTGGATTTGTACAAACATGTTCTGAAACAAGCGACAAAAGTACAACCAAAAATGCGTTCAAAAGCAATAAAATGCGCCTAAAAACAACAAAGGTGACTCAATGCACCAAAATGTGACTAAAAGCTACAAAGATGCGACTCAAAACTGCAAAAATGCGCCTACAAACAACAAATGTGACCAAAAGTGTCAAAAAATTACTATACGCGACAAAAATGTGAGAAAAAGCAACAAAAACACGCATACAAACAATAAAGGTAACTAATAGCAACAAAAACGCACATACAAACAACAAATGTGACTAAAAGCAACAAATGCAACAACAAGCGACAAAAATGTGACTAAAAGCAACAAATACGCGACTATAATCATCAAAAATGCACCTATAATCGACAAAAACGCACCTACAAACAACAAAGGGAACGTGAATCATGATTAAAATCGAAATCATGATCTGGCCACAAAGAAAGCCATATCGCTCAGCCGTACGTGCTCGATTAAGATGTCATGGCACTCACGGCGTGTGCGTCCAGCTGGCACACGCAGCCGGCTCCACACACAATGGCCTCCTAACTCCAGCTCTTCATTTGGGCAAACTGCCTCTGTGCCAGTGCCAGCGCCATTAGTGTGCAGCGCGGCACGAAGAAGCAAATGTCAAACCTGAGCGACGCCCACAAACGCCAACGAGCAAGACATTCATTAAAAAGCTGCAGATGTGTTATTGGTTTTTCAGCTCTGTGTGTCTGTGTAAAGTTGCATTTAGCATTTATTAAAGGGAGCTGTACATGATATTTACTGTTGAGAAAACTGAAAAAATTGTCCATGTTCCTAATTTTTTGAAAGTAATAAAGTAAAATCTATGTTGCTCCAGTTCAGATTAAAAAAAAAAAAATCTCCACATTTAGTTGGAGCGCCTTTTTATTCTGCAATGTCAAAACTGTATTTCTAGCGTTGCATTAAAGGCTATATGACAAGTTAGACAACACACTTAACTAAAATGTAGTGAACATGATTATATTGAAGATTTTACTTAACATTTTGCCTATTTGTCCACAGTTTGACAGTTTTTTTAATGTTAGTTCCTCGTTGAACATGAGCACAAATATGACAGAGGTATTCCGCAACTGTTACCTAGCAACCATTTTGAAAACAAGCTCCAAAATCCATATAAATTACACAAAAGTTATGATTTGACAAATAATAATGCCTGATAATAATTTTACTTTACTGAATGACCATTTAAACTGTCAGAAAAAATTATTAGTCGAGTCTTAACCATTTCGATTTTGATGACATCACAGAGGGATTCCATTTTAGAACTCAGCACTACTTCCTGTAATTTTAAACATTTACTTTTCTAAATTTCTTCATAAACTGCAACTTCACCAATGTAAAACTATGCTAACTATTTACCACAGGTGCCCTCCCACCAAACTAAGTCATAATTAGAAAAACATGAGAACCTTTATAGACTTTAATTTGATTTGATGACCTGCACAAAACCTTCTCCAGCTCATCCCAAAGATTCTCAAATGGGTCCAGCTCTGAAATTGGGAAAACCTGGACTCATCAGACAACGTCACCTTCTTCCACTGATTGAGTCTAGTCTTCATGCTCCGTAGCAAATTTAAAGTCTATATGTATTGGTTCTCAAATGTTCTAATTCTGACTTAGTTTGATGGGAGGGCACCTGTGGCAATCATTTATTATAGTTTTACATTTGGAAAGTTGCAGTTTGTGAAGAAATTGAGAAAGATAAAAGTTCAAAATGATGGGAAGTAGTGCTGAGCTGCACTCTAATATGGAATCCCTGTGATGTCATCAAAAAGCGACACACAAAAATACTAAAATACACACAACTGATACCATTTTTTGACAGTTTAAACGGTCATTCAACAAAATAAAGGTGTTACCAGGTATTATTATTTGTCAAATCATAATTATTGTGTAATTTTTGAGGATTTTGGCCCTTGTTTACAGTCTGGTTGCTAGGTAACAGTTGTGGAATTACCTATAACTGTAATATTTGCTGTTCATGATTATAAACTTTACAAAACTATCAAAGTGAGAATATAGAGGCAAAACGTTTAATAAAATCTCAAATATAATCAGGTTAGAGTACACATTTCACTAAAACGTAGTAAACATGTGTATATATATATATATATATATATTTTTTTTTTTTTTTTTTTTTTTTTGAGTTAGTTTTACTGTGTATTGGTTTTCTTACTTCCACACAGTGTGTCAGTCTCAATGCCTTTGTTTCTCTTCACATTGCTCTTGTGGAAATGCTCTTACTTTCACCATTAAACATATTCCTGATGATGTTTTAAGTGATCGGCGACTACGATCATTCAAGACCAGTTCTTCCTTGCAGATGATGGTTCCCCACTGTCCTTTCAGTTTTTAATAATGTGTTGGTCACTTCTTATTCCAGTTTCAGTAGTTTGTGATTCTCCTTTGATGTTTTCTCTGCTTGATGCAGCCAATGATTTGACCCTTCTCAAACAATGACATCTTTTCCATGACCACAGGATTCGTCTTTCCACATTTATTACAGAAATGAGAAGCCACTCACTGCATCAGTTGGGTTTAAGTACAGTGTTGCAGCTGAAAGACAACAATTACACAACAGGAGTGTATAATGTAAAAGCATCTGTTCGGGTGAAAATGAGACCACAACTTTTACTCTACATCTATTTATAAAGCTTTTTATCCGTCGAGAGAAGCAGGAAGCACGCCGTTATCATGCTAATGTCTGTTAGCTTTACTGTGACTGTTCGTGACGCTCTGGACTCAGGGACCGGTGAAAGTGCTTCTAAACTCATGGCGGTGAATATTTAGGATGCATTGGGAAAGTTAGAGATACATGTGACTGATGTAAAGAGTTTAACATGAAATAGTTCAGTTTTTCACGTTTCAAAACAGTAAAAATCAGTTACAGCACCTTCAAAACCATGATGCTCAGACTCCGGCGTTAGCAGTAGTGGCTCTTCTTCTTCAGATGGCTTGACACGGTTCTATCTCGTCGCCGCAGAAAACCTCAAAGCACTCGTAAAGACTTCCAAATACAACTGGCTACTCTGCGCCGAGCCTCTTCCCAGAATGCAAGTGGCCAAGCTGGCTTCGTATCACACGCCGTTCCCACTCAGTTTATTGTTCAATTCAGCGTCAGCCAGAGGATTGGACACAGCCTCGTCGGCATATTTGTTTTCATGTCAGCCGCGAGATGAGATGAAAAATTATTGTGTTGGGGTTTAACGTCACCGGTGGTCTGTCTTGCAGCCGTGGGGATCCATTCTGAGGAACTGGAACTTCTTGGCGGTGACACACCCTGGGTACATGGCGTTTCTGACCTACGACGAAGTCAAAGCACGACTGCACAAATACATGAACAAGCCCGGCAGGTTTGTATCCTTATTTAAACGTCTACATACATTCTGCACACGCACATGGTATAAATGTGTAGCTTCAGGTCATGTTTAGTGATTGTATTGAAGGTTGTTGTCTCTTCTAGCAGGTTTGTAAAGTGGAAAGTACAAAAGTAAAAGTACTGTACTCTAAGTAAAGTACAGATACCTACACATTTTAGTAGTGTGTATGACCGGTTTTTATGATTTTCTAATTTTGACTTTATTCAGTGTATTAATACCTGTTGTAAATATATATTATAGTTTTACACCAATCAGGCAGCTTTTTGTGGAGAAAAGTTGAAAAATATGTTGAAAATTACAGGAAATAAACAGATGACATCACACTGGGGAGTCAAAGGTTAGGCATAATTTACACAAAATAACATACTTTTTTGACGCTTTAAACAAAATAAAGGTGTTCACATGTATTTTCTTTGTCAAATGAAAAACTCTGTGACATTAGAGGAGTTTGGTGCACTGTACATGATGTTTCTTGGTTATTTCCCAGTGTGATGTCATGATTTACTACCAGGAAGTAAAATTAAAAACCTAAAAACATAGCTAAACTGGGGTAAAATGTGAAAAGACTTTAGCAGAATTTGAAATGTTCATTCATTCATTTTCTACCGCTTATTCCCGTTCCCGGGGTCGCGGGTGACAGGAGCCTATCCCAGTGACTATAAATATATTTATCTTAACTGCACTTTTGAATGGTCCAACCTGCCAGAGGCGCTCTAAGTTTTTTTGTTTTTTTTTACGTGGATACTTTTTACTTTTACTCCACTACATTTTTTAACTGGACTGATAAGTAAAAAGGTTTTTTTTGTTGACGTTGACATTCTTTCTTGAAGGTTTATAATAAGCGCATGAAATAACAAGTGAACAAAACATATACTTCACACATTTACTTAAGTAGATTTTTATGTGATACTTTTTCTTTTACTTTAATAATTTTTAGCACACGTATCTGTGCTTTTACTTGAGTTACAAAATTAGTACTACTTCCTTCATTTATATTAAACAAATTGCAGGATACTTTACCTCACGTGGAACACAAAGTATTTCATCTGAAATACAAGGTCAGTTTGCTTTGTTGTAAATTGCTCTGTTGTGATAGTAACATTGGGCTTCATCCGTTTCCTTTAGAAAATGTGGTGAATCTGGAGCATAAGTCTTTAAATGTCTTCTTAAAGAGGAAGTTACAAACATGTTCTCAGACGGACAAATTCCTACTTAAAGTCCACATCAAGGTTCTCATTTTTTTCTAATTATGACGTAGTTTGGCGGGAGGGCACCTGTGGTTAATAGTTATCATAGTTTTACATCTGTCAAGTTGCAGTTTATGAAGAAAGTTTGAAAAATAAAAGTTTAAAAATACAGGAAAAACAAAGTCTCCTCTGTGATGTCATCAAAAAGTGACATGCCATTGACAATACAGAGATCATTTACGCACAACTGACAAAGTTTTCAGACAGTGTATATGGTATTCAACAAAATAAAGTTGTTATCAGGTATTATTATTTGTCAAATCATAACTATTGTGTAATTCATATGGATTTTGGACCTTGTTTTCAAAATGGTTGCTATGGTAACAGTTGTGGATTTACCTCTAACTTTGTCATATTTGTGCTCATGTCCAACCAGGAAGTAACATTACACACATTACACAAACGTGGGAAAAATAGATTAAATGTTTAAATATAACGATGTTTACTATGTTTTAGTTAGATGTGTCATATGCACTTTTAACAAGAGTTAATGTGTGCTGGAGGTCATTAGAGGTAATTAGAGGTCATTGGGGTCATTAGGGGTCATGAGGGTGTTGAGTCCAGGGCAGACCTGGACAGAGGATGTCACAGCAGCACATTGTACAAAGGCTGTTAGACTTGCTCTATAAACTCCACTCATAAATGTTATTGGTAGCAATATGAATGAAAGAATATTCTGTAGCAGCAGCATTTCTGTAGGAATGTTGTTGTTTTTTTTGTTTGGTTTTTTTACTGTTCTTGGGGTTTGTTCTTCCAAAAGAACATTTTCAGGGAAGAACAAATTCTGTGAATACCAAAAACTTTCGCAAGTAAATCTTAAGTACAGATTTGTTTGTAAGAGCACTTCATGCATGAGGCCCATTGTATTCAAGCCTTACCCTCAATAACTCCACATTGATCATTCATTGAATGTGATGTTCCCAGACTGGGTTAAACAGGAACTGATTTCATTTCATGCAAAAATATTTTTGAACTTTGCCATTTCTCTGCTTGAATTTCTCGCTGCTTTTACATCTTGTGACACTTCCTGGTCTTGTAAGACATTTCATGTATTTTGTGTGCAGCCTGTTCAGTGGGTCATTTTGGGGCCGATGGCAATAGCAGTATCATTCAAATTAAATTCAAACAACTTTATTAATCATTAATAATGGGCTCAGACTGTGGACAAGTACATATAATTCGAGGCATCATTAATGATGAATTGCTAATAACCAATAACCAATACAAGCCTTTGAATCTAAACATTCAAAACGTGACTACCATTTACAGATCATTATGTTATACCTTTCTTAGTATGTGGTTTGGACTGTGTGTTTGCTTTTATAGAGTGTTATAGAATACAAGTAAAGATTTAGTATTGATTTATTCCAGTGGAACAGTAGACGAAACAATTTCATTGCGATACAAACAGCTCAGATTGCAGATATATGTATTTTTATCCTTTAAAACTGATAGGCCATGCTTTAGAGATGAGATTAAAAAGTAAAAATACATTGTTTTGAATATGAATGAACAAGACACGACCCAGACTGCCCCGTGTTTCTGGGCTGCGATTGTAAAAAGTACACATTTGTTTACCCTTGACTTGTTACAGGCCCTCGGCGCCGGTGCAGCTTCTTGTTGTTATCTCGGCGCACAAACCCAGCCAGGTCTGAAAGTCAACAGTGTCTCAGGATCCAATTTGCACGGATATAAGCATTGATCTCCTGCACATATGCTCATGAATATTTAGCAGTTAGCAAACCGCCTCTGACGCTGCGATCACACCGAAATAAGGAGCATTTATGAATTTTCAGTTGGGGATTAGGATGTGTCGTAAACAGCAGGGGCAGCGCAATTCGTCGAAATCAAAACAAAATTGCAATTTGAATGGACGTAAGCAAATCTTAAAGGCTGCAATTTTGAAATTGAAAATGTTGAAATTTTCTCAACAAACAACATAATATCCTGTTTTATTCTGTATAAAAACTGCTAACCCTGTAGTTTAGATTTGTTAAACATGGTCTTAAATAAAGCGACAACAAATATGACTGAAAGCGACTGTGTGTGACTTCAAGTGACAAAAACAAAACTACAAGTGAGACTAAAAATGACTAAAAATTTAACTCGACAAAAGCGACACAAGTGTGACAAAAAGCACCAAAAACACTAGTAAAACGACAAAAACATAACTAAAGGTGACAAAACACACACATAAAAGCAGCAAAAATGTTCCGAAACACATGACTTTTTTCATTAGTTTGTCAGTTCATATTACAGTATTTTTGTCAATTCTCCTGGTTGCATTTAAAATGTGAACTTCTAACAGAATCCCATTATTAAAATATAAATTGTGGTCAGAAAAGTCTCAATTGGATCTTTTTCCCAAATCGTGCAGCTCTAATAAACAGGTTCCACCTCTGAACCGTCACCTGGAATAACTTCCCCAAAGCCTCTGAGAACTACTGTGTTCTAAAAGCAGCTGTATCTCTGTGTCTGAGCTCGTGAAGGCACTAGCGTGTGATCATCCCGTCTGCCAGAAAAATCTCTGTTTCACATTTTAGCAAATCAGCTCCGACTGGTGCGGATCATAGGAACAGCTGTATGCTTCCATAAAGGGAACAAAGCCATGGAAATAGATTCAATATGTAATGTAGAAATGGCAATAAAGCATGCTATTTCTATCACGGTTTATGCCTGAAATAAAACCGTATCTTGTTCAGTCTCTTGCCTCCATGTGTGGGATAGAAAGAGATGGATAGCATTAGTGGAAGAGGAAGTACTTCAGTTTAAACGCCCTGGACCTGATTTTTACCATTTTGAAACATAAAAATGTAACTAGTTTATACATAAAACACAGTGAACATAATTATATTTTAGATTTTACAAATTTAGTCCATTTGTCCCCAGTTCTGAGTCCTGGTTGGACCTGAGCTGCAGATATGACAACTGTTACCTAGCAACCATATTGTAAACAAGGGACAAAATTAGGGCTGCGCAATATTGATATATTTATTGCGGTATGGCTATTAAGATCTGCGATATCATTATTATTGCAATATTTAAACACTTTTTAACTAAGTTTGAACTAAAAGTGGCAAAGATGTGACAAAAGGTGACAAAGATGTGACTAAAAATGACAACATTTCGTCTAAAAGTGACAAAATTTCAACTGAAAGTTACAAAAACATGACTAAAACTAACAAAAATACATCAAAAGTGCCAAAAACACAACTAAAAGTGACAGAAATGTGACTAATAATGACAGAAATGCAACTAAAAGGGACAAATACACAGCAAAAAATTTAAATAAAACGTGACTATAAGTGACAAATGCGACAAATACTATTAAAAGCAAAAGAAATGCAACTTAAAGTGACAAACACGCAAATAACTAACTGTGATTGAAGATTCTAGAGAGAATATTTAGGAATAAAGTGTATAATTGAGGAAAATCAGAAATAGTCTATTCTTTTTTGCCATTTTTCTGCTAATTTAGTTTGAAAAAGCTAGATTTTCCCTAGGATTTTCCCTTTTCAATGTTTTCATTTTAAAAACGGAACATTTCTATCAGATGTAGACTTTGCTGTTATTGCGTAATACTTTGTTGCGATATCGATACTTTTGCGATATGTTGTGCAGCCCTAGACAAAATCCAGATAAATTACACAATAGTTATGATTGGACAAACGATAATACCTGATAACAACTTTATTTTGTTAAGTTAGAAAATGTGCCGTGAATTGCTGTAAATTGCCCTTGATGCATTTTTGATAGTGCATTGCTTTTTGATGACATCACAGAGGGATTCTGTTTTAGAACTCAGCACTACTTCCTGTTATTTTATGTTTTTTCAAAATTACTTCACAAACTGAATTTCACGGATGTAAAACTTTGATAAATATTTATCACAGGTGCCCTCCTACATACCGTAATAATTAGAAAGTCATAAAGAGAACCTCTCGTATTGACAGGTTCTCATGTCATTCGTTTTTACTTCATACTTCTTACTTCTTCTATAACTTTTGTGCAATTTATGCTGCATTCATGTGGTCCTCGGGAACTCAGATTTCTGAAATGAGATGTCCGACTTGATTGTATTAATGTGCTTTTTAGCTCGGAAAATTGCGATCTACTCTGTTCATTAACATAGTTTAATAGAGCTAACAGTAAGATTTGTTGTTCTTAGGCTTTAACATGGTTTGTTTTGGAAAACATCTTATCCTGTCTACGTTAGCCAGCTAATACTTTAGATAGCTAACATGAATTCATTAAACAGTAACTAAATGCAAATGTGTTGCCCTTATGATATTCATTCATTCATTCATTTTGATTATTTTGAAGCTCAAATACAATTTTAAGGCTAGAAAATTGTATTTTGTCCATTGTTTTTTATAGAAAAGCAAACTAACTGACCTTTCTACCCTGGAAATTCAAATGTGTTGCTTTTTTCCAACACAAGCACTTAAAACCAGTAGAATTTAGAGCTAACGTGAGCTAATCATTGAAAAATGTACAGTCAACTTCATTTTGCCTCCAGTCGCATCATTATGAAATTTTAATGACATCACATTTTAAAGGGTCTATTGGTCCTTGTTTACAGTCTGGTTGCTAGGTAACAGTTGTGGAATTACCCCATGTCATATCTGCTGCTCATGTTCAACCAGGAAGTAACATTAAAAACACCAGAATTGTCACACTGTGGAAAAATGTTTAGTAAACCTTATAATAATATAATATAATGATAATAATATAATATAGTCATGTTCTCTACGTTTTAGTGAAATGTGTCATTTGAACTGTCACATGCACTTTAAGTATCTCTGCAGAGCCTGCTAGCTTGACAAGTCTGACTCGAAACTCAAAACACATTACCATCACGAAAATAATGGACGTCATTTGCAAGACTCGGTGTCAAGGGGCTGCTTTTGGAGAAGTGTCTGGTGACATGTCGAATTGGTTCAAAATCTGGTGTCTCTCTAAAAGGGTTTTTCCACCTCCACGTTTCAGGTTTTTGGTGAAAAGAGGAACATTTAAGTTTAAAAACTGGAGCGGTGATTTATGGAGTGGTTTGCATCGCCCCGAGCAGACCCTGTGATTAGCCGCTCCATGTGGCCGCACGGTAGAGCAGAGCGGATAATGACAGGATAGAAAACGTGGGCGTGCAAGAGGGAGCGCGTGAGGGAGAGAGAGAGGTAGACACACGGCAAGTCTGAGCCAATATATGGACCCTTTAAAACATTCTGAATTCTAGACTGGAGGCAAAAAATAAGTGGAAGAGAAAGGAAAAAAAATCATGCATTTTTTGTATCATTGTTAGCCTATAAACATGCTTTTGAGAACCTTAAATTTGCCATCTCATGTTTTGAAACAAAAAAAAAAGGTTTATTATGGGATTAAATGAAAAGATTTATCTGCTTTGTGCATTGACCCTTACTGAGTGCATCCAGCCAGCAGATGGCACCTAGCACTTAACACAATTTAGCTAGCCAGGACTAAACCAGGACTTAACTAGGACTTGACCAGAATTAAACCAATAACAAGAGATAAAATATTTTCTATATTTTTGGAGGATGGGTTGAGGGCCGGATCATGTCCCATGGAGGGCCTGATTTTGCCCTCAGGCCTGATGTTGAATGGCTCTAGTCTGTATGGTGCCGATAGTGATTCATGTAACTACCATTTTTATGAAGTAAGATGCCAGTGGGTTTTACCCAGCGCGGTGGCATCTGCGGGTGGAGGCGGCCAGTCGACTGGACGGGTTTGGACATGAACACGTGTGGACACAGGCGCTGGCTCACCCACACAATCACGCCGGGAGGGAGACGTCAGGAACACAAAGAGACTGAGAGAAATTAGCAACACAGATCTGCGTCATCAGTGTGGCCCTCTCAGCGGTGTGTTTAGTATAGAGCTCCACTACAACTGTTGTAGTTCTGGATGGAGTTTATCATTCATTTTTGGCATAGGGATTTAGAAAAATGTAAATGTTCAGAGTAAAAGGCACGTTTTCAGTCAAAAGTACCTTAAAGGAGACCTATGATACTTGTTTCCAGGTACTTTGTATTGAACTATAACATAAATAGATCATTGTTTTACTTTTTTTTCATTGTAAACCCTAATGTTGATCTAAAACAGTTTTTTTTATAGAAGCAGGTTCATTGACTTCCTGTTCAAAACAGCACTACTTTTGAAGATGCATTGTGGGACTTTTTGAGTGCACTACTTTTTCACCTGCTGCACATTCAGACAGCACTAAAAATGGCATGACCACTATTTAGTTCCCTGAAGTCACTTTATTCCACCCACTTTTGCGTCTTTTTGCCACAGATCCACACTCCTGGAGTAAACGCACGTCCGGTTTGACGAAAACCCTGTTCATGTAAATATTTACCACATGCTATTCCACCAACCTAAGTCAACATTAGAAAGATATTCAATTCAATTCAATTAATTTTTGTAGCACCCAAAATCACAACAGCAGTTTCCTCGATGGGCCACAGGTAGAAAGCAGTTTAAATAAACAATGTTCAAGAGACTTTAGCAAATGGATAACTGTCCCAGAGCACCCCCTGTCCTCGACCCTCCTTCTCGGCAAGAAAGAAAATACAAAAAACCATGTGGGGAAAAAGTATGTTCATCCAGTGCAGAGAGAGTTCCTCTGGGCAAATGGGAACATCCAGGTCACAGGTCAGAGTCGTGAGATGGGGATCTGAAACAAAGAGAAAAACCATGTGAACAGCAATGAACAGAGACTGCAGCTGAACTAGAATCTTAAATATTGTTGATGAAAGTAGAAGAACCAGAGGACAGTGTTCAAGCTCCATTCTTCCTCCAGCAGAGTTTCTTCTGGGGCAGAGTAGCTAAAACTGTAGGTTTTTTATTTCTGTTTCTAACTGGCCTGACCATAAGCTTTTTCAAAGAAGAATGTTTTGAGCCTGGTCTTAAATGTAGAGACTGTGTGGCCTAACATCAACAGTAGGTTACTTTAGAACAAGGTGATGATTTCTGGTTTACATTAACAAACTGGTACCTATCTGATAAATAGGATTTAAACCAGCTGAGGGCGGTCCCTCTGACACCTACACCTGACCACCTAAAAACATGAGAACCTGTCAGTATTTTTTTTTCCTGTATCTTTGCTTTTATTTAACTCAACAAAACTGAGTACTTCATCCACCGCAGGGTAAAGCCTAACATTCGCCAACAACTGCTCATAACTTAGTGGTTTATAAAGTTTCAGAGACAGATTTTAAATACAATTATGGGTCCTGTGCTCGTTACTCAGAGCTGATTAGCCCCGAGCAAACTACAAAATGAGAAAAACGAATGGAAGGCTCACTTCCAGAGCCGAGTGGTGGGCGGACACTGTTGAGCTCCCGTCTTTCTGTCGTGACGTTTTGGCGCTGATTAAAACAAGCGATTCATTTATAATTGATGCAAACACAAATCACAGTCATCATTTTCTTGCTCATTAAAGCGGCCAAAGTGCTGCATATTCTGCAAGGCTGAGTCCAGTCCAGGCTATAATTCAGTTGGCTGTAATTGTTGTATTTTAATCAGAAGAATTGGAAGCGAATTTGTTTAATAAGATTTAAATTTTTAAACAGTGACGCATTTCTAACTATGATCTTATTTTTACCCTGAAAAAGCATGCAATGAATAGTTTTGAACCTAAATTTCAATCACCTCAAGCCTCAAATTCAAGTGAATCTTGGACTCTTTAAACTTTGCTGTAACATTTTTCAATGGAATGTTTCTCTCTGAATCTAAAGTGTTGAATTTGAAGGCTTGAAAATCAATGCCATGAATAATGAAAAGGTGCATTTTTTTGTTGAGAAACACATTGAAAATGTACACTGCCAAAACAAGCAGCTGAAAAAACATGTTTTTTTCAGAGTCAAAAGTTTGGAATTTGCCAGTGTTTCAAATTCAAACTCTAATGAAACAAAAGCTCTTGCACAAGCTCTTTGTGAAAAATGTATAGCGTTAGAAATTCGCTAGCATTTAAAACATTTTAATCTGCAAACATTTATCTTCCATACTTGCTTTGATAAATTCACTGCAAATTTTACACTTAATTTAGACTGTTGGATTAGAGGACTTGAAAATCTATGGATTGAAAAACACTGCAAAAGAGACTTTCAGAGACTGAAATTCAAAATAGAGCTTCAGAGTTAGTTTTACAGCAACACAACAGGCGAAACTCACTTTTTTTTCTATTTTTGTTTTTTGCTCAGTTTGCTCTCTCAATATATAAACTTTTCATGTGGAAACAGCAAAATTATCCTAAAGATGTTCCATAGATTTCTCTGGGACATTGTATCTTCAAAGGCCGTTTTCTTAAAGTACATTTTTCTCCCACAGAGACATAAAGATCAGCCTTAAAGTAAAAACACCAAACTGTACAATCTGGGACTCTGACAGAATGTACTGAAATATTTGTTGATATCTAATTCTAAGTCTGATTTATTTATTTATTTAAGATTTACATCTTAAAAATTAGTCAAAATTTTAATTTTTAGGAAAATTTTCTAGTCTGGCTAAACCTGGCTCTGTCCATTTCTCAAATTAAAATGTCACAAATATGTGCAATTTTGCCCATTTTACACATAAAATGCCTTATTTCTACATAAAAAAAACATTACATGATTTACTTGCAGTGTCTCAACTTTAAGTACTTTTTACAATGAGTTTGTTGCCTTTGTCCTTACCAGTTTTGTGATTTCAGTGAATTTTTTACCTGTTGTGTAAAGCATTTTGAATTGAATGGACGAATGGACGAATTGCGCTCTACAAATAAACCGAGTTGTGCGCCCCGACCAGATTTGAGTCCAGCCACATTATTTGATAATTCAGCATATATCGAGTTATGCCTCTCTCTGTGTTAAAGTTTCACAAGTGTACAAATCTTACTGACATCTTTTAAAAGGCTTGTAAAAATGTCAGTTTATGTTATTGATCTGGAAACATCGAACTTTGACAAGCAAATGTCAGCGTCTAGTTTTGCTCCTCTTGACTGGAAAACCATCTTATACAAAATCAATAATTTATAAACGGAGTATGTTTCAAAAGTCAAAGTGTGAGTTCAGTTCTGCTCCCTGTTAAAACCATCCTTTACAGCCAATTCATTTACAAAGAGCTCATATTTCATCAGGCTCAGTGTTTATGTTGAATCTTCCTCCCTCGGGTTTCGCTAGCTCATTATATTATTAATAAAGGAGGATATTTTCACAAACAAAAGTATTTTCTGACATTTGCGCTATCTGATTAGGTTACATTTAAAGGAAATTGAGGAGATTTCACATAGGTCTGGGTGATATGGTGATTTAATGCAGCTGTCTGTTCAAATACACTTTTTCTCCTGTTGTTTAGCCTCTGAAGCCTCTGAGCAGATGACTTTATTTACCTCTTAAAGGCCAGGGCTGCACAATTAAACCAAATCCACACAAAATCACAATTTTAATGGATGCAATTAGCAAATCACAAAGGCTGCAATTTTTTCAGTGTAATAATTTCTTCCACAAACAACAAAATGTCTTGCGTTGATGTGAATAAAAACTGCTAACACTATAGTTTGGATTTGTATAAACATGTTCTGAAACAAGCAACAAAAGTGCGACCAAAAGCGCTAAAAATGCGTTCAAAAGTGACAAAAACACACCAACAAACGTGACTCAGTGCATCACAACACAAAGCACCACAAAGCAACAAAAATGTGACTAAAAACAATAAAAACACTGTTTTTAGACGTTTAAATGTGAACACAACTGAACCCATCAAAAACGCGATTAAAAGCGACAAAATTGTGTTTAAAATCTGAATTTGAATAGAATCCTAATATTAAAACATAAATCACAAATCTAATCGCAGTCGCACTGGTCAGAAAAAACACTCTTATATATTTTTCCTAAATGGTGCAGTTCTATTAAAGGCAGTAGAAAAATACAAAGTGAATCCATATCAAATCGAAATCATGATTTGGCCCCAAGAAAATCGCGATAATAGTTTTTTACCATATCACCCAGCTCTAATTTCACCGTCAAAATGAACGTCGAACTCAATATTCTGTAGAACAGACAATGATCAATGAGCAAGGAAAATGAATGAAAAAGGAAATGCTTTCAGTGCTTGACGCAATATTTCAACACCACATCGACATTTAAAGTCTATATGACAGGTTCGATGACACATTTCGCTAAAATGTGGTGAACATAATGATCTTTAAGATTTTACTAAACATTTTGCCCATTTGTCCCCAGTGTGACAGTATTTGTAATGTTTATAATGTTACTTCCTGGTTGGACATGAGCAGCAAATATGACATAGTTGGAGGTAATTCTACAACTGTTACCTAGCAACCAGACTGTAAACAAGGGCTAAAATTGATATATTTTGCACAAAATTAAGAATTTACAATAAATGATACTTGATAAGACCTTTATTTTGATGAATGGCGGTTGAAACAGTCAGAAAAATGTGTCAGTTATGTTTAAATTGCTCTTGTGTTTTCAATGGCACATTTAAGAACTCAGCTCTACTTAATGTTAAACTTTTATTCTTCAAAATTTCCACACAAACCACATCTTAACAGATGTAAAACTATGATAAATATTTTCCACAGGTGCCCTCTCACTAAACTAAGTCATAATTAGACAAACATGAAAACCTGTCATATAGACTTTAAAATTCTGATCTCTGTGACTTCAGGCCGTGCTGTAAAACTTTTCTAACATCAACAAACGCTGCAGAATCTCCCGTCAAAGCGCCGTTGGAGTGAGCCGCGTGCGTCTTTGGATGTGAGATCATACTGTGGTCAGAACCTTCTCTAAACCCCGTCTGCGTTTATGATCCCTCCTCTCTTCCATATCGTTTTGAAATTCAGATTGTGCTGAGCCGTTTCCTTTAGTATTCAGCGGTAGTTTGAACACGGAAGTCCCTCTGTGATAACGCTTGAAAGATGCAGCACCAGCCATTGTTTGTTGATGATTTGTTTTATAAAACACAGACAAAGGTAGAAAGTTCACGCTGCACCAGAGGAAGAATAACATGATCTGAGCCGTGTGCAGCGGGTGACGGCTGCTGCTCAGTGAATGTGCTTTTGAGTTCAGTTTGTTGCTGGTAGGAGAGATTTAAAGGGGCTGTACTTGATTTTTACTGTTTTCAAATGTGAAAAACAGAACTAGCTCATGTGCCTGACTTTTTTGCATGTAATAAAGTCAAATCTGCTTTGTCTCAGCACAGATATAATGTAAAAGCATCTATTCAGGAGTGTTTTATTCTACGAGAAGCAGGAAGTAAAAATCGCTGGAGGCATGAACAAAAACACAGTAAAACTGCAAATGTATTTCACTTCCAAAAAACTGATAAGTGCAGTAGTGCCATATACATGCACCAAATGGAAAACAGAAAAGTGGCTTTTTTCCATTGAAAAAATTGATATTTGTCTTGCTGCTGTGACGATAACCGATATTTGCCAATGTCAATATTTAGATTTAAAAATTGATAGCAAGGCCCTCAAATCTACTTTTCACTCATAAATAAATACTAACAAATACAATAAAAGCATGATAATGTAAGCATACAGTAATATTTTAGCCTAATTGTTCTTGTATTTTCCATTTTTATTCATTTTTTAAAGACTATGGCTGAAAGTGTTGGCACCCCGGATTTCTTTCCTATAAAAGGTAGTATTTCTCCCTAAAAAGACTTGCTTTCAGGTGTGATATTTATATTGCCCACAGCTGTTACTTGCCTCAAGTGGCTTTAAACAAGCATCACATGCTTAAACAAAGTTATTTTGAAAGTGTGTGTGTGTGTGTGTGTGTGTGTGTGTGTGTGTGTGTGTGTGTGTGTGTGTGTGTGTGTGTGTGTGTGTAAGGCATATGCATATATATGCAAGGCAGTATATATATATGTGTGTGTCTTTTTGATAATATCGGTATGAGCTGATCCTCCCTATTCTCCACAGTTCTGACCTGATTTTTGGTTTAAAAAAATGGGGAAAAAACTATTTACATGACTTACATGTTTTTGTCTGTAAAATCTAGTCTAAAATGAGGCAACATTGCAGGTAAAGCAGTAACAACTGCATTGAGGCGAGCAATTAGTGGACTTTCCACTTTAAAAGTTAAATAGTGCGCCTTTAAATATAAGAAATGCACTGACTAATTTATTTATCCAGACTAGTAATTGGCTAAACTAGTGCCACTTTAACCAAGTTTTTTTTATGTTCCCCTCTGAATTTAGTCTATAACTCATCACAACACTTCATCTATTTGTCAGTTTGTCTGGATCAATTACGTCCAAATCTGCCACACATTTGTCAGTCGATAAACTTTCCACTTCTTCTTCTTCTCGTGGCTGTAAACATGCGACTTGTTTAGTTTGACTCGTCCTTCTGGTCGATCTCTGCGTTTCTCTTGTTCAGAGTGACTCAGAGCACTGATTGTTGCTTTTATGTTCTCAGTCCAACAAAAGGGCCTCTTCTCCAGAACAGCATGTGTAAATCAGTGCTGCCAGCCTCTTTAACACTCACGAGACACTTGTTAAAATGTGCCATCTGCCCACGCTTATGATTTATTGAACAAAATTAGTACTTTAAGCATCTGTCTGTGTGACCATAAGAGCTTTATAATTGTCCCTTGGAGAAATGTATTTTTTAAAATTGATTTCAGAATAGTCAATACTTATGCGTGAATCTGGCATAAACGGAAAAAGCTTTGGTGCAAAGTGAAGCGGTGCAGTGAGAGAAGGGCAGATTTGTGGTAGAGCATGTATCAAACTAAACACATTTAACCCTCAGATTTTCCTCTTAAAGCATTTTACAAAACTTAAACATTTCACGCAAGAGAAAAAAAGATTTGTTGCTTGTTTTTTTGATCATTGACCCATTTTCTCAAAAAACCCATTTGTCAAAAAAACCAAAACTATGCTCCATTCTAACCTCCAAGGGGGAAAAAGGTGTTTCTTGTTTTTTTATTATTAACTCATGTCTTTATCAGAAATAAAAAAGTAGGTTCATTTTCATAGTCTTACCCACACGTCACATGTCAAAAAACTAAAATATGCTGTATTTTCCTCATAAAGGAGGCAAAGAAATTTTGGGTTTATACAGATATTACCGGCCCCAGACTGCCCAAAAAACAATGCTGAGAAACTTTCTGATCATCTTTTAGTTTTTTGTTATTTATAAAAAATGTGCACCAATGCTGCACAATTAATCGAAATCTTAATCACAGTTTAATGGATGCAAATAGCAAATCGCAAAGGCAGCAATTTTCACAAAAAATTCCTTATTTCCTTTTTTATTCTACATAAAAACTCCCTACCCTGTATTTATGATTTGTATGAGACAGAAATGTGACTAAAAGTGAAAAAACCAACATCAAAAAGTGACAAAAATGACACTTGAAAAGCAACAAAAACTTTCTCAAACACACGATTCATATTTCAGTCTTTTTGTCAATTCTTCTGGCTGTTTTTAAAATATGAACTTTGAACAGAATCCCGTTATTAAAACAAATCTCTAATTGCAATCGCAAAACTGGTCAGAAAAATCTCATTTAAATATTCTTCCTAAATTGTGCAGCTCTAATGTGCACAAAATCTCACTTTTCCTCTTGAAGTTATGTCCCACTTACAGTAAATACATGGACTTTCATGAGCTCCAGCAGCAGGAGTCATGTTATTTCTACTGCAGTTGTTTTGTGTCTGAGCTCTGAACATTCTGAAAATTCCATGAGTTGTTTTAAAAGGTTGAAAGTGAAGAATGCCATGACTTCAGTTCTGCAAAAATCCAGTGGAGCAACATGAAGTAGGAAGTTCACACAAACACATCACCCAGCGATCATTACAGCATCCTGTTCTGATCCATCGCTGTCAGTGTTGGATAAACATGAAGTGTGAAAGCCCAGCTCTTATCAGTTATTGCTGTTGTTGAGCCAAAAATAAAAGTCTCGACATACCAGCGCTTTATATGATCACGTACTCAAGTCACAGATCCATAATACGTTTGCATTTATTCAAAAAAGGTGACATTTTCTCGACAGCATTTTAAAATTAACTAAAACTTAAAGCCCATATGATGTTCTCAAAATTGTCTTATGACTTAATTTGGTGGGAGGGCACCTGTGCTAAATTATAGTTTTACATCTGTGAAGCTGCAGTTTGTGAAGACATTAAAAAATAAATAAATACAAGTTTAAAATTACAGGAATTCAGTTGTGCGGCATTCTAAAATAGAATTCCTCTGTGATGTCATCAAAAAGGGACGTGCCATTGAAAATGCAAACACAATTTACACACAACTGACACATTTTTTGACAGTTTAAACTGTCCAACAGGTTGTCAGGTTATTATTATTTGTGAAATAAAAACTACAGACCCTTTTCAGGTTAGCGCTCGGCTAGTTCCAGTTACCGTAAGAAGCGTGGATCATCAAATCTGGCTCGATTCATTATTTACGGGACTGAGCCAAGTCTTGCTAGAAAAAATCTTATTAAAAAAGATCTGACAACAAAGAGCAAGTAACAGCTGGATAATCACTGCAACACGTCAAACCTTTACGTACAATGTAAATATGTCACCAGGGGAAATTAAATCTGTGTTTTTGTCTCAAAGCTAAAGACTAACACAAATTAACTTAAATATAAAGCAGACAAACTTGATAAATAGTACACAGAATGCCAACTCGAGTGTTTTGTGACAAGGTTTCGTTCAGTTTATGGTGTTATTATAACATTGTAAAGTTAGCATTAGCATTAGCTTAGAGAGAAAAACACCACATTTTATAAAACACAGGTGAAGTATTTCTACCGTATGTACAGGTCTTAACATTCTGCCAGTGATTATCAGCAGTTTCTCAGACTCCACTTTCTGTGATTATTGATTCATTTTAGCAAGACTCTGCTAATTCCCCAAAAGGAATGAACAGAGCAGGAAGTGAAGCCCCGAATGTGTGCGGCCAGAGGGTCGAGACAGTGGGGTTTTGTGAAAAGGGCTTATTGTGTCATTTATCTGGATTTTGGCCCTTTACAGTCTGGTTGCTAGGTAACAGTTGCGGAATTACCTCTAACTATGTCATGTTCATTGCTCATGTTCAACCAGGAAGTAATATTATAAACGTTACGGAAACTGTCAAACTGGGGACAAATAGACAAAAATGTTTGGTAAAATCTTAAATATAATCATGTTAACTACGTTTTAGTGAAATGTGACGTCTAACCTGTTATATACACTTTAAAGTCCATATGACAAGTTTCGCTACATATTTGTAACCTGTTTTTTTAGGTTTATAAATGTACTTCCTGGTTGTAAATGATGACATCACACTAGGAAATTACCAAGAGACCATGCTGTACACACACATTTGACAATTGCAAATATATGTGCACACCTTCCTTTTGTTGAGTTAATGTTTAAACTCCACTTGCAATAACTTTTTACAATTTACAAACTAGCAATATATTGTTTTATGTTTTACACTTGTTTATGTTTGTTATTTTTGTGTCTCCGTAGCTACATCTTCAGACTGAGCTGCACGCGGCTGGGGCAGTGGGCCATCGGCTATGTGACCAACGACGGCAACATCCTGCAGACCATCCCCCACAACAAGCCTCTGTTCCAGGCTCTGATCGACGGCTACAGGGAGGGCTTGTACGTAACCGCTCTCTCATGTCGCTCTATTGATCAGCTGCTCTGAACCCTGTGCGCGAGCGATGAACAAACGAGATGAGATCGCTCGCGTGTCCCACAGTCCCATCTGATGTGCACGGTTAAGCCACTCAAACAAGCCACGTCCTTAAAGACCCTTATAGACCCTTCAAAATGTGACGTCGTCAAAATTCGGCATGGAGGCGACTGGAGGCAAAAGGAAGTTGAATGTAAATTTTTAACTGATTATCTCACATTACATCTAAATTGTATTGGTTTTAAGTGTTTGTGTTGGGAAAAAGCAACACATTTAAATTTCCAGGGTAGAAAGGTCAGTTAGTTTGCTTTTCTATAACAAACCATGGGCAAAATAGAATTTTCTAGCC
This sequence comes from Rhinogobius similis, assembly GCA_019453435.1. NCBI lineage: Eukaryota > Metazoa > Chordata > Actinopteri > Gobiiformes > Gobiidae > Rhinogobius > Rhinogobius similis. The sequence continues at coordinate 1,523,936 of CM033621.1, forward strand.
ATAAAATTGTATTTTAGCTTCAAAAGAACCTAATTTATGGAATAGCATCTAATATATCTCTAGATAAAATGAAAAATTATTGTGGGCTCAACATTTCTGTATTTAAGTATTTTTCCAGTAAAACCCATAAATCTGGATTGTTTATCATAATTTCCTAAAACATAAAGTAAAATACAATAATAAATGTGTTTAAAGCAGCTCTGATGTCACTCGCATGTGTCTGAGGCTTTTACTTTTCCAAAGTCATCAACATTTTGTGATATTCTGAGGTTAAATCCCAGTTTTTCGAGTGAAATCACATTATGTCGCACTTCACTTTTGCCTCCATTTTGAATTTAGAATGTTTTTTTTTTTTACAAACTTTTTAAAGGTGTGTATGACAGGTTAAACTACACATTTCACTAAAACATACCGAACATGTTTATATTTAAGATTTTACTAAACATTTTGCCTTATTTGCCCCCAGTTTGACAGTTTTTGTGAAGTTTATATTTGTCCATGTCCAACTGAGCTACTACTTAGCTAGTCAGATGCTCATTACACATGAGAACACCTTTTTTATTTCTTTTCTTTATTTCCTTTTGAATGAATTTTGTTCTTGTTGAGAATGGTCATTATTTTGTATGGAATGTCACTTATTGATGACATCACAGAGGGATTATGTTTTAGAATTTAGCGCTATGGCTTGTGTTTCAACTTTTATTTTTCAACAGTTTTTGACCAAAATGCAGCTTGACTGATGTAAAACTCTGATAAATATTAATACGGTGGCCCCGAAGGACAAAACACGTACCCAAATTCTAAGTTGGGTTTGTATTTTATTATTTTGGTGCACGTTTTCGTAGTTGGCAGTGTGTTTTCGAAGTTGGGTGCATGTTTTCTAAGTTGGGTGTGTGTTTTCTAAGTTGGGTGTGTGTTTTCTAAGTTGTGTGTGTGTGTTTTCTAAGTTGGGTTTTGAATTTGGCTGCGTGTTTTCTAAGTTGGGTGCATGTTGTATTAATGTGTGTGTGTGTTTTAAATTTAGGTATGTGTTTTCTAAGTTGCGTTTTGAATTTGGATGCGTTTTCTGTATTGGGTTTTGAATTTGGGTGCGTGTTTTCTAAGCTGGGTGCATGTTGTATTAATGTGTGCGTGTTTTGCCCTTCGGGTATGCGGCTAATACGGTGGTATTATTTATCTCCGGGACGATCCCACCAAACTAAGACGCAATCACAAAAACGTACAAACCTGTCATACACGCTTTAATGAAATAAGCCCGTTTTGTAGCTGCTAATCTGACAGCCTCAGAGCAACATCAAACACACTTTATCCTTTGTCCCGCGCCTTTCACTCCTGTCATCCATCACTGGCAATTGGCTGTGGCTCCACTGTAGCGGGGCGGAAAGGGGGTGCTGTATGGGGGTCCCGTTTGAAGCGTCTCTGGGTTTGATCAAGCAGGGAGGCCTAAGCACCTCTGGGGGCACAAAAGGTCCCATCAGACTGGCTTTCATGTGTCTGTGTTTCCGAGCGTAATTTCTGCTCAAATACATTTTCCAAATTAACACGGAGCTGAAATGAGGCGCCCAGCTGTTGGTTGTCATTTTTGTTGCCGGCGTCATTATTTTTTGTGTATTCTTTCTCGTCAAATGAAATTAACTACTATTGAAATGACATCTTTTAATGCAAAACAATTATTTTCTTTTGAAAGTTTTAACATCAATCTTGATCTAGTGTTTGTCTCGTTGGAAGTTTTAAGTATTTGTCGATGTCATTTTGAAGTAAACTTTCCAAACTCTTGACAGCATATTGTGATGATTTAGAGGATTTAATTTCCAACTTGTCAACACTAAAGAATAAGACATAGTGGCTGTACCTGAGGACAGCGAAACAACACAAAATATTATGGATATTGGTCGCTTTAAAACAACTGATCAGTTTATAAAATTATCAAGTAGCTGTAGTAGAGTAGTAGTAGCAGTAGTGGTAGTAGTAGTGGTGGTAGTAGCAATAATAGCAGCTGTAGTAGTAGTAGTGGCAATAGCAGCGATAATAGTAGCAGTAGTGTAGCAGCAGTAATTTGTAGTAGTAGCAGCAGTATTGTAGTGGCAGTAGTAGTAGCAGTAGCATCAATATTGTAGTAGTAGCAGTAGCATCAGTATTGTAGTAGCAGTAGCATCAGTATTGTAGTAGCAGTTGTAGTATCAGTAGCATCAATATTGTAGTAGCAGTAGTAGTAGCAGTAGCATCAGTAGCAGCAACAGAAGTAGCATTAATAGTCATAGTAGTAGCAATAATAGCAGCTGTAGCAGTAGTAGCAGTAGCAGTAGTAGTAGTAGTCGTCGTAGTAGTCGTAGTAGTCGTATCAGTTTTGTTCTTTATTTATTTCGTACTTGTCATTTTCTTTGGCATTTTACTTCCCTCATACACAATTAATATAACATAAATACAGCATGCAATTTGAACATTTAATTGAGTTAATTGATGTATTTAAATCCCATTTATTTATTTTTTGTATTTGTAGCTACTTGTTTCCTGACGGTCGCAGTTACAACCCGGACCTGAGCGGCCTGTGTGAACCCACGCCTCACGATCACATCAAAGTCACACAGGTGAGGCTGATGCACCGGTTTAAAGGGCCTGTACCCGATTTTGAACCATGAGACAGCAACATGTTTTTGTTTGAACTGTTAGCCCCGCCCACAGAGTCCTGCCTTTCATTCAATATTACACCATGACTCAGAAACGACTGGAATAGTCTTATCCAGTTTTTTTCCTCTTACAATTAGCTTTTGACACTTTTGAAACTGCACCATGACAGAGAATCACATGTCTGGGATAGTGTCAAGCAGTTATTTTCCCATGATTCTTGGTGTACAATACGCCTGAAAAGAGGTAACCCTGGCAAACACTTCTGCACTAGTTCTTTCCTAACAAAGTGCATTTATAATATGCACAGATTAAACATTACAAACCCAGTGTCTTTCCATAACAAACAATGTGTAACGTAAAGAGAATTTATCTTAACTGGAGTAAATAAAAATTAGGTACACGCCCTTTAAACTCACAAAACTCCACAGTAAAATGGCACTGAGCTGCAGGCGCATTTATGAATGACCCGAGCACTCGCAGATCATTTGTTTCATCCGATTTTTAATTTAAACACTGGAAATCTCTGATTGTTTTACCCTGAAAAAAACATATTTGAATAATTTTGTACATTTCAGACGCTTCATTTTGCAGTGTACATTTTCATCGTTTTTCAGTTTTAAAAATTCTAAATGGATAAATTCACCTTTTAAATATTCAATGCATAGATTTTCAAGCCTTCAACAGTTTAAATATTTTACTTAATTTTACTTTACCATGCTTCACTTTACTTTATTTTACTTTACTTTGTTTTACTTTACTTTACTCCTTTTTGTCGGATGTTGTGCTTTCTTTCTTTCTTTCTTTCTTTCTTATCTTTGGCTCTCTGGTCCTGTTTCTGTGTTTTTAAATGACAATTGAAAAAAAAAAAGAAATATTTCACACCAAAGATTCCAGATGCCAAGATTCACTCAGCAGGTTCAGTTAATGCCTGATTTTGATAAATTCACTGTGAATTTTGCTCTCTGATTTTAGACGGTTGAATTTGAAGGAGTGAAAATCTATGCACTTAATATTTAAAAGGTGAATTTGTCATTTTAATTTTTTTAATTTAAAAAAACTGAAAATGTACACTGTGAAATTCAGCGACTGAAAATCTAAATGGAAAATAATAACATATAACATATTTAAGAAATTCAGAGTTAGAAATTCGCAGCTTTAAAAATTCAATATCTGATGAAAAACGCTGAACTAAATCTTACTTTCATTTCTTATATTTCCTTCCTGATCAAAGGTCAAGTATGCATCACACTTCCTGTCAGTTGTACTTAAATAAATCATGTTTGCACAATACTGCACATTATCAACTGAGGGAACAAAGAAATATTCACAGGAATATTTTCAACTAAAATGGACGCCATGACTCAAAAAAGGTCAAAAACACGGTTCTTGTATTAAGAAAGCCTTAATGTAATCAGAGGCATTATTATCATCTTTACTGACACCTTGTGGCTGAAATTGTATGTTTTTGCCCTCTCTTGTCCTGTTGTTTTCAGAATGTATATATACATTTACTGTATTTTTCGGACTATAAGTTGCTCCGGAGTATAAGTCGCATCAGTCAAAAAATGCATCATGGGAAGTAAACATATATAAGACAGAAGTCGCATTTTAGGTAATTTTACTCCTTTTTCATGTCGGTCAATGTGAATTAACGTTTAAGAACATGTGAAATTATATATTTTAATATATAAGTCACACCTGACTATAAGTCACAGGATCAGCCAAAATATTTTTTTAAATGTGACTTATAGTCCAAAAAATTCGGTTCTTAGAAAGCAACATTTTACACCAAACATACGTCATTCTTTGACATTAATAGATCAATTTAACATTAGCAAACATTCTTGACAAATAACAAGATATTAACAGACAACATTTAATGATTTTGACAGATATCATCTGATGGCTTGATACTGATGCCTTAAGAGTTTATTGTAAAAGCAGGATTTTGTGACAGACACAATATCGCCTGATCGCCCAGTTCCAATACTCCCTTCTTTCAGTGTCAAAAAGTACTCCAGCTTTAACTTTGAGATAACTTTGCTGTAAAAGTAAACAATAAAAACTATGTCTTTTACATGACTTAGAATCTCTTCTTGTATATCGTATTTTAAGAGTTGTGTGTTATTTCCCGTTCACATGACTCTCTTGTGGTTATTTTAGACAGTGTATTGCATGTTCTGCTCATGACAGACTCTCTCTCTGCACACAGGAGCAGTATGAGCTTTACTGTGAAATGGGCTCCACGTTCCAGCTGTGCAAGATCTGCGCCGAGAACGACAAGGACGTGAAGATCGAGCCGTGCGGTCACCTCATGTGCACCTCCTGTCTCACGGCCTGGCAGGTAACACTCGCCCTTCACGACACAGGCATCCCGTCTTAAAGGGAACATATTCTGCTGTTTTTGAGCTTTTAACCATGTTCTAACAATGTTCTGTCAACAAAAACACACCTGGAGATGCATTTAGCTTCATTCACGCTAGGTCTGGGCGATACAGTGATAAAAATGGAATCGTGAGCTCGTCCCTGTGACAGTCTGCTATTTTTGTGAAATCGCTGTATTGTGATTCTCTGTTTGTCTCTTTAATGCACCTGTCTGTTCAAACACACTTTTTCTCCTGTTGTTTAGCCTCTGAATCCTCTGAGCAGATGACTTTATTCACCTCTTAAAGGCCAGAGCTGCACAATTAAACCAAATCCACACAAAATCGCAATTTGAAGCACAAATCATTTCTTCCACAAACGACAAAATGTCTTGCTACGATTTGAATTAAAAACTGTTAGCACTGTAGTTTGTGTTGTAGAATTTTCTGTCTCGTGCATAGTCTAAACAAGGGCAACTCCATTTCTACCATTGTTGACATTTCTGAGTGGTTAGCTCTTCCTACGACGGGCGTCATCCCACTGTCACAGAATTTGTCCTTCTCTAACATTATCAGTTTCCTTGGTCAACTCGTCTTCCAGAAGCGTGTATGCTATGCACTTCTCATTTTATGAGTCTCCAAGCTGGCCTTCTAAGCTTCTATTTAAACCTCTGTGTGTGAAGCCCAGTCAGGCTTGAATAGCCAATACTAGTACAATGTGTTGAGTATTCAAGTCGCCGCCTCCGGACTGATGGTAAATAAACTTCTCCTGCCTCAGACATCCAGAGTCTCCTGCCTCTCCTTACAACTCTAGTTGGGACAACACATTACATTTGCTTGTTTTCTTGTTCAGAACATGTTTTAACAAATCTAAATTACTGGGTGAGTCCTTTATATGCTGAATAAACCAGGATAGTTTTGTTGTGATTTGTTACTTGCGTCCAAGTTCAAAGACAACAAAACAGAACACATGTGGAGAGAGAAAGCGTACAATAAAAAGAAAGATCAACGAAAGAATCCAAAGAAGCAACGCCGCATACTGTAAAAACATAAATGTCCAATTTAGTTCAAAGTTTGTCACCACAGTTTCTCCAATATTCAGTATTTCTCTGTGAATCAATCCATAGATTTTCAAGCCTTCAGATTCAACAGTTTAAAGAGCCTCTGACAGGTTGAACTACAAATTTTGTGTAAATTATAAATAACCTTTGGCTCCACAGTGTGATGTCATCTGTTTACTTCCTGTAATTTTCAACAGATTATTAAATTTTTCTCCACAAACGGCGACCTGATTGGTGTAAAACTATAATTTATGTTTACAAAGTTATTAGTACAGTGAATAAAGTCAAAATTAGAAAATCATAAAAACCTGTCAAAAATTTGCATTGAAAGGTTTCTCAGCAAAGATTCACTCATTTGAATTGAATATTTAAAAGGTGATTTTTAGTTATTTTTTCATTTTTTAAACTGAGAAAAACACAACGAGAATGCACACTGCAAAATTCTGCGAGTGAAATTTAAACTAGAAAGTAATTGAAACATGTTTTTCCAGAGGTGAGAATTCACCAGTGTTTAAAATTAAAACTCTGATAAAACAAATTATCTACTAATTGTCTGAAAACCTAGAAGCCAAACATACTTAGCATTGTAACTGCTGAACACATTTATCCACACCACTAGATCGATAACCATTAGTGCGTTTTGTTCACAGTCGACTAACTTCAGTAATCCAGTTGTTCATTATTCTAAATCACTTAATACGTTTTCACCAGTTTTTTGATCCATTTGGATAGTTTTACTCATTGTGTTTGTGTTTCAGCTCTTACCATATTATGATAATTTGTGGTGTGACTTAGTTATTTCCACATAAGGCTGAGTGCAGTTAAAAGGTGCCACTACGGTACAGGGAAAAGACCAGTAATACCAAAATAATCAAACTCCTACGCTATATAGAAACTTACTTCACCATAAAGGCGGCGTCACCATAAAGTAATGGTACACTGGAAAAAATACCATCTAAAATAACAGAAAGAATGAAAAACTTAAAATAAATAGTAATGATCTTGTTTTGAGAAAGTAAGATTACCAGTGGAACAAGCATAAAATATTTTGACAAGCATTTTCTGACTACGCTAGGATACTACGCTTCAAATACGAACAAAACTTACTTATTCTTTTGGCAAGTCATAGTTTTACAAAGTCAAAAAATACTTAAATCTAGTTAAATATTAAAACAACTTACCGGTGCGAAAAAGTCTAGTTCAAGTGTCAGTGTCAAAACCCAGGGAATTAAGCAAAGGTTCAAAAATATAATGAAGGAGCCAAAAGAGGTCCATTATATTTTAAACTAAACTATGACACTGGGAGATCACTTTTAATGTTGAAATGTGAAACATTATGAATTGATTTCCATAGGTTGAAGTTTATGTTTTTAATGTTATTTTCAAGTTCAAGTTATACGTTTACATATCCCTCACGTTATCTTCGTTGCACCTTTGATCAATGAGCAAGACACTTTTTGATATAAGAAAAAATACTTCTTTACATTTAAAATTTTGCATAAATTGTATGTTCATTAAAAAAAAACATCTAGACCGGATCAAATTGACCCACAGATAACTTTTTTTTAGCCTGTTGCTCTCGTCTACGTATGTATCAACAGAAATGTATTTTTATTTTTTTTGCATTTATTAGCATTTATAGTTGGTTTTGGGTTCAAACTATCTATTTATAATGATTTTTTTGTTTCACGTTTTATTTTCTAATTTTAAACTTTTAAAAAGAATCATATTTTGAATCTCAATAAAATCAATTTATTATTCAACATTAAAATGTGAGTACTTTGGTAGTGTTCATGATGGCTTACCTTATTTCTTTTTGTCAAACAACTTTTTTTTTGAGTGGGACATACTGTTGTCTGACTAAAAGAAATAAGAAACATATAATAAAACATGATATCCAAGTGTCACAGTTTTTATTTTCAGTTTCAAAGATTATCCAGCCTCTTAGAAAGGCTCCCAGCTTCATTTCTGCTCAAATATACTATTTATCATTTATAATTACCAGTTGTAATGACGTCCTTGGAGACGTGTTTGACTCTCATTCAACGCTGGCATTGTTTTCCACAAGAGACTCATTGAATGTCTTGGTATTCCTCCATGAATTGTAATCGTGTCTCATCCCACAGCACTGATTAATAGACTGTAAAATGTCTAAACCTGGTTCTTTGTCACGCGCAGTAAAAGAGAGAATCCGTGTTTGATCATGAACAATCAGGAAACACCCTTGAAAAAGCAGGAGAAAGCGCATCCTCCCTCGCTTCCTGCTGTGTCCTTGCATCTGTCCTAATCAAATTTCCACTTCACTCAGTAGCGGAAGTGAAAATTGAGAGCGTGCATGTATATTCCACTGTGTTTTCGTGCTTCCAGAGGGGGCTTCGCTTACAAACGCTCTCTCTCGCACAGTTTGGCTCGTGTCGCGGTGCGCTTCAGAAGCCCTGCCAGCCCCGCGTGTTGCTAATTACCTCCCCCTAATGAGATATTAGCATTAAAATCCGCCCGGGCCGGTCCTGTCTGGCTCCGAGGCTCTTGACGTGGGACATCTGCGCCACCCTCCGCAGCGCCGGGTTCAGAGATGTCACGCGGACGTATCGTATGGTGCACTCTGGGCCCGGCGCTATCGATCGGACGCACCATAGACACTCAGACATCCGCTGCAGACCTGGAGCGGCGCCCGATACACGCCCCGCGATCACAACGCCCAAGGTTACTCTCACACAGAAACGACTAACAATGTCACGACGTCAAAGGAGAAACGTAAAAAAAAGTAGAAACGCCATGATTTTGCGATATTCGACAGTTAACAACAGTGAGAACTTAGAATTTTCTTGAGAATTTTCTTTCATTCAAAACTTTTCATGCTCAGTTTGCTCTCTCAACATATCGGCCTTCATTAGGGCTAAATAAATCCTTGGTCGACCGAATACCTGTCCTATCGAATGATTAATCGAATAAAACGGGGTGTGGTGAAAAATATGTCAAAACCATGAAGTATTTCCATGTATCTAACCCAAACTGCACTAAAAAGACCACAACTGCAGAGGAACCAAATCAATCATAAAATCAATAAAAACACAGAGGGCCACACAACTCACGCGGTGTTAAAAGCCAGAGCATAAAAGTGGGTGTTAATACGAGACTTAAATTACAGAAAAACAGGTCATATTTAAATGCATTTTTGGACTTTAGATAAGGTTCCATACTAAACTATTTCTAAGGTGTTAATAAGCACTGAATATAAGCACTTTTATAATTACTATCATTTGTAGATCGCTTAAATAACTTTATAAATGTTAATAAGCCATTTACCAGAAACGTCTGTGTGCAATTAAACCAAGTAATGTTTGTAAGAGCATTAATAAGCTGTTTATAAAATGGTTTACGATAACTAAATGATAAATGTTAGTACATGCCTTACAAATGCTTCTTATATGATCTAAAACTTCCTCATTTGCAGGTCAAATTATTGTCTGAATTATACTGAACACAGCTGAGCCTGTTGTCCCGGTCACGGCACAATATTCTCAACTGTAGAGGAAGATTCAGAGAACTGTGTGTTGTTTTATCTTGAGAAATAATTTTAAATCCTTTGGTTTTTCCTTTAATTAGTTTTTAAAAATTAGTTTCCATTTATCAGCTTGTGTTGCCTGGATGCTTGACTTGATTCAGTGTCTCCAGTGGAAACAGTGTGGCTTCAGAAAATATGTTCATGAGCTAATAAATTTGAATGTGCGTAACATTTGTAAAACATTTCCAGTAAAAGTTGTCTCATGGCTAAAGATAGCTCAGTGGTAAATACGGCATATCCAGAGATCATGCTGAACTGTATTTAAGTAATGTGGTTATTTTTCTTCATATGACACAGCAACTTTCTTATTTTTACCTGTAAGTTAATTTATACACCTGGTCTCAAACTATAGGATTGGTGATCTATACAAGTAAAAGTGAATTAAGGACTTTATAGAGTTTATTATGAATTATCATCAAATTACTACGATAAGAGCGACAGTGTAATAGAAACTTTTGTAAAAACAGGGCAATAAAAATCATAAAGTGTTTAAATTCACATATAATGGTATGGTGTCGTGATATTTTTTCCTCTGAAGTGTGAAAATTAATATTGACCTAAAAACACTGCATTGGTTTATATTTTATGCAGAATTAAACTGTATTTAGCCCTTTATCATTATCCTGTTTACTTCACCACTATTTAATATAAAAGAATAATTCATCACCTAAAATAAAAATTCCCATTTGGTTTGGTGCAACATGACCATTTAATATTTTCTGTTGAGCTCCTCTACTCCATGTAAAATAATACCGCGGAAACAAGATGGCAGCGCCCACAACAACTTCTGGAATAGACCCTTTAAAAGTTCGTAAACAAAAACATTCTAAATTCCAGAGTGGAGGCAAAAGTGAAGTGGAACATAATGTGATTTCACTGGAGAAACTTGGATTTAACCTCAGAGTATCACAAAATATAAAAAATCCAAGTGGTTTTGAAGTAAAAAGCCTCAGACAGTTATTATTGTATTACATCATGTTTTAGGAAATTATGATACACTCTTTGCATTTTTGATGAAGGAGCAATTCAAAATTATAGGTTTTACTGGAAAAACGCTTATAGAAATGCTAAGCCCACAATCATTTTTCATTTTATCTAGAGATGTATCAGATACTTGACCATAAATTTGACTTTTTTGAAGCTCAAATACAATTTTAAGATTAGAAAATTGTATTCTGTCCATCCCTTGTAATAGAAAAGCTAACTGAATTGACATTTCTACCCTGGGAATTAAAATGTGTTGCTTTTTTCCCCCAACACAGACATTTTGTTATTTTTAGATCTAATGTGAGCTAATCATTGAAAAATGTACATTCTTCAACTTCATTTTGGCTCCAGCCGCATTCATTCTGGAATTTTGATGAGTTCACATTTTAAAAGGTCTATTATCACTCATTTGTTGCCTAGATATTAAAATTTCAAACATTTTTTTAAATTCTAGGATAAAGGCTGGGTACTGTAATGACTGAATGTAATTTTCAAAACATTAATGTCAGTTATTGTTGGTCCAGTCCTTGATCGTTGGTGCAGTTTGTGTCATCCATTTCATTGTGACGGTCGTCTTCTCTGCAGCCAGAAGTTTGCTTCCATTTATTATATCCATGGCAGGAGGTTTTAGGACGTAATTTGACAGTTTTGACACTGTGGACCAAATGGGACTTAAACGTTGGACAAAATGTGCAGTAATGCCTGATATGTGCTTAGACTGTAGGTAGATAAAATGTATATCTTGTCTTATACTCCGTGCTATCCCTAGTCCTGTCAGTGTCTGTTTTCCTGACAGTTTTTCTTCCTCTCTCATGTCACAAAGCCGCCAACACCAGAATACAAATCCCAAGAGGCTACAACCTCTATTAAAAGAGGATATAAACACGTCTTCACAAATCCCTTACTTTAAAGTCTTGGTAAACTCCGATTTGTGCACACTGTTCTGCTTTCATGATGTTCGATTTCACGGCTTCCGCACTGGACGGCCTTTCTCTGGGCGGCTTTAGTCCGGCTTTCGGTGCGCGTAGTGGTTTCCAGAGTACACAGCGGGAGGACGGCATCATTATTGTTTGTTTGTCACGCTTCCTGTTATGACAACTGGCCCCGACCCTCCACCTCCTCCTCGTCCGACCGGGTGACGGCGAGCCCAGTGCAGACACAACTGGAAGTGTTTTCCCCTCAGCAGGAGTTCTTATGAGTCAGAGTCAGGGCTGGGTGACATGGCAAACGATTATTATCATGATTTCGATTTTATCACGATTCGTTTTGTCCGTAATAGAGATGCACGATTTAGAAAAATATCTCATTGTGATTTTTCTGACCACTGCGAATGCGATTTGATTTGCCATTTATGTTTTAATAATGGGATTCTGTTCAAATTCACATTTTAAACACAATTTTGTCACATTCAGTCACGTTTTTGTCACATCCAGTCGCATTTTTGTCGCTTCTAGTCATATTTTGACACTTTTAGTTGCGCTTTGGTGCATTGAGCTGCGTTTTGTCACTTTTGAACGCATGATCAGTGCGATTGTGATTAGATTTGCCATTTATGTTTTAATAATAGGATTCTGTTCACATTTTAAACACAATTTTGTCACTTTTAGTCACTTTTTGTCACATTCAGTCGCGTTATTGTTGCTTTTAGTCACGTTTTTGTCACATTCAGTTGCGTCTTTGTCATTTTTTAGTAGCATTTTGTCGCTTTTAGTTGCTCTTTAGTGCATCGATCTGCATTTTTGTCACTTTTGAACGTATTTTAACCGCTTTTGGTCGCTTTTTTGTCACTTGTTGTTGTTTGTACAGATCCAAACTACAGTGTTAGCAGTATTTATTAATTTTGCATTAATTTTGTTGTTTGTGGAAGAAATTATTGCACTTCAAAAATTGCATCCATTAAAATTGCGATTTTGTGTGGATTTGGTTTAATTGTGCAGCCTTGGCCTTTAAGAGGTAAATAAAGTCATCTGCTCAGAGGCTTCAGAGGCTAAACAACAGGAGAAAAAGTGTGTTTGAACAGACAACTGCATTAAAGAGACAAACAGAGAATCACGATACCACCATTTCACAGAAATACCAGATTGTCACAGGGGCGAGCTCAACATTCAGTTTTAGTCATCGTATCACCCAGCTTCAGTCAGAGTGTAAGGGAACCCTCCTCCACCTCTGGCCTCACTGCAGACACAACTAGAAGTATTTTCCCCTTCTTATGAGTCAGAGTATAAGGGAACCCTCCTCCGCGGTGACAGTGAGTAACCAGCACCATTGACTCGAGGGGGTGCTCTCTGGACTCTCCCCGACCGCAGTGTTAGTCAGCTGGGTGGCTCCTGGCTCACAGCTGCCTGGTGGTTTGTGTCACTCATTTCCTGTTATTTCTAATGAGCGCGTTTGATCTCCACCGAGCGAGATTCCTCTTTGTAGAAATGAGTGTGTTATTTCCACGTAACTGTTTGACTATGATTCACATGTTTTTTGTAAACGGGCGATTTTCTGCGTTGTCGCTTTGTAAATATTGTTTTTTTTTTTCCTTCAAATTCAACTCAACACTGTCCGAAGAGTTTACAATAATTTCCTAAAAAATAATCTAAAATACAAGGATAAATGTGTTTAAAGCAGCTGTGATGTGTCTGAGGCTTTTCATTTTCCAAAATCATCTACATTTGTCATATTTTGTGACATATGTTCAGAGGTTAATCCCAGTTTCTCCAGTGAAATCACATTATGTTCCACTTCAATTTTGCCTCCATTCTGAATTTAGAATGTTTTTGTTTATAAACTTTAAAGGGTCTATATGACAGGTTTTGTCTAATTATGACTTAATTTGGTGGGACAGGACCTGTGGTAAATATTTCTCATAGTTTTACATCAGTCAAGATGCAGTTTGTGAGGAAATTGAGATAAATAAAAGTTTAAAGTAGTGCTGAGTTCTAAAATGGAATCCCTCTGTCATCATCATCAAATCATCAAAAAGCGACACGGCTTTGAAAATATAAGACAATTTACACTCACTCACTCACTCTGACACATTTTACTGACTGTTTTTCTTACAATTAAACAAAATAAAGGTGTTCTCAGGTATAATTTCTTGTCAGATCATAACTATTCTGTAATTTAAATGGATTTTGGCCCTTGTTTTCAAAATGGTTGCTAGGTAACAGTTGTTGAATTACCGCTAACCATGTCATATTTGTGCTCATGTCCAACCAGGAAGTAACATTATAAACTTCACAAAAACTAAGGACCAATGGGCAAAATGTTTTGTAAAATCTTAAATATAATCATGTTCAGTTATTCAGTATGTTTTAGTGAAATGCACTGTCCAACCTGTTATACGCCGCGTTCCAAATTATTTTGCAGATTGTGTTTAAGTATAAACTCTCAAGTTCAGTCCAATCAAATAAGAGCTCCTTGACCTGTTCTGATGTTTTGATTGAAATAGCTTTTGATTTCATTAAATATGACCTGCTAATGCTTCTAATTTAACAAATGACCATTTTCAGTTGTTTAAAACAATAACATGGTTTGAAACTAAATGTGCATAATAATTTGGAACAATGCATTTTAGGTTTTTTATTTTTTTGAAAAATACCGTTATCTTTGGGAGGTTTGTTCAATAACATTTGAATGTTACTCTAAAGACTTGAAAATTATGATGACTGTCATTTATATTGACTATATGGCAAAATCAGAGAAAAATATCATTTGCATAATAATTTGGAACGCAGTGTATTGACACCAAAATGTCCGGCGGTCTGACTGTAACGCTTTTCTTCGGAAGTTTCTAGAATGAGATACTTGTGTCAGAAATCGTTATAAAAGGTTCGCATGATGTGAATCTGCCTGTTAGAGTCGCTAATGTTTAATATGATTAGTATTTAAGATGTTTTGTTGTTCACTGCTTCATTTTATGACAAAGACGAACTCCAAAAGCTGATTTTCAAGCTTGTTACTGCTGTTTCTTCCCTGCTGTTATGGCACACTTAACAAATTTAATCACGTGATGCAGGAGTTCTGTTCTTCAAAAGTTTAAGTGGCATTTCTGCGAGTTCGCCCGCTCCGTCGAGTCTGTTAAGAATCAATCGTAACTCTCCATGACCATCTCCTGCTCTTCAGCTCGTTTCCTTTTAACCTCCCACTCCCTCCCCTCTCCTCCCACTCCAATTAGGGTCAAGTTTCAAACATGCCTTTGGTGCGTCTACTGCCGAGTCCCCAACCATATGCTCGCCACAAACGCCGCTTTGTTCTCCCCAAATATTGTCTGTCATTGATTGCAGGCGCACAGTAAACGCCGGGAGATGCTCTGAAACCAAAACCTCTTTTATTCTTGTATTTATGACCCTGGTTTGACAGGACGTCCAGGAGGAGTGCGTATGCGCATGTGGTCCGTGGATGTTGTAAAGTCGCTGAACAGTTTTCCCCGGAGAAGGTCTTTGCGAACATGTGTTCACTGGACTTTGCCAGACTTTTTTCACGAATGGGAAAAACAGAGCCGTTGAACAGCGGTGATCACATGTGCTGCAGATGTGAGCAGAAACCGAAAAATGCACTCAGAATGTCACTGTGCCTGGAGTCAAATTCTGCTTCTAATGTGAGACACTGCAGGTGAATAGGAAAAAAACTTAAATTTAAAGATATCAATTTGAAACTGCTCCTGTAGTTTACACACAGAAATTTAAGAAACAAATGTATTACACGTTTTTCATTGTGTAATGTTTTCATGTAGAAATAAGACATTTTGTATGTAAAAACTGCCAAAATTACACATATTTGGGACATTTAAATCTGAAAAATGGACAGAACCAGGTTTTATTTTATTTTCTCATTTTGTACACATATTAATTAAAGGAAAAATATTCAGCATTTTCCATATTGCTGTTAGCCTTCAAAAATACTCTTGATTGCCTTAAATTGCCATCTAATGTTTTAAAACAACAAAAAAGTTTCTTATTCATTCTTTGACCTGTGTTATCTGTCACACTTACTGAGTGCATTCAGCCAGCAGATGGCGCCGGCACTATATACAATCTACTGAAGTTAGCGCTGAAAAGAAGTTATGATGTGGATTTTCTGCAGCAGTGAATGTGTTTAGAGGCAGAACAAGTTTAGTGATGATTTAAGGACTTAAAACAACATAATATTCTCTGATAAGTGACACAAATGATCAAAAAAACCCCGTCTCAGATAGAAAGAGTTCAGCAGGAAGTGTGTTTGACGTTTGGAGGGGGGGGGGGATTTTTAAACTAACATTCCTCAATAAATTATTGCTAGCATAGCCACCAATGCAAAGTGGTGGTTGTGTGGCATAAGTGGGTTGGAGGAAAAAAATTACACTATTGTTAGCATGTATGCTAATTTCAGCGCCGGTCACTAACAGTAACACTCCACACAAAACACTACAGGTGTAATGTTTTCTAACTCTGCTCTGGTGTTACTCTGGTGTGCTCCAGTGGTTTCAGTCTCCTACACAGACCTGGGTTTTCATGGCTTGTGATGTTTGGAGGCTAAGACTAACTCTCCCTTTGAAAATGCATTAGTGCTAATTCATGGAATGATGCGAGGCTAATGGAACGCAAGGGGAAAAAATGTATACCCAAAGTCAGTAGTAAAACTACTTCAACAACATTAATTTAATCTTCTGATTTATCCAAATATAAAGGCAATAAATAAGATGTAATTACCTTGTTGACATGTTTACATGTCTGCAAGCTGCGAGCCATCCTCAGCAGCTAACAACAAGGTAATTACATCTCTAATTTATTGTCATTAAAATCAGCCAAGTTTTTGAACACCAAAATCATAATCAAAACGAGACACTCACTTGAGCAGATATTGAAGTAGTGTATAAAAGAAAAGAGACTGGTATTGAATTACGAGAACTTTATTCTGAATAATTAAAATAATTTCACATTGAGTTGCGTTATATCAGGGCTATTCAATTTTATTTCACCGGGGGCCAGATTGGTTTTGTCCTCGAGGCCAATAACAAGTCCAACGCTTTAGAAATATGAAAAACATGTAAAACACTTTAACAACTGCAGGACTGAACCAGGTCTAAACCAGGTCTAAACTAGGACTAAACCAGGACTAAACCAGGACTAAACCAGGTCTAAACCAGAACTAAACTAGGACTAATCCAGGACTAAGACAGGATTAAAACAGGACTAAACCAGGTCTAAACTAGGTCTAAACCAGTACTAAACCAAGACTAAGCCAGGATTAAAACAGTACTAAACCAGGACTAAACTAGGTCTAAACCAGGTCTAAACCTATAACATAATCTTTTCTATATTTTTGGCAGACTGTTTGAGGACCAGATCATGTCCTTTGGAGTTCCTGATTTGGCCCCTGGGCCTTCAATTGAATAGCCCTGCATTATATTACAGAGTGAAAACACAACATGAGATTAAACTTTGTTTTTGTTTCACAGTTTGTTCTGCATTTATTCATAAGATAAGAAAACCCTTATCACAAAATGCACAGTTTATGAAAGTATGGAGATGCTATAGGAGTTTAATACTTTTTCCTCATTATTAGAATCGAGTTTTAAATAAAGTACCATGACAACTAGATAAATTGTTCTCTCTCTTGCAATAGATTTCACGTCACCTCTATTTCAAAGGGTTACAAACCATAAATTCACATTCCAAAGTAATAAAGCTATTTTGATGGTGATTTTGTTCAAAGCGTACACTGAGCCAAGCTGGCAATCAACTATTACACTTTTTCATCACACAGGATCTTTTTAGACACATTTTATACAAAAACTGGAGTAGTGTGCTTGAATTGAGTTATTCTGTTTATGCCAATGCTCTTTGTTCTCTTCAGTCTACATCACTGCTGCACCAAAAGCACATCAATAATTAAATTCCTCTTCAAAATCTTTGTGTAAATGTTGTATCTTGACTAAAACTGTCTGTTTATTGCAGGAGTCAGATGGTCAGGGCTGTCCGTTTTGCCGCTGCGAGATCAAAGGCACAGAGCCCATCATCGTCGACCCCTTTGACCCCCGAAATGAGGGCAATAAGTGCTTCTTCCTGGACCGCCACAGCTGCCCCATGCTCGAGCTGGACGAGGACGAGGACCGTGACGAGTGTTTGGTCATGAATGGACTGGCCAATATCAGGAAGGTACTGTACGACCGCCGTGTGGATTTAGAGCCACCTAAAGTCTATGTGAAGGTTCTAATTATCACTTATAATTATGTTTGTGGAAGGGCACCTGTGGTAAATATTAATCATAGTTTTACAGCAATATTTGTACATGAAAAATAAAAGTTAAAAATTACAGGAAGTAGAGCAGAGTTCTAAAACAGAATCTCTCTGTGATGTCATCAAGATGCGACGTAGCATTTAAAATGCTGGTTATGTCCAAATGTCCACACTGGTCCCTACAGGGGGCACTATATAATGGGCACACCATTTTTAGTGCTGTCAGAATGTCCAGCAAGTGAAAAAGTAGTGCACTCAAAATCTCCCACAATGCATCTTAAAAAGTAGTGGCCAGCACTGGTCACTAGAGGCCAATATTGACTACAATGCATTGCGAGAGTCAGAAAAAGTACACTGGACAGCGACAGGTCTTTAACTGAACACAACAGACTGAATGAAGCAGAAAGAGCTGTTTAAATGAACTGTTGAGCCGAGATTATGAACAAAGCACTTTAAACAAAGCGTTAGCAGCAGAGTTGTTTGCATTAGCCGCTTACCTTAGCTTGTACCGTAAAATTTGGACTATAAGCCGCTACTTTTTTTTAACTTTCTCATGATTTCAACTCTGCGGCTTATACAGCAATGCGACTAATTTATGTATTTTTACGGGAACAGCCTCTAGGGGCGCTCTAGCAGGAAGCGAAAGAGTTCAACAGCCCGGTGAAAGAGAGAGTGCGCGGAGGAATACGCTAGTTTGATTATTTTGAACAGTCATTTTGCATCAAGCACACACCATCATCACGGAAAACACACAAAGAAATGCACATGATGGAGCTTTTAAGTTAAAAACAATCGATCTGGAGCCAAAGAAGGAAATAGAGCTGTTGCACGTGGGCTTGTCATCATTGAATCAATAGTGAGACGTCAGAGGCGGCAGAGTGAAGAACGGACTTAGGTGTTACAGGTACCGTTTGGAAAAAGGCATGTGTTAAATTAAACTTTTGCTTGTGTTCCATCCTTCTGTCTAAATGTCTCATGTTAAAAGTGGACACCTGTGGCTCATAGTCAGGTGCGGCCTGTATATGTCCAAATTAGTTTTTCTTTGTAAATATGGCTGGTGCGGCTTATACTCGGGTGCGATCAATCGTCGGAATTTTACAGTAGATCACAAATCTCAGGCAAAAAGTTAAATAATCCAGTCAGTTTCACGTGCAATCCCTGATGAATAAAATTGGTATGATGATTATTAATCCATAAATATGAGTTTGGAGGATTTTGGATACGGCTAGTGACAATTTACAGCATCTGACATCATTTATCAAAATAAACTTGTTATCAGGTATTATTTATTGTCAATTCTTTACTATTGTGTAATTTATATAGATTTTGGCCCTTGTTTACAGTTTGGTTGCTAGGTTACAGCTGTAGAATTACTTGTCCCTATGTCATATTTGTTGCTCATGTTCAACCAGGAAGTAACATTATAAACACAAAAACTGTCAAACTGGGGACAAATAGGCAAAATGTTCAGTGAAATCCGTGAAATATAATCATATTAAAAATTGCAAAGGTAGCATAATTTCCTCCACAAACAATAAAATATCCTGATTTATCCTGCATAAAAACTTCCAGATAAGTGCAAATATAGGCCTATACTTAACAGAAAAAATGCAATTGAAATTTCATTAATGGCTAAAGTTATTCATCACCAACAGATAATACACAAGACTAACTTCTATTGGAAATTGTGTGCTTGTTCCCTCAAGTTTCTATAAATGTTTTTGTTTATGTAATATCTACCCAGTAGTGCCTGGTGGTGCTTGATATAAATAAGAAGATAATGTAATAAATCGTTTTGATCCTTGATTTTCAACCAGTGCTCGGGAAACGCTTGAGGTTTTGCCAGGCGTGCCTTGAAAAACATACTTCTCTTCCAAAAAGCAAAGCAAAACAATCACCACTGCCAACTTGAGAAGTAGAAAGTTGCACACACATTATTCATATGTTTTTACTAAAAGGTTTGGTAATGTTTCAGTTGGTCTCGTGCCGTGGGGTCTTTACAAATAAAAAGTGTGCCGCACTTAAAAATGGTTGAGGAACAATGGGTTGGATTTATTTTGTACTTTGTTTGGATGCATTCGACCAGGTCCAAACTATCAGATTAGTTTTTGTTGGCCGTCCTGCTAAACTGGCCAAAATAATCAAAAGAACTACCATACATGGTATAATTGGAAAAGCCCTCCACTCTATATACTCTATTTAAAATGTGGCCCTTTGTGATAAAACTTTGGACACCTCTGCATTAGAGGCTCAAAAATAAAATGGTAAAATATCTTTTTTTGTAGTTTTTCGTTGTCGAGAAGGAGGGTCAAGGGCAGGGGGCGCTCTGGGACAGTTATCCATTTGCTAAATTCTCTTGAACATTGTTTATTTAAACTGGTTTTCTACCTGTGGTCTATCAAGGAAACTTGTGATTTTGGGTGCTACAAAAATAAATTTAATTTGATTGTTAACTTGTGAGTTTCTTCTAATAAGACATTTACCTGACATGTTTGGGCGGCAGGACTTCCGCCTTCGTCAGAGGTGATGTCTGATGGATGAGACGTGTCTCTGATCAGATGTTGCTTCTAGGTGTGGTCAGCTTGACAGATCGATCAAACTGACCACCACCAGACCACCAGAAGTGAGTCCCATGAGTGACTCCCTCATCTCTGTTGATGGTCCGAGTGCTTCCTGATTTCAACAGCCTCTCAATCTAATCTCTCTCTAATGAGACATCTTTACAGCTGTCTCATTAGAAGAAACTCACAAGTTAATATTACAAGAAGACAGAATGAACCTTCCAATTAATTTAATAAACGAAACTATGATTGAACTATGAGAACTTTATTCTGTATGCTTAAAATAATTTCACACTGAGTTGCATTATACGAGGGCTATTCAATTTTATTTCACCGGGGGCCAAATTTTTCAGATTCAGGTTTTGTCCTCGAGGCCAAAAAACATGTCCAATACTTTAGAAACACAAAAACCTTGTAAAACACTTAAACATCTTCAGGACTAAACCAGAACTAAACCGGGTCTAAACCAAGTCTAAACCAGGTACAAAGTAAAAGCTCCCTCGTCGTTGATGGTCCAAGTGCTTCCTGATTTCAACAGCCTCTCGTATCCATCTTTACAACTGTCTCAAGAAGACAGAATGAACTTCCAAATATTTAGTTTAATTGTACTGAATGTTTACCTAAAACTATTACTAGTTGGTACACAGTTTAAACTAGAATAATTTTGCAATAGAGACAAGTAAATATGCATGCATTTTTTGTCAATTGTTTGGTCATTTGTGGAGGGGACCAACTGTGCACAGGTGTATAATTGAGTCACTTTTTTCTGTCAGTGTTTTGATTTGCAATAAAATAACACAACAAACATCTTTCTCAAATCAACGTGTTCCCTCTGGTCCACAGCACTGTCCGGAGCGTCAGAACTCGCCCATGGTGTCGCCCAGCTCGTCCCCTGTGAGCCAGCACAGGAAACCCCACGTCACTGACTCCTCCCACTGCATCCAGCACCTGGGCCTGCCCCCCGTCCCACCGCGACTGGACCTCATCCAGAAGGGCATCAGATCGCCCTCTGCCAGCCCCACGGCCTCACCCAAGGTCAGTCACACTCACTGTTCACGAAAATGAGCGCGTAAAGACAAAGTGGAAGAAAAGAGGTGTTTAAAGGAAAAATATTCAGCTTTTTCACATTGCTGTTAGCATTTAAATGTGCTCTTGAGTGTTTTAAAATTGCCATCTCATATTTTAAAACAACAAAAAAGTTTCTTATTCAATTACTTTTTCATCAGTCACTATGAAATTGCACTTATTGAGTGCAGCCAACCAGCAGATGGCACCAGCGCTATATACAATCTAGTTATGATGCAGATTTGCTGCAGCAGTTATCGTGTTTAGGGGCAGAAATGCTGAAAATGAGTTTAGCGGTGATTTAAGGACTTAAAACAGGGGGATATTCTCGGATAAATGACGTAGATGATCTGAAAATACATCCCGGATCGAGGGAGTTCAGCAGGAAGCGTGTTTGAACCTTGGAGTGAGAGGATTTTCAAATAAACATTCCTCAAAACAGCGTGAATGCAACTGAAAGATAACCAGGTGTGTTTTTGATGAAGGAAGATTGTTGGAACATGGTTAAAAGCTCAAAAAAAGTCACTGTAGCAGAATGTGTCTTTTAAGTAAAAATAAAGACCAAGGTTAGAGCCAAAGCAGTAATGGAGGGGTGAACAGCCATGAGTGACGCAGATAAAGGTTTAACTACATTCAAAAGACAGCTGTCAATGGTTGGAATTTTTCAGTTTCAATTTGTATGTGGAATTTATTTATTTAGTTTTCTGTGGCTGCGCTTTCAGTCAGGTTTTTTTTTTTCATCTTTGGAGGTTCATATGACTTTTGCGCGTTTCAAATAAAAAGCAAATGTATCGTCAACTAGTGGTGAGCGACATTGACAATAAATGAATCTCAATAATGCTATTCAGAAAGTCCCAAAAGAAAACTAGATGCTGTTGCAATAGCTGAAGCTATTGCGAGTGACTGCGCAATTGAATTTGTGTGATGATGGTATGGTCCGGGATTCGAACCCACAATCTCCTTATTGGGAGGCAGAAGCTCTAGCCGCTCTGCCACCGAGCTCCCGCCAAAACTGTTCAAACAGCAACATTTCCTGTAGAGGACCAACAGAAAGGCTCCCACTGTAAAAGATAGGGAAAAATTGCTCGGCAAATTATGAAAAAACTACAAAAGGTACATGTACCAAAAGTAATAGCAGACATTAGAAGACTAGGAACTATTGAAAAATGCAAAAAAAATTAAAAGAATTTAAAAACTGTGGCCTGTGAAACGTGCCGAAAAACCGGAAAATACAAGAACAAATAGTGACTGCCTATGCATAGGCAGTCACTCAACTAGGGCTAAACCCAGAACTAAACATGGACAAGGTCAGAGTTAAACCAGAACTATAACAGGATCAAACATTTACAGTGAACACTCTTGTTCGAGGAGCATACGGATACGCACAGTCTTCTTACCATCCTCTTTGGTTTGGTCTGTCATTTGGCCTCCTGCTGGTGCCAGAGTCAGGTCTAAAAAAATCTGTGTTTCAGTTTTGTGTCATCCTGAAGATGTGAGACAGGCCTCTGCTCTGTTTAAATTCAGGCTAAAAAAGGTTCTGTTTAGTTGTGAATACGACTTAATGGTTTTAACCGCAAATATTTTTAAATAAGGATTATTTTTGTCTTAATCTGTTGTGATTTTAAGAAATAATTTCTGTTTTGTAAAGCACTTTGAATTACTTGGACTTTCCTTGTCTTATCCTTTTAAAAAGTGACAAAAAGCTGCCACGAGGCATCTATGTTTGTTTTTCAAATTTTTCTTCTGTTTTGGTCAATTATCTAACTCACTTTGAGCACCCTCTGGTGGCCATTTACCAGAACACAGCTTTGACATTAGAAACAGCTGGAAGCTACAGTAACCACGCTTTATACTCACAGATGTGTTAATGTGCAAATATGGAGCACAAATGACTCTTTAGTCTGAATGTAGCTGTGTCTTGTCTGTGCCCAGTCCTCTCCAGGTCTGTCCAGGAAGCAGGACAAGCCCCTGCCTGCCCCTCCTCCCCCCCAGAGAGAGCCTCCTCCCCCTCCTCCCCCGGAGCGGCCCCCTCCCGTGCCTCCTGAGTCCCGTCTGTCCTGGCTGTCTGCGCCCCTGTCCTCCTCCATCTCCTCGTCCACCGGCGCGCTGCACGACTCGCACCTGTCCACGGAGTCCTGGAGCCACAAGGAGCTGCACCTGTCCGACTGCCACCGCGCCCCTGCCACGGAGCACCCCGCCCAGCTGGGTCTGAGCGGGTGCCCCCACCTTCACAGACGACCGGAGAGCTGTCCCTCCATCGGCTCCACGCGGAACCAGCACCGGGACGGGAACTCTGACGGCAGCAAGGTTTGAACCAGCCTCAGCCGCTTGTTTTTAATGTTTCATAACTATAATATAATCGATATATTGTGATTAATCGATTAACTTGTTGCAACCCTAGCTATAACACAAATACTTTAATAATTTGTGTGCGTTACTTTTTGCAAACTCTACGCTGTTGTGAAATAAAACCCCAAAAGACAGTTCTGTGCCGTTCTTAATTCCCAATGGGCGATTGTCCAGGGTGAACCTGCGCTCTGATTCTTTGCTGGGATGAACTCCAGTTCCCCTCAGCCTGGATCAGCAGTTCTTTAGCTTGTACTGATTACCACATGCACTGTTTATGAACTGAATTTACATTTTCTGTGGCTCAGACAATTCTCTGTTCTGCTTTAACGGGCCTTAATAACGTAATAAGCTCCAGAGCCAGACCGGGCACTGCTCACGCCGGGATTAGACTTTCTATTTTCTGACCAACATAATTAAACACGCTTTTGTTTCATGTTGCACTAAATCCTAACGAGTTTACGTCCGTGCCTTTTGTTTACACGCTGAATGAGACAGTGTCTTGTTTGTGAGCGCATGTTTTGAACAAGTTTGAACATATTCAGGAGGGATTCTACGTCAGGCCCGATTTAATAACTCGCGCACAGTTTTCGAGCGAAATTGTGGCAGAGACGATGAAATAAAAAGGCTGAATAAAAAACCAAGACATTGCGTTTGCGTTTTTCTCACTCTCAGATGCATTTTAGTCTCTTAAAGTCACGTTTCTGTTCATTTTAGTCATGTTTTTGTCACTTGTAGTCATGTTTTAGTCACTTTTCTGTTCATTCCAGTCATGTTTTTTGTCATTTTCAGTCTTCTTTGTGTCACTTTGTCGTTAATATGCCACTTTTAGTTGTGTTTTAGTCATTTTCAGTCACATTTTATTCACTTTTAGTCACGTTTCTGTTCATGCTAGTCATGTTTTTGTTACTTTCAGTCTCGTTGTGAACAAATCTAATAAACAGAGTTAAAAATTCTTATACAGATTAAAACAGGATATTTAGTTGTTTGTAGAGGAAATTATTGCACTTCAAAAACTGCAGCCTTTGCAATATGCTAATTGCGATTTTGATTCGACTTCGATTAATTGTGCAGCCCATATTAGTATCTGATTGTGACTTCTTTTAAACGTAATCATTCAAAACAACATTCACATTATTATGATATAAATCCCACACATTGCACACGTCTATTCTCAGGCCTCTCACACAGTGCTTTTCCATTCACTCTCCTCTCTGTGCGCGATTGTGGCAGAGACGATGAAACAAAACGGCGGAATAAAAACCTGAGACTTTGCTGATAAGGTGCGGAACGGTCGGCGAATATTAAACTCCGCCGCCATTCTTCTAAAAAGTAAATATTGCCAGACCGTGAATGCGATCGTCTTGGCCTCGTAATAAAGGAGAAAGGAGCTGACCGTTCACAAACACAAATCCTCCAGAGAGAGAGCGCCACATTCTCCACTTTGCAAATGGCTCTAATGTGCGCTGATCTACATAATTCTGCTTTATAGTTATGGGACGACACACAAACTAACCACGCTGCGCCTCCGGGACACTCTTTGATCACCGCAGCCGCCCCGTGGAGAGCATTGTCCCCGTCGCTAATGCGCATCAGTTTGATTTGTTATTTAGCTTTTGTTTGTTTTATGCATTGCCACTGTACCTGTTTTATTTTAACAGTGGTGCTGTGTGTTATCCCTGGGGTGACACAGCTATTTTATGAACGTACTGTATTGTTTTAAATCAGAACTAAGTAACTTCAGTGACAGAGCTCCCCCTGCAGGTCTCTTGTGAAAATGCAGAGCTAGCTTTCTTTATTGAAACAAGAAAGTACAATTACATAGAAAAACGTTTCATGTCGCCAAATATTAGAAAAAGAGCCAGGGTTTCTCAGAGTTGTCTTCGGATCGGTGTCGGAAAATGTTGCAGCTGGTTTTCCGCGCAGAGACAGCAGGGGGCGATGGCAGGGGCTTCAAACACCCACCACATGGACTTACAAAGAATTTAGTCTAGGTCGACCAACATTTTTATCAAGTCTGCAAATTATTTTATTTGCATTTAACAAACTGAAGTGGTAAAAACCATAAAAACAAGAAGATGTGGAGTGAGTCAGCTGAAGATTTGGGAGTAAATCAGTATCTAATAAATCCACTATTTACTAGTTTAAGTTGTTATTTTTGCATGACCTCCAGTGCAGTTTCGTTCTTCTGAGTGCAGTTTGGGTCAGATACAGAGAGATACTTCATAGTTTAGATATATATTGCCACACCCCCTTTTAGTCGACTAATCAGTCGATTGGACAGGTCTTTAGGCAAGGTACGTTTAATTTTAGAGCACAACTCGTACACAAGGCTGTTCAAAGTGCTTTACATAACAGGAAAAATTGCATTAAAATCACAAAACACATGAAGACATACAGAATCAGAGTTCGATGGTTCATATGGCACATGTCAGAGGGTTAGATTTAGTCGACTTTAGTCGACCAAGAATTTCTTTAGTCGACTACAGCCCTACAGAATAAAACAGGATATTTAGTTTATTGTGCTTCAAAAACTGCAGCCTTTGCAATTTCGATTCGATTTCGATTGATTCTGCAGCTCTAATTAGTGTCTGATTTTCGATTCTTTTGACAACCCTACTCTAAACGTAATAATTCTAATTTGGCATAGCTTATTAAGATCTAAATTCTACACATTGCACACATCTATTCTCAGGCCTCGCACACAGTGCTTTCCATTCACTCTCCTCTCTGTGTTTCGTGCCGTTGCAGCCTTTTTCCAACGGCGTCCAAGTCGGTGATGAATATGACATCCTCCCCTCGCGGCACTCGCCAACTCAGCCCTGCCTCGCCAACAGCCACAAGTGAGTACCCGCACGGAACTACGCCATTCGTCAACACAAACGGGCCTCTGCAAACATATCCTCAATACTCCGGGCCGCAACGCATTTCTCTCACAAGTCGTCTCGCCGTACATCCTGCATCCTAATCCTTTCCTCCTCGCTAAAGTTGTGTCTCCTTTCCCTTCTCAGTGTGTTTTCTGACAGAGCGTTCGTTTCTTTCTCCGGGTGAAGTCTCGTAGCCTTGGGGAAAAGTCCTGGTCTGAAACGGCTTTGAGAAATGATGGCTGCGCGGCTAATAGCCTTTTAGCTGCGGCCTGAATTAGATTAGCTCTTTCTGTGTATCAGGCGCCGGCGCAGGCAGGGGATGGAGCTGTCACTTGTGATGAAGCTTCAGCCCACAGGGGAAGCTACGCCGCCGCCCGACACAATTCACTCTTGTAAAGTACTGTGGGTTTGGTGAGTGACATGCTTTCCCCGTGTAGAGAGCACACACATTTAATATACAGGATTATAGGCATGGATCATTCGTGTAGCAGCGGTTTAACGGCGAAATGTGCAGGTAGTTCCGCTGTATTTGGGGCGATTTAGCCTGTTAATGAAGCTGTGCACGGGCAAAAGGTGGAAAATGATCTGAATTATCTCATGGAAGCAGTTGGCAATGCGTTATATGAAGGGGCGTGGTCAGCCGTGGGGGGAAACTCACGTAATTAAATGATAAAATAAAAACTATTCAGTTTGAAAATGAAGACTGATTTTCGTGAACACTGTTTCAGTTTATTTAAAATTTTTGTATGCATCAACAGTTTTACAATAACAAACACGTGTTCTTTGGTGAAGTATTTAGCTGTTTAGGTTACACTACTTCCTTCCTTTTATTTTCCAAAATTTCTTCACAAACTGAAACTTCACAATTGACACAAATTTTGGTCGTTCTTCCACTTTGATCTTCTGCATGTCTTTGGGTCTGTATTTTGCACAACATACAATACGTAGGTGCACTCTCGGCGCTTGCTCTTAGCTGTTGAACAGAGCTGCTGTTCTCTATTTAAAATGAATGGACTGCTTCCTCCACAGAGGTCCATTAGTGGGCGTTCCCTCAGATGCCTGTGTAGAAGGCCTTAGAAATGGTGTGAGACATGCACATTTTAAGATTTATAAACTTGTAGGCTTTATTTGACAGAGAGTTGCTTAAAATGTAAGTGAATGAAGAGTTGGGTGAGAAATTCAGCATTTTCTCAGAACCTGTTGCCATAATACTGACTATTTTTTCATTTTTATTCAAGTATCTTACCATACCAACATAACTGGAAATTGTTCTTATTGCCGTATAAGTATTCATTTGACGTTTTTGCATTTTTCAATTTCAAATGTCTTCAAATATTACCATTCGTACAAAAAAATCTATGAATACTTGTTTTTAAACCTAAAACCTTAATTCCCTTTACTAAATTCTTTACAGTCAGTCATCACCTTGAGCCAGCAGCATGTTCATGACTCACAAAAGCTCGATTTGAAAAGGTCTGACAGGCTTCTGAACCTTTATTTTCAGAAAGGATTTACTAAACAATGTGTGCACCGTTGCCAATATGTTTCTGCAGCTTTCAGTTGAAACGAGCCAATTATACGTCTCCAGAACTGCCTGCTTTTCTGGCTCGTGTAATCATTCACTCAACCGACTGTTGTTTCTTGCACTTTGCACCTCTGACGCTCGTGATTATTCCGGGTACAAAAGCACGTGTTCTCTGCTTGATAATGCTGGTATGTTCACACCCCGAACGCAACAGAAAGAATTAACAGGTGGTTTTGTTCCAGCACTTTCAGCATTAGTCAGATCCAAAGTGGTAAGAACAATAGAAAAGAAACACATCATGGTGAAATATTTTTAACTAGTATTACTACGTTAAGTTTGTAAACGAATGCATTCCAAATTCCAGAATGGAGGCAAAAGTGAAGTGGAACATGATAGTATTTTTACATAATTTGCAATAGAAAAGCAGCCTAACTAAAATTCAAAAATGTTGATTATTTTTTGTCATAAATACTTAGGTCTGATGTTAGTTAATGTGCATATGACAGGCTAAAAGTAGTGAACATGATTATATTTCAGATATTATAGAAGAATTTGCCTATTTTTTTCTATTTTTGTAAAGTGTATAATGTTACTTCCTGGTTGGACATGAGCAGGAGATATAGAGTTGTCATAAGTGTTGAAAATTAGATACTGATTAATATTAAAACTGTTATCAAAATTAGATTCTCATTTGGGCAAGTCTCGATACAAAAAACCCACAAACAGAACAAAATTTGACAATTTGTGAACAGTTCTAGAATGATCTTTAGTTTTATCAGAACTAGTAGAAGACCACAATGTTTAATAAAGAAATTACTATTATTAGTGTTGAAAATGTCAGTCCATTGTCTAAAACCTTAACCTAAAAACGAGCATTTGTAATTATCCATGAGATATCGAAATTAGTATATGAATTAATTTCGAATCAAGTTTACAGTGACAGTAAATCCACAACTGTTACCTAGCAACAAGACTGTAAACAAGGGCCAAAATCTATATAAATGACATAAATATGTTTTGACAAAGAAGAATACCCCATAATAATGAAGAAATTAAAAATAAAAGTTTAAAATTACTGCCGAGTTCTAAAACAGAATCCCTCTGTGATGTCATCAAAAAGCGATGCACAGTTGAAAATACAGAGACGATTTACACACAACTGACACGACAGTTTAAACAGTCATTCATCAAAATAAAGGTGTAATCTGGTATTATTATTTGTCAAATCATAACTATTGTGTCATTTATACAGATCTTGGCCCTTGTTTTCAAAATAGTTACCTATATAATAACATTACCTCTAACTATGACATATTTGCTGCCCATGTCCAAAGATTTTACAAAAACTGTCCAACTGTGGACAAATAGGCAAAATCTTTAATAAAATCCTAAATATAATCACATTCACTACTTTTAAGTGAAATGTGTCATCTAACCTGTCGTATAGACTTAAAATAATATTGAAAACTAAATGTTGTGTCTGCAGATTGTCCAACCCTTTCTGCAGCCCGGCGGTGGAGAGAAAGCGTGGGGCCCCGGACAGACCCGAGAGACCAGACAGACCAGACAGACCCGAGGACGACTACCAGATCCCCTCGTCCAACCTGTGCCTCAGTCAGGCTCCTATCTGCATCTCTGTGCCCACCAGGTAGATCCTCTGTTACCATGGCGACACACATATCACTCGTCTACAGCAGGGCTAGTCAATTTAAGGCCCGGGGGCCAAGTTAGGCCCTCCAAGGGATATGGACCCTCTTCTGATAATATAGAAAATATTTTCGTCCTTGTTCAGTTCTGGTTTAGACCTGGTTCAGTCCTTGTTTCTGGTCCTGAGGACAAAACCATGTGATAAATGTGGCCCTGTGTGAAGTTGAACAGTCCAGACTTACAGATGTTTGTGTTCAGACTCTTGGAGAACGGGTCTCCTGAGCCTCAGGTGGACGAGCGGAAAGCCAGACCAGATCCAGGTGAGTTCCACACATCACATTTATCACACACACGTTTAATTTGTGCAAGCGCTGTGCAGCCAGTAGATGGCGCACAACCAAATATAGACGTTCAATTTAATTTTTTTGTTTTAAAACTTAAGCTGCCAAACTTATTCAACATTATTCAAGAGCATGTTTAAAGGCAAATAGCTGTTCAATAAGCGGTTAGAGCTCCTGCCTCCCAATAAGGGTTTGAATCCTGGACCAGACCAACATCACACGATCTCTCTGGGTGGAGTCTGCATGTCCTCCCCGTGTTCTGCAGCTTCCTCCCATCGTCCAAACACATGACTGTGTAGGTTAATTGGCAACTCTAAATTGCCAGTAGAGAATGAACGTGAGATTGAATGGTTGTCTGCCCATGTCACTGTGTTGAACTCTGCTGTAACACTCTCTGCTTTTTTTTTTTGCTTCAAACACCCCAAAAATACAACCACCACATGGATTTACAAAGACGTTTAATGAAGTAAAAATGTTACTTAGTTCTACTTTAACTGCGACCAGTTGGCCACTGTCCAGGGTGTGCCCAAAGTCACTGGGATAGGCTCCAGTCACCAGCAACCCCTAACAGGAACAAGCGGTAGAAAATGAAAAAAATGAATTAACAAATTTTGGCAAAAATAAGGCCTTAAAATGCATTAAACTAAATCCCCACAGGCATTAAATCTAAAAACCATTTTGAAAAAATGATTTATTCATCAGAACAATAACATAGTAAAAATAAGACCAAAAAATAACGATTGCAGTCTGTTTGTCCATGACATTCAAATTCATTCTGAATCCCAGATGTGCTGCATTTATTAAATCTAGATGTTGAAAGCTTTGATCAAATCATCTAAAAAGTAAAAGCTAGGGTTCAAAACTCAAAAAACTAAATTAGCTTTGTGAATGTTATAAAGTAGTGTATAATATTCTTGTTATTCTGCTGCCGAGTGGAACAGTTAGAAGCCAGTAGATTTGACATGATAAAAGCCTAAAACATAACAAACAATTTTTAAAAATGTAAATGTCTTGTTTTGACGTTGATTATGGCATTAAAGGTCTTGAATTGTGGATAACAAAGCATGACATTTATTTGCTGAAACCTGCATAAACCCTGCCGTATTCTTAGTGTCTGTATTTGCTGGACTATTTATAATGCTAACTTTTATTTGAATGTTTTATCTTTTTTTCTGATGTTGTGATTGACGCATTTCAGGATTAGCGTGTAATGTTTTCTCCTGCCAAGTCAATCTTAAATAAATAAATCTAGATGTAAGATATATCAGTTTAATGTCTAATACGGTGATACATTCTATGCAAAGCAGTGGCAGATCCTGAACAGGAAAAGTTACATAGTGAATCTCTTAGAAACTGACTTGATTATGTATTTTTTTTTCATCCAAACCTTCAGAGAATATCTGGTTTTGAACCGTTTTCTGGCTTAAGGGTATCTAATATTGGAACATTTTATTTCTGTCAATCATCATGAGTTTTATCACCTGAAGGCAGCACAAACAAACTGAAATTAAAGCGTTCGAAGAGACATTTGCATGATCTGGAAAATAAGACACACGCACACAAACGGGCAGAAATAGAGCCAGCAGTTCAAAGGCAAAAAGTAAACTTAGAAATCCGTATGCATTATTTATTTTTAGAAATACATCGATTTGTGGAAACGTTATACCTTCGTTTAGGTGCAAAACTGTGGCTGTTGCATTATTGATGTCAGTATTCAGTTATGTGAGATGAAATGCAGAAGCTCAGAGTCGAATTATCCACTTTGAAGCTTTGCAAACATGAAAATTAAAGAGAAAGTACATCAAATCCGCTGGAAGAGTCTGTGAAGCTGCTGCTCACAGCGAGCTACATTAAATAGAGCTGGATCATATCATATCATGTTCATTTATCGTCATTTGCGATGAAATCTGGAACAGCAGATTTTCCTCATAGTTGTGAAGTGAATGTGATATTGCAGCAAATTGCGAACGCTAAAGACGCATTAAAGCTCAGTGTTGAGGCGAGAAGTGGAAGCAAAATTATAACAATTGATTAAAGATTAAATATCCGTAAAGGTTCTACGCTCTATAACTGCAAAGAGAGCACACAGCGTATCATTTTGATCCAAATAGATGCTTTTACAACATATTTGTGCTGAGGCAGAGCTGATTTTACTTTCTTACATGAAAAAAAATGGTAAATCACCTTTACATAAACAAGTCAAATATTGGTGCCATTGTTAAGCATTGAGTCTAGAGTCATTTTTATCGTCAGTGATACCGTTATTGCAAATTTTCTTTTTTATATCATGTTGGGCCATATCACTAAGATTAAACTCACTTCCTGTGCGGTTTATCGTCAGCTTTCTGTGCATTCAAAACATTTATCTGATCAAGTGCGGCACATTTCAAAGATGATAATAACATAGTTTCAACTTGAGTCTAAAACGTGCAGCGCTCTGGTCGATTTGAACACTCAAAGTACCTCTGACAGGTTGGACTACTCCTTTAACTAAAATGCAGTTAACATAGATATATTTCAAATTCTGCTAAAATCTTTACAAATTTTCCCTAGTTTAGCTTTTTTAGGTTTTTTTATTTTACTTCCTGTTGTAAATGATGACCTCACACTAGCAGTGTTTTGGTTGGTTTTCTATGTCATTTCCTAATGTCAAAGATTTTTTTATTTGACCCAAAAAATAAACGTGAACAACTTTATTTTGTTGAATCAATGTTTAAAAGGTCAAAAAAGTAGTTTTGTGTAAATTATGCATAACTTTATCTCCCTAGTGTGATGTTATCAATTTGTTTACTTCCTGTAATTTTCAACATATTTTTCAACTTTTCTCCACAAACAGCGACCTGATTGGTGTAAAACTTTTTTTATCTACAAGAAGGATGAATGAAAATTAGAAAATCATAAAAACCTGTCATACGCACTTTAAACACCGGACAGGAAACTGCTGATGCTAAGCTAGCTTTGTTAGTACAACTTGCATGTGGTTTCTTTTCTGCAGGATTGTTTACATTTTGCTTTCAGGGGATCATACAAATCCAATATCCCCCTGACAGTTCAACCTGTCAGAGGCACTTTAAGTCCATTTCATAATAAATCTGTGTAGTCACATGTTTTCAAATAAATGTACAGGACAGAACAATATGTTTAGTGGAGTTCAAGGCCCTTCATTGTCGCTTGTGGGTGTCACTGGCTCTTATGGCTCTTAAAACTCTAAAGACGCCGTAGTGTGACATGTTTACAGAGGATACAGAGATTTTTGGCGCTCATGAAAAACATTAAAGGACAAATATTATGCATTATTTGTTCTGTTATTGGCCTTTAACCTGCTCTTGAGTGTCTTTACTTTGACATCTCGTGTTTTGTTTTAGAACTAAAAATGGAATGTTTTTTACAAAGAACAATATAACTTTTTTTCACAGCCTTTGGAGACGCCATGTTAACTTAGCTAAGGCTCCATCTACTGGCTGCAGAGGCAATTACACAAATTTGCATTTACACATTGTTTTGTAATGCAGCTGTCCAGAGCCGTGACGCAGTTGTAACAAGCGTGAATCAAGCTAAATGCTACTCTAGGTATTTTTTTGTACTCTAAATAATGTTAGAACAGGGTTAAAAGCTCAAAAAAGTCAATTTTGCATAATATTTATCCTTTAAACGTATCCAATCACTTACGTCACAATCAATCTCTGCTTGCCTCGTCTCAGAACTAAAAAAGTAGCAGGTCTGACGAGCTGTAAAAGGGTGTGTAATATCTTTTTGGTTGTCATTTTGTGCTCCTCAGGTGTGGCCCCCGAGACGAGCAGAGCGCCAGCTTCTTCCTTCAACACCAACAAGACGCCCAGTGACTATGACATTCTCCTGCCTCCTTCAGGTACGCCTCGCTGCCGCCTGTCCGTCCTGTACACGCTGTGTCCCTGCGTTTGCTCCCCCTGTGCTTCTGCTGCAGCTCTGTGAAATCTGTCAAACTAGCCCTGAGTCTGGTGTGAAGCTGCACTGATGAGGCGTGGAGAGCTGGGATGATGCATTTGTGGCTTGTAGTCGCGTTTTTCTCCCTTTTGGTTATCACTTGTAGTCATGTTTTTCTCACTTGCAGTCTCTTTATTGTCTCTTTTAGTTGCGTTTTTAGTCCCTTTTTTGTCACTTGTAGTCACTTTCTTGTCACTTGCAGTCACGTTTTCAGTTGTGTTTTTTTAGATGCATTTTAGTCGCGTATTTATCCCTTTTATTCACTTTTTTGTCCGTTGCAGTCACTTTTTGTCACTTTTAGTCCCATTTTTGTCACTTTTAGGCCGGGCTCACACAGCACACAGTCCAGTTGCAGTTGCTGTGTTGGCGCGCTCTAGTTGCAGAGTGCCACTCACACGGGGAGTGGAGCACCGCGGTGCTGCTGCTGTGACCGCCGACAATGCGAGGCCACGAGTTCACAGGGAGTTCATGCAATAACCAACTTATTAGTTAAGATTATAAGTACACAAACTCACCATCCACTCCAAGGAATGGTTCCATTTTGTGCCAGGACTTTTCCTTTTTGATGTTATCCTCACCAGTGTGACCCCGTATCAACGATTGTAGTGTAATGTTTACAGCACGGAGGTTGTAAATTGTTGTAGAGTGAAATCATTGGTTTGATTTTGAAAAACCGCTGGATCCATTTCACTCGCGCTCGTAGGATTTCCTGTTCGTCTCATCTCATTTTGACAGCTTCACCGAAAGGCATGCGGTGGGCTCCGGCAGTCTGGTGAATATTCAATAAGTTGCGTTTTTGTCACTTATAGTAGTTTTTTCTCCCTTTCAGTCACATATTTGTCACTTTTAGTCACTTTTTTGTCGTTTTGTTGGTTTTTTGTCACTTTGTTGGGTTTTTTTGTCACTTGCAGTCGCTTTTTTGTCACTTACAGTCGCTTTTTTCTCCGTCCTGTCCCTGTGTTTGCTCCGCTACTGCAGTTCTGTGAAATCTGTCAAACTAACCCCGAGTCTGGTGTAAAACTGCACTGATGAGGCGTGGAGAGCTGGGATGAAGTCTCTGCCTCTCCTCTTTATTCGCTCCTTATGTGCGCTCAATTGTTTTTGTTTTTTGTTTCTTTGGACAGACCACTTTCAGCCTGCTGTCAGATCCCGTATTCCAATTATATGCGGGCAACACGGGGCTTATTTCACTGTGAATGAATGCTCCGGCTCACAGATGGACCCTGACAGTTTGTTTGCGGCGACAGAGCACAAACACACACGCTTTACACACAAATTGGGAAACAGAGCTTTAGAGGAATTCGCCAGCTTGTGTTTTTGGGCCAGTCATGTGTCTTTATGCATCGCTTACGGAGTCTGTAAAAGCTACGCCGCTAAAGCAGTGCGAAAATTAAAGCCATCTATAAGCAGCATGTTGAAATATTCAGCTTAATTAGTGTGGATGTGAAGCACCGTGTTGTTCTACAATGATAATGAGACTATTTTTATGTTTTGTGCGTGATCCAAACACACTGATGTCTGCAAATAGCATATTAATTAACAGCAGATTCACACACAATTACATGCAGTTTTTCATACATTTACTGCTGAAGCTGTGGTAATGGAAAGTTTGTGGAGCTTTAAGTCTGCAGTCATTTTCAACATTCAGCAATGATGGTGTTTTATGCTTTAATTAGTGTTTAGAAAAGTAACAAAATTGAGATATGAATTATGTTGACATTGTTCGGTCATCAAAAATATACCTGGAGTTTTATTAAGCTCTTGTTTCATTTATTGTGGTTAGAAATTCCTTCAAAAACACTCCATTTTGAATTTCCCGATCTATGAGGTCGAGCTGTTTTAAGTCCATAAATCATCACAGACTTGTTCTGAGCATTTCTGCCTCAAATCACGATTATTATAACTGCGTGGCTGCATTAGCATGTCAGAGTTTGTTTATCTCACCATGTAATTCCCTCTGCAGTCACTAGATGGACCCCAAAGTCATCTGTCCATGGGAAGCGCTAGAGCAGTCATTCCCAACCTGGGGGTCAGGACCCAAATTTGGGTCCCCAAAGGTTCTGAGGGGGTCCCCAGGAATTTTTAAGATGAAATGTACTTTTATCTGAATTTTAAAAAAGTGTCATTAATTGTACATTTAGCATCTTTTTGGAGAACCTTGGACGATAACTATAATTGACAATATGTAACTAGTAAACCCATGTATTTGCCTTAAACTCAAGTTAAGGGGTACTCTGTGTGTGAGACAAAGCTTAGGGGATACTCAAGACAAAAATGATTGGGAACCACTGGTTTAGTCGATTAATCGGTCGACCAACATTTTTATTAGTAGACTAATTATTTTATTTAGCTTTAAAGGATTTATTTTACAAGAAGATATGGAGGGACTGTGGAAGATTTTGGAGTCCAACATATAAATACACAGTTTCTGTATCTATTTTGCATGAATTCCTGTGCAGTCGTGGTCTTTTGAGTGCAGTTTGGGAGACACTTACTATACTTATATTTTTTTCCACACTTTTTTCCCATTTTCGTCGATCCATCAGTTTATAGGGCAGGTCTTTAGTTGACCAAGAATTTATTTGATCGACTACAGCCCTTCTATTTTCAGGTTCAACTTCTCCCAGAGGGCAAGGCTTAATTAAACTTGCAGTAGCATTTTTGTTGCTTTTAATTGCGTTTTTGTCATTTGTAGTTGTGTTTTTGACACTTGTCTGTAAACACAAGCGTTATAAAACGTTGTGGACGGCTAAAATTGTATTAAACTAGTTCCACTTGCTCCTTCGAGATGCCTGGGCACTTCTACCTAACAACCCTGATATTGCACCTGCGCGGCTACAAATCATTGCAGAGTTTCTTTTACCGCTACACTTTATTAACTTATACTGCTGCTGTCACCGCGCTCTCCTCTCACTCCTCTATAGTCTTCTCTCTAAATTACAGCCATATTCTCGGGGAAGCAATGAGCCGGCAGCTTTCGAGCGTTTAATCCCCGGTGGGACTGAACTCTATGGCGAGGCAGAGCACAGCCGGACCTTCCCCACAGTCTGCAGCAGTGTTTAAGCCTTTTTCTAGAGCTGCACGATATGGGAAAATATCTAATTGTAGTTTTCAGTTTTCAGACCAGTATTGGGATTAGATTTGTGATTTATGTTTTAATAAATGGGATTGTGTTCAAAGTTCACCTTAAACACAACCAGGAAAATTGACAAAACAACGGAAAAATGAAGTGACAAACTAATAAGAGATTCACGTGTCTCACATTTTGTTGCCTTTTGTCACGTTTTTGTCAATTGTAGTAGCCTTTTTGTTGCTTTCAGTAGAGTTTTTGTTGCTTTTAGTTACATTTTGTCACTTCTAGACACATTTATTTGCTTTTAGTCACATATGTCACTTTAAGACGTCTTTATGTTGCTTGCAGATGCGTTTTTGTCGCGCTTATGTCACTTTTAGCCACATTTTTGTCCTTTGCAGTCGCGTTTTTATTGTGGTTGTGGTTACCCTAGTTTAGTTTTAGTTTAGTTTCACTTTTTGTCACGTTTTTGATGTTTTAAGACGTGTTTATTGTCATACTTTTGTCGTGTTTAGTAACATTTTTGTCACTTTTAGTTGTGTGTTTGTCACGTTTTCGTCGCTTGTTGCACAACATGTTTTAACAAATCTGAACTACTGGGTTGGCAGTTTTTTGCGCTGAATAAAACAGGATATTTTGTTTGTGGAGGAAATTATTGCACTTTAAAAATGGCAACCTTTGAGATTGGCTAATTGCGTTCATTCAAATTGTGATTTCGATTTGATTCTGATTAATTGTGCAGCCCTACTTTTTCCAGTCACGGCACATTTTTAGGGTTGAGAAGAGTAACCACATCACCAACTAAAAAATGACCCAATTAGACTTTATTTCTTTGATACAGAAGTGTATTCATCACAACAACAATAATCTGGTTGTCCATCTGACAGAATTTTTTATGATTTATAATTTTTTTAAATGAATTTATTAATGATTTTCCTTATTTAGTCTGGATTTAGTCTTTGTTTTTTTTAGTCTTTTCAGTTTGAGTAGTAAATTAAGGTTTACATTTTTGTTTTAAAGGACACGCAAAATTTACTCTCTTGATCTTTTAATCCTGTTCTAACATTGTTCCTTCATCAAAAACATACCTGGAGTTATGTTGTGCTTCATTTACGTTAGATTGATGAATCCTGGTTAGAAAATCTCTCATAGCGTCAAAAGCACTTTCACACATTATGAACTTCCCAGATTTGTGATGTCAAAGGCCATACATTTTTTCATTCTGAACATCTCAGCTTCAATCACGATCATTACAACTGCGTGGCTACGTTAACATGTCAGAGGTACGCTAGCATTTGTATATCTCACTGCTGTCAGTCCCTCTGCAGCCAGTAGATGGGGCCAAAAGTAAATTCCAGGTGTAGAGTGACATGAAGTCATTTGTTTTTGTTAATTGTTAATTAAACATGAGATGCCAAAGTGAAGATACTCAAGAGTAGGGATGCATGTTTTCAATTTTTATTTAATCAATCGTTGACTTACTTTTAGCTTGTGCAGGTAAAATATCTATAGTTTTCCATCTGAGGCAAAAAGCTGTCCGTTTTCTCCACCAACGTGAAATCCAAGTTAAAAAAAAACATGTAAGATTTATACTAGATCATAAATACTGCAGTGTCTCAGGTTTGCTCTGTCTTTATGAGATGAATCCACTAATTTGATGTTGTCAGCGCACTTGTTTTCTCTCAGAGACTCATGGATGAGGGTGCTCACTGGAGCGCCCTCTGGGGGTGCAAAGGCAAAAGATGAAACGTGCCAGTGAACAGGGCAAGCTGTCTTCACTCTGTTAAGCGTTTAGCCACGGTTAGTCAGCAAAAAGTATATTCAAATAAAATGTATTGTAATTGCAGAAAATAAAGGGAAAATATTATGCTTTTTTGTGTTGTTATTAGCCATTAAACTTTCTCTTGAGTACCTTTAATTTGCCATTTCATGTTTAGAAAAAAAAAGTTTATTATATAATACTTAAATTTCTTTTGTCTGCAGTCTGGAAAGACGCATACTTAGTGTGTAGTTAGTGCATCCAGCCAGTAGATGGCACCAAGCACTTAGGTATGTTATTTCTACAAGCGAATTTGCTTAAGGCCATTATCAAGCTAGCAGAGGCAACAGAAGAAATGCTCAGAATGAGTCTGGCAATGATTTAAGGACTTAAAACAACAGAAGATTCTCGGGTAAGTGACGTAGACGATCTGAAAATCCAGAAGTTCAGCAGGAAGTGTTTTGGACGCTCGGAGGGGGGAGGATTTTCTAATAAACATTCCTCAAAACAGCGTGAATGAAGTTGAATGCAACTCCAGGTGTATTTTTGATGATGGAAGATTGTTAGAACAGGGTTAAAAGCTCAAAAAAGTCACAGTAGCAGAACATGAGTACTTTAACCATCATATCACCATCATTTGCAATATTGTGCAGGCGTATTCAGGACGCTCAACAGTAAATGATTCAGTTAAATCCATGTGTGAATCCATCAACTCAAATTGGACGTTTTTCAAGGCGCACCAGAGTTCGCGGCAAACTGTGTTGAAAGTCTACCGTGTGATTGAGTGCAGATCCAGCGGCTCAGTTGTGTCTGCTTCCTCTTCCTGTCTTTCAGCTTTAGAAGACCCTTTCAACAGCCGGCCCCCCTCGGACCCCCCTCCGCCGCCTCCTCCAGCCAGACACAGCTTTGTGGACCTCTCCTCATCCTCTTCCTCGTGTAACTCCTCTTCCTCGTCCGTCCCGAGCCGCCCGCACAGACCCTGCTCCGGGCACGAGCATCTGCTGTTGACCCCAGGTGAGTTTAATCTAAATCAGCATTAAAGAGCCTTAAAGTGAGACGCTGCAGGTGAATAAGAAAAAATATTACATTTAAAGATATCTATATGAAACTTCTCCTGTAGTTTAATCACATAAATGTAAGGAAAAAAAATATATTACAAGTTTTCCATCATGTCATGTTTTCATGTGGAAATGAGGCAACATTGCACATATTTGGGACATTTAAATCTGAAAAATGGACAGAACCAGGTGTTAATTTTGTACAAATAATAGTTACAAAAACCTTTACAGAAGGGATTTTGGATTTCTTATTTAGTTTTTGAATAAATTAGATTTGACTGAAAAGTGTCCTAAAAATTCTAATTTCGCCTAATTTTTTATGTAAAACTTCAATAAATACATTTTTAGAATTAGATATCAAAAAATCCTTCTGTGCATTTCGTCAAAATCTTGAGTCTCAGATTGTACAGTTTGGTGTAGGAGCTACTTTAAGGCTGATCTTTATGTCTTTGTGGGAGAAAAATGCATTTTAAGTAAACAGCCTTTGAAGTTACAATGTCGCAGAGAAATCTATGGATGAAGTGGATTAAATGAAATAATAAAACATCTTTAAGAACAGATTGGACAAGTTTGTTGTTTCCACATGAAAGCTGATATGTGAGAGAGCAAACTGACCAAAAAACTGAAAACAATGAGTTTTGCCTGTAGTGTCTCGCCTTAAAGCTGGGTACCTGATTTTCACACTGCGGAAGTAGATTTTTTTTACCCTATCTTCCTTGTCCCTCGCATTCACAAACCGTTAAAATTTACATGCATTACGTTATTGGTCCTGTGCACAGCTTTAATACAGATTTTTTTAGACAGTCAAGTAAAACTGGGGAGGATCACCCAAGCACAACCAATCAGAGCGCTGCTTTACTGCTGCTGCTGCTGCTTGACTGACTGTCTTTGGTTTGTGCATGAAATCATGAAGAAATATTATGAGCCTCTCTGAGAGCTCCTTTGAGATGCCACTTTTTGTCATGTTTTTGTAGTGTTTTTGTCACTTGTGTTTTTCTCCCTTTTAGATGCGTTAATTGTATATTGTCACGTTTTTTGGTCACTTTTAATAATCTCCCGTTCCTTGCTCTTACAAACCGATAAAAATTCACATTTTTTGGTCTGTGCACAGCTTTAATACAGCTTTTTTTTAGACAGTAGTCCTAGAGGACAGTGGACCACCCAAGCACAGCCAATCAGAGCACTGCTTTTAGCTCCTACTTTATGTCAAAATACTTATTCTTCTCATTATTATTATTAGATGCAGACAGCACACAGAGATCTAATTTTGTCATAATATACTGCTTTATGAGAGACTCTTTGGTGGAAAACACAAAATGTACAAATTTACACCCAAACCCAGAGGTGGGTGGTACTTTTTTAAGAAATTATACGTCAATACAATTCAGTAGGAGTACAATACCTTTACTCCTACTTGATTAATATTTTTTATTGAAGTAACAGTTACTGCTTTGGTTCCTTTTTCCTCTGTGAGTAAATCTATAAGTGACAAAAGCTTTATGTTGATGATATGAAATGATTTAAACATTTATATGAAACAAGATAATCGATAAACTGCAGTGACTCAGACAAAGCAAAACTTACTTCAAAAACACAGGAAACATGTACAGTCACCGTTTTTGATTAAAAAAAAATCTATTTTGTCCGCAAAATTCTCCTTTGCGACATCAGCTCACATTCATCTGGGTCAATCTGATATTTACAAGCATTTTGTGTTCTGAACATCAATAAATTGAAAAAAAAAAATAGACGCTAGATTAAGCAATTATCAAAATAATCCTGACAATCCAACAGAAATGTCGTAGACGAGATTTGAGAGGTGTTCTCTGGACACTTTTAAAAATCAAGCCCCGCCCCCTGGCAGGAGTTTCACTGTCACTCAAAAATTTTTTGAATTATTTTGAATTTCAGTCACTGAATTTTCATTGCGTTTTTCTCAGTTTTAAATGTTTACAATTTTCAATGCACAGATTTTCAAGCCCTCAAATTTAACAGCTTGAATTCAAAGTGCAAAATTCACAGTAAATTTATCAAAGTCAAGCGAGCGACTGATCCAAACGAGTGAATCTTAACATCTGCAATCTCTTCAATTTTTTTCTCTCTCAATTTAAAGTGCTGAATTTTTGAAGAATTGAAAATGTATGTATTAAATACAAGAGTCAAAAATTCAAATTTACAAATTCGCCAGTGTTAAACAAATTAAAATCGGATGATCCTCCCCGTTAGCAGAACAATCCAGCTAAACAAAGTACACGACCGACTCCAAACGAAGCAGCATGACACAAAAGCTCACTCCTGCTGTTGCCCCCCGCTGCGTCGCCAACACTTTCGCTGCAGTGAGGTGACGGATCTGTTTTCTGGGCGTCTGTGTGGATTACGTGGTGAGTGACGGCTAACCAAAGGGCTGCCTCTGCTCCCGTGTGTTTGTGATGTGCAGACACGGTGTTCGACATGCTGAACAACGCCGCGCCGCTGCCTCCGGTCCGACGGCACGCAGACAACTCCAAAGGCTTCCGAGGCTGCCTGGAGCACGACCTGTTAGCCAGCAGCCCAGGTACAGCCCCCGCAACGCACTCAGCACCATCAAAACGCACGGAACATTTAACATTTTACTGAACATTTACTGAACATTTTGCCTGTTTGTCCCTAGTTAGACAGTTTGTGTGAAGTTTGTAATGTTACTTCCTGGTTGGAGCTACTGTGTGTCCAAGTTATTTCTCTTTTGCGTTAAAAAAGTTAGTCTTAAAGTCTATACGACAGTTTAGACGGCACATTTCACTAAAACGTAGTGAAAAATATTTAAGATTTTACTAAACATTTTGCCTATTTGTAAAGTTTATAATGTTACTTCCTGGTTGAACATGAGCAGCAAATATTACATATTTAGCGGTAATTCCACAACTGTTACCTAGCAACCAGACAGTAAACAAGGGCCAAAATCCACATAAATTACAAAATAGTTATGATTTGACCAATAATAATAGCTGATAAAACCTTTATTTTGTTGAATGATAGTGTTGAACTGTCAAAAAATTAGTGTCAGTTGTGTGTAAATTGTCCCTGTATTTACAATGGCATGTCGCTTTTTGATGACATCAGAGAGAGGGATTCCTTTTTAGAACTCTTGTTTAGAACTTCCTGCCATTTAAAACTTTGATTTTTCTAAATTTCTTCACAAACTGCAACTTCACAGATGCAAAGCTATAATAAATAATTGTCACAGGTGCCCTCCCACCAAACTAAATCAGAATTACAACATTTTGAGAACCTTCATATTGACTTAGAGATATAGAAGTCAGAAACATATTTCCAATAAAGTTAATATTGTAAATGCACTTGTTTTAAAGGACATCTTACGCAAAATTGACTGTATTTGAGCTTTTAACATTGTTTGGTCATCAAAAAAACACCCTGAGTTGCATTTAGCTTGATTCACGCCAAAATCCTCTCCCTTCTGAACGTCAAAAACTCTCCCTCGATGAGTGACATTTTTCCAATGTTTGATGAATATTTTGACATCACTTATCTGAGAATCTTCTGCTGTTTTAAGTCCTGAAATCACCACTGACATTTTTGTCATTTCT
The DNA here is from genome assembly GCA_019453435.1 of Rhinogobius similis. NCBI lineage: Eukaryota > Metazoa > Chordata > Actinopteri > Gobiiformes > Gobiidae > Rhinogobius > Rhinogobius similis. Next base: position 1,567,537 of record CM033621.1, read on the forward strand.
GCCTCTAAACCTGATCACTGTTTTTTATAATTTTATCATTTTGACTTTATTCAGTGTATTAATACCTGTTGAATAGTTTTACACTGTCACAAGCAGCCATTTGGAGAAAAATACAAAATGCACAGTAGAAAAGTGATATTCATATAACGCAACTTAAAGCAACAAAAGCGCAACTAAAAGTGAGTGAAATGCGACTTAAAAGGAACAAAAAACAACTTAAAGCAACAACAACGCTATACAACTAACAACTAAACGCTAAAGAAAAAAAACAACTAAAAGCGACAAATGCAACTCTAAGCAATAAAATATCGTATTGGATGGCAGAAAAACAATGTCTTGTGAATCGTGATGCATCGTAAGCTGAGGTTAGTTCAAATCGAATCGTTGGTTGTGACAAATGCATCTTAAATAATTTGGATCACAGCGAGTATCGAGGTGCACATCGTACTGGACAGAGATCTGAGGTTCTAGTCACAAAATTACAAAGTCTCTGAAAACATACTATATAAAACAAATGCGTTACTTATTATTATTAGTTTTCCTTGATTAAACAACAACTTTTTGAACAAAAAATATACATAAACCTGTTCCATTTGTCCCGGACAGCTCTGATTCCGACCCAATGAACATCTGAATTATAGAGTGCACTGTATGTTCCCTTTGAAGCGGGTTAATGAATGGATTTTACCGTCACATTTGAAATCGGTGCACAAATTGAAGGTCGGCGAGAAGATTGCGCCTTTGAAAGTGAAATTGGCCTTGAACACTTCGGTACAACAAAAGGACTGAAAAAAAATGAGTCTATTGTGCAAAAGGCAGGGAGCTCATTCAGCCGCGGAACATGGCATGATGACTTTTGCAAATGTGTTTTTCGGGTCACAGATTAGTTCATTGGTACTTTTTGATGCGTTTAGAAAGTATTTGCTGTCAGGTCGAAAAAAAGGTCTAAAGGTTTTTTGCCAGATTCTAAGTATTCGCTTCCTCCCACTCGTTTTGTGCGCACAACACATTACATTTGTGCGTCCTTGTAGAAGATATTTATCCTTAATCTGTTGTATTTACAATTTATGAATGCAATTAGCAATGTGCAATAATTTTATCCACAAGCAACAAAATATCCTGGTTCATTCTGCATCATAACTGTTAACTGTGTAGTTTAGATGTGTTAAAACATGCTCTGAAACAACTAAAAGCAACAAAAACGTAACTGAAAGTGACTAAAATGTGACAAAAAGCAACTAAACCACAACTAAAAGCAACAAAAATGCAACTAATGGCAACAAAAACGCAACTAAAAGTGACTAAAATGCAACTTAGAGGGGAAAAAAATAACTAAAACAACTAACTAAAAGCAACTAAAACGTGACTAAAAGGTGACCAAACGCTACAAAAAGTGACAAAAACGCGTCTAAAAGCAACAGAAACGCCTCTAAAAAAAGTGACAAAAATGCAACTTAAAGCTACACAATTGAGTCTAAAACCAACAAAAATGTGGAAAAAAAGAGACTGAAAAGATTCTTCTTTTTATCAGTTTGTCAGTTCATATTGCAGTCTTTTTGTCAATCCTTCTGATTGTGTTTGAAACATAATACAATTCTGTTCAAAGTTTAATAAAACAATTTTTTATAATTGCAAATCTAATCGCAGTCAATCTATATGAAGTTTCGCAGGTTTTTCTAATTATGACTTTTATGACGTTTGGTGGGAGGGCACCTGTGGTAAATATGTATTATAATTTTACATTCGTGAAGTTGCCGTTTGTGAAGAAGCTTTGAAAAATAAAAGCTAAAACATAACAGGATGTAGTGCTGAATTTTAAAACTGGATACAGGGACAATTTACAACAACACATTTTTCTGACAGTTTTAACCATCATTCAACAAAATAAAGGTGCAATCAGGGATTATTTAATGTCAATTCCTAACCATTTTGTAATTTATAAGGATTTTGTCTCTTGTTTACAGTCTATATTATATATATTATATATATATATATATTATTAATAATGTCATATTTGGGCTCATGTTCTACCAGGAAGTAACATTTTAACCCCTTAAACTTGAGGGCTATTTTTTCCTAAAACACTTGACTAAAATGAGTCCCAATTCAAACTGAAGCTGTTGGAGTTTAACCAAATGTCTGGACTCTTTGTGAAGTTGAGACTTCTTAAATGAAGAGGTAAAGCTGGAGTCTGTAACAGGGCCTGATCGGGCATTTGTTGGGTTTTGACTTTTCCTCTTTTAAAGCTGAAGCAAATTTGACTAAAATGTTGTTTTAGGGGCTTAATAATATATAAGTCCAGGCAGAATCCATATTAAAGGACACATATTCTGCTACAGTGACTTTTTTGAGCTTTAAACCATGTTTATTAGAAAATCCTCTCCCTCCAAGCGTCAAAAACACTTCCTGCTGAACTCCCAGGATTTTCTAACATATTTTCAGATCATCTATGTCACTTATCCGAGAATGTTCCGCTGTTTTACGTTTTAAATCATCGCTAAACTGGTTCTGAGCATTTCTGCCTCTAAACACGATAACTGCTGCAGCAAATCCGCATCATAACGTCTTTTCAGCGCTAACTTTACTAGATTGTATATAGCGCTGGCGCCATCTGCCGGCTTGATGCACTCAGTAAGTGTCATTTCAGAGTGACTGATAACGCACAGAATTAAACTTTTTTTTGTTTTAAAACATGAGTTGTCAAATTTAAGACACTCAAGCACATGTTTAAAGGCTAACAGCAATATGAAAAATGCACAATATTTTTCCTATAAATCCCTATTGAATTTTTTTGGGGGGGGGGTTTTGCGTCTTGTTTTTTGGTTTATATTTCTTGTTTTAGTAATTGCTGTCTGTCACTCGCGCAGATAAAACGCCTGAGGAGCTGTTCACAAAGTGGAGCGGGTGCAATGCTATTTTCTATTTTGGTTTGAATCAAAGTCAGAAAGTCTGGGCCACATTATGCGACACATGACAACTGTTGACTTAAGCGCGTGCGACTTCTCTCTGGCTGAGGCTGAAAAGAGAGTCTGCTTACAGTTTGAGTCGTCTGTCGGGCATTAAATATATTCTTTGTGTACATTTAATAAATCACACTGAGACTAAACATAAAACATGGCATCTACTGTTTTCGGGAGAGACTCAGAAGTGCAGCGCTGAACAAAAAGTCTTTGACGAAACCCGAACTGCCCAAAGACATGGCTTCAATAAAAGGGGAAATCCAAGCACAAAGCGAGACTAAAACTGACAAAAGTAAGTGATAGCAGTAAATACGGCTCAAACAGGATCAGACAATTACAAATCTAGAACTGCTGTAAACAAGCAGGGACTAATGCAGGGACTAGAGCAGGGATTAAAGCAGGGACTAAAGCAAGGACTAAAGCAAAGACTAATGCAGGACTAAAGCAGGGACTAAAGCAAGGACTAGAGCAGGGACTAAAGCAAGGACTAAAGCATGGACTAAAGCAGGGACTAAAGCAAGGACTAGAGCAGGGACTAAAGCAAGGACTAAAGCAGGGACTAGAGCAGGGACTAGAGCAGGGACTAAAGCAAGGACTAAAGCAGGGACTAGAGCAGGGACTAAAGCAGTGACAAATGCAGGGACTAAAGCAAGGACTAAAGCAAGGACTAGAGCAGGGACTAAAGCAAGGACTGAAGCAAGGACTGTAAGGACTAAAGCGGGGACTAAAGCAGGGACTAAAGCAAGGACTGTAAGGACTAAAGCGGGGACTGAAGCGGGGACTAAAGCAGGGACTAAAGCAAGGACTAAAGCAAGGACTAAAGCAGGGACTAAAGCAGGACTAAAGCAAGGACTAGAGCAAGGACTAAAGCAGGGACTAAAGCTGGGACTAAAGCAGGGACTGACTAAAGCAAGGACTAAAGCAAGGACTAAAGCAAGGACTACTGCTAAAGCAGGACTAATGCAGGGACTAATGCAGGGACTAAAGCAAGGACTGAAGCGGGGACTGAAACGGGGACTAAAGCGGGGACTAAAGCAGGGACTAAAGCAGGAACTAAAGCAGGAACTAAAGCAGGGACTAAAGCAGGACTGAAGCAGGACTAAAGCAAGGACTAAAGCAAGGACTAAAGCAAGGACTAAAGCAGGGACTAAAGCAGGACCTGAAGCAGGGACTAAAGCAGGGACTAAAGCAGGACCTAAAGCAGGGACTAAAGCAGGGACTAAAGCAAGGACTGAGCGCGGGGACTGAAAGCGGGGACTAAGCGGGGGACAGCGGGGACTAAAGCAGGGACTAAAGCAGGGACTAAAGCAGGGACTAAAGCAGGGACTAAAGCAGGGACTAAAGCAGGACTAAAGCAAGGACTAAAGCAGGGACTAAAGCAGGACTAAAGCAAGGACTAAAGCAAGGACTAAAGCAGGGACTAAAGCGGGGACTAAAGCAAGGACTAAAGCAGGACTAGAGCAGGGACTAAAGCAGGGACTAAAGCAGGGTCTAAAGCAGGACTAAAGCAAGGACTGAAGCAGTGACTAAAGCGGGGACTAAAGCGGGGACTAAAGTAAGGACTAAAGCAGGACTAGAGCAGGGACTAAAGCAAGGACTAAAGCAAGGACTAAAGCAAGGACTAAAGCAAGGACTGAAGCAGTGACTAAAGCGGGGACTAAAGCAGTGACTAAAGCGGGGACTAAAGTAAGGACTAAACAGGGACTAAAGCAGGGACTAAAGCAGGGACTAAAGCAAGGACTAAAGCGGGTTTAAAGCAGGGACTAAAGCAGGGACTAAAGCAGGGACTAAAGCAAGGACTAAAGCAAGGACTAAAGCAGGGACTAAAGCAGGGACTAAAGCAGGACTAAAGCAGGGACTAAAGCAGGGACTAAAGCAGGGACTAAAGCAGGGACTAAAGCAGGGACTAAAGCGGGTTTAAAGCAAGGACTAAAGCAGGGACTAAAGCAGGGACTAAAGCAGGGACTAAAGCAGGGACTAAAGCAAGGACTAAAGCAGGGACTAAAGCAGGGACTAAAGCAGGGACTAAAGCAAGGACTAAAGCAGGACTAAAGCAAGGACTAAAGCGGGTTTAAAGCAGGGACTAAAGCAGGCACTAAAGCAAGGACTAAAGCAAGGACTAAAGCAAGGACTAAAGCAAGGACTAAAGCAGGGACTAAAGCAGGGACTAAAGCAGGGACTAAAGCAGGGACTAAAGCAAGGACTAAAGCAGGCACTAAAGCAGGCACTAAAGCAGGGACTAAAGCAAGGACTAAAGCAGGACTAGAGCAGGGACTAAAGCAAGGACTAAAGCAAGGACTAAAGCAAGGACTAAAGCAAGGACTAAAGCAAGGACTAAAGCAGGGACTAAAGCGGGGACTAAAGTAAGGACTAAAGCAGGGACTAGAGCAGGGACTAAAGCAAGGACTAAAGCATGGACTAGAGCAGGGACTAGAGCAGGGACTAGAGCAGTGACAAATGCAGGGACTAAAGCAAGGACTAGAGCAGGGACTAAAGCGGGGACTAAAGCAGGGATTAAAGCAGGGACTAAAGCAAGGACTAAAGCAAAGACTAATGCAGGACTAAAGCAGGGACTAAAGCAAGGACTAGAGCAGGGACTAAAGCAAGGACTAAAGCAGGGACTAGAGCAGGGACTAGAGCAGGGACTAAAGCAAGGACTAAAGCAGGGACTAGAGCAGGGCCTAAAGCAGTGACAAATGCAGGGACTAGAGCAGGGACTAGAGCAGGGACTAGAGCAAGGACTAGAGCAAGGACTAGAGCAAGGACTAAAGCAAGGACTAAAGCAAGGACTAAAGCAAGGACTAAAGCTGGGACTAAAGCAGGGACTAAAGCAGGGACTAAAGCAAGGACTGTAAGGACTAAAGCTGGGACTAAAGCAGGGACTAAAGCAGGGACTAAAGCAAGGACTGTAAGGACTAAAGCGGGGACTAAAGCAGGACTAATGCAGGACTAAAGCAAGGACTAAAGCGGGTTTAAAGCAGGGACTAAAGCAGGCACTAAAGCAAGGACTAAAGCAAGGACTGTAAGGACTAAAGCAGGACTAAAGCAGGACTAATGCAGGACTAAAGCAAGGACTGAAGCGGGGACTGAAGCGGGGACTAAAGCAGGGACTAAAGCAAGGACTAAAGCAAGGACTAATGCAGGGACTAAAGCAGGACTAAAGCAAGGACTAGAGCAAGGACTAAAGCAGGGACTAAAGCTGGGACTAAAGCAGGGACTGTAAGGACTAAAGCAGGACTAATGCAGGACTAAAGCAAGGACTGAAGCAGGGACTAATGCAGGGACTAAAGCAAGGACTGAAGCGGGGACTGAAACGGGGACTAAAGCGGGGACTAAAGCAGGGACTAAAGCAGGGACTAAAGCAGGAACTAAAGCAGGAACTAAAGCAGGGACTAAAGCAGGACTGAAGCAGGACTAAAGCAAGGACTAAAGCAAGGACTAAAGCAAGGACTAAAGCAAGGACTAAAGCAGGGACTAAAGCAGGGACTAAAGCAGGACCTGAAGCAGGGACTAAAGCAGGACTAAAGCAAGGACTAAAGCAAGGACTAAAGCAGGGACTAAAGCGGGGACTAAAGCAAGGACTAAAGCAGGACTAGAGCAGGGACTAAAGCAGGGACTAAAGCAGGGTCTAAAGCAGGACTAAAGCAAGGACTGAAGCAGTGACTAAAGCGGGGACTAAAGCAGTGACTAAAGCGGGGACTAAAGTAAGGACTAAACAGGGACTAAAGCAGGGACTAAAGCAGGACTAAAGCAAGGACTAAAGCGGGTTTAAAGCAGGGACTAAAGCAGGCACTAAAGCAAGGACTAAAGCAGGGACTAAAGCAGGGACTAAAGCAGGGACTAAAGCAGGGACTAAAGCAGGGACTAAAGCAGGCACTAAAGCAGGGACTAAAGCAGGGACTAAAGCAAGGACTAAAGCAGGACTAAAGCAAGGACTAAAGCAGGGACTAAAGCAGGGACTAAAGCAGGGACTAAAGCAGGCACTAAAGCAGGGACTAAAGCAAGGACTAAAGCAGGACTAGAGCAGGGACTAAAGCAAGGACTAAAGCAAGGACTAAAGCAAGGACTAAAGCAGGGACTAAAGCGGGGACTAAAGTAAGGACTAAAGCAGGGACTAAAGCAGGGACTAAAGCAGGACTAAAGCAAGGACTAAAGCGGGTTTAAAGCAGGGACTAAAGCAGGCACTAAAGCAAGGACTAAAGCAAGGACTAAAGCAAGGACTAAAGCAGGGACTAAAGCAGGGACTAAAGCAGGGACTAAAGCAAGGACTAAAGCAAGGACTAAAGCAAGGACTAAAGCTGGGACTAAAGCAGGGACTAAAGCAAGGACTGTAAGGACTAAAGCGGGGACTAAAGCAGGACTAATGCAGGACTAAAGCAAGGACTAAAGCGGGTTTAAAGCAGGGACTAAAGCAGGCACTAAAGCAAGGACTAAAGCAAGGACTGTAAGGACTAAAGCAGGACTAAAGCAGGACTAATGCAGGACTAAAGCAAGGACTAAAGCAAGGACTGAAGCGGGGACTGAAGCGGGGACTAAAGCAGGGACTAAAGCAAGGACTAAAGCAAGGACTAATGCAGGGACTAAAGCAGGACTAAAGCAAGGACTAGAGCAAGGACTAAAGCAGGGACTAAAGCTGGGACTAAAGCAGGGACTGTAAGGACTAAAGCAGGACTAATGCAGGACTAAAGCAAGGACTGAAGCAGGGACTAATGCAGGGACTAAAGCAAGGACTGAAGCGGGGACTGAAACGGGGACTAAAGCGGGGACTAAAGCAGGGACTAAAGCAAGGACTAAAGCAGGGACTAAAGCAGGGACTAAAGCAGGGACTAAAGCAGGACTAAAGCAAGGACTAAAGCAAGGACTAAAGCAAGGACTAAAGCAAGGACTAAAGCAGGGACTAAAGCAGGGACTAAAGCAGGGACTAAAGCAGGACCTGAAGCAGGGACTAAAGCAGGGACTAAAGCGGGGACTAAAGCGGGGACTAAAGCGGGGACTAAAGCGGGGACTAAAGCGGGGACTAAAGCGGGGACTAAAGCGGGGACTAAAGCAGGGACTAAAGCAGGGACTAAAGCAGGGACTAAAGCAAGGACTAAAGCAGGACTAAAGCAGGACTAAAGCAGGACTAAAGCAAGGACTAAAGCAAGGACTAAAGCAGGGACTAAAGCAGGGACTAAAGCAGGGACTAAAGCAAGGACTAAAGCAGGGACTAAAGCAGGGACTAAAGCAGTGACAAATGCAGGGACTAAAGCGGGGACTAAAGCGGGGACTAGAGCAGGGACTAAAGCAGGGACTAGAGCAGGGACTAGAGCAGGGACTAGAGCAGGGACTAGAGCAGGGACTAGAGCAGGGACTAAAGCAAGGACTAAAGCAAGGACTAAAGCAAGGACTAAAGCAATGACTAAAGCTGGGACTAAAGCAGGGACTAAAGCAAGGACTGTAGGACTAAAGCGGGGACTAAAGCAGGACTAATGCAGGACTAAAGCAAGGACTAAAGCGGGTTTAAAGCAGGGACTAAAGCAGGCACTAAAGCAAGGACTAAAGCAAGGACTGTAAGGACTAAAGCAAGGACTAAAGCAAGGACTAAAGCAAGGACTAAAGCAGGGACTAAAGCAGGACTAAAGCAAGGACTAAAGCAAGGACTGAAGCAGTGACTAAAGCAAGGACTAAAGCAAGGACTGTAAGGACTAAAGCAGGACTAAAGCAGGACTAAAGCAAGGACTGAAGCAGGGACTAATGCAGGACTAAAGCAAGGACTAAAGCAGAGGGACTAAAGCAGGACTAAAGCAGGACTAAAGCAGGGACTAAAGCAGGACTAAAGCAAGGACTAAAGCAGGGACTAAAGCTGGGACTAAAGCGGGGACTAAAGCAGGGACTAAAGCAGGGACTAAAGCAGGGACTAAAGCAGGACTAAAGCAGGACTAAAGCAAGGACTAAAGCAGGGACTAAAGCAGGGACTAAAGCAAGGACTAAAGCAGGACTAAAGCAAGGACTAAAGCAAGGACTAAAGCACGGGACTAAAGCAGGACTAAAGCAGGGACTAAAGCAGGGACTAAAGCAGGGACTAAAGCAGGACTAAAGCAGGGACTAAAGCAGGGACTAAAGCAGGGACTAAAGCGGGGACTAAAGCAAGGACTAAAGCAGGACTAAAGCAGGGACTAAAGCAAGGACTAAGCAGGACTAATGCAGGACTAAAGCAAGGACTAAAGCAGGGACTAAAGCAAGGACTAAAGCAGGGACTAAAGCAGGGACTAAAGCAGGGACTAAAGCAGGGACTAAAGCAGGGACTAAAGCAGGACTAAAGCAAGGACTAAAGCGGGTTTAAAGCAGGGACTAAAGCAGGCACTAAAGCAAGGACTAAAGCAAGGACTAAAGCAGGGACTAAAGCAGGACTAAAGCAAGGACTAAAGCAGGGACTAAAGCAGGGACTAAAGCAGGGACTAAAGCAGGACTAAAGCAGGGACTAAAGCAGGGACTAAAGCAGGTAAAGCAGGACTAAAGCGGGGACTAAAGCAGGACTAAAGCAGGGACTAAAGCAGGGACTAAAGCAGGGACTAAAGCAGGACTAAAGCAAGGACTAAAGCAAGGACTAAAGCAGGGACTAAAGCGGGGACTAAAGTAAGGACTAAAGCAGGGACTAAAGCAGGGACTAAAGCAGGACTAAAGCAAGGACTAAAGCGGGTTTAAAGCAGGGACTAAAGCAGGCACTAAAGCAGGCACTAAAGCAGGGACTAAAGCAAGGACTAAAGCAGGACTAGAGCAGGGACTAAAGCAAGGACTAAAGCAAGGACTAAAGCAAGGACTAAAGCAGGGACTTAAGCGGGGACCAAAGTAAGGACTAAAGCAGGGACTAAAGCAGGGACTAAAGCAGGACTAAAGCAAGGACTAAAGCGGGTTTAAAGCAGGGACTAAAGCAGGCACTAAAGCAAGGACTAAAGCAAGGACTGTAAGGACTAAAGCAGGACTAAAGCAGGACTAATGCAGGACTAAAGCAAGGACTAAAGCAAGGACTGAAGCGGGGACTGAAGCGGGGACTAAAGCAGGGACTAAAGCAAGGACTAAAGCAAGGACTAATGCAGGGACTAAAGCAGGACTAAAGCAAGGACTAGAGCAAGGACTAAAGCAGGGACTAAAGCTGGGACTAAAGCAGGGACTGTAAGGACTAAAGCAGGACTAATGCAGGACTAAAGCAAGGACTGAAGCGGGGACTGAAACGGGGACTAAAGCGGGGACTAAAGCGGGGACTAAAGCAGGGACTAAAGCAAGGACTAAAGCAGGGACTAAAGCAGGGACTAAAGCAGGGACTAAAGCAGGACTGAAGCAGGACTAAAGCAAGGACTAAAGCAAGGACTAAAGCAAGGACTAAAGCAAGGACTAAAGCAGGGACTAAAGCAGGACTAAAGCAGGACTGAAGCAGGACTAAAGCAGACTGGGACTAAAGCGGGGACTAAAGCGACTAAAGCGGGGACTAAAGCGGGGACTAAAGCATGGACTAAAGCGGGGACTAAAGCGGGGACTAAAGCGGGGACTAAAGCAGGGACTAAAGCAAGGACTAAAGCATGGACTAATGCGGGTTTAAAGCAGGGACTAAAGCAGGCACTAAAGCAAGGACTAAAGCAAGGACTAAAGCAGGCACTAAAGCAAGGACTAAAGCAAGGACTGTAAGGACTAAAGCAGGGCTAATGCAGGACTAATGCAGGACTAATGCAGGACTAATGCAGGACTAAAGCGGGGACTAAAGCAGGACTAAAGCAAGGACTAAAGCAAGGACTAAAGCAGGTCTAAAGCAAGGACTAGAGCAGGGACTAAAGCAGGGACTAAAGCAGGGACTAAAGCAGGGACTAAAGCAGGGACTAAAGCGGGGACTAAAGCGGGGACTAAAGTAAGGACTAAAGCAGGGACTAAAGCAGGGACTAAAGCGGGGACTAAAGTAAGGACTAAAGCAGGGACTAAAGCAGGGACTAAAGCAGGGACTAAAGCAGGGACTAAAGCAGGGACTAAAGCAGGGACTAAAGCAGGGACTAAAGCAGGGACTAAAGCGGGGACTAAAGCGGGGACTAAAGCAAGGACTAGAGCAGGGACTAGAGCAGGGACTAAAGCAGGGACTAAAGCAGGGTCTAAAGCAGGACTAAAGCAAGGACTGAAGCAGTGACTAAAGCGGGGACTAAAGTAAGGACTAAAGCAAGGACTAAAGCAAGGACTAAAGCAGGGACTAAAGCAGGACTAAAGCAGGACTAAAGCAAGGACTGAAGCAGTGACTAAAGCGGGGACTAAAGCAGTGACTAAAGCGGGGACTAAAGTAAGGACTAAAGCAGGGACTAAAGCAGGGACTAAAGCAGGACTAAAGCAAGGACTAAAGCGGGTTTAAAGCAGGGACTAAAGCAGGACTAAAGCAGGACCTGAAGCAAGGACTAAAGCAAGGACTAAAGCAAGGACTAAAGCAAGGACTAAAGCAGGGACTAAAGCAGGGACTAAAGCAGGGACTAAAGCAGGGACTAAAGCAGGGACTAAAGCAGGGACTAAAGCAAGGACTAAAGCAGGCACTAAAGCAGGGACTAAAGCAGGGACTAAAGCGGGTTTAAAGCAGGGACTAAAGCAGGCACTAAAGCAAGGACTAAAGCAAGGACTAAAGCAGGCACTAAAGCAGGGACTAAAGCAGGGACTAAAGCAGGGACTAAAGCAGGGACTAAAGCAAGGACTAAAGCAGGCACTAAAGCAGGCACTAAAGCAGGGACTAAAGCAAGGACTAAAGCAGGACTAGAGCAGGGACTAAAGCAGGGTCTAAAGCAGGACTAAAGCAGTGACTAAAGCGGGGACTAAAGCGGGGACTAAAGCGGGGACTAAAGTAAGGACTAAAGCAGGACTAGAGCAGGGACTAAAGCAAGGACTGTAAGGACTAAAGCAGGGTCTAAAGCAGGACTAAAGCAAGGACTGAAGCAGTGACTAAAGCGGGGACTAAAGTAAGGACTAAAGCAGGACTAGAGCAGGGACTAAAGCAAGGACTGTAAGGACTAAAGCAGGACTAAAGCAAGGACTGAAGCAGTGACTAAAGCGGGGACTAAAGCAGGGACTAAAGCGGGGACTAAAGTAAGGACTAAAGCAGGGACTAAAGCAGGGACTAAAGCAGGACTAAAGCAAGGACTAAAGCGGGTTTAAAGCAGGGACTAAAGCAGGGACTAAAGCAGGGACTAAAGCAGGGACTAAAGCAGGACTAAAGCAAGGACTAAAGCAAGGACTGTAAGGACTAAAGCAGGACTAATGCAGGACTAATGCAGGACTAAAGCAAGGACTAAAGCAAGGACTAAAGCAGGCACTAAAGCAAGGACTAAAGCAAGGACTGTAAGGACTAAAGCAGGACTAATGCAGGACTAATGCAGGACTAAAGCAAGGACTAAAGCGGGGACTAAAGCGGGACTAAAGCAAGGACTAAAGCAAGGACTAAAGCAAGGACTAAAGCAGGTCTAAAGCAAGGACTAGAGCAGGGACTAAAGCAGGGACTAAAGCAGGGACTAAAGTAAGGACTAAAGCAGGGACTAAAGCAGGGACTAAAGCAGGGACTAAAGCAGGGACTAAAGCGGGTTTAAAGCAGGGACTAAAGCAGGCACTAAAGCAAGGACTAAAGCAGGCACTAAAGCAAGGACTAAAGCAAGGACTAAAGCAAGGACTAAAGCAGGCACTAAAGCAAGGACTAAAGCAGGGACTAAAGCAGGGACTAAAGCGGGGACTAAAGCGGGGACTAAAGCGGGGACTAAAGCGGGGACTAAAGCAGGACTAAAGCAAGGACTAAAGCAAGGACTAAAGCAGGGACTAAAGCAGGGACTAAAGCGGGGACTAAAGCGGGGACTAAAGCAAGGACTAAAGCAGGTCTAAAGCAGGACTAAAGCAAGGACTAAAGCAAGGACTAAAGCAGGGACTAAAGCAGGGACTAAAGCAGGGACTAAAGCTGGGACTAAAGCTGGGACTAAAGCAGGGACTAAAGCAGGGACTAAAGCGGGGACTAAAGCGGGGACTAAAGCGGGGACTAAAGCGGGGACTAAAGCAGGGACTAAAGCAGGCACTAAAGCAGGCACTAAAGCAAGGACTAAAGCAGGCACTAAAGCAAGGACTAAAGCAAGGACTAAAGCAGGCACTAAAGCAAGGACTAAAGCAAGGACTAAAGCAAGGACTAAAGCAGGGACTAAAGCGGGGACTAAAGCAAGGACTAAAGCAAGGACTAAAGCAAGGACTAAAGCAAGGACTAAAGCAGGGACTAAAGCAGGGACTAAAGCGGGGACTAAAGCGGGGACTAAAGCGGGGACTAAAGCGGGGACTAAAGCAGGACTAAAGCAAGGACTAAAGCAGGTCTAAAGCAGGACTAAAGCAAGGACTAGAGCAAGGACTAAAGCAGGGACTAAAGCTGGGACTAAAGCAGGGACTAAAGCGGGGACTAAAGTAAGGACTAAAGCAGGGACTAAAGCGGGTTTAAAGCAAGGACTAAAGCAGGCACTAAAGCAAGGACTAAAGCAAGGACTAAAGCAAGGACTAAAGCAAGGACTAAAGCAAGGACTAAAGCAGGCACTAAAGCAAGGACTAAAGCAGGGACTAAAGCGGGGACTAAAGCGGGGACTAAAGCGGGGACTAAAGCAGGACTAAAGCAAGGACTAAAGCAGGTCTAAAGCAGGACTAAAGCTGGGACTAAAGCTGGGACTAAAGCGGGGACTAAAGTAAGGACTAAAGCAGGGACTAAAGCAGGGACTAAAGCAGGGACTAAAGCAGGGACTAAAGCAAGGACTAAAGCGGGTTTAAAGCAGGGACTAAAGCAAGGACTAAAGCAAGGACTAAAGCAAGGACTAAAGCAGGCACTAAAGCAGGGACTAAAGCAGGGACTAAAGCAGGGACTAAAGCAGGACTAAAGCAAGGACTAAAGCAAGGACTAAAGCGGGTTTAAAGCAGGGACTAAAGCAGGCACTAAAGCAAGGACTAAAGCAAGGACTAAAGCAAGGACTAAAGCAAGGACTAAAGCAAGGACTAAAGCAAGGACTAAAGCAAGGACTAAAGCAAGGACTGTAAGGACTAAAGCAGGACTAATGCAGGGACTAAAGCAGGGACTAAAGCGGGGACTAAAGCAGGACTAAAGCAAGGACTAATGCAGGGACTAATGCAGGGACTAAAGCGGGGACTAAAGCGGGGACTAAAGCAAGGACTAAAGCAGGTCTAAAGCAGGACTAGAGCAAGGACTAGAGCAAGGACTAAAGCAGGGACTAAAGCAGGGACTAAAGCAGGGACTAAAGCAGGGACTAAAGCAGGGACTAAAGCAGGGACTAAAGCAGGACTAAAGCAGGGACTAAAGCGGGGACTAAAGCAAGGACTAATGCAGGACTAAAGCAAGGACTAAAGCGGGTTTGAAGCAGGGACTAAAGCAGGCACTAAAGCAAGGACTAAAGCAGGCACTAAAGCAAGGACTAAAGCAGGCACTAAAGCAAGGACTAAAGCAAGGACTAAAGCAAGGACTAAAGCAGGGACTAAAGCGGGGACTAAAGCGGGGACTAAAGCGGGGACTAAAGCGGGGACTAAAGCGGGGACTAAAGCGGGGACTAAAGCGGGGACTAAAGCGGGGACTAAAGCGGGTTTAAAGCAGGGACTAAAGCAGGCACTAAAGCAAGGACTAAAGCAGGCACTAAAGCAGGCACTAAAGCAGGGACTAAAGCAGGGACTAAAGCAGGCACTAAAGCAGGCACTAAAGCAGGCACTAAAGCAGGGACTAAAGCAGGGACTAAAGCAGGGACTAAAGCAGGGACTAAAGCGGGTTTAAAGCAGGGACTAAAGCAGGCACTAAAGCAGGCACTAAAGCAAGGACTAAAGCAGGGACTAAAGCAGGGACTAAAGCAGGCACTAAAGCAAGGACTAAAGCAGGGACTAAAGCAGGGACTAAAGCAGGGACTAAAGCGGGGACTAAAGCGGGGACTAAAGCGGGGACTAAAGCAGGGACTAAAGCGGGGACTAAAGCAGGGACTAAAGCAGGGACTAAAGCAGGGACTAAAGCAGGACTAAAGCAGGGACTAAAGCAGGGACTAAAGCAGGGACTAAAGCAGGCACTAAAGCAAGGACTGAAGCAGTGACTAAAGCGGGGACTAAAGCGGGGACTAAAGTAAGGACTAAAGCAGGACTAGAGCAGGGACTAAAGCAAGGACTAAAGCAGGACTAAAGCAGGACTAAAGCAAGGACTGAAGCAGTGACTAAAGCGGGGACTAAAGCAGGGACTAAAGCGGGGACTTAAGTAAGGACTAAAGCAGGGACTAAAGCAGGGACTAAAGCAAGGACTAAAGCGGGTTTAAAGCAGGGACTAAAGCAGGCACTAAAGCAAGGACTAAAGCAAGGACTAAAGCAGGACTAAAGCAAGGACTAAAGCGGGTTTAAAGCAGGGACTAAAGCAGGCACTAAAGCAAGGACTAAAGCAAGGACTAAAGCAGGCACTAAAGCAAGGACTAAAGCAGGCACTAAAGCAGGCACTAAAGCAGGGACTAAAGCAGGGACTAAAGCGGGTTTAAAGCAGGGACTAAAGCAGGCACTAAAGCAAGGACTAAAGCAGGCACTAAAGCAAGGACTAAAGCAGGGACTAAAGCAGGGACTAAAGCAGGGACTAAAGCAGGGACTAAAGCAGGACTAATGCAGGGACTAATGCAGGGACTAAAGCGGGGACTAAAGCGGGGACTAAAGCAGGACTAAAGCAAGGACTAAAGCGGGTTTAAAGCAGGGACTAAAGCAGGCACTAATGCAGGGACTAAAGCAGGGACTAAAGCGGGTTTAAAGCAGGGACTAAAGCAGGCACTAAAGCAAGGACTAAAGCAAGGACTAAAGCAAGGACTAAAGCAGGGACTAAAGCAGGGACTAAAGCAGGGACTAAAGCAGGGACTAAAGCAGGACCTGAAGCAGGGACTAAAGCAGGACCTGAAGCAGGGACTAAAGCAAGGACTAAAGTAAGGACTAAAGCAGGACTAATGCAGGACTAAAGCAAGGACTAAAGCGGGTTTAAAGCAGGGACTAAAGCAGGCACTAAAGCAAGGACTAAAGCAAGGACTAAAGCAAGGACTAAAGCAGGGACTAAAGCAGGGACTAAAGCAGGGACTAAAGCAGGGACTAAAGCAAGGACTAAAGCAGGCACTAAAGCAGGCACTAAAGCAGGGACTAAAGCAGGGACTAAAGCAAGGACTAAAGCAGGACTAGAGCAGGGACTAAAGCAAGGACTAAAGCAAGGACTAAAGCAAGGACTAAAGCAGGGACTAAAGCGGGGACTAAAGTAAGGACTAAAGCAGGGACTAAAGCAGGGACTAAAGCAGGACTAAAGCAAGGACTAAAGCGGGTTTAAAGCAGGGACTAAAGCAGGCACTAAAGCAAGGACTAAAGCAAGGACTAAAGCAAGGACTAAAGCAGGGACTAAAGCAGGGACAAAAGCAAGGACTAAAGCAAGGACTAAAGCAAGGACTAAAGCAAGGACTAAAGCAAGGACTAAAGCTGGGACTAAAGCAGGGACTAAAGCAGGGACTAAAGCAAGGACTGTAAGGACTAAAGCGGGGACTAAAGCAGGACTAATGCAGGACTAAAGCAAGGACTAAAGCGGGTTTAAAGCAGGGACTAAAGCAGGCACTAAAGCAAGGACTAAAGCAAGGACTGAAGCGGGGACTGAAGCGGGGACTAAAGCAGGGACTAAAGCAAGGACTAAAGCAGGGACTAAAGCTGGGACTAAAGCAGGGACTGTAAGGACTAAAGCAAGGACTGAAGCAGGGACTAATGCAGGGACTAAAGCAAGGACTGAAGCGGGGACTGAAACGGGGACTAAAGCGGGGACTAAAGCAGGGACTAAAGCAAGGACTAAAGCAGGGACTAAAGCAGGGACTAAAGCAGGGACTAAAGCAGGGACTAAAGCAGGACTAAAGCAAGGACTAAAGCAAGGACTAAAGCAAGGACTAAAGCAAGGACTAAAGCAAGGACTAAAGCAGGGACTAAAGCAGGGACTAAAGCAGGGACTAAAGCAGGGACTAAAGCAGGGACTAAAGCAGGACCTGAAGCAGGGACTAAAGCAGGGACTAAAGCAAGGACTGAAGCGGGGACTGAAGCGGGGACTAAAGCAGGGACTAAAGCAAGGACTAAAGCAAGGACTAATGCAGGGACTAAAGCAGGACTAAAGCAAGGACTAGAGCAAGGACTAAAGCAGGGACTAAAGCAGGGACTAAAGCAGGGACTGTAAGGACTAAAGCAGGACTAATGCAGGACTAAAGCAAGGACTGAAGCAGGGACTAATGCAGGGACTAAAGCAAGGACTGAAGCGGGGACTGAAACGGGGACTAAAGCGGGGACTAAAGCAGGGACTAAAGCAAGGACTAAAGCAGGGACTAAAGCGGGGACTAAAGCGGGGACTAAAGCGGGGACTAAAGCGGGGACTAAAGCGGGGACTAAAGCAAGGACTAAAGCAAGGACTAAAGCAAGGACTAAAGCAAGGACTAAAGCAGGGACTAAAGCAGGACTAAAGCAGGGACTAAAGCAGGACTAAAGCAGGGACTAAAGCAGGGACTAAAGCAAGGACTAAAGCGGGGACTAAAGCAAGGACTAAAGCAGGACTAGAGCAGGGACTAAAGCAGGGACTAAAGCAGGGTCTAAAGCAGGACTAAAGCAAGGACTGAAGCAGTGACTAAAGCGGGGACTAAAGCGGGGACTAAAGTAAGGACTAAAGCAGGACTAGAGCAGGGACTAAAGCAAGGACTGTAAGGACTAAAGCAGGACTAAAGCAAGGACTGAAACAGTGACTAAAGCGGGGACTAAAGCAGTGACTAAAGCGGGGACTAAAGTAAGGACTAAAGCAGGGACTAAAGCAGGGACTAAAGCAGGACTAAAGCAAGGACTAAAGCGGGTTTAAAGCAGGGACTAAAGCAGGCACTAAAGCAAGGACTAAAGCAAGGACTAAAGCAGGGACTAAAGCAGGGACTAAAGCAGGGACTAAAGCAGGGACTAAAGCAGGGACTAAAGCAAGGACTAAAGCAGGCACTAAAGCAGGGACTAAAGCAGGGACTAAAGCAAGGACTAAAGCAGGGACTAAAGCAAGGACTAAAGCAGGCACTAAAGCAGGGACTAAAGCAGGGTCTAAAGCAGGACTAAAGCAAGGACTGAAGCAGTGACTAAAGCGGGGACTAAAGCGGGGACTAAAGCGGGGACTAAAGCGGGGACTAAAGTAAGGACTAAAGCAGGACTAGAGCAGGGACTAAAGCAAGGACTGTAAGGACTAAAGCAGGGTCTAAAGCAAGGACTGAAGCAGTGACTAAAGCGGGGACTAAAGTAAGGACTAAAGCAGGGACTAAAGCAGGGACTAAAGCAAGGACTGAAGCAGTGACTAAAGCGGGGACTAAAGCAGGGACTAAAGCGGGGACTAAAGTAAGGACTAAAGCAGGACTAAAGCAAGGACTAAAGCGGGTTTAAAGCAGGGACTAAAGCAGGGACTAAAGCAGGGACTAAAGCAGGGACTAAAGCAAGGACTAAAGCAAGGACTAAAGCAGGCACTAAAGCAAGGACTAAAGCAAGGACTGTAAGGACTAATGCAGGACTAATGCAGGACTAAAGCAAGGACTAAAGCAAGGACTAAAGCAGGCACTAAAGCAAGGACTAAAGCAAGGACTGTAAGGACTAAAGCAGGGCTAATGCAGGACTAATGCAGGACTAATGCAGGACTAATGCAGGACTAAAGCAAGGACTAAAGCGGGGACTAAAGCAGGACTAAAGCAAGGACTAAAGCAAGGACTAAAGCAGGTCTAAAGCAAGGACTAAAGCAGGGACTAAAGCAGGGACTAAAGCAGGGACTAAAGCGGGGACTAAAGTAAGGACTAAAGCAGGGACTAAAGCAGGGACTAAAGCAGGGACTAAAGCGGGGACTAAAGTAAGGACTAAAGCAGGGACTAAAGCAGGGACTAAAGCGGGGACTAAAGTAAGGACTAAAGCAGGGACTAAAGCAAGGACTAAAGCAGGACTAGAGCAGGGACTAAAGCAGGGACTAAAGCAGGGTCTAAAGCAGGACTAAAGCAAGGACTGAAGCAAGGACTGAAGCAGTGACTAAAGCGGGGACTAAAGCGGGGACTAAAGTAAGGACTAAAGCAGGACTAGAGCAGGGACTAAAGCAAGGACTGTAAGGACTAAAGCAGGACTAAAGCAAGGACTGAAGCAGTGACTAAAGCGGGGACTAAAGCAGTGACTAAAGCGGGGACTAAAGTAAGGACTAAAGCAGGGACTAAAGCAGGGACTAAAGCAGGACTAAAGCAAGGACTAAAGCGGGTTTAAAGCAGGGACTAAAGCAGGCACTAAAGCAAGGACTAAAGCAAGGACTAAAGCAAGGACTAAAGCAGGGACTAAAGCAGGGACTAAAGCAGGGACTAAAGCAGGGACTAAAGCAGGGACTAAAGCAGGGACTAAAGCAAGGACTAAAGCAGGCACTAAAGCAGGGACTAAAGCAGGGACTAAAGCAAGGACTAAAGCAGGACTAAAGCAAGGACTAAAGCGGGTTTAAAGCAGGGACTAAAGCAGGCACTAAAGCAAGGACTAAAGCAAGGACTAAAGCAGGGACTAAAGCAGGGACTAAAGCAGGGACTAAAGCAGGGACTAAAGCAGGGACTAAAGCAAGGACTAAAGCAGGCACTAAAGCAGGGACTAAAGCAGGGACTAAAGCAAGGACTAAAGCAAGGACTAAAGCAGGGACTAAAGCAGGGACTAAAGCAGGGACTAAAGCAGGGACTAAAGCAGGGACTAAAGCAGGGACTAAAGCAGGACTAAAGCAGGCACTAAAGCAGGCACTAAAGCAGGGACTAAAGCAAGGACTAAAGCAGGACTAGAGCAGGGACTAAAGCAGGGACTAAAGCAGGGTCTAAAGCAGGACTAAAGCAAGGACTGAAGCAGTGACTAAAGCGGGGACTAAAGTAAGGACTAAAGCAGGACTAGAGCAGGGACTAAAGCAAGGACTGTAAGGACTAAAGCAGGGTCTAAAGCAGGACTAAAGCAAGGACTGAAGCAGTGACTAAAGCAGGGACTAAAGCAGGGACTAAAGCGGGGACTAAAGTAAGGACTAAAGCAGGGACTAAAGCAGGGACTAAAGCAGGGACTAAAGCAGGGACTAAAGCAGGACTAAAGCAGGGACTAAAGCAGGACAAAAGCACGGACAAAAGCAGGACTAAAGAAAGGACTAAAGCAGGACTAGAGCAGGGACTAAAGCAGGACTAATGCAGGACTAATGCAGGACTAAAGCAAGGACTGAAGCAGGGACTAATGCAGGGACTAAAGCAAGGACTGTAAGGACTAAAGCAGGACTAATGCAGGACTAATGCAGGACTAATGCAGGACTAAAGCAAGGACTAAAGCAAGGACTAAAGCAGGCACTAAAGCAAGGACTAAAGCAAGGACTGTAAGGACTAAAGCAGGACTAATGCAGGACTAATGCAGGACTAAAGCAAGGACTAAAGCGGGGACTAAAGCGGGGACTAAAGCGGGGACTAAAGCAGGACTAAAGCAAGGACTAAAGCAAGGACTAAAGCAGGTCTAAAGCAAGGACTAGAGCAGGGACTAAAGCAAGGACTAAAGCAAGGACTAAAGCAGGGACTAAAGCAGGGACTAAAGCAGGGACTAAAGCAGGGACTAAAGCAGGGACTAAAGCAAGGACTAAAGCAGGCACTAAAGCAGGGACTAAAGCAGGGACTAAAGCAAGGACTAAAGCAGGACTAAAGCAAGGACTAAAGCGGGTTTAAAGCAGGGACTAAAGCAGGCACTAAAGCAAGGACTAAAGCAAGGACTAAAGCAGGGACTAAAGCAGGGACTAAAGCAGGGACTAAAGCAGGGACTAAAGCAGGGACTAAAGCAAGGACTAAAGCAGGCACTAAAGCAGGCACTAAAGCAGGGACTAAAGCAAGGACTAAAGCAGGACTAGAGCAGGGACTAAAGCAGGGTCTAAAGCAGGACTAAAGCAGTGACTAAAGCGGGGACTAAAGCGGGGACTAAAGCGGGGACTAAAGTAAGGACTAAAGCAGGACTAGAGCAGGGACTAAAGCAAGGACTGTAAGGACTAAAGCAGGACTAAAGCAAGGACTGAAGCAGTGACTAAAGCGGGGACTAAAGCAGGGACTAAAGCGGGGACTAAAGTAAGGACTAAAGCAGGGACTAAAGCAGGGACTAAAGCAGGACTAAAGCAAGGACTAAAGCGGGTTTAAAGCAGGGACTAAAGCAGGGACTAAAGCAGGGACTAAAGCAGGGACTGTAAGGACTAAAGCAGGACTAATGCAGGACTAATGCAGGACTAAAGCAAGGACTGAAGCAGGGACTAATGCAGGGACTAAAGCAAGGACTGTAAGGACTAAATCAGGACTAATGCAGGACTAATGCAGGACTAAAGCAAGGACTAAAGCAAGGACTAAAGCAGGCACTAAAGCAAGGACTAAAGCAAGGACTGTAAGGACTAAAGCAGGACTAATGCAGGACTAAAGCAGGACTAATGCAGGACTAATGCAGGACTAAAGCAAGGACTAAAGCGGGGACTAAAGCGGGGACTAAAGCAGGACTAAAGCAAGGACTAAAGCAAGGACTAAAGCAAGGACTAAAGCAGGTCTAAAGCAAGGACTAGAGCAGGGACTAAAGCAGGGACTAAAGCACGGACTAAACTAATGACTAAAGCAGGGACTAAAGCAGGGACTAAAGCAGGGACTAAAGCGGGTTTAAAGCAGGGACTAAAGCAGGCACTAAAGCAAGGACTAAAGCAGGCACTAAAGCAAGGACTAAAGCAAGGACTAAAGCAAGGACTAAAGCAGGCACTAAAGCAAGGACTAAAGCAGGGACTAAAGCAGGGACTAAAGCGGGACTAAAGCGGACTAAAGCAGGGACTAAAGCGGGACTAAAGCAGGGACTAAAGCAGGACTAAAAAAGGACTAAAGCAAGGACTAAAGCAGGGACTAAAGCAGGGACTAAAGCGGGGACTAAAGAAAGTAATAAACCAGGACTAAAGCAGGACTAAAGCAAGGACTAGAGCAAGGACTAAAGCAGGGAATAAAGCAGGGACTAAAGCAGGACTAAAGCAGGGACTAAAGCTGGGACTAAAGCAGACTAAAGCGGGACTAAAGCAGGGACTAAAGAAAGGACTAAAGCAGGGACTAAAGCAAGGACTAAAGCAGGGACTAAAGCAGGCACTAAAGCAAGGACTAAAGCAGGCACTAAAGCAAGGACTAAAGCAAGGACTAAAGCAGGCACTAAAGCAAGGACTAAAGCAAGGACTAAAGCAGGGACTAAAGCAGGGACTAAAGCAGGGACTAAAGCAAGGACTAAAGCAAGGACTAAAGCAAGGACTAAAGCAGGGACTAAAGCAGGACTAAAGCAAGGACTAAAGCAGGGACTAAAGCGGGGACTAAAGCTAGTACTAAAGCAGGACTAAAGCAAGGACTAAAGCAGGTCTAAAGCAGGACTAAAGCAAGGACTAAAGCAAGGACTAAAGCAGGCACTAAAGCAAGGACTAAAGCAAGGACTAAAGCAGGGACTAAAGCAGGGACTAAAGCGGGGACTAAAGCGGGGACTAAAGCGGGGACTAAAGCGGGGACTAAAGCGGGGACTAAAGCGGGGACTAAAGCGGGTTTAAAGCAGGGACTAAAGCGGGTTTAAAGCAGGGACTAAAGCAGGCACTAAAGCAAGGACTAAAGCAGGGACTAAAGCAGGGACTAAAGCAGGGACTAAAGCAGGGACTAAAGCAGGGACTAAAGCAGGGACTAAAGCAGGGACTAAAGCAAGGACTAAAGCAGGACTAAAGCAGGGACTAAAGCAGGGACTAAAGCGGGTTTAAAGCAGGGACTAAAGCAGGCACTAAAGCAGGCACTAAAGCAGGGACTAAAGCAGGGACTAAAGCAGGGACTAAAGCAGGGACTAAAGCAGGGACTAAAGCAGGGACTAAAGCAGGCACTAAAGCAGGGACTAAAGTAAGGACTAAAGCAGGACTAGAGCAGGGACTAAAGCAAGGACTAAAGCAGGCACTAAAGCAAGGACTAAAGCAAGGACTAAAGCAAGGACTAAAGCAAGGACTAAAGCAAGGACTAAAGCAAGGACTAAAGCAGGGACTAAAGCAGGGACTAAAGCAGGGACTAAAGCGGGGACTAAAGCGGGGACTAAAGCGGGGACTAAAGCGGGGACTAAAGCGGGGACTAAAGCAGGGACTAAAGCGGGTTTAAAGCAGGGACTAAAGCAGGCACTAAAGCAAGGACTAAAGCAGGCACTAAAGCAAGGACTAAAGCAGGGACTAAAGCAGGACTAAAGCAGGCACTAAAGCAGGGACTAAAGCAGGGACTAAAGCAGGACTAAAGCAAGGACTGAAGCAGTGACTAAAGCAGGGACTAAAGCGGGGACTAAAGCGGGGACTAAAGCAGGACTAGAGCAGGGACTAAAGCAAGGACTGTAAGGACTAAAGCAGGACTAAAGCAGGGACTAAAGCAGGGACTAAAGCAGGGACTAAAGCGGGGACTAAAGCAAGGACTAAAGCAGGACTAATGCAGGACTAAAGCAAGGACTAAAGCGGGTTTAAAGCAGGGACTAAAGCAGGCACTAAAGCAAGGACTAAAGCAGGCACTAAAGCAAGGACTAAAGCAAGGACTAAAGCAAGGACTAAAGCAAGGACTAAAGCAGGGACTAAAGCAAGGACTAAAGCAAGGACTAAAGCAGGGACTAAAGCAGGGACTAAAGCAGGGACTAAAGCAGGGGACCAAAGCGGGGACTAAGCGGACTAAAGCAGGGACTAAAGCGGGTTTAAAGCAGAGGGACTAAAGCAGGCACTAAAGCAAGGACTAAAGCAGGGACTAAAGCAGGGACTAAAGCAGGGACTAAAGCAGGGACTAAAGCAGGGACTAAAGCAGGCACTAAAGCAGCGACTAAAGCAGGGACTAAAGCAGGGACTAAAGCAGGACTAAAGCAGGGACTAAAGCAGGGACTAAAGCGGGTTTAAAGCAGGGACTAAAGCAGGCACTAAAGCAGGCACTAAAGCAAGGACTAAAGCAGGGACTAAAGCAGGGACTAAAGCAGGGACTAAAGCAGGGACTAAAGCAGGGACTAAAGCAGGCACTAAAGCAGGGACTAAAGTAAGGACTAAAGCAGGACTAAAGCAGGGGACTAAAGCAAGTAAGGACTAAAGCAGGACTAAAGCAAGGACTAAAGCAAGGACTAAAGCAGGACTAAAGCAAGGACTAAAGCAAGGACTAAAGCATGGACTAAAGCAGGGACTAAAGCAGGGACTAAAGCAGGGACTAAAGCAGGGACTAAAGCGGGGACTAAAGCGGGGACTAAAGCGGGGACTAAAGCAGGGACTAAAGCAGGGACTAAAGCGGGTTTAAAGCAGGGACTAAAGCAGGCACTAAAGCAAGGACTAAAGCAGGCACTAAAGCAGGACTAAAGCAAGGACTAAAGCAGGACTAAAGCAGGACTAAAGCAGGCACTAAAGCAGGGACTAAAGCAGGGACTAAAGCGGGTTTAAAGCAGGGACTAAAGCAGGCACTAAAGCAGGCACTAAAGCAGGCACTAAAGCAAGGACTAAAGCAGGGACTAAAGCAGGACTAAAGCAGGACTAAAGCAGGGACTAAAGCAGGGACTAAAGCAGGGACTAAAGCAGGACTAGAGCAGGGACTAAAGCAGGACTAAAGCAAGGACTGAAGCAGGGACTAAAGCGGACTAAAGCGGGACTAAAGCGGGGACTAAAGCAGGACTAAAGCAGGGACTAAAGCAGGACTAAAGCAGGGACTAAAGCAGGACTAAAGCATGGACTAAAGCAGGGACTAAAGCAGGGACTAAAGCAGGCACTAAAGCAAGGACTAAAGCAAGGACTAAAGCAGGCACTAAAGCAAGGACTAAAGCAGGCACTAAAGCAGGCACTAAAGCAGGGACTAAAGCAGGGACTAAAGCAGGGACTAAAGCAGGCACTAAAGCAAGGACTAAAGCAGGCACTAAAGCAAGGACTAAAGCAAGGACTAAAGCAAGGACTAAAGCAGGCACTAAAGCAAGGACTAAAGCAAGGACTAAAGCAGGCACTAAAGCAAGGACTAAAGCAAGGACTAAAGCAAGGACTAAAGCAGGGACTAAAGCAGGGACTAAAGCAGGGACTAAAGCAGGACAGAAGCGGGGACTAAAGCAGGGACTAAAGCAGGACTAAAGCTTGGACTAAAGTAAGGACTAAAGCAGGGACTAAAGCAGGGACTAAAGCAGGGACTAAAGCAGGGACTAAAGCAGGGACTAAAGCAGGAACTAAACAAGGACTAATGCAGGACTAATGCAGGGTCTAAAGCAGGGACTAAAGCAGGGACTAAAGCAGGACTAAAGCAGGGACTAAATCAGGACTAAAGCATGGACTAAAGCGGGTTTAAAGCAGGGACTAAAGCAGGCACTAAAGCAAGGACTAAAGCAAGGACTAAAGCAAGGACTAAAGCAGGGACTAAAGCAGGGACTAAAGCAGGGACTAAAGCAGGGACTAAAAGGACTAAAGCAGGACTAAAGCAGGGACTAAAGCTGGGTCTAAAGCAGGACTATAGCAAGGACTGAAGCAGTGACTAAAGCAGGACTAAAGCGGGGACTAAAGCAAGGACTAAAGCGGGGACTAAAGCAAGGACTAAAGCAGGACTAAAGCAGGTCTAAAGCAAGGACTGTAAGGACTAAAGCAGGGTCTAAAGCAAGGACTGAAGCAGTGACTAAAGCGGGGACTAAAGTAAGGACTAAAGCAGGGACTAAAGCAGGGACTAAAGCAAGGACTAAAGCAAGGACTAAAGCGGGTTTAAAGCAGGGACTAAAGCAGGGACTAAAGCAAGGACTAAAGCAGGACATAAGCAAGGAATAAAGCAGAGGACTAATGCAAGGACTAAAGCAAGGACTAAAGCAGGCACTAAAGCAAGGACTAAAGCAAGGACTAAAGCAGGCACTAAAGCAAGGACTAAAGCAAGGACTGTAAGGACTAAAGCAGGACTAATGCAGGACTAAAGCAAGGACTAAAGCAAGGACTAAAGCAGGCACTAAAGCAAGGACTAAAGCAAGGACTGTAAGGACTAAAGCAGGGCTAAAGGACTAAAGCAGGACTAAAGCAGGACTAAAGCAGGACTAAAGCAAGACTAATGCAGGACTAATGCAGGACTAAAGCAAGGACTAAAGCAGGGACTAAAGCAGGACTAAAGCAAGGACTAAAGCAGGGACTAAAGCAGGGACTAAAGCAGGGACTAAAGCAGGACTAAAGCAGGGACTAAAGCAGGACTAAAGCAGGACTAAAGCAGGACTAAAGCAGGACTAAAGCAGGACTAAAGCAGGGACTAAAGCAGGGACTAAAGCAGGGACTAAACCAGGTCTAAAGCAGGTCTAAACCAGGACTAAAGCAGGACTAAACCAGGGACTAAAGCAGGGACTAAAGCAGGGTCTAAAGCAGGACTAAAGCAAGGACTGAAGCAAGGACTGAAGCAGTGACTAAAGCGGGACTAAAGCGACTAAAGTAAGGACTAAAGCAGGACTAGAGCAGGGACTAAAGCAAGGACTGTAAGGACTAAAGCAGGACTAAAGCAAGGACTGAAGCAGTGACTAAAGCAGGGACTAAAGCAAGGACTAAAGCAGGGACTAAAGTAAGGACTAAAGCAGGACTAAAGCAGGACTAAAGCAGGACTAAAGCAAGGACTAAAGCGGGTTTAAAGCAGGGACTAAAGCAGGCACTAAAGCAAGGACTAAAGCAAGGACTAAAGCAAGGACTAAAGCAGGACTAAAGCAGGGACTAAAGCAAGGACTAAAGCAGGGACTAAAGCAGGGACTAAAGCAAGGACTAAAGCAGGCACTAAAGCAGGCACTAAAGCAGGGACTAAAGCAGGGACTAAAGCAAGGACTAAAGCAGGACTAAAGCAAGGACTAAAGCGGGTTTAAAGCAGGGACTAAAGCAGGCACTAAAGCAAGGACTAAAGCAGGGACTAAAGCAAGGACTAAAGCAGGGACTAAAGCAGGGACTAAAGCAGGGACTAAAGCAGGGACTAAAGCAAGGACTAAAGCAGGCACTAAAGCAGGGACTAAAGCAGGGACTAAAGCAAGGACTAAAGCAAGGACTAAAGCAGGGACTAAAGCAGGACTAAAGCAGGACTAAAGCAGGGACTAAAGCAGGGACTAAAGCAGGACTAAAGCAAGGACTAAAGCCGGCACTAAAGCAGGCACTAAAGCAGGCACTAAAGCAGGGACTAAAGCAAGGACTAAAGCAGGACTAGAGCAGGGACTAAAGCAGGGTCTAAAGCAGGGTCTAAAGCAGGACTAAAGCAAGGACTGAAGCAGTGACTAAAGCGGGGACTAAAGTAAGGACTAAAGCAGGACTAGAGCAGGGACTAAAGCAAGGACTGTAAGGACTAAAGCAGGGTCTAAAGCAGGACTAAAGCAAGGACTGAAGCCTAAGGACTAATGCAGGACTAAAGCAAGGACTGAAGCAAGGACTAAAGCAGGGACTAAAGCAGGGACTAAAGCAGGGACTAAAGCAGGGACTAAAGCAGGACTAAAGCAGGGACTAAAGCAGGACTAAAGCAGGGACTAAAGCAGGACTAAAGCAAGGACTAAAGCAAGGACTGTAAGGACTAAAGCAGGACTAATGCAGGACTAATGCAGGACTAAAGCAAGGACTGAAGCAGGGACTAATGCAGGGACTAAAGCAAGGACTGTAAGGACTAAAGCAGGACTAATGCAGGACTAATGCAGGACTAATGCAGGACTAAAGCAAGGACTAAAGCAAGGACTAAAGCAGGCACTAAAGCAAGGACTAAAGCAAGGACTGTAAGGACTAAAGCAGGACTAATGCAGGACTAATGCAGGACTAAAGCAAGGACTAAAGCGGGGACTAAAGCGGGGACTAAAGCGGGGACTAAAGCAGGACTAAAGCAAGGACTAAAGCAAGGACTAAAGCAGGTCTAAAGCAAGGACTAGAGCAGGGACTAAAGCAAGGACTAAAGCAAGGACTAAAGCAGGGACTAAAGCAGGGACTAAAGCAAGGACTAAAGCAGGGACTAAAGCAGGGACTAAAGCAAGGACTAAAGCAGGCACTAAAGGAGGGACTAAAGCGGGGACTAAAGCAAGGACTAAAGCAGGACTAAAGCAAGGACTAAAGCGGGTTTAAAGCAGGGACTAAAGCAGGCACTAAAGCAGGCACTAAAGCAGGCACTAAAGCAGGACTAAAGCAGGGACTAAAGCAGGGACTAAAGCAGGGACTAAAGCAGGGACTAAAGCAGGGACTAAAGCAGGCACTAAAGCAGGCACTAAAGCAGGGACTAAAGCAAGGACTAAAGCAGGACTAGAGCAGGGACTAAAGCAGGGTCTAAAGCAGGACTAAAGCAGTGACTAAAGCGGGGACTAAAGCAGGGACTAAAGCAGGGACTAAAGTACGGAGTAATGCAGGACTAGAGCAGGGACTAAAGCAAGGACTGTAAGGACTAAAGCAGGACTAAAGCAAGGACTGAAGCAGTGACTAAAGCAGGGACTAAAGCATGGACTAAAGCGGACTAAAGCAAGGACTAAAGCAGGGACTAAAGCAAGGACTAAAGCAGGACTAAAGCAAGGACTAAAGCGGGTTTAAAGCAGGGACTAAAGCAGGGACTAAAGCAGGGACTAAAGCAGGGACTGTAAGGACTAAAGCAGGACTAATGCAGGACTCATGCAGGAAACAAGCAAGGACTGAATCAGGGACTAAAGAAGGGAAAAAAGCAAGGACTGTAAGGACTAAATCAGGACTAAATGCAGGACTAATGCAGGACTAAAGCAAGGACTAAAGCAAGGACTAAAGCAGGCACTAAAGCAAGGACTAAAGCAAGGACTGTAAGGACTAAAGCAGGACTAATGCAGGACTAATGCAGGACTAAATGCAGGACTAAAGCAGGACTAAAGCAAGGACTAAAGCGGGGACTAAAGCGGGGACTAAAGCAGGACAAAAGCAAGGACTAAAGCAAGGACTAAAGCAAGGACTAAAGCAGGTCTAAAGCAAGGACTAGAGCAGGGACTAAAGCAGGGACTAAAGCAGGGACTAAAGAAAGCACTAAAGCAGGGACTAAAGAAGGGACAAAAGCAGGGACTCAAGCGGGATTAAAGCAGGGACTAAAGCAGGCACTAAAGCAAGGACTAAAGCAGGCACTAAAGCAAGGACTAAAGCAAGGACTAAAGCAAGGACTAAAGCAGGCACTAAAGCAAGGACTAAAGCAGGGACTAAAGCAGGACTAGAGCAGGGACTAAAGCAAGGACTGTAAGGACTAAAGCAGGGTCTAAAGCAAGGACTAAAGCAGGGACTAAAGCAGGACTAAAGCAAGGACTAAAGCAAGGACTAAAGCAGGGACTAAAGCAGGGACTAAAGCGGGGACTAAAGCAAGGACTAAAGCAGGTCTAAAGCAGGACTAAAGCAAGGACTAAAGCAAGGACTAAAGCAGGGACTAAAGCAGGGACTAAAGCAGGGACTAAAGCAGGGACTAAAGCTGGGACTAAAGCGGGGACTAAAGCGGGGACTAAAGCGGGGACTAAAGCGGGGACTAAAGCGGGGACTAAAGCAGGGACTAAAGCAGGGACTAAAGCAGGCACTAAAGCAAGGACTAAAGCAGGGACTAAAGCAAGGACTAAAGCAAGGACTAAAGCAGGCACTAAAGCAAGGACTAAAGCAAGGACTAAAGCAGGGACTAAAGCAGGGACTAAAGCAAGGACTAAAGCAAGGACTAAAGCAAGGACTAAAGCAAGGACTAAAGCAGGGACTAAAGCAGGGACTAAAGCGGGGACTAAAGCAGGGACTAAAGCAGGGACTAAAGCGGGGACTAAAGCAGGACTAATGCAAGGACTAAAGCAGGTCTAAAGCAGGACTAAAGCAAGGACTAAAGCAAGGACTAAAGCAGGCACTAAAGCAAGGACTAAAGCAAGGACTAAAGCAGGGACTAAAGCGGGGACTAAAGCGGGGACTAAAGCAGGGACTAAAGCAAGGACTATAGCAAGGACTAAAGCGGGGACTATAGCGGGGACTAAACCTGGTTTAAAGCACGGACTAAAGCGGGTTTAAAGCAGGGACTAAAGCAGGCACTAAAGCAAGGACTAAAGCAGGGACTAAAGCAGGGACTAAAGCAGGGACTAAAGCAGGGACTAAAGCAGGGACTAAAGCAGGGACTAAAGCAGGGACTAAAGCAGGGACTAAAGCAGGGACTAAAGCAGGGACTAAAGCAGGGACTAAAGCGGGTTTAAAGCAGGGACTAAAGCAGGCACTAAAGCAGGCACTAAAGCAGGGACTAAAGTAAGGACTAAAGCAGGACTAGAGCAGGGACTAAAGCAGGGACTAAAGCAGGGACTAAAGCAGGCACTAAAGCAGGGACTAAAGTAAGGACTAAAGCAGGACTAGAGCAGGGACTAAAGCAAGGACTAAAGCAGGCACTAAAGCAAGGACTAAAGCATGGACTAAAGCATGGACTAAAGCAAGGACTAAAGCAAGGACTAAAGCAAGGACTAAAGCAGGGACTAAAGCAGGGACTAAAGCAGGGACTAAAGCGGGGACTAAAGCAGGACTAAAGCGGACTAAAGCAACTAAAGCGGGGACTAAAGCGGGGACTAAAGCAGGGACTAAAGCGGGTTTAAAGCAGGGACTAAAGCAGGCACTAAAGCAAGGACTAAAGCAGGCACTAAAGCAAGGACTAAAGCAGGGACTAAAGCAGGGACTAAAGCAGGCACTAAAGCAGGGACTAAAGCAGGGACTAAAGCAGGACTAAAGCAAGGACTGAAGCAGTGACTAAAGCAGGGACTAAAGCGGGGACTAAAGCGGGGACTAAAGCAGGACTAGCGCTGGGACTAAAGCAAGGACTGTAAGGACTAAAGCAGGGACTAAAGCAGGGACTAAAGCAGGGACTAAAGCAGGGACTAAAGCGGGGACTAAAGCAAGGACTAAAGCAGGACTAATGCAGGACTAAAGCAAGGACTAAAGCGGGTTTAAAGCAGGGACTAAAGCAGGCACTAAAGCAAGGACTAAAGCAGGCACTAAAGCAAGGACTAAAGCAAGGACTAAAGCAAGGACTAAAGCAAGGACTAAAGCAGGGACTAAAGCAGGGACTAAAGCAGGGACTAAAGCAGGGACTAAAGCGGGGACTAAAGCGGGGACTAAAGCGGGGACTAAAGCGGGTTTAAAGCAGGGACTAAAGCGGGTTTAAAGCAGGGACTAAAGCAGGCACTAAAGCAAGGACTAAAGCAGGGACTAAAGCAGGGACTAAAGCAGGGACTAAAGCAGGGACTAAAGCAGGGACTAAAGCAGGCACTAAAGCAGGGACTAAAGCAGGGACTAAAGCAGGGACTAAAGCAGGGACTAAAGCAGGGACTAAAGCAGGGACTAAAGCGGGTTTAAAGCAGGGACTAAAGCAGGCACTAAAGCAGGCACTAAAGCAAGGACTAAAGCAGGGACTAAAGCAGGGACTAAAGCAGGGACTAAAGCAGGGACTAAAGCAGGGACTAAAGCAGGCACTAAAGCAGGGACTAAAGTAAGGACTAAAGCAGGACTAGAGCAGGGACTAAAGCAAGGACTAAAGCAGGCACTAAAGCAAGGACTAAAGCAAGGACTAAAGCAAGGACTAAAGCAAGGACTAAAGCAAGGACTAAAGCAAGGACTAAAGCAGGGACTAAAGCAGGGACTAAAGCAGGGACTAAAGCAGGGACTAAAGCGGGGACTAAAGCGGGGACTAAAGCAGGACTAAAGCAGGGACTAAAGCAGGACTAAAGCGGGTTTAAAGCAGGCACTAAAGCAGGCACTAAAGCAAGGACTAAAGCAGGCACTAAAGCAAGGACTAAAGCAGGGACTAAAGCAGGGACTAAAGCAGGGACTAAAGCAGGCACTAAAGCAGGGACTAAAGCAGGGACTAAAGCGGGTTTAAAGCAGGGACTAAAGCAGGCACTAAAGCAGGCACTAAAGCAGGCACTAAAGCAAGGACTAAAGCAGGGACTAAAGCAGGGACTAAAGCAGGCACTAAAGCAGGGACTAAAGCAGGGACTAAAGTAAGGACTAAAGCAGGGACTAGAGCAGGGTCTAAAGCAGGACTAAAGCAAGGACTGAAGCAGTGACTAAAGCGGGGACTAAAGCGGGGACTAAAGCGGGGACTAAAGCAGGACTAAAGCAAGGACTAAAGCGGGTTTAAAGCAGGGACTAAAGCAGGGACTAAAGCAGGGACTAAAGCAGGGACTAAAGCAGGGACTAAAGCAGGCACTAAAGCAAGGACTAAAGCAAGGACTAAAGCAGGCACTAAAGCAAGGACTAAAGCAGGCACTAAAGCAGGCACTAAAGCAGGGACTAAAGCGGGTTTAAAGCAGGGACTAAAGCAGGCACTAAAGCAAGGACTAAAGCAGGCACTAAAGCAAGGACTAAAGCAAGGACTAAAGCAAGGACTAAAGCAGGCACTAAAGCAAGGACTAAAGCAAGGACTAAAGCAGGCACTAAAGCAAGGACTAAAGCAAGGACTAAAGCAAGAACTGAAGCAGGGACTAATGCAGGGACTAAAGCAAGGACTGAAGCGGGGACTGAAGCGGGGACTAAAGCGGGGACTAAAGCGGGGACTAAAGCAGGGACTAAAGCAAGGACTAAAGCAGGGACTAAAGCAGGGACTAAAGCAGGGACTAAAGCAGGGACTAAAGCAGGGACTAAAGCAGGACTGAAGCAAGGACTGAAGCAGGACTAATGCAGGGACTAATGCAGGGACTAATGCAGGGACTAATGCAGGGACTAAAGCGGGGACTAAAGCGGGGACTAAAGCAGGACTAAAGCAAGGACTAAAGCGGGTTTAAAGCAGGGACTAAAGCAGGCACTAAAGCAAGGACTAAAGCAAGGACTAAAGCAAGGACTAAAGCAGGGACTAAAGCAGGGACTAAAGCAGGGACTAAAGCAGGGACTAAAGCAGGACCTGAAGCAGGGACTAAAGCAGGACCTGAAGCAGGGACTAAAGCAAGGACTAAAGTAAGGACTAAAGCAGGACTAATGCAGGACTAAAGCAAGGACTAAAGCGGGTTTAAAGCAGGGACTAAAGCAGGCACTAAAGCAAGGACTAAAGCAAGGACTAAAGCAAGGACTAAAGCAGGGACTAAAGCAGGGACTAAAGCAGGGACTAAAGCAGGGACTAAAGCAGGGACTAAAGCAGGGACTAAAGCAGGGACTAAAGCAGGGACTAAAGCAGGACCTGAAGCAGGGACTAAAGCAGGACCTGAAGCAGGGACTAAAGCAAGGACTAAAGCAAGGACTAAAACAAGGACTAAAGCAGGGACTAAAGCAGGGACTAAAGCAGGGACTAAAGCAGGGACTAAAGCAGGGACTAAAGCAGGACTGAAGCAAGGACTGAAGCAGGACTAATGCAGGGTCTAAAGCAGGGACTAAAGCAGGGACTAAAGCAGGGACTAAAGCAGGGACTAAAGCAGGGACTAAAGCGGGGACTAAAGCGGGGACTAAAGCGGGGACTAAAGCGGGGACTAAAGCGGGGACTAAAGCGGGGACTAAAGCGGGGACTAAAGCAGGACTAAAGCGGGTTTAAAGCAGGCACTAAAGCAGGCACTAAAGCAAGGACTAAAGCAAGGACTAAAGCAGGGACTAAAGCAGGGACTAAAGCAGGGACTAAAGCAGGGACTAAAGCAGGGACTAAAGCAGGGACTAAAGCAGGCACTAAAGCAGGCACTAAAGCAGGCACTAAAGCAGGGACTAAAGCGGGGACTAAAGCGGGGACTAAAGCAGGACTAGAGCAGGGACTAAAGCGGGGACTAAAGCAGGGACTAAAGCAAGGACTGTAAGGACTAAAGCAGGGTCTAAAGCAGGACTAAAGCAAGGACTGAAGCAGTGACTAAAGCGGGGACTAAAGCGGGGACTAAAGTAAGGACTAAAGCAGGACTAGAGCAGGGACTAAAGCAAGGACTGTAAGGACTAAAGCAGGACTAAAGCAAGGACTGAAGCAGTGACTAAAGCGGGGACTAAAGCAGGGACTAAAGCGGGGACTAAAGTAAGGACTAAAGCAGGGACTAAAGCAGGGACTAAAGCAGGGACTAAAGCAGGGACTAAAGCAAGGACTAAAGCAGGACTAAAGCAAGGACTAAAGCAGGCACTAAAGCAAGGACTAAAGCAAGGACTAAAGCAAGGACTAAAGCAAGGACTAAAGCAGGACTAAAGCAAGGACTAAAGCGGGTTTAAAGCAGGGACTAAAGCAGGCACTAAAGCAAGGACTAAAGCAGGCACTAAAGCAAGGACTAAAGCAGGCACTAAAGCAAGGACTAAAGCAAGGACTAAAGCAAGGACTAAAGCAAGGACTAAAGCAAGGACTAAAGCAGGCACTAAAGCAAGGACTAAAGCAAGGACTAAAGCAAGGACTAAAGCAAGGACTAAAGCAAGGACTAAAGCAAGGACTAAAGCAGGGACTAAAGCAGGGACTAAAGCAGGGACTATTCAACTTTATTTTATCAAGGGACAGATTTTCAGATGGTTTTGTCCTCGGGGCGAGAAACCAGGACTAAAGGTCCAAGCCAGGACTAAAGCAGCACTAAACAAGGACTAATTGTTTAACATAGTTTTACATCCATAAAATTGCAGTTTGTGAAGAAATTAAAAAAAAAAAAAATCAAAGGGTCTGTATTCTCACTCTCTTTCTCTTTTTTTTTCTAGTGTCGATGGATTGTTTGCAGGCCCCCGCTCGCCCACCCAAGCCCCTGCCCCGGAACCTCCACTCAGGGAAAGCCCACCACGGCCCGGAGGCGGAGAACGTGGACGCCAAGATCGCCAAACTCATGGGCGAGGGCTACTCCTTCGAGGACGTGAAGAGGGCTCTGATGATCGCCCAGAACAAGGTGGACGTGGCCCGGAACATTCTGAGGGAGTTCGCTCTCGTGGCGCCCAGACTGCACCTCTAGTGTACGGGCCCCTGAACTGCGCCTCTAATGTACGGGCCTCAGAACTACGCCTTTAGAGTACGGGACCCTGAACTGCGCTTCTAGAGTACGGGACCCTGAACTGCGCCTCTAGTGTAAGGGCCTTGAACTGACCCTGTGCCTGCGTACCGAGTGTGGAAGATCGTTTGTTTCATCAGATTTTGAGTTAAATGCTGGCAAATTTCTAACTCTGAATTTTTTAAGCCTGAAAAAACATGTTTGAATTATTTTCCAAGTTTTATTTTGTGTGTTTTTTTTATGTGTTTGTTTGATCGGGACGGAACAAGAAAACATTTGCAGACAAAAAAGACCGCAATACAACAGACACATATTACATGAAATATAAAACATAAAATACTTACAATAAAACACTTAAAATTCTAATGTTTGCAGGTTTGACTTGATTTAAGCCTTTGTTTAGGTCTGTGGCTCTTTAAAGTCTATATGAAGGTTCTCCTATTTTAATTATGATTTAGTTTGGTGGGAGGGCATCTGTGGTAAATATTTATCATAGTTTTACATCTGTGAATGCAGTTTGTGAAGACATTTAGAAAATAATAGTTTAAAATGACAGGAAGTAGAGCTGAGTTTTAAAATGCAATTCCTCTAAAAGAACGCTACAGAGACAAATTACAGACAACTGACAAACCATCATTCAACAAAATAAAGGTGTTATCAGGTAATATTATCTGACAAATCATAACTATTGTGTAATATATATGGATTTTGGCCCTTGTTTACGGTCTGGTTGCTAGGTAACAGTTGTAGAATTACCTCTAACTATGGCTGTGTTCGAATGTCCACACTGTTCCCTCTAGAGGGCACTAAATAGTGGTCATTTTTAAATTTAAAATATCCCACAATGCATCTTGAAAAGTAGTGTCCAGTGATGGTCACAACAGGCTGAACGAAGCAGAAAGAGGAGCCGTTTAAAAGAATTGTCGAGCCGAGATTATGAACAAAACACTTTAAAAAAAAACATTACGCAGCAGAGTTCTTAGCGTTAGCCGCTTACCTTAGCTTCAGCTGTGAATATATCGCAAATCTCAGGCAAAAAGTTGAATAATCCAGTTCATTTGATGTTTCATGTGTGATCTATGGGGAATAAAACTTGTGATAATTATTCCATTAGTCCATAAATATGTGTCGGGAGGATTTGACTCACATTCATTACAGAGGTCAATTTTTATCGGAGTTTTGACGACTTTTTTTCTCTCAGAGTCACCCGCGACGAGGAGAAAGTATGAGCTGAGTCTGAATCGCTCCAGGATTGAGTCACTATTTAGTCTGATAAGAGTGAGGCCTGTGGAGTGAATGAGTGTGGACATTCAGACACAGCCAGAGTCACATGTGCTGCCCACGTCCAAAGACCTGCTCCAGTCTGTCGTCTGCCTCTTGTTTGATTTGTGTTTTTATGTGTCCTGAATCGTGAAGTGTCTTTTAGTGTCAGGAAAAGCACTACACAAGGGTTAGGAATTATTATTTCTATCTCTAGAGCAAAGCCTTTGATACATTTAAGGCGAGATACTGCAGGCAAAACTGCTTTTTTTTTTCGGTCAGTTTGCTCTCTCAACATACAGACTTTCTTTTGGAAACAACAAACTTGTCCAATCTGCTCCTAAAGATGTTTTATTATTTCATTTAATCCACTTCATCCATAGATTTCTCTGGGACATTGTATCTTCAAAGGCCGTTTTCTTAAAATGCATTTTTCTCCCACAAAGAGACAAAGATCAGCCTTACAGCCTTAAGTACAAACTGTACAATCTGGGACGCAACAAGATTTTGACTAAATGTACTGAAGGATTTGTTGATATCGAATTCTAAAACTGATTTATTGAAGTTTTGGCGAAATTAGAATTTTTAAGACAATTTTAAGTCCAATTTAGTTTACTTAAAAACTAAATAAGAAATAAAAAAATCCTCTAACCCCTCTGTAAAGTTTTTTATAACTAATGTGTCCAAAATGAATCAAGAAATTTTGGCTCTGTCCAGTTTTCAGATTGAATTGTCCCATATATTTCTAATTTTGGCCATTTTTACACATAAAATGCCTTATTTCTACATGAAAACATGACATGATGGAAAACCTCACTGCAGTGTCTGACCTTAAACAAAAGTTAAACTTAAAATTATTTTTTTTTAAAAACACTTGTGTTTATCTATAATTTTGCAATAGTGAATTTGCTGAGTTCTGCAGTGTAGATTTTCATTATGTTTTTCTCAGTTTTACAAATGAAAATATTATAATATATAATTTAAATATTCAAGGAATAGATTTTCAGGCCCTCATATTCAAATGTAAGGTGTAAAATTTGCTGTAAATTCATATAAAAAGGCATGATCTGATCCACTTATCCAAATGGGTGAATCTTTGCTGTGACATTTTTCAGTGCAAAATTTTGTATTTTAATTGTTGAATTTGAAGGCTTGAAAATCTATGCATTGAATATTTAAAAGATAAAAATGTACACTGCAAAATTAAATGGTTCAATAGATTCAAAACTATTCAGAGATTTTTTTTTAGGTAAAAAAAAATTCAGAGTTAAAATTTGCCAGTATTTAAAGTGCCTCTGACAGGTTGGAGTACTCATTTTACTAAAACTCTCAAGATCATTTAGATTATTAGAATATTTAAGATTCTGCTCAAGAATTAACTATTTGGCATTTTTTTCAGGTTAAAATGTTTACTTCCTAGTTGTAAATGATGACATCACACTAGGAAATTCTGTTACTGTTACCTAGCAACCATGTAAAAATGTATTGGAACAGCTTTATTCTGTTGAATTGATGTTTGAGGGCTCAGAAAAAAATAGTTTTCTGGTTGAAAACTGTCCCTCGTGTGTCTCCTTAGTGTGACGTCATCGTGTTTTGGAACTCTGCTCTACTTCATTACACATTTTTTAACTTTTCTTCTCAAACGTCCACTTGATTGGTGTAAAACTATCACACATATTTACAGCAGTGTCTACTCCACCACATAAAGTCAAAACTAGAAAATCATAAAAACCTGTCATGCGCACTTTAAAATCCAGATCTGATGAAACCAGCTCTTCCACAGCGGAGCCACAGAACAGACTGATGTTTACACTCTGCTCCTCTGCTCGGCTGCCGCTCATCTGTTTTTGTCTTTTGGATCATAATCTGTTCCCTCGACCACCACCGGGCTGCGCTAAAACAACAGGAAGTATGGATTGAAAAAAAAAGACACATTTTCACCTCAGGTTTTTTTAAGACTGCCTTGTTTTGTGTGACTAATTTACACGTTACCAATTTAGATCTCCAGGTGTCGAAACACTTCTTGAATAAACAGATATAGTCAGCAGCGCGTTCCGTTGATTCAATCGCACACAACTACTTCACTGAAATGTTTCCTGGTGAAATCTGTGTATTTTAAGCACAACTAGTGTTCCCTCAGAGAAGTAGAAGGATTGTTCTCTAGATGTTAAAGGACATTTATTATGCAAAGTTGTCTTTTTTGAGCTTTTAACCATGTTCTAACAATGTTCCAGCATCAAAAACATAGAATTTATCTTCATTCATGCTAGTTTGATGAATCCTGGTGAGAAAATCCTCTACCCACGCGACCATAGATGAAAAATTGCTGCGTCTCTTGCTACGATACAGACAATGTGCTGCCATATTTGTCCGGTGCACTTTAATAAGCAAACCCTCCATAATCGTGAGCAAAAAGGGCCAATTTGTGCATTTTTAAACTTTTTTTTTTACATATTGGCAGCATTAAAGTGAGATATTATGTTGAACATCCCCAATTTCACAGTTTTTGTAAAAGAATGTTACTTCTTGGTTGATCATGAGCACAAATAGGACATAGTCAGAGGTAAATTACCTAGCAACCATACTGTAAACAAGGGCCAAACTCCAGACCTTATTCTGCCCCGCCCACTTTTGCAGTTTTTTGCACTTTTGTTGTAAACGCACTTCCATTTGACGAGAACTCCGTTAAAGCTAATGATGAACGAGGGAAAAGTCTTGCCGCTAAAATGTTACATAAAGTAGGTTGATTTGTGTAAAATGTTTAATGAACACGAGCAACAACAAGTCAACAACGCACCGATTTCCTGGTCAGTCTGAAAACGGCTTTTTAGTCCATGTGGAACTTATTTTCTGTTGAGCTCATCTGCTCCGTGTAAACGAATACAACGGAAACAAGACGGCGGCGCGTAAGGCAACTTCCGGAATAAGGTGAATAGTTATGATTTGACAAATAATACCTGATAACTACTTGATTTAGTTGAATTATGGTTTAAAGTGTCAGAAAAATGTGTCAGTTTTATGTAAATTGTCTTTCTATCACACAAGGAGGACTTCCTTTCATTTCAAAATTTCTTCACAAACTGCAACTTCACAAATTCAAAACTATAATAAATAACTGCCACAGGTGTCCTCCCACCAAACTGAGTCATAATTAGAATATCATAAGAACCTGCAATATAGACTTTAAATTTGACACAAATTTGGTCCTGACTCAAACTGGGGAATCACACTCTGTGTTTATGATGGTACGTCGCTTTTTGATGACATCACGAGGGATTCTGTTTTAGAACTCTGCACCACTCCCTGTAATTTTAAACCTTATTTTTTCTAAATTTATTCGCAAACTGCAACTTCACAAAAGTAAAACTGTGGTAAATATTTGCCACATGAACCCTTCCACCAAACTAAGTCATAATAATCAAAGTCATAATTAGAAAAACATGAGAATCTGAAATATAGACTTTAAATATTAAAAACTTGTGCCCTGATGAAGCACAAGAACATATCACACATTTTATGTGTAAAAACGGCCAAAAAATACACATATTTGGGACATTTCAATCTGAGGATCTGAGGTTTAAATGTTTTGGTTCATTTTGCACACACATTTTGGATATCTTATTTTTTTATTTTTTTTAATAAACTAGATGTGACTGAAAATTGGCAAATTTTTTTAATTTAGCCTACATTTT
This sequence comes from Rhinogobius similis, assembly GCA_019453435.1. Lineage (NCBI taxonomy): Eukaryota > Metazoa > Chordata > Actinopteri > Gobiiformes > Gobiidae > Rhinogobius > Rhinogobius similis. The sequence continues at coordinate 1,607,372 of CM033621.1, forward strand.
TAGACTTTTAAACTTTACTAAATTAGGCTTAGAACTTTAAATATTAAATAATGTGCATTTTATGTGTATAAATTGCCAAAATTACATATTTGAAACGTTTCAATCTAAAAAATGGATAGAACCAGGTTTAAATGTTTTGGTTCATTTTGTCACATATTTGTTACAAAAAATATACAGAGGGATTTTGGATTTCTTATTTAGTTTTTGATTGAATTAGATCTGACTAAAAAATTTGGCAAAATTTTAATATTTAGGCCAATTTTCAGATTTATGGCGAGACACGACAGGAAAAACACATTTTTTGTTTTTTTGTCAGTTTTCTCTCTCATCATATCAGCTTTCATGTGGAAATCTGCTCCTAAAGATGTTTTATTGTTTCATTTAATCCACTTCATCCATAGATTTCTCTGGGACATTAGAACTTCAAAGACTGTTTTCTTAAAATGCATTTTTCTCCCACAAAGACATAAAGATCAGCCTAGACGTAACAAGATTTTGAGGAAATATACAGAAGGATTTTTTAAAATTGTATTCCAAAACTGATTTATTTAAGTTTTAAGTTTAGAAAAATTAGAATTTTTAGGATAAATATCAGTCCAATCTAGTTTACTCAAAAACCAAATAAAAAATCCAAAATCCCCTCAGCTGTAACTAATGTTTGTACAAAATGAATCAAGAATTTTAAACCTGGTTCTGTCAGTTTTTTCAGATTAAAATGTCCCAAATATGTGCACATTTTTAAACACATTTTTACACATAAAATGCCTTATTTCTACATGAAAACATGACATGATGGAAAACTTTTTTCTTACATTTATGTGAGTAAACTACAGGAGAAGTTTACAATTGAGATCTTTAAATTTAAGATTTGTTCCTATTCACCTGCAGCGTCTCGCCTTAAATAAAATAATAAAATCAGTCTTAGAATTGGACATCAGAACTTGAAATACAGACTTTAAACTTGAAACTCAAAAACCCGTGCCCTGTTGAAGCACAAGACCAAATCAGGTTTATTATAATGAAGTGAAAACCTGTCCCTGTGTTTTCCCGCCGTCTGTAGAACATAACCCAGTGGAGCTTTCCCTTCTCAGCCTGACACTTGGTGCAGTTCTCCAGTGGGGGGCGCCAGACTCCACCTCTTCCCGGCGCCTGCCCCTGGTGAGCTTGGCAGCCGTCTCGCTCTCTTGTAGGACTTAACAAGGTCTGGTGAAGCGGGAGCCGGGGCCCGCAGCCCGAGGACGCCACATCGATCCGGTCCGTCCCAGAACCGGAGCCGGAGCCGGAGGGGGGGCCCGCGCTGGCTTTTGTGTTTCTCCTCCTGGACCCGGGGATTAATCAGCCAGGGCCTTTTTTTAATTACTTCCTTGGTGCGAGGAGTGGAGCCCATGAATGTATTTGTTCTGCACGGGAGGAGCCACACCCCTGCGCTCCTCTCGGGCCCCCGCTGCCCTTAAGTGATTAACTGGTGGAAAAAGAGTTGATTTTTCATTTTTGGGCCGTGCCTGTGTTTGTGAACAGGACCGGAGCGTGACACGAGCGGAGACAGAACTTAATAAGTGCTTCAAATAAGTCGGGTTTGTCTTGTTTTGTGTTTATTTTGACGTAAGATTGTCAATGGGACAAGTGTAGAATATGGTGTTTTACTTAAATTAAGAAATAGACTGGTATGTTCTAACTTGAAATAACAACAAAACTAATTTGTTCTTTTGGGGCAAATCTTGTTTTAAGAAAATCTAAATCAGGGCTTTTCAACTTTATTTAGGGACAGACTTGTTTTTGATGGTTTTGTCCTTGGAGCCAGAAACATGTCAGTAAACCAGGACTAAACCAGGACTAAACAAGGACTAAACCAGGACTAAACCAGGACTAAACCAGGTCCAAGCCAGGACTAAATCTGCCAAATCAAGAGCTTAATCCAATCTTTTCTAAACTTATTTTCTCCTTTGAGACATGTCCATCTTTCCCGTGCTGGTCCTCTCCTCACAGGCCGCTCTCCTCGTGTGGATCAGGACAGCTCTTCATGAGCTCCACATGGACTCTGCCTCATGTTTATGCATTTACACGACTCACACCACACAAACAAGACTCTAAGGAGAGACGCTGTAGGTGAACAGGAGAAAATCTGAAATTAAAAGATATCAATTTGAAACTTCCCCAGTAGTTTACTCACAGAAATTCCCAAATAAACTTGTATTAGTTACCAAAAAAAAAAAAAAATGCACAGAGGGATTTTGGATTTTGATTTAGTTTTTGAGTAAACTAGATCTGACTGATAATTAGCCTAAGATTCAAATGTTGCCTCATTTTTAAAATTTAAACTTCAAAAAATCCTTCTGTACGTTCTGTCATAATCTTGTTGAGCCTCAGATTGTACAGTTTGGTGTAGGATCTACTTTAAGGCTGATCTTTATGTCTCTGTTGGAGAAAAATATATTTTAAGAAAACAACCTTTAAAGTTACAATGTCGCAGAGAAATCTATGGATGAAGTGGATTCAATGAAGAAATAAAACATCTTTAGGAGCAGATTGGACACGTTTGTAGTTTCCACATGAAAGACGATATGTTGAGAGAGAAAACTGACCAAGAAAAGAGTTTTGCCTGTAGTGTCTCACCTTAAATAACTTGAACAGTAACCTTAATTTCAATGACTTTGATCAGCTAAAATGTATTTTCTTGATGGACCTGGATTATTTTTCTTGTTTAAAAGTGTTTCTGGCTTGTTTTCCTTTTGATTTCAAGCCAAATTCTTTGCCAACGAGGTCACAATCATCCACGTCACATACGCAATCTCTTCTGGTCAAATCTGCACTAAATAAGCTTAATATTCTGGTCCTTTTACGCGAGGCTGGATATTACATTTTTGCAGTGTGTTATCTTTTTACTGAACGGCCCGTTGTTTCTTATGTCTTTGGTCACATCCCGTTTGACGTCTCTGATCTTTTATTCCATGAAAGAAGTTAAACTGTGCTCTGAAACGGCTGGAGGTTTTTTGTTTCTGTTGAACAAAGGCGAGCGTGTCAGTCACGTTATCTCGTCGCACCATCAACAGAAAAGCAAACGTTGCCAAAAGTCAGAATTTTACCCCGTTTGTTGTTCTGCTTTTCAGATTTTTGAGTTGGCATCTCCGAAATCTGGCACAAAAGCCAATAATATCAGACAGACTTTCATTAGTTTTTGTTTTGGGAAGATCTTATTTCTCCCAAGTTTGTTAAATCCTTTCAGGAAATCTTTTAATCGCTCTAAGAAATTATAATAAGGATTGCTTTTTATTCAGCCAAACCTTCCATAAACCAGTCACGATAGCACTTTTAGAAGTATTATAAGAGACATTATCACAATAAACGATAATGTTGAAACTACTGGATGCCACTGACACTGTGAGCTTAAAGCTGGATGTTTGAATGAACACATTTTCAGTTTGTTGGTGCCGAGAACGAGTCATAAAAGTAACTTATTTCACTCTTTATGATTCAAATCTTATCAAAAAACTAAGAAAGTTCCCCAAAGTGCAAATAAAATGTCCAGACAATAAATATCGAGCTTGACGTATTGAACGATAGGTCGATATAGTAATTCTTGTGACACGCCTAACCTTTAAGGGACACGTGCAACATTTTTAAATCATAATTTTCCGTCATCAAAAACATACCTGGAGTTATGTTCAGCTTCAGTCAGTCCTGGTTAGGAAGTTTTCGAAGTCCAAAACAACTTTGCCAGACTCGTTCAGTAAATAATTAAAAGAACAAACTGAAGTAATCTATAAATAAAAACAATCATGGTCTTTACATATATAATTGTAAAAATGTTGCTAGCATAGCCTCCAGTGCGCGCTACTGTGCACTCTGCCTGTTCTGCTGTTGCGGCTCATGTTTTTTTTCTTCTTTCTTTCTTTACAACATTGTACATTCAGAAAAGGTTTTACTGGGTATGTCCTGATTTAGGGTTAAAAAAAAAAAAAAAAAAAAAAAAAATGGTGCATTAAAATTACAATTTACTGCTATCAAAATATTATTACATCCCTCCTTGATCAAATCCAACAGACTTCATTTTAATTTATAATATCTGTAAACGATGACTAAAATAAAATATATATTTCTTCATATTATGCCTTAATATGTTCTATAGCAACAGGCTGTATCACACTTCATTATTTATTATTGTGACAGAACTAGTGCCATAGTAAGCCAAAAAAAAAGGAAACAAATTACTACTACTCTTATTTCATCTTTTTATGTGTATTGGTCTTTCAAAAACTGTGCTCACATCCATTGACCTGACCAGAGTTTTTATTCCATGTCACTTTTTTATTTCACTTAAATAACTATATTTTTTTAGTTCAAGGAGAGGCACAACACACGACACAAACCTGACCATCAACTTCTTGGAAAAACACAATAATAACATTTTGATCGGCAGAATTGTGTTTTTTCCCATCGACGGCAACTCTTTTAGCACAGACAGATCTCATAAGCCCTGCCTGATCAGTCTCTTGTGTTTTTTGGGTTTTATTAATATTCGTTTCCAAACCCAGTGCACGGAGAGCCCGCAGTCCTTTGCTTGACCCACTTTCACCTCCACGCTTTCATTTTCCTGGCGCCATTATTAGCCTATCAGAATTAATTTGAGATGATGCATGAGGGGCGTCCTCCACAGTGGTCGCCCCGTTTAGCCGTTTGATTAATTTAGAGACGCGCCGAGAGCAGATAACACCGGAATGAAATGAAAAGTTTGGTGTTTACTGACGCATTATTACAGCCGCCGTCATTGTATTTTTGCGCCGACATCGAGCTCCGTGTGTGACTGCGACCTCTAAATCCTGCACACGTTTGGGTATTACGAGATGTCGACGGTGGCAGGACGTTGTGAGTGACCTTTAACCCAGGGCTGTTCAACTCAAATAGAAAAAGATGATGCATTTTTCAGATTCTTATTAAACCTTTAAACATGCACCTTCAATTTGACAAAAAGTTTATTGTTGATTAAATGACAGGGTTTATCAGCCTGTTTGAAATGACACTTACTGAGTGCATCCAGCCAGTAGATGGCGCCAAACGCTTATGCAATTTAGTTAAGTTAGCACTTAAAAGAGGCTGTAACCAATTTTATTTTCATGTAATAAAGTAATATCTGTTTTGCCCTAGTACACATTATTGTAAAAGCAGCTATTCAGATAAAAATGAGGCGGCAGTGTGCTGTCTGCTTCTAGTTATAGTGTTTTATTCTCCATGAAGCAGGAAGTGTCCTGTTAGCGTGCTAGTTTTTGTATGCTTTATTATGATGTCAGACCGTGCTTTGGTGTTTGACAAGCACTTTGTAATATATAGGAATGCATTAAAATGAGCAATACATGAAGACTGCAGTAAAGAGTTTAAAAATTAACTAGCTCTGCCGTTTCTTACGCTTTTAAATAAGGTACAGCACCTTTAAGAGCCGCTATGATACGGTTAACAGCAGCAGTGATCGTGTTTAGAGGCAGAAATGCTCAGAAAGAGTCTGTGATGATTTAAGGACTAAAAAACAGCAGAAGAGTCTCTGATGAGTGACTTACAGAATCTGAAAATATGTCCCGGATCAAGGGAGTTCAGCAGGAAGTGTTTGTGATGTTCGAAGGGAGAATATTTCCTGATGAACATTCCTCAAAACAGAGTGATTGAAGCTAAATGCAACTCCAGGTGTGTTTTTAATGATGGAACATTGTTAGAACAGGGTTTAAAACTCAAAAAAGTGAGATTTTTTCTGGATTAAATCTGGAATATTAACGTGTGATAATTTGGAAAAGTCCAACATTGACTGTGAAAAACTATAAAATCTATGTCCATTATCTTGTCTAATCTTTTATCACATACAGTTAAGTTTAATCATTTCAAAGTCACAAGTTAAATATTGTCAAAAAGTGTGACTTTGAAATGTTCTCTCTCTAAAATAGATTAAAATAATATGAGCACATAATGGCTTGTTTTTATCTTATTTTGTTTATTCTTACATATCCAGTAAATGTATCTGCGTTTGGTCAAAACTTGAATCCCGAACGCAGATAGAACCTCCTCTTTCACTTTAGTTGGAACGGACAGTTGTGCTCTCCAAACTTCATCGAGTCAGGAAAAAAAAAAACACGCTCAATTATCATTTGTACGTTATTTCAGAGCGCGTTGAGCATCTGCTTGTCTCTCTCTCTGGCACTTTAAAGGGCCGCACCACTGAACTGTGTAGATTTACATATGTTTATGTTGGACCACAGACCGTCCGCAGAGATTTGGTTTAGCGCTAATGAGTCAGGCTGTGTTTTCAGTCTTAAGAAGCGCACTCTAATCTTCTGTTATCATCCACAAACACACACAACTGAACTCCCTCAAACAACACGCCGTTTTCACATTCAAAACACTTGTTATTGTAAATATGTGCATTCCCCTTTAACTCTCTAAACTGGGCAGTGATGACTTAAAGAGCAGTGTTTGCGTTGGAAGTGGCCTTAGGTTGTAACGGGCAGGGTTTTTTCCTAATTCCATTTTTTGTGTGCTCTGCTGATAAAGAACATGCTGATTATGTAAAGCATAGAGATTGTGCAATTAATTTATACATTCTTAATGGCTGGACATGTTATTTTCATGAATAAGTCAATTAAAAAATTTTGAAAATGTGCTGCTGGTATTGTTTGTAATTTGATTTTAATGCTGTAACTTGTCAGGGTAAATCTGTAGTGAGTGCAGTGAAAATGATTATATTTAAGATTTTACTAAACATTTTGTCTATTGGTCCCCAGTTTGACAGTTTTCACAATGTTTATAATTGTACTTCCAAATATGACATAGTTAGAGGTAATTCCTCAACTGTTACCTAGCAACCATTTTGAAAACATGGGCTAAAATCCAGATAAATTACACAATAGTTATGATTTGACAAAAAATGTTACCTGATAACACCTTTATTTTGTTGAATGATTGTTTAAAATGTCAGAAAAATTGACTGTCTTTATTTTCACCTGCATGTCGCTTTTTGATGACATCACAGAGGGATTCCATTTTAGAACGCAGAGCTACTTCCTGTACTGTCCTTTATTTTTCAAAAATTCTTCACAAACTGCAACTTCATGGATGTAAAATTATGACAAATATTTACCACAGATGCCCTTCCACTGAACTAAGTCATAATTACAAAATTGAACCTTCGTATGGACTTTAAAGGCCCTGTATCTGATTTTTACTGTTGTGAAACGGGAAAAACAGAACTAGACCATGTTCCAATTTTTTTCATGTAATAAAGTCAAATCTGTGTTATAGATATAATGTAAAAGCATCTATTAAGGGGAAAATGAGACGTTTTCTCTGCATCTATTTATGGAGCGTTTTGTCTAATGAGAAGCAGGAAGTGTGCCGTTAGCATGCTAATCTCTGTTAGCTTTACTCATGGATGTATTAAAAGAACTGGATAAGGTACGCCCCCTCTGTCTGTGGTCCCAGATTGATTTGTGGCCGTGCGAGGTACTGCAGCCTCTTGGAACCAGCCTTTTTCTCAAATGTCACATTATAATTGCAGACAGTACTGAATTATTATCTGTATTTAAATAAAATAGAAGGAAATGTTCTTTTCTACCGTTTCTAAAATCACCGAAATTACCGTTTTTATATGAAGTGGGGGATTGTCGTCACGTGGCGTCCTAAAGCAAAGATGGCAGCCATCGTTTCAGGAAGTAAAACAAAGATGGCAGCCATCGTTTCAGGAAGTAAAACAAAGATGGCAGCCATCGTATCAGGAAGTAAAACAAAGATGGCAGCCATCGTATCAGGAAGTAAAACAAAGATGTCAGCCTTCGTATCAGGAAGTAAATGCGGAAGTAAGAAACTTTTTTGGGGTCATGCGCCAATGAGCACTCTCCATAGGGATAAACAGGACGGCCATCTTGGATTCATCTTCCAGGTTTTATTATAGTTCTATGGCTTTACTCAGGACGGCAACACTCCCTCTTAGCTCAGGGACTTGTGCGTTTAAACTCATTGTGGTGAATATTTATGATGCTGGGACTGCATTATTCCTAATGTGAGAGATACATGTGACTGATGTAAAGACTTTAACATCAGCTAGTTCTGTTTTTCATGTTTCAAAACAGTACAAATCAAATACAGGGCCTAAGAAATAGTTTACATTTACGTTTCAGTATCATTGAGTGCGTTTACATGCGCTAGAATATCCTGGTTATGATCGAGGTTTTTAATTATCCCAGTCCTGGTTTTGTTTGTGTTCAAGTAAACACAGTATTCTCACTGGAATAGTCCAATAGTTTCCTGCTGTTCTGAGCATGTGCAAACTCAAGAAACACATTTGGAAAAAGCAGCTAATTTCCCAAAATGACTGAAAATTCTACCAAGGCTTTTTTCATTTATTTTGTATTATTTTATCATCACAAACAATTAAGTTGGTTGTACAATTTGGCCAACTTTTAACAGCTCCTTTCTGTGACTGTGTGACTCTCAAACTGAACTGGACTTTACAGTCTGATGTTCTTACAGACCCTTTAAAAGTTTACAACCAAAAACCTTCTAAATTCAGAATGGAGGCAAAAGTGAAGTGCAACATAATGTGATTTCACTGGAGAAACTGGGATTAACCTCAGAATATTACAAAATATGAAAAATGGATATGATTTTGGAAAAGTAAAAGCCTCAGACACATGTGAGTGACATCAGAGCTGCTTCAAACACATTTATGATTGTATTTTACATTTAAGGAAATTATGATCAACTCTTTGCATTTTTGATGAAGGAACAATCCAGATTAATGGGTTTTACTGAAAAATGTTGAGCCCACAATACATTTTCATTTTATCTAGAGATAAATTAGATACTGTACCATAAATTATATTCTTTTGAAGCTAAAATACAACTTTCAGGCTGGAAACATGTATTTTGTCCATTGTTTGCAATAGAAAAGCAAACTAACTTCACATTTCTACCCTTGAAATTCCAAACACTTAAAACCGTAGAGCAGCTCTACTGTGAGATAATCATTGAAACATTTACAGTCTAATTAATTTTGCCTTCATTCCAAAATTTTGACGACACCACATATTAAAGGGTCTGTTAAATTGCACCTCGTCTCTTTGTTGTTGGACATGTGCTAAATAGTCATACATTTAGCTCCTTGTCATACCTGTGTCATAGTTGCCATAGTAACCACTTTACATATCCAGAATATGCCTGTGTTTATGTGTAAACAGTGAGTATCCTATGCATCTATGAAGAATAATGGAATGACAAGGATAACGCTCGGAACCAGGAGACTGGAGACTACCATGTTAAAAGGGCCTGTACCTATGAAACAAGAAAAACTGGCACATGCTCCAGATTTTTTGCAAGTAAGAAATTCTGTGTTTCTCCAGCACAGATATAACGTAAAAGCATCTATTCAGGTGAAAATGAGACCACATCGCTTTCTCTGCATCGGTTTATAGAGCTTTTTATTCTACGAGAAGCAGGAAGTGTGCCGTTAGCATGCTAATGTTTGAAATGGAGGTAGGAGTGCATCAGTGGGTCCATCCTGTAAACATCAGGTGGTTCTCCAGGACAAAAAGAAATAGATTAGAAGACATATGATCTAGTCTCCCAAGTGAACTCAGACGGGGCTCAGAAAAGTAGTCAGAGACACTTTTTTTCCGCTTCTAAACAGTAAAAATTAGGTACAGGTTTATTTATTCAAGTAGGTTGAGTTATTAAAGTTTTATGTAAAAAAAAGGCACCGAAATTTAATTTTTAGTACAATTTAGAGTAAAATCTGATTTACTCGAACACTAACACTAAATCCCCTGTTTGTTTGTTGTTGTTTTTTTTTTTTTTTTTGGGGGTTTGCTAACGTGTGTACAAAATGAACAAAAAAATTTAAACCTGATTCTCCATTTTCAGATGGTAAGGTTACAAATATATGCAATTTTGGCCATTTAACAATTTTTTTTTCCTTTTTTACATAACATTTATTTCTACATCAAAACATTACATGAAAAAAAAACTTGTTTCTTTTCTTACATTTATGTCAGTAAACTACAGCAGAAGTTTCAAATTGATATTTTACATTTAATTTTTGTTCCCTTTCACCCGCAGCGACTTGCTGTAATTTGATTTGATCTCCACATAATTCCCATAAAACATTTCCTGAAGTGGGATTCATTTGGGCCATTAAGCAGGATTTACCTCACATCGGCGCACTCTTCACCTCAACAGTGAAACTAATAGTTGTCACAGATTAATCATTTCTTTTGTTGTGGTGGGACGCCTCGGTCTGTCTCGCGCTCTTGCCCTGAATACAAATGAAGCCGCGGAGACTCCAGCGACACTGGATTAGTTCCTCACAAAACACCGAATGGTAATTATGACCGGAGGCGGCGCCCACGATAAATCTCACTCTTTTTTGACAGTTTGGTGTAGATCAAGTCCTGAACGAGGGGGAGGAGACCGTCCCAGAGGTGAGCGGAGCCTGAGGGCCACTCCGTGCCACTCACTGCAGCCTCAACGCCACGAGATGCAAGTGACTCACTCACGACGACGGGTCGGTTTGGTTTAGCGCGGCTTTGACGGCGACGTGTCACAAATAAACCGTTATAAACTCGTCATTTATGTAACCTACCTCTGCGGGCTCTGCGTTGTGTCATTTCCTCTCTTGATGACGGTCCAAGCTGAACAAACGGTCCTCATTTATGGCCTTTAAAAACAAAGATGAACAAAGATGTCTCATTCTCAAATGCCACAACTATTCAATCACAATCATTTTCGTATGCTAACAGTTACACAACACGTTTCACTAAAACGTAGTGACATGATTATACTTAAAGTGCATATGGTATGGTTTTAGGATTTTATCATTTGGACTTTATTTAGTGTATTAAGACCTCTTGTAAATATAAACTATAGTTTTACACCAATCAGGTAGTTATTTGTGGAGAAAACGTGAAAAATCGGTTGAAAATTACAGGAAGTAAACAAGTTGATGACATCACACTCCTTTAAACATTGATTCAACAAAATAAAGGTGTTCACATGTATTTTTCTTTGTCAAATAAAATAATCTGTGACATTAGATGAGTTTTGGCCCAGTGTACAGGAAGTAAAATAAAAAAACAAAAAACAAAACGAACATTAAAATAAAAGCAAAATTTGAAAAAATTTGAGCATTTTAGTTCAGTGGGTAGTCCAACCTGTCGTAGGCACTTTAAGATTTTGCCAGTTTGCCAATTCTGTCTGTTTTGACTCACTGTTTAGAATTCTACTTCCTGGTTGGACAAATGTGCAGCAAATGTGTCATAGAGGTAATTCCACAATTGTTACCATAGCAACCATTTTGAAAACAGGGGTAAAATTCCACTTAAATGGCACAATAGTTATGATTTGACAAATAATAATACGTGATAAAACCTTTATTTTGTGGGATGATCGTTTGAACTGTCAAAAAATTGTATGTAAATTGTCTCAGCATTTTCAATGGTACGTCGCTTTTTGATGACATCACAGAGGGGTTCCATTTTAGAACTCAGCACTACTTCCTGTCATTTAAAATGTTTATTTATCAAAATTTCTTCACAAACTGCAACTTCACACATGTCAAATTATAAATGTTTACAGAATATCACAACATTTTTATAGTTCAAGTGCTACTCAAAATATTAATCAAAATAATAATTTGGTGCATTAATAATTTATTTGATTTGTGTTACATTCAGGAGCCCTCTTTACCTTTTAAAACACATAGAATGTGCAGGGGCTGATATGGCTTGGGGCTTCAGTTTCTTTTCAAACCCACTGATGCCACAGACCGCCATTTTGCATTGGTGGCTCTGCTAGCAAAAGTGGATTTTTTTTTAAACATGTTTCTTCACAATTAGGGTAAGCACAGGGTTAGGTTTAGGAGCAGATCATTTGTTTAAGTTTAGGGCTTTGGGGCAGATAAGCTGACTGGGTCTGGGCAGAAGTGGGTTGGAGGAAAAAAAAAAAAAGGACACTGTTTGGGGCCGTCACAAAAGCAAAAAAGGCTAGAGCGCCCTCTGCTAGCAAACATAAAAATGACATCCTAACATTTGCATAAAGCTGGATAAAGACAAGCCCCAAGCTGCAAAAAAACTGGCCGCCTGTTTAAGTCATTAGCGCAGGTAGCAGGTGGGTTGGACCCGGGGAAAAAAATTAAAAATAAAAAAAATAAAAATCGGACCCTTCACTTTGCACCTGCGTCAGAGCCGCTTAAAGCACAATGCTGAGAAAGCCGTCAATGTATGTACTATGCCAATTATTATATATATTGTGTTCAAAATCGTTAATTCATATTGGCGTGTGTGTTTTTAAGCTAACGGTTGAGCCGCAGAGAACTGAATGGTTAATTACAGAAGCTCTGTGTGATTTTTTAAATTTCCTCTCACTGTTAAATCCCAAAACGAGCAACACATCTACACTTGACAAGACACTTCTGTGTCTATTGTCAGAGTTTAGTAATATGATGTAGTTTATTAACACATTAACACAGAATCATCCAATACCTCGGTATCGCACATCACAGGTCAGAGATAACATGAGCATTTTAGAGCAATTCTTTAAATTCTAATCATATTTAAGCAATTCTACTTAATCTTCCAAATGTTGTGTTTACATGTGCACAATAGAGGATTAATGTAAACATTAATTAAACCAGCTTAATGGTGGGTTAAACCTATGCAGATCACAAAACATTCTTTCAGTTGATTAACAGCGATATTTCCTCTTGTACAAAGTGTAGTTATAATTATGCAAATGAGTCGGAGCAGAAAACAAAAAGCGACTCATGAACCAATTAAAAAATTTAATTGTGTGCATAATCGTGTTTCTTCTTTTATGAGTGGCAAACAAATCTGCTCGAGAAACTGAAGGAGCTTTTCCAAGGTGGGTTCCACAAAGGAGTCATCATTTTACAATAAAGCCTGTAAGCACGCATTTTGACAAGTTTAAAGCTACACTACGGAACATTTTGGCCAAAGCAATAAACACCTCCATGAAGACCAGCAGGTGCATCAAAAAAGTTACACACTGCAACTTTAACACTGTGGCATTTACAGTTTTTTTTACACATTTTTTGGAATTGGGTTTGGTTTGAGCATTTGATCACTTAAAAGGGCCTGTATCTGATTTTTAATTTTAGCTTGAACTGTTATCTCCGCCCACACAGTCCTTCTTTTCACTCAATATTGCACCATGACTCAGAAACGACGGTCTGGAATATTCTCATGCAGTTGATTCCCTTAGGGCTGCAACAAGTTAATCGATTAATCGCAACTAATCGATTATGGAAATGGTTGCCAACTAATTAAAATCATCAAATAATCGTTAACTGGTCCATACACAGACCCCATAACATCGTATGTGCTGAAAGAAGAGGTTTGATTTCTCAAATACAATGTTACTTGGCTGACACCACTGATCATCAAAACTGTGCTTTTTTTTTAAAGTTTCGAGTGTATTTATGAAAGTCTACAGACAATTTCAGACTCTCCGGGAGTTGATTCCACCGTCTGATTGTAACAAATGAAAAGGCCGACTGTGCGAAGGCAGAAGAATAATTCAAACATTTATCGAATAATTTGGAACGTTTCTCATCAGTTGACACATTTCTCGGCTCTCAGAGCACACAGATTTTATTCAGACAAACACGTGGATTTACTTCAATATTACAGGCCTGTTCTCACACTTTGGCCCTAACGCTGTTTTTTTCGATATAGAATCTCAAATGTAACAGAAAAAAAACAACCATTAGTTAGCTCTGAAAAGCACAAAATCAAACAGCAAAGAATGTCACACATGAATCAAACAGGGCAAATGTCTCAGCAGCACAGACTGACTGAGACACAGACACATCCTGCAGTAGAAATATAAATCCAGTGTGATGTTGGTGTAAAAGGACGATTTATACGTTATATTTTGCTAAAGAGGTGTTGATGCATTTGCTTTTCTGACATCTTTCAGTTTTATTCATCATTCCACAGATCAAAATGCATAGACCCTTTAAAATGTGATCATCAAAATTCTGTAATGGAGGCGACTGGAGGCAAAATGAAGTTGACAGTACATTTATCAATGATTCTCTCACATTAGATCTTAATTGTACTGTTTTAAGTGTTTGTGTTGGAAAAAAGCAACACATTTGAATTTCCAGGGTAGAAAGGTCTGTTTGTTTGCTTTTCTATAACAAATGAAAAAATTTATTTGAGCTTCAAAAGAATCTAATTTATAGAATAGTATCTAATATATCTAGATAAAATGAAAAATTGTGGGCTCAGCATTTCTGTGAGTATTTTTCCAGTAAAACCCATAAATCCTTCATCAAAAATGCAAAGAATTTATCATAATTTCCTAAAACATGATGTAAAATATGATAATAAATGTGTTTAAAGCAGCTCTGATGTCACTCACATGTGTCTGAGGCTTTTACTTTTCCAAAATCATCATTTTTCATATTTTATGATATTCTGAGGTTAAATCCAGTTTTTCCAGTGAAATCACATTATGTTGCACTTCACTTTTGCCTATAATCTGAATTTAGAATGTTTGTGTTTACAAACTTTTCAAGGGTCTATACATTTAATTAACCACGACAACGATGACCATTACAACAATGACAAACAAACATTGAGCTGGTGGATCGTTACAAATACCTTGGAGCTATCGTGGATTGTAAATTGTGTTTTGATCCTTGGATTGATGCGGTCCAGAAAAAAGTCCAGCAGAGGATGTATTTTCTTAGGCGTATGAACACTTAATGTTTCATCTGAAATGAGGACCTTGTTTTATCGTTCTTTCATTGAATCAATTTTAACTTTTTGCATGGCTGCATGGTATGGAAGCCTCTCCCTCACACGACAGGGTCAGCCAGGAGACCTGTTCATGAGGCAGGTGTAGAGAAAGGCTAGTGCCATTGTTAGCTCCCAGGACCGTCCTCTTAAGGCACAGTTTGAACTTTTGCCTTCTGGGCGGCGCTACAGAGTTCCTAGTTGTAAAACTAAAAAGCTGGGATCTACATTTATCCCGACAGCCGTGAAGCACCTTAATAGCACTTAGCACTTTGTTAATCTGCACATAGGACATTTGCACATGTGATTAATCTGCTATTTTGCACTTTGAGGGAAGTGTGATTTTGGGTTTGTTTTATTATCTGTATGTTATATTGTTTTTACATTGTCCTCCCCTTGGGGGAAAAATAAAGACACAACGACGACCATGGCAACAACGACAACAACGACCATGACAACAATGACAACAACGACGATAACGACAACAATGACGACAAGAACGACAAGAACAACCACGACAACGACCACAACCACAACGACCAAGACAGCAACGACCAAGACAGCAACGACCACTTTGTAAAGTTTACAATTGTACTTCCTGGTTGAACATGAGCAGCAAATATGAGCCCACAATCATTTTTCATTTTATCTACAGATGTATTAGATATTATAGCATTAATTAGATTCTTTTGAAGCTAAAATACTTTTAAAAAGTCAAGAAAACTGTATTTTGTCCATCATTTGTGATAGAAAAGCAAACTAACTAACATTTCTATCCTGGAAATTCAAATGTGTCACTTTTTTCCAACACAAACACTTCAAACCAGTAGAATTTAGATCTAATGTGAGATAATCATTGAAACATTAACAGTCAACTTCATTTTGCCTCCAGTTGCCTCATTACGGAGTTTTGATGACATCACATTTTAAAGATCTATAGATAGGTTTTAAAGTGTCTATAGATTTCTCTGTAATAATAATATCCTGTCGATATAAATATTTTAGAACAATCTTGGAAACTTCTTATCACTAAGTGGGTGCAATAGACTTTGGGTGTGTTAAAGATGACCTCTGCTAATCTAACGGCGGACTGGAGTGAAGTGGGAGTGAAGCATCATGGGAAAGGCTCTGATTAGCAGAGTGTAATGGCTGGTGATGATTTCTGATGGGCTCGTTTTGCCCGACAGCTTTAATGGACTGAGGTCAATGCACGCAGCGCTCAGACATTAAACATTTACTAACAGCACAATCAAACATGAGTGGAGTTTGATATTGTAAGCAGTTCTTAAGTAAAGCACAGACACCTAAAAGATTAACTTAAGTACTTTTTTCATAGATACCTTTTTGCTTTACTACATTTGGGAGCGGGTATTTGTACTTTCTACTCCTCTAAATTTACTGAATATTGGACTGAAAAGTAGAAAGTGAGTGGATGTTGTAAAAAAAATGCATTATTCAAATGCAAAAAAAAAAAATCAGTGTAAAATAAAACAAAATACACGCAAATTTTTCCTTCTATTTTTAAGAAAGTTTATGCAAGTCTTTGAGCAAATAAAAATATCAAAATAAAAATTAAAGCTTTTGTAATGTTATTATAAACGTGTTCTTGAGTATCTGTAGTTTGACGTCTCCGGTTTTAGAACAAAAAAAAATCTCTGTCGTTTACCAGGACACTAACTGAGTTTTGGCACCATCTACTGGCACAGGGAATTACACAAAATTAAAATAAACAACTGGAAAGTTTTCCGGGAGATGCTAATGCAGCCGAGCAGCTGATTGTGATTAGAGAGAGAGAGAGCATTAGAAAATGCTCAGAATGAGTCTGTGATGATTGAAGGATTTAAAGGACTCATATTCTGCTCCAGTGACTTTTTTGAGATTTAAACCATGTTCTAACAATGTTCTGTCATCAAAAAAGACACCTAAAGTTGCATTCACGCTGTTTTAAGGAAAGTTTATTAGAAAATCCTCATCCTCCGAGCATCGAACACACGTCCTGCTGAACTTCCTTCAAGAAACGTATGTTGTTTTAAGTCCTTAAATCATCACTGACTTGTTCCGAGCATTTCTACCTCTAAACATGATCATTGCTGCTGCTAACCTGTACCATATACATTTGTTCAGCGCCAACTTCTGGGTAAGTGCTAAGGCGCCATCTACTGGCTGGATGTACTCAGAATCATTTCACACAGGCCAATAAATCCTCATTTAAATCAATAAACATTTTTTAAAATTAGTTTTTTATGTTTATTATAGACTATATGAAGGAATTTCTCTGCTGTGTGAAATGACACTTACTGAGTGTATCCAGCCAGCAGATGGTACCTATACACAGTTTAGTTATGTTAGTACTTTAAGACACACAACGATTAGCCTAGCAACAGCAGTGATCATGTTTAGAGGCAGAAATGCTCAGAACGAGTCTGTGAAGATTTAAGGTCTAAAAACAGCAGAAGATTCTCAGATGACAATAGATGATGTGAAAAAACATCACTGATAGAGGGAGTTCAACAGAAAGTGTGTTTGAGGCTCGGAGGGAGAGGATTTTCTAATAAACATTCCACAAAACAGCGTGAATGCAACTGACTGCTCCAGGTGTGTTTTTTGACGACAGAACATTGTTAGAATAAAACGCTCTATGAATAGAACAGAAAGCGATGTGCTCTCATTTTAATAGATGCATTTAATAGATGCTTTTACAATATATTCTGTTTCCTTGTTTCAAAACAGTTAAAGTCAGGTACAGCCACATTATCTACACACTCTGAACATTTATGTCGAGATGTAACCGTGACTTTCCTTCAGATAAACATGCATTAAGAACTGCGGCGCTGACATGGCCTTATTTCTCGGTGTGTGTTTAAACTAAGCCCATAATGTGCGGAATCTATTCACCAGCAGCACATGGAATGACAAAGTTCAAGGACTGACCCTTTAATGCAGTTTCCAGGAGAGATGCATTCAGTACATTCCACAATCGTACAAATCCTCTGACTATTCTGCTGCGCCTGTTTGACTGTGTGGTATTTTCCGTATTAATTACAGTTGGCTATGGTTGATTAGAAGCCGGGTTTAGCGGAGGATGTATGAAGGTGATGACAGTGGAGCTAATTACCTGAACAGGCTTTGAAAAATCATAGCACCTTCTACAAATGAGCGACATTTGATCACGTTTGTCTCGTACAATGTGTGGATGATTAATTGTAACAGGAAAAGTTCTTGTTTTGGAATTAAGTTTTATTAGAATCTTTGTTGAGGCGTGTTTGGCTTCAGAGCTGGAGCACAGGAGCAAGAGATGATGTCAACGTAAAAGGTTTTTAAATGAATAATGTGATTTGTATTATTTAACGCATGCGCCTCTCTTGGGAGTTATCTTAAATCTGTTGGGAGTTTGTTGGTTTTATTCTCAGGGCAGCTGCCTCTTGATTGCAGGAACTACAAATCATGTAATTGTAATTGAGTTGATTCTTTGGGGGAAATTTTACTTTTTTGTTGTTGATTTTGTAATTCAGAATAACACTAGCATGTATCTGTAGTGTCTGTACAAGAAAACATTAGTCCAATACCATTCCATGTGTTGCATTTTCAATGGGGGAGTTAGCATTAACCTAACAATGAATAATCAGATCTGTTTTGGACTGAAGCCACCCGGGGTCATGTGAGTAACACCAGAGGAGAGTTACAAAATATTACCACACAGTGTTTTGTGTAGATTAGATCTAGAGCTATGGCCTGTCCAGTATTTTATCTGAAACATGTCTCATCCACACGGAGCAGGCGTTTCAGGCTCTGCAACCGACACTTTTTCAAACCAGGCCCCAGAATGCAAAGATTTCAAAACGCTGTTTACGCATCTCCATAGTTACAGCAATATTTGTATAAAGCTCCATTCACACATAAGTCCCAGTAGATTCCCTGTACAGACCCAGCACTGACCATAGATACTGCCACGGATAATTCCACAGTTAACTTTTTATGGAGGGATTGCTTATTATAGTGCTTTTTTATCCATCAAATTGCATCATTTGCCATTGTGTTCAAAGGATTTGCGTCATCACATTCACTGGACCAACATGGCGGCGCTGTCTGTATCGTAGCAACTGCAGAAAGACAGCAATTTTGCGTCAATCAATGTCTATGGCTCTGACCCCCGTTCACGCAGGCTTCAGTCCCAGAACCTTGTTGAACATTATCAGGTTGGCTCTGCTCACACTTAACCTGACATTTGTGCTGCGTCATTTAAATGAAATCAAAGTAGAACTTAAATTCTTAGCAAAACATGGGAAACCAAACTCATAATCAAAGAAACAAGCAGTGGTGCGGGTGATTTTCTGACCTTATTCACACATTGCTTTCCTTGCATTGGTCTTGGCAATTTACCAGGAAAATTCGTATATCAAAAACGTTCTGAAATGTCCAGTTCTGAGACTTCAGTCCTGGCTTCATTCACACATGGCCCTGCTCTGGAACAAGGCCAGGTAAGGTCAACGTGTGAGCGGGGCTAAGACATCACAACCTCAGCACCGTCTGCTCTGCATGATTTACTGACCTTTGTCTGACGTTTACTGCAGAATCCTCGCTCCTCCACAGCATCACAAGCCAAAGGTGACAAGGAGAAAAAATAAATCCACCACTGAGTTTGTTTCCATTAAATCCATTCTGAAGCTCTTTATTCATCTTGGTCCACTCTGCTCACGTTTGCCTCTTTTTATGTCTGTGATCCGCGCTCTAGTAGTAAATCGACTTCCAGTTTGACGTTAACGGTGTTCTCGCTAAAACATTGTATAAAGTTGACTGATCTGAGTAAAATGTTTTAAAATGTCCTCTCTTCTTCTAGTTGTCACATTCTATGGGAGAGTCACAGCGCCACACACTGGTCTGGAACATGTGTCACAGAAGCTCTAAGGAGTTTTGGGTGTTTATGTGGACGCACACATTTACTAAACCATCTTTATGCAGTTCATTTTGGAAACTATAGCTGTTTTATCTCCGTGTGGACGAGGCCTAAATCTCATTTAAAGTTTAAATATTTTGCGGTTTCTGTCATGAGTTCAGCGCCCCCTCCCTCCTGTTCGGTTTGCCCTACTCTCTGGTGGAGGTGGGCGGAGTCTTCCTGGAGCCTGTGGGTCACACCTGGAACTCATCAGACCAATCTGCACCTGCTCCAGACGACCGTCCTCAACTCTTCAGCAGACCATCAGTTAACCCTGTGTCACTCACTCACTTTCAGTCTCAGGATTCAGTTCACGTTTTGCGATCCCGCCTTTTGCCTAGTCCTCCTCTCCTCTGCACAGACCTCTGTCCCAGACCCAGACCCAGAATCAAACCCGCCATGTTTTCAGACCTAGATCCACTTGGACATAAAGAAACTTAATTTGCACTGTTCGTTTGTGTCTGCTTATATGACATCTTATAGATATAGATTATAGTTTTACATCTGTGAAGTTGCAAAGTTTGTAAAGAAAAAAAAAATGATAAAAGTTTAATATTACAGGAAGTAGTGCTGACTTCTAAAACAGAATCCCTCTGATGTCATCAAAAAGCGACGTAACATTGAAAATACAGGGATGATTTCCACACAACTAACACCACTTTTTGTTCTTCCTTTCAAGAACAATTCAAGAGACACGACAGAAAAGTTACAGAAAATCACACCTAATGACGAGGGGCCTGCGCTTTGTTTTTGCCTTGTGCCCCCAAACTCCTAGACCCGCCCCTTCTCCGTACGACTGTTTCCTGACGAGACAAACTGCGCTCTTCCTCCGTCATGAAGACAACATAATCCCCCGTTCTCCATGCACCGCAGCCCTCCTTTGGCCCCACACCGTCGGCGCATTGAGACAGTGTTCTATTTGAAATGTCAGCGCTAAGAGGTGCACGTTTTTATCTCTTCTTCTCCTCTTTCTTGTGCGGATCAAAATAACAGCACGTCGGTGGATTACACGGAAAACATAAAGCGCTGGTTTAAGTCAACGCGTGGATTAAAGGCAGACGAGCGGAGACATTACAGCGTGAACGGAGAATCTCCTCCCACACAGGGGCTCCAGTCGCCCCCTGCTGGCACGGGCACGCGGCCTCACAGCAGCAGGGGGCGCTCAGGAGATCACGCACAATGGTGGCGTTTGTGAGGCATGATGGGTGATTGGTGGGGATGTGGACCCTTTAAAATGTGATGTATGTCTGTGTTGGAAAAAAGCAACACATTTGGATTTCCAGGGTAGAAAGGTCAGTTAGTTTGCTTTTCTACAACAAATGATGGACAAAATACAGTTTTCTAGCCTTAAAATTGTATTTTAGCTTCAAAAGAATCCAATTTATGGTATAGTATCCAATATATCTCTAGATAAAATGAAATATTATTGTGGGTATGGGTATTTTTCCAGTAAAATCCATAAATCTGGATTGTTCCTTCATCAAAAATGCAAAGAGTTTATCATAATTTCCTAAAACAGAATGTAAAACGCAATAATAAATGTGTTTAAAGCAGCTCTGATGTCACTCACATGTGTCTGAGGCTTTTACTTTTCCAAAATCATCTACATTTTTCATATTTTGTGATATTCTGAGGTTAATCCCAGTTTCTCCAGTGAAATCACATTATGTTCCACTTCACTTTTGCCTTCACTCTGAATTTAGAATGTTTTTGTTTACAAACTTTTAAAGGGTCTAGAGGTCCCAGTTTTGGGACAGTTTTTTCCAAAATTAAATACATCTGTCAATTTGTAAATGCATCAGAACTGTCTTTTTGAACAGACTAGTGTGTAAAAATTCAGCTAAAAATGTGTCTGTGTTTAAACAATCATGCCACAAATAATTTTAAAAGTTAATTTGTGAACTTTACATAAAATTGAGAAAGATTTGTGGTTGTTGCTGTGGATTTTAAATTTAAAAATTGTGTATTGGCCACAGCAGCCAGACAAATATTAGATATGGATACCGGCTCCAAAAAAACCAAAACATGTTAAAATGTCGTTAGTGACGTCCCCCTGCAGCTCACTGTGATCTTCAAAGGACAAGTATTAGGATTGATTTGTTCTGTTATTGACCTTTAAACCGGCCCTTGAGTGTCTTTACTTTGACATTTCATGTTTTAGAACTAAAAATAAAATGTTTTTACAAAGAACAATATAACTTTATCACTGCCTTGGGAGACGCCAGAGTAACTTAGCTGTGGCTCCATCTTTTGGCTGCACAGGGAATCACACAAATCTGTTTATACACAGTGTTTTGTAATGCGAGCCGTGCTGAGCAGTGACGAAGTCCGTGATTAGAGGAAGAAATGCTCAGAGTCTGATGATGATTTATGGACATTAAAAGGACACATATTCTGCTACAGAGACTATTTAAATGAAATTTTAATAATGTTCCATCATAAAAAATATACCTGGAATTGCATTTAGATTCATTCACGCTGTTTGAAGAATTTTAGTTTAAAAATCCTCTCCTATTCGACCGTCAAAAACACTTCCTGCTGAACTCCTTCGATCAATTATGCTTTTTTCGGATCATCTACGTCACTCATCCGAGAATCTTCTGCTGTTTTAAGACCTTAAATCATCACAGACTCGCTCTGAGCATTTCTGCCTCTAAACACGATCATTGCTACTGCTAACCTGATCGTAGCGTCTCTTAAATTGATAACACAACTAAATGCTGTAAGCTGCATACAAACATTAAGTGTCAAGTCAGACCGGAGAGAAACATGATCATTTAGTGCATAGTAAAAACATTTTTAGTTTCAGAACATGAGATGGCACCCTTTAAAATTTAACGGTCAAAGGGAGAGGACCTTCTTACCAGCATTTGTCAAACTAGTGTGAATGAAGCTAAACACAACTCCAGGTGTGTTTATTATGACGTAACATTGTTAGAACAGGGTTAAAAGCTTAAAAATCATTTTGCATAATATTTGTCCCTGAAGTGTTTAAACATTTTACTGTGACTCCACTCCAGTAAAAACTCCACAAAGACAGAATTAAATTGGATGAAACTGTCCTCTCCATCTTTCAGAAGCAACACATTGTCTTGGCAAATGTTACATCAAATCTGGCCTAGTTTCTCTTCCAAATAATTGCCACAATGCTGCTACTATTTGAGGAAATGGTTTAGATTTTTAACAAGTTCTTTTTGAGTTTGCTTCGGTTATTTTTCGCTTCCTTCTGTTCGGATAAACCATTCAATATTGCCTACTTTTTGCACAGCCTTTTTTGTCTTAAAATTACGTTATCTGCCCTCACAAACGAGGCAATCTGCCGCTGGGTTGATAAAAATAGTCAGTTTCAACAAATGCGCTGATTAGGGAGACAGAAACCTAATCCAAGTCTGTTAAACCTGAAAGAACAGAGTAAAAGGTCAAAGTATTTCACAGATTTTGAAAACTTCTAGTGTTAATTGATGTGATTTCGATAAAGAAGTGTATGTATAGTTTTGTTTGCTCGAAGCTAGGACTTGAACTCAAAATCTCACCTTGAACGTTGTAAAAATAACTCCTCAAACTATATTCCACTTTTCAGTTCAGTTATTAAAAAAGTAGCACAAATGTAGTGAAGAAAAAGTAAAAAGTATCCATTATAAAACTGACGCAGAAGGTGAGACGCTGCAGGTGAATAGGAAAAAAAACAAAGTAAAAAAACAAAACAACTGTAAACTTCTCCTGTAGTTCACTCATATAAATGTAAGAAAAAAGAAAATACAAGTTTTTATTTGAAAAAACAATCTGAATTACACATATTTAGGACATTTAAATCTGAAAAATGGACAGAACCAGGTTTAAATTTCTTGGTTCATTTTGTACACATATTAGTTATTAAAAAAAAAAAAAAAAACGTATAGAAGGGATTTTGGATTTCTTATTTTTTGAGTAAACTAAATCTGACTCAAAATTGTCCTAAAAATTCAACATTTCACCAAATTTTTTAACTTAAAACTTTAATAAAATAGACTTAGAATTGATAAAAAAAATTCTGTGCATTTTGTCAGAATCTTGTTGAGTCCAGATTGTACAGTTTGGTGTAGGATCTACTTTAAGGCTGATCTTTATGTCTCTGTGGGAGAAAAAAGCATTTTAAGAAAACAACCTTTGAAGTTACAATGTCCCAGAGAAATCTATGGATGAAGTGGATTCAATGAAATAATAAAACATCTTTAGAAGCAGACTGGACAAGTTTGTTTGAAAGTCTCTATGATGAGAGAGCAAAGTGATTAAAAAAAAAAAGTACTGTGCTTTTACTTTTGTACATAGTATTAAAAACAACTTGTTATGGCGAGACACTACAGGCAAAAAAACCACAACAAAAAAACAAGAAATTTAAACTTGGTCCATTTTTCAGATTGAAATGCCCCTAATATGTGTAATTTTGGGTGTTTTTACACATAAAATGTCTGATTTCTACATAATGAAAAGCGAGTAACATTTCTTTCTTACATTTATGTGAGTAAACTACTGGAGAAGTTTCAAATTGATATCTTTAAATGTAAGATTCTTTCCTGTTCATCTGCAGCGTCTCACTTTAAACACAAGGGACGGTCAGATAAATATAAGTTGCAATTTCCTCTCTATATTAGATGTTCAAAGAAGGCGCATTTATTTCAGTGAAAGTGTGTTTGGAGCTGCTTTGATTGGAGTCTGTCCTTTTGTCAATGATGTCAAATGATGAAGTCAGACTGTGCTTTACATCATGTGCAAAACTGTGAACATCACGTCACTTTTAAAGAATCTGTCCGTTTTGTTCGAGGTTCAGTGGAGCGTCCTGGACATTGTTGGTGTCTCTGCAGCAGTGGTTTGGTTTGGAGAGTGAGACACGGGTGAACTCAGACACTAAATGTTCAAACAAAAAGGGAACGAGACGGTGCGGTTTGTTTTGACAGATGAAGAATCAGATTATATGAACTTTATAATCAAGGACAACAACAAAATCACACGTTTGGAAAGAATTCTGTTGAAAAATATACCTCCATGTCAAAGTGCCCTCTATTCACACAGAAATATTAACTGTGTCTGTCAAGTGTCCCATCATTACCATGTGATTTGGGAGTGTCCTGTTCTTCAAACATATCGAACTGAGATTAATAAACAGACGCTGCACGTAAACAGGAAAAATCTTAACTTTAAAGATATTCATTTGAAACTGTAGTTTACTCACATAAATGTAAGAAAGAAATGTATTACATGTTTTTCATCATGTCATGAAGAAATAAGGTATTTTATGTGTAAAAACATATCTGGGATATTTAAATCTGAAAAATGGACAGAACAAGATTTAAATATTTTGGTTCATTTTCTACACATATTAGTTATAAAAGAGATCTGAAAAGATCTGACTGAAAACTAGCCTAAAAAACCTCATATATAAATACTTTTTTTTTTTTGGGACTTAAAACTTTAGTAAATCAGTTTTAGAATTATCACAAAATCCTTCAGTATGCGCCATCAAAATCTTGTTCAGTCCCAAATTTACAGTTTGGTGTAGGAGCTACTTTATGTCTTTGTGGGAGAAATATGCATTTTTAAAAAAGGCCTTTGAAGTTACAATGTCCCAGAGAAATCTATGGATGAAGTGGATTCAATGAAATAATAAAACATCTTTAGGAGCAGATTGGACACGTGTGTTGTTTCCATAAGAAAAAAGAAAAGAAAAATGTCTTATGTCTGATGACGTCATGAGATCTACCCTTCACTGTGGTGCATTGTGGGTATATATTTACATGTGTGTAATTGCCTCTACAGCCAGTAGATGGAGCCACAGCTAAGTCAAAATGGCATCTCCCCCCCGCAGTCATAAAGTTATGTGTCTTTGAAAAAGCGTTTTACGTTTAGTTTTAAAACATGACGTGTCAAACTGAAGACACTCAAGGGCAGGGTTAAAGGCTAAAAACAATGCATAATATTTTTACTTTAATTATGTCTTTTTATAAAAAACAGTTTGTTTTTAAATTCTAAAACATGAGATGCTACACTAAAGATACTCAAGAGCAGGTTTAAAGGCAGACAGCATTATATTTGTCCTAGAAAGTCATCACAAAGAAATGGATGACACAAACTGCACCAACAATCAAGGACTGGACCGACACTTATAAACGACATATGAAAGAAGGAAAAGACATCACATTTCTTAATTTAAAATGAACAAATTTGACAAACTCTGAACGTTTACTTTGGACGACATGTGCCTTCACTTTATTTTGATGTCTTTTTTCTCTTTCGGGTCATGCTCTGTTTTTGTGTTTTTCCTGTTGCTTATACTTAAAAAGTGCAAAAATAAAATGATAAAAGTGTCTCCCGTCTGCTGCTCTGTGCTGCCTCACAGTCGGGGGTGTCATTTGGAGCCACTGTGCAGTCGCTGAACGAAGCTGAGGAATGATTATTTTTTTATTATCTGAGAGGAAAGTCTACATCAGGACTAAACCGTGTCCAAAGCAGTCGTGAAGAACTCAAGTTTGAAAGAAATTTGAGTTTTTACCCCAATTTTCAGTCTGATCTAGTCAAAATCCCCTCAGTAACCAATATGTGAACAAAATGAAGAAATTTAGTTTAGACTTTTTTTTTTTTTTTTTTTTTTTTAAGATTTAAATGTCCCAAATATGTGCAATTTATGCCTCATTTAATATGAAAACATTGTATGGTTGTATGGGCTGGAGCGGGTAAGGGCCGGGGCTGGAGCGGGTAAGGGCCGGAGCTGGAGCGGGTAAGGGCCGGAGCGGGTAAGGGCCGGAGCTGGAGCGGGTAAGGGCCGGAGCGGGTAAGGGCCGGGGCTGGAGCGGGTAAGGGCCGGAGCGGGTAAGGGCCGGGGCTGGAGCGGGTAAGGGCCGGAGCGGGTAAGGGCCGGGGCTGGAGCGGGTAAGGGCCGGAGCGGGTAAGGGCCGGGGCTGGAGCGGTAAGGCGGAGCGTAGGGCCGGGCTGGAGCGGGTTGGGCGGGCGGAGTAGGGCAGGGCTGGGCGAAGTGGCGGGCGAGGTCGGGGCTGGAGCGGGTAAGGGCCGGAGCGGGTAAGGGCCGGGGCTGGAGCGGGTAAGGGCCGGAGCGGGTAAGGGCCGGGGCTGGAGCGGGTAAGGGCCGGAGCGGGTAAGGGCCGGGGCTGGAGCGGGTAAGGGCCGGTGCCGGTAAGGGCCGGGGCTGGAGCGGGTAAGGGCCGGAGCGGGTAAGGGCCGGGGCTGGAGCGGGTAAGGGCCGGAGCGGGTAAGGGCCGGGGCTGGAGCGGGTAAGGGCCGGAGCGGGTAAGGGCCGGGGCTGGAGCGGGTAAGGGCCGGGGCTGGAGCTGGAGGAGGTAAGGCCCGGGGCTGGAGCTGGAGGGGGTAAGGGCCGGGGCTGGAGCGGGTAAGGGCCGGGGCTGGAGCTGGAGGAGGTAAGGCCCGGGGCTGGAGCTGGAGGGGGTAAGGGCCGGGGCTGGAGCGGGTAAGAGCTGGAGCTCAAAAACCTTGAAAACTCTTAGATTTTACTGCGTTGTTTTGAAGGCATTAAACTGTAAGTGTCACATAAGCAGCATACAAAGAAAAATAAGCAAAAATATCAGTGTTACATAAAGTTAAGCATTTTGTTAACTACAATGCCTTAAAGTTATTATACTGCTCATTGACTTTGCCTTTGCCTGGGGAAACACATTAACACCATTAAACCACGGATTATACTACAACAACAAAAACAAAGTCCATTGAAGAGAACATACCAACCAATTGTTTATTAAATCAAATGTATTGAAATTAGAAGACCTTACAAAATCACAATCTCTTATGGTGATGTATAAAGTACGAAATTTGATGTTGCCTGCAGCTGTACAAACTTCAGTCTTCGATCTGATCAGTTGGCGGAGGCTCCACTTCTCTCCTTTTCCCAGAACAACACAGAAACAGATATCTGCAGTAAAGCTGGGGTAAAACTCTGGAATTCCCTGGACTATCATTTCAAATCCTCCTCAAATGTCTATAGGTTTAACAAAAAATTTAAAGCTACAACAATAAAATCATTTGAACTAAATCATAAAAAACAAAAAAACAAAAACATCCATCCATCCATGGAAGCGTTATATGTTACTGTAAAAATAAACTTAACAAAATGTATTCTGAGATTTTGTTCTTCTTTCTGCTTTTCGATTGTGGTGGTGCATTTTTGTTGATTTGTATGTATATGCACATGTGTGCACAATTGAAATGAACAATGAAATAAGATTTTAAAAAAAAGGTTGGGAAAGTGTTTGAAGTTTGGAAAAAGTGCTTGAAAATGCTTCAAATTTAAACTTGCCAATCTGTATCCTAAACATTTTGACAGAAAAGGGTGATAATAGTCTTCAGTTTATTGTTTTGAAGTATTAAAAAAATGCGTTAAACAACTATCCATATTACTGTGTTGCACACCAGTTTGTGCCACTCTCTAAAATGCCCCACAGTACAATAAATGAATTCCAAAATTCCAAATCCAAAATTTCCAACAAAGCCCATTTCATCAAGCCTTGAGATACTTTTGATCACATTCTCAAACTTCATTGTGGGAGAGAGACATAATACTCTGTTGATTTGAAAAACTACAAACTGAAAGCAGAAAACACAGCTGGTACTGGAAAAAACCTGCAAGTCTACCTTGAAAGTGCTTGAATTTTATGTTGGTGTATGAACCCTGGAGTAGTGATTGGACCATTTTCTGCTCCATCATTGTGGTTTTGTGGCTTGGTTAATGATGAGTGAGTGGGGAGTGTTTCATTATGAACATGGGTCATTTGGCTCTATAATCTGTGCAGTAAATCCACGAGGTGTCCACATTAGCACTACATTACACTCCATTTATGAGATGACTTCTGTATGAGACGCAGAAAACGCTTGTGCTTCAAAACTGGCACTTTTTTTTTAATCACTTTTGACCACAGTCCAACCACCTTCAGTTCTGTCTGCCACATCCTTTGGAGCAAAATGGACCAACAACACTTAGTTTGACTGTGGCAGTTCATCAAAAGATGTGCCATAAACTGCTTCAAAAAAGTAACTGATATTTTTGTATGCACAATTTATAAAATGTCTACATTTTTGTCAACATTTCTCAAAGTTGTACTGTAACTGAGGGCTATACAACTTAAGGCCTGTGAGCCAAATCAGGTCCTCCAAGGGACATGATCCGGCCCTCAGCCATCTGCCAAAAATATAGAAAATATAGTTTTAGTGCTGTTTTAATCTGGGTTTATTCTTTTTTTTTTTTTTTTTTAGACCTGGTTTAGTCCTGGTTTAGATTTAGTTTAGTCCTTTTTTAGACCTGTCTTTTCCTGGGTTAGACCTGGTTCAGTTCTGCAAATGTTGTTAAAGTCTTTTACACGTTTTTCGTGTTTCAAAAGCATTTGTCACGTTTCTGGCCTTGAGGACATTAACATGTTCATGAACAATAAAATATAACCTGAAACGTGCTCTGTGCACAACACCGCCTAGCTCAGTGCTAGCTCAGTGTTAGCGTCACTACTTCCTGTTCAATTCTATCTCTAAGGGTTTTTTGCAGAGTCACACTAAAAGTAATAAACACTTAAATACTTCACAAATGAGCTGATTACTTCCCTAGTGTTTATAAATGGATGTGTTTGTGGGTCAGTGCTAACGCTAATGCTAAAGCTGAAGTGTAATAAGTTTAAAAATAAAACAAATTAAAAGCAAAAACTTAAGTAATCCAAACATAAAAGCAATCAGGCAGTCTTTACTTTTCTCTTCACTTTCTTTTGCCTTTTAAAAATGCATTACACTTTAATAAAAGTTAGCATTAGCTGTGAGAAACGGTTAGCGTAGCCCCTTGTTACATGAACAAGGGGCTTTTCCCATCTCTGACACTGCGCTTTTTTTTTTTTTACTGAACTAACGCCTGGGTGTGTCCACATATATTTAGCTGTGATCCTGATACATTTTCCTTGAGGCCCTGTGCCACTGAGACATGACTGACGACTGAGAAATGCAGAATTTGAAACCTCGGGTCAAAGTCTACAATGGCCCCGTGTCATGACACAGCCTCGGGTCTGGAGCAGGAAGCAAAAGAAACACGCTGACTTCACGATGTCATTTTTTTTTTTTTTTTTCAAAATGTACACTTTATTGTCAACAACAGTACAAAAACAAAAGTCTGTATTTACAACACTACTATGGCCTTCTCATCTTACCCTCTTTGGTTTCACTGCTGACCTGATTATTCGCAAAAAAGAACAAAAGACGCAACGGAACAATGGCGCTGTTGAATGAGCCACAGCTTTCAAGTTGTCGCAATAATGACACGCTTTGTTTTGTAGACGTGCACTACACATTCTCCAAACGCCGCAGACATGTTTAGTGGGTGTAAAAGTGACACGGCGGGAGTCAAAGAGTTGAAATAGTGTGCGGTGCTCGTTCCTTCTTGTTCGGTATTTTAACAGCTTCTCGAGTCAGTGGGAAAATGTCGAGGAGAGTTCTAAATGTGCAGATGCTAACGGCTACGGTCTGACTCTAAACGTGCAGATGCTAACAGCTACGGTCTGAATCTAAACACGCAGATGCTAACAGCTACGGTCTGACTCTAAACGTGCAGATGCTAACAGCTACGGTCTGAGTCTAAATGTGCAGATGCTAACAGCTACAGTCTGAGTCTAAACGTGCAGATGCTAACAGCTACAGTCTGAGTCTAAACGTGCAGATGCTAACAGCTACAGTCTGAGTCTAAACGTGCAGATGCTAACAGCTACGGTCTGAGTCTAAACGTGCAGATGCTAACAGCTACGGTCTGACTCTAAACACGCAGATGCTAACAGCTACTGTCTGATTCTTAAACGTGCAGATGCTAACAGCAACAGTCTTGAGTCTAACCGTGCAGATGCTAACAACTACGGTCTAACTCTAAACGCGCTGATGCTAACAGCTACAGTCTGACTCCATAACACTCCAGTCTCTGTGACTCATGGAACATAATGTGACGGCAAACATCAGTGATCAATGTCTGAACAACTCCTTAAAGGGATAATTCAATATTTAGTCAGTCTGGTTAATTTGGATGTTCATGATTATGAATTCAGAGGAAAAAGCCATCGGAAATAACAGAAGCGTTATATACATATGTTTTATTTACGAGTCAGGCTGCTCAGGGTATGGATGCACTCAGTTTCTTGTGACAAACTGTACGTTTTAGATGCTCAGGGTTTGTAAAAGCGTCTATACGTATAATACTACTTATAATCTGCAAGTAAAGCCATGTTTCGACTGGCTCCCCACACCGGTTTAATGGTGGTCTGTGTTTCCGTGCTCAGGGTATTGAGAAAACATAACAAATGTTTTTTTATTAATACAATCTAAATCATACCTCAGTAATAGTTTTCAATTATGAGGCCGATCTCAGCAAGAAGTTTAGTAATTCCAAGTTTGTGTTTACTGTGAGACGTGGCAAAAGCTAGAGTAAACAAGAAATTACTTTTGGTTTATCGTCATATTTTCTGCATTTATTCCACTTTTTTACCTCTCTCCATGTAATGCATTCTTGGCTTTCGACAATGTTGGCTGTATTATGCACTGGAACTATCAGAGTTTGGGTCTTGGCAAAGCGTGTACCGTGCCTCGATAAACAAGGAACAGCCGATGCTAAAGTGCGCTAGCTTTGTTTTGCGAAGCATATACATATGAAGTTATCATTAAAGTCTATACGACAGGTTCAACGTCACATTTCACTAAAACATAATGAACATGATTATATTTAAGATTAGACTTATGAAACATTTTGCCTATTTGTCCCCAGTTTGACAGTTTTTGTAATGTTTATAATTGCAAAAAAATAGTTGTTTCCTTGAACATAGTTGGAGGTAATTCCACAACTGTTACCTAGCAACCATTTTGAAAACGAGGGACAAAGTCCATATAAATTACACAGTAATTATGATTTGACAAATAATAATACCTGATAACACATTTATTTTGTTGAATGATGTGAGAAAATAGTCTCTGTGTTTTCAACGGCACGTTGCTTTTTGATAATATCACAGAGGGATTCCATTTTAGAACATTTTAGCACTACTTCCTGTAATTTTAAACTTTACCTTCAAAATTTCTTCACAAACTGCAACTTCACAAATGTAAAACTATGATGAATATTTACCACAGGTGCCCTCCCACCAAACTAAGACATAATTAGAAAAACAT
Source organism: Rhinogobius similis (assembly GCA_019453435.1). Classification (NCBI taxonomy): domain Eukaryota; kingdom Metazoa; phylum Chordata; class Actinopteri; order Gobiiformes; family Gobiidae; genus Rhinogobius; species Rhinogobius similis. Next base: position 1,639,271 of record CM033621.1, read on the forward strand.
GTATATGTCGTATAGACTTTAAGTTTTATTTATTTGCCGTTTCGTTTTCATCTGAGACTGCATTCTCTGTTGTTCTTTTGGCAGCGAAAACCACTCTCAAAGTCCAAACATTACAAAATATTGAACTATCCCATTACTGTAATAGAATTCAAACTGTCCACTCATCTGTCGTGTTGCATTGTGGGAAATGGAGTCATTACCTTTATCTAATCAAACCAACAAGACCTTCTAAGAACAACAGTGGTTTTAATACAGCAGAGTTTGAGCCTGGACACTGCACATACTTTCTGTCTTTAGAGGAACACAACAGTATCTGCAACACTTAGTGTCTGCCTCCTAACAAGGCAAAAAAAAAAACAAAAAAACAGAAAAAAGAATGAAAATCAAACATGGTGCAGCACAGCCATCCACATTATAAATACATCAACAAATTAAAAAGACAAAACATTCAGACGTGGCATCAGTAAAGCTTTTAAAAACAAAAGAACAAAGCTAGCAAAGAGGATGACCTTGAGTGGCTGCAGGTGAAGGCATGTAGTGTGTAACAGATCAAAACATTTTACAACTATTTTCTATAATTCAAACGTATCGGCATGGCAACCCGTGTAAGCATAGTGTCAAAAAATCATTCTCAAATATTTTTTCTTTTAATATAGACCAAGGTGACAAGCCATATACGAGTGTAAGAAAAAAAAACATGAGCAAAAGTTTCAAAAAATGGTCACGATTATAGCCTGAAATGCTTTTCATGTGGACAGGTCCGGTTTACAGCAGTGAAGTTTATTTTTCTCAAGCTAAGGCCTTCTTTTCCACACAGCGCACAAAAAAATCAGAACTTAAAAAAATAAAACTTGGCATGCTCAGCCAGGGCACACGCATAATTGTAGATTTCTTCTTATACAGGCCTTTAGAAAGTGTACAGGAATTTACATTCTTTGAAGAGATCCGACAGAAATTCTTGGAAAAAAAAACAAAACAAACCCAAACAGAATCTGATGGCGAAAATGGCGCAGGAAACCGCTCGAACGGAAAGAACAAGGAGCATTCACCAGGAACACAAAATTTGGGAGAGAAAATGACAAAATGACACAGTAACACGGCAGCCTCAGTGCAGATTGGGTCGGCGGGCTGTAGAAGAGGAGGAAGAGGAAGGGGAGAGTTCTCTGATTGTAGCTGCTCGTGTCGCTGCCTGATGGAGCGCGTCGAAGCAGCCGACTGGGAGTCTTTTCCGGGGGAAGGTGGGGGTGATGCGAGGCCGCCTCCGAGCGCTTCTGTACACAACGACAAACACAAAACATGACATTAACAATCGCTTCAATTAGCCGTGCTGGAGTCGGGCGCTTGACGAGTCGTTTAGCTCGCGTGCCCGGCCCCATAATCGCGCTGATTCCGGATTGTGGGGGCAGATTGCGCGAGTTCGACTGGTAATGATGCGTTTTATGAACATGGCATTTGTGAGAGGAAATGCGTGTTTGAAAATAGAGACGAGCAATTAGGAGCAAATTCACAGGCCACTTTATTAGGCACAGCTGTTTGACTATTCATTAAAGCGCTTACGAGGTAGAATCAGAATGTGAAAGTGTTAGCGAGGGTGAAGTAGTGCTGGGCAATATGACAAAACAAAAAATGACACAATTTTCTTGGGGCCAGATCATGACTTTGATTTGATCACAATTTATGTTCTTTGTATTTTTCTTTTGCCTATAATAGAGCAGCATGATTTAGGAAAAATACTGAATGGATTCTGTTAAAATTCCCATTTTAAACACAATTTTGTTGCTTTCTGTTGCGTTTTTGTCACGTTCAGTTGTGACATTTATATATTTGTTGTCATATTTAAACGTGCCGTTGTCAATTTTAAATGCACTTTAATCGCTTTTGGTCGCACTTTTGTCGCTTGTTTCAGAACATGTTTGTACAAATCCAAACTACTACTACTATAGCAAAACATTTTGTTGTTTACAGAAGAAATGATTTCACTTCAAAAATTGTAGCCTTTGCCATTTGATAATTGCATCCATTGCAAAATTCATGCAAAAAATTATCTGCTCAGAGGCTTCAGAGGCTAAACAACAGGATAAACAGTGTGTTTGAACAGACAGCTGCATTAAAGAGACAAACAGTGAGTCGCCATTTCACAAAAATAGCAGATTGTCACAGGGACAAGCTCAACATTCCATTTTTATCACCGTATCACCCAGACCAAGGGTAAAGGGTGGGCGATATTGACGTAAATGGATCATTATTTATTATGATAACAATATTCAGACAATATTAAATCAATCCAACCTAAATGTGTTAAAGGGGCACTGTGTAGTTTGCAGGTGAAGGGCATGAAATATTCTATTCTCCTGGAGATAAAATAAAACCAAACAATCTCCCAGAGACAAGCAGCAAACCAAGTACTTTTTCTGCAATAAAAAGTCCCATAACTGGATAAATGGAACATAGTGAGTTTATATCATACTGTGGAACCTTCAGGCAAAGCACAAACTATTTTATGAGAAAATGAGGTGATGGACACTCAACTAGAAAACCTACATAGTGCACCGTAAAACTGTCTTTAAATGTATAGATCCTTCAAGTGTTTGGAAACAAAATGGTGTTCCAAAAGCCTTGTGCCATTCAATGAGTTAGCACCAATGCATTTTCTTCTTTTTTTACATTTACAGTTACAGTTTTGCATTTCTGCTCCGTTAAAATGAATGGATAGAATGTAAACACAAGTACCAGGCTGTGTGTGCATCCTTTTTATCTGCTTGTATTTCAATTTTATGCATCTTGTGCATTCTGTTGTGTAAAGGCCTTTGAATTACTTTCATTCATTCATTCATTCATTCTCTACCGCTTATTCCCGTTAGGGGTCACGGGTGACTGGAGCCTATCCCAGTGACTTTGGGCCTTAGGCGGGGTACACCCTGGACAGTGGCCAGGTACCTGATTTTAGTATCTAACTCGTCCCTCGCTCACTCAAACCCTTTGGCACATAAACTAAACTAAAATTCACATGCATTCATTTTCAATCCTGTGCACAGCTTCACAACTACTTTTTTTCAGACGAAGTGAAACTAAGGAGGACCACCCAAGTGCAGCCAATCAGAGCGCAGCTTTTAGCGCTTACTTTGAGACAAAATACTTTATTATTAGACGCAGACAGTGCACAGAGGTCTCATTTGTGTCACAAAGTGAAGTTTACAAGATACTCTTTGATGGAAAACACAAACTGTACTAACATACAGCCAAAAAAGTCAGGTACAATAGCTTTACGTTATTTCTGGATCCAAGAAAGCAAACTCTGTTGTCCCTGCTATGAAAATGTTTGAGTACACATATTTTTTGTACCATTTATGTTCTTCTAAACTCCTACTAAGTGTTTTTGTCTTACACTACTTTAACCTTTAAATGTCTTTCTTTTCAGAACAATACATCAAGAAAAAGACACTTAGATAAATGATGAAAAGACTGTTGTGCAAACTGCATGACATTCAAATGTACTTGGACGACCAAATGCTGCTGCTGTGAATAGTTTGAAAACGAGAAAATACATTTGGATAAAAAACTATTCTGAAGTGCTGCTAAAAATCTGGACACTGTGCCCTGGGGTCTGCCGCCGGCCACACGAGCCCTCTCCCAACTCTAAAAATAGCCCAGCGAATTAAATTACTGTTGTCGTGCACGCTCTGATTATGGATGTGACTGGATCCACTGTGCTTTGGCGAGTCGATGTCGTGAATGTGAACAAGGCCGCACAATATATCGCAAAAGTATCGATACTGCAATATTGTCCAACCCAATAACGATATCAAAACAAACTAGATATATGGCACTAAAGTCTTCATCTGATAGAAATGTTCTGTTTTAAAATGAAAACACTGAAATGGGAAAATCATGAATAAAATCTAGCTTTTTCAAACTAAATTAGGCTCGGTTTTGTATTTGTCGTAACAATTTGTAGATTAATCGTGAAGTCTAGGGCTGTAGTCGACTAAATAAATTCTTGGTCGACTGAAGACCTTCTCTTATCGACTGATTAGTCGACTAAAAAGAGTTGTGGCAAAACTATGAAGTATCTCTCTGTATTTGACCCAAACTGCACCAAAAACACAACTGCACAGGAGTTCATGCCAAAAAAAATGACAACGTATGCAGAAAGTACAGGGAAACAGTGTATTTATGTGTGTATAAATTAGATTAAACTCATGACTCACTCCAAGATCTGTAGCTAACCCACTCAATTTTTTTGTGTGCTATTTTTGTCATATAAATACTTTTAATCAAAATAAAATAATTAGTCAACTAAAACACCATTGACCGATTAATCGACTTAACGACTAAAAGACTACAGCCCTAGTGAAGTCAACTATAAACAATAATACCAGTTGTATTTTGATGATGTCGTCGTTCTCTGGACTAAACAGACTCTAAAACACAAACTTAAAGACTTTTATAACAAAGACAGTGACATCTTAAAGAAAAATGGTTTTCCTCAATTATACACTTTATTCACAAATATTCTCTCTCTAGAAGCTTCATTCATAATATTTCAACATTTATTTGGTTAAAATGTTAGTTTATTCTAAGCCTCAATCTCCAATAGAATCATTCACCATCATAATCAGTGGCTAGTTGACGACTAAAATAATCATTAGTGTCAGCCGTAGTCAAAATGTGTATTTAAATATCACAATAATATCGATTATAGTAGATCTTAAAGGTGCTGTACCTGATTTTTATTGTTTTGAAACATGAAAAAAAGAACTACTTGATGTTAAAGTCTTTACATCAGTCAAATGTATCGCTCACTTTTCTAATGCAGTCCCAGCATCATAAATATTCACCTCCATGAGTTTAGAAGCACTTTTCACCAGTCTCTGAGCCCAGAGCATCTTTGGGTAAAGCTAACAAACATTAGCATGCTAACGGTGCACTTCCTACATCTCTCGTAGGATAAAATGCTCTATAAACAGATACAGAGTAAAACCTGTGGTCTCATATTCACCCAAATAGATGCTTTTACGTCATATCTGTTCTGGAGCAACACAGATTTTACTTACTTACTTACCTGCCAAAAAAACGGGAACATGAACTAGTTTTGTTTTTCATCTTTCACAACAGTAAAAATCAGGCACAGGCCCTTTAATAGCCATAATCGCAATCATCTCCAATCTTGTGCAGCCCTAATGTGAACGTGCCGGGTGTTTGCGCTGCGCTCGCGGTCAAAGAGACAAATAAACACATTATGGGCGGCTGCGGCGAGAGTAATCAGGTGAAGTAGTTCTTTTAGAGTTTGATGTCGGCGATGAGTGCGACGTTAAGTTAATGTGCGGCTCGCAGTGACTCTCTCGCTCTCTCTCTCTGCGCTGTCTGTATCTCAGCTGGACCCTCCGTGCACTCTGAGGGAAACGCACAGATTTATTGGCTCTAATGAGCACCGTTGGGCGGCTGTTTAGATTCTACAGCTGTGAAAAGGGGAGCACTCAGCATATAAAAACATTCAAACTATAAGGGTTCAGCAGAAAGCCTTTAAATGGTGTATAATGAAGGTATTAATGTTGGCTGAATCGCATTAATGGGTGTAAAAGGGATCGCAAGAACGGCCCGAGTGACCTGTTTCTGACTAAACAATGAGCTAACGTAAATGTAAGGAGCCACTAATTAATTTATATACAGTAAAATTAATTCATATGAAATAAATAGCAGTTAATGGATGCTATTTTTGCATAATAAACAAAGAAATAAAAGAGAAACTACATTAAACCAACACTAAAACTAAACTTAAACATTAACTGCAAGCCTAAAGGGCTCAATTTTTTTTCCTTCCTGTCATTTTAAACTATGATAAATATTTACCACAGGTGCCCTCCACCCAAACTAAGTCATAATTAGAAAAACATAAGAACCTTCATGTAGACTTTATGTGTGTAGAAACCATAGTGTGTTTATATTCTAGCAATAGTGAGAAAAAAGAACAATAATAATTGAATTTGCTGGGCCCACTGTGGGGGTTTCTACCTGGGGCCCAGAATTAGTTGCTATGGCTCTGTGTGTGGTGACAATTGTAGAGCAAACACAGCAATACGAATGATGTATAAAGCACAAAAATTGGTTTAAAATGTTGTGTGTCAAGACATTTAAGGCGAGACACTGCAGGCAAAACTCATTTCTCTCTATTTTTTGTTTTTTGGTCAGTCTGCACTCTCAACATATCGGTTTTCATGTGGAAACAACAAACTTGTCCAATCTGCTCCAAAAGATGTTTTATGGTTTCATTGAATCCACTTCATGCATAGATTTCTCTGGGACATTTTTGGGCATTTTTCTGCCACAGAGACATAAAGATCAGCCTTAAAGTAGATCCCACACCAAACTGTACAATCTGGGACTCAAGATTTTGACTAAATGTACAGAAGACTTTTTGATATCTAATTCTAAAACTGATTTGTTGGAGTTTTAAGCCCCCCCCCCCAAAAAATGAGGCGAAATTTGAATTTTTAGGACAAATTTCAGTCCAATCTACTACTCTACTACTACTACTACTCAAAAACTAAATAAGAAATTCAAAATCCCCTCTGTACATTTTTTGTAACTAATATGTGTACATATTAGAATTAAAATGTAAACTGAAATTTAAACCTGGTGCTGTCCATTTTTCAGATTGAAATGTCCCAAATATGTGCAATTTTGGTCATTTTTACACATAAAATGCCTTATTTCTACAGGAAAACATGACATGATGGAAAAACATGTAATATATGTTTTAAATTACATTAACTACAGGCGAAGTTTACAATAGATTTCTTTAAATGTATTTTTTCCTATTCACGTGTAGTGTCTCACTTTAACTAGTTTAATATGAATTTGCATCAGAAAACACACATACAATGACACTATCTTCCCAAATGGTCTGTGTGGACCGTGACAAGTGTCTAGATTATTACAGACACCACAGAATGAGTCCCTTTAGGCAAATAAAAGAGCTCATAAAGAGTACCTGAACTCATTTATGGAACAAGTCTTGCCCAAAAAGTGAAAACCAATGAATTATTTACATAGTCTACATGATTTAAACACTTGGTATTCCTAATCCCATCTGCACCCGCGGGAGTCCTTTTGTAAAGTGGCACCTTCTTCGCTTTAAAGCGGCGTCTCTGTGTGGAACTATAAAGCCAATTATCACCACGAGCTCTAAAGCGGCACTCATTTACACAGGGCAGGGGTTAGATTAGGAAACAAGATAATTGGACAATTAGACTCAAGCTACACATACGGCACAATGACACCTACACCTACGGCAGAATAGTTTTATCTATAAATTGTGGCGCTGAAGTTGGAAAGAGAACGAAGCATCAGAAGCTCATGATTCTCACCTAAAACCAAAAGCGTCCTGGAGGTCTGGGTGATACGGTGATAAAAATGGAACGGTGAGCTGGTCCCTGTGACAATCTGCTATTTTTGTGAAATCGTCGTATCGTGATTCACTGTTTGTCTCTTTAATGCAGTGACAAAAACGCAAATGAATGTGACAAAAAACACGACTGAATGTGACCAAAACGAGACTGAATGTGGCAAAAAACAAGACTGAATGTAACCAAAACGAGACTGAATGTGGCAAAAAACAAGACTGAATGTGACCAAAACGAGACTGAATGTGGCAAAAAAAACGACTAAAACATGACTGAATCTGACAAAACCACAATTAAAAGTGTCAAAAATGCGGCTAAAAGCGACAAAAACATGACTAAACGTGACAAAAACTTGACTAAATGTGACAAAAACGCCACTATAAGTGACAAAAACGGAACTAAATGTGTCAAAAACGTGACTGAATGTGACATAAATGTGACTAAAAGTGACAAAATTCTATTTAAAATGTGAATTTGAACAGAATCCTATTATTAAAACAAATCACAAATCTAATCACAATCACACTGGTCAGAAAAATCACAATTAGATATTTTTTCTACATCGTGCAGCTCTATTAAAGGCAATAGAAAAATACAGGTGAATACAAAAAATACAAGTGAACACGAATCGTGATAAAATCGAAATCATGATCTGGCAGTTGCAAAAAAAGAAAATGAAAAACTGGCTTGTTACTTTTCCAGCACACAGTGTTTGTTTGTGAAGTCTGTGCGTGCTGCCGTACAGAGAGGCGCTTTACTTTTTTCTTTTCACGTCTACACTTTTGATCCTGTGGCTTTCTCATGGGCTCAACCACGACCTGCTGAAGAAATATAATCCGATTGGACTATGACCGTGGCACGAACACGAAAAGAACGAGGAGCGAGGGCGAGCGAGGCGTGCAGGTGAGAGAGGAGGACGTGGGGACGGCGCAGGTAGAACAAGCACCGACTGAAGCATGTGTTTGTGGTGGGAACACAGAGGGAAGACAGAACAGACCAGGGTTAAAGCCGAGTGTCCACTGCACGATTTGGACCGACGGCGACGTAAGATTTCTGATCGTCGGAAGAATCTTCAGCTCTAAATTAGACTAAACAAATGTATCGCACTATCGGACAATGTGAATGAGTTCTGTCTTACGACTTTTAATTCATCGCGTCTTACAGTGTGACTTCCATAAATCTTATAAGATGAAACAAAAAAGCGCCTTCAGGTTAAAAAAAAAGATCAGATCAGTCAGAATATTAGTGCAGCTGTCACACAGGCTTTTCTTGTATTTAATCTTCATCATCAGGAGTTAATAAGCTAAAATGTAGGAAAAAAAATCTAAAAAAGTTCCTTTTCTCAAACAGAATCAGAATCAAATAAAGGAGGTTCACCAGGACTTTTACTTTTACCTCAGACATTCTTTAAAGTCTATATGAAGGTTCTCATGTTTTTCTAATTATGACTTAGTTTGGTGGGAGGGCATGTGTGGTAAATATTTAGCATAGTATTACATTCATGAAGTTACAGTTTGTGAAGAAATTTTGGAAAATAAAAGTTGAGAAGTTGAGTTCTAAAGCGGAATCCCTCTGTGATGTCATAAAAAACCGACAATACAGAGACAGGTGACGGACACATCTTTCTGACGGTTTAAACCGTCATTCAACAAAATAAAGTTGTTATCAAGCATTATTATTTGTCAAATCATAACTATTGTGTAATTTATGTGGACTTTGGCCCTTGTTTTCAAAATGGTTGCTAGGTAACAGTTGTGGAATCACCTCTAACTATGTCATATGTGTTGCTCATGTTCAACCAGGAACTAAACTTGATGAAAACTGTCAAACTGGGGATAAATAGGCAAAATGTTTAGTGAAACCTTAAATATAATCATGTTCACTACGTCTAACCTGTCATATAGACTTAAATAAAGTAATTGTACTTTTGCTTGAGAAGAGAACTTCATAGAGCTGTTGTCCTTTAGTCGATTAATCGGTCGATGGTGTCTTGTCGCCGAACATTTTTATTAGTTGACTCATTATTTTATTTAGATTTAAAGGATTTATATAGAATAAACAGCACAGAAGAGAAGATATGGAGTGAGTTAGCTGAAGATTTTGAAGTGCAACACTGTTTCCTAGAACTTTTCTGTTGTTTTTGCATAAATTCCAGTGTAATTGTGGTCTTTTGAGTGCAGTTTGCGTCGGACACATGGAGATACTTCATAGTTTTGATATTTTGGCCACACCCCCTTTTAGTCGACTAATCGATCGATAGGACATGTCTTTAGTCTTTAGTCAGCCCTAGAACTTCAGTACTTTTGCCCCCAGCGTTTAATCCATTCAAAATGTGATGAAACAAAGCTCTTCCACGCAGACTTCCTCGTGTTTCGGTGCCAAAGCGAGCGTGCAGTGTCACTAAAAGCTGCTCAGGTGCTGCTTCCTCACTGCGGAATGTGTGTTTGCTCCAGTACAAGCGCAGACTCGCGGGGTCGGCTCCGAGGGCCCCGGGAGGTCGCGACCCCTCTGCTCGCAGCACAAAGCAATCTGGGAGTTCTTCTGAGGTCAGTCACTTCTCCCCTCAGCCGGCTCACCCATCGCGCCGGGTAAATCCCTCTCTAACCCCGAGATGTAACGCGAGGGATACAGTGTGTGCGGAAAGCTGCGAAGAACGTGACAGGAATGTGCTTTTAAAAAAAATGTTTTTAGAGTTTTGTTTTGTCCTGAAGATGCATCACCTGATTTCTGTTTAGATCCTTGGCTTTAGAACCAAAACAAAATGTAAGCTCAAAGGACTTTTATGTCCAGCAAAAGCATTTGACACTGTGCATAAATGAGTGCTGTCAATCGATTGAAAAATTATTATTCGAATTGTACGCTTTATAAAATGTCATTATTTACAACAAAAACACGACTGAATATGACAAAAATGTGACTGAATGTGACAAAAATGTGACTGAATGTGACAAAAATGTGACTGAATGTGACAAAAATGTGACTGAATGTGACAAAAATGTGACTGAATGTGACAAAAATGTGACTGAATGTGACAAAAATGTGACAAAAATGTGACAAAAATGTGACTGAATGTGACAAAAATGTGACAAAAATGTGACAAAAATGTGACTGAATGTGACAAAAATGTGACTGAATGTGACAAAAATGTGACAAAAATGTGACCAAAATGTGAATGAATGTGACAAAAATGTGACTGAATGTGACAAAAATGTGACAAAATGTGACAAAAATGTGACTGAATGTGACAAAAATGTGACAAAAATGTGACTTAATGTGACAAATATGTGACAAAAATGTGAAAAAAATGTGACTGAATGTGACAAAAATGTGACTGAATGTGACAAAAATGTGACAAAAATGTGACAAAAATGTGACTGAATGTGACAAAAATGTGACAAAAATGTGACTGAATGTGACAAAAATGTGACAAAAATGTGACTGAATGTGACAAAAATGTGACTGAATGTGACAAAAATGTGACAAAAATGTGACTGAATGTGACAAAAATGTGACAAAAATGTGACTGAATGTGACAAAAATGTGACATAAATGTGACTGAATGTGACAAAAATGTGACAAAAATGTGACTGAATGTGACAAAAATGTGACAAACGTGAATGAATGTGACAAAATGTGACTGAATGTGACAAAAATGTGACAAAAATGTGACTGAATGTGACAAAAACGAAACTTAATGTGACAAAAATGTGACTGAATGTGACAAAAATGTGACAAAAATGTGACAAAAACGAAACTGAATGTGACAAAAACGTGCCTGAATGTGACAAAAACGACACTGAATGTGACAAAAATGTGACTGAATGTGACAAAAATGTGACAAAAATGTGACTGAATGTGACAAAAATGTGACTGAATGTGACAAAAATGTGACTGAATGTGACAAAAACATGACTGAATGTGACAAAAATGTGACTGAATGTGACAAAAATGTGACAAAAATGTGACTGAATGTGACAAAAATGTGACAAAAATGTGACAAAAATGTGACTGAATGTGACAAAAATGTGACTGAATGTGACAAAAATGTGACAAAAATGTGACAAAAATGTGACTGAATGTGACAAAAATGTGACTGAATGTGACAAAAATGTGACTGAATGTGACAAAAATGTGACTGAATGTGACAAAAATGTGACTGAATGTGACAAAAATGTGACAAAAATGTGACTGAATGTGACAAAAATGTGACAAAAATGTGACAAAAATGTGACAAAAATGTGACTGAATGTGACAAAAATGTGACTGAATGTGACAAAAATGTGACAAAAATGTGACAAAAATGTGACTGAATGTGACAAAAATGTGACTGAATGTGACAAAAATGTGACAAAAATGTGACAAAAATGTGACTGAATGTGACAAAAATGTGACAAAAATGTGACTGAATGTGACAAAGATGTGACAAAAATGTGACAAAAATGTGACTGAATGTGACAAAAATGTGACTGAATGTTACAAAATGTGACAAAAATGTGACAAAAATGTGACTGAATGTGACAAAAATGTGACTGAATGTGACAAAAATGTGACTGAATGTGACAAAAATGTGACAAAAATGTGACAAAAATGTGACTGAATGTGACAAAAATGTGACAAAAATGTGACTGAATGTGACAAAAATGTGACTGAATGTGACAAAAATGTGACAAAAATGTGACTGAATGTGACAAAAATGTGACAAAAATGTGACTGAATGTGACAAAAACGAAACTTAATGTGACAAAAACGTGACTGAATGTGACAAAAATGTGACTGAATGTGACAAAAATGTGACAAAAATGTGACTGAATGTGACAAAAACGAAACTTAATGTGACAAAAACGTGACTGAATGTGACAAAACGTGACTGAATGTGACAAAAATGTGACTGAATGTGACAAAAATGTGACAAAAATGTGACAAAAACGAAACTGAATGTGACAAAAATGTGCCTGAATGTGACAAAAACGACACTGAATGTGACAAAAATGTGACTGAATGTGACAAAAATTAAACTGAAAGTGACAAAAACACGACTGAATGTGACAAAAACGACACTGAATGTGACAAAAATGTGACTGAATGTGACAAAAATTAAACTGAAAGTGACAAAAACACGACTGAATGTGACAAAAACGAGACTGAATGTGACAAAAATGTGACTGAATATGACAAAAACATGACTGAATGTGACAAAAACGAGACTGAATGTGACAAAAATGTGACTGAATATGACAAAAACATGACTGAATGTGACAAAAACGAGACTGAATATGACAAAAATGTGACTGAATATGACAAAAACACGACTGAATGTGACAAAAACGAGACTGAATGTGACAAAAATGTGACTGAATATGACAAAAACATGACTGAATGTGACAAAAACGAGACTGAATATGACAAAAACATGACTGAATGTGACAAAAACGAGACTGAATATGACAAAAATGTGACAAAAAGGTGACTGAATGTGACAAAAATGTGACAAAAACGTGACTGAATGTGACAAAAACGTGGCTGAATGTAACACAAACATGACCGAATGTGACAAAAACGAAACTGAATGTGACAAAAACGAAACTGAATGTGACAAAAATGTGACTGAATGTGACAAAAATGTGACTGAATGTGACAAAAATTAAATTGAAAGTGACAAAAACACGACTGAATGTGACAAAAATGCAACCGAATTTGACAAAAACACGACTGAATGTGACAAAAACTAAACTGAATGTGAAAAAACTAAACTTAAAGTAACAAAAACGTGACTGAATGTGACAAAAATCCATCTAAAAGCGACCAGTGATGTTTTCTTGGTAATTTCCTAGTGTGATGTCATCATTTACAACCAGGAAGTGCAATTAAAAGCCTACAAAAATAGCTTAACTGTGGTATTTTAGTTTCAGCAAAATTTGAAATGTCTTATCTTAAACTGTATTTTAGTTGAAGGAGTAGTTCAACCTGTCAGAGGTACATTAAACCAACCATTACAACCAAAACAAACCATAAGCTTAAGCAACTTTTACGTCCAACAAAAACAATTCTAAGCTGTGCTTCAACTGCTGCTGTCAATCGATTTAAAAATTATTATTCACATTGCACACTTTTTAAATTGAAATTTGAACGATTTCTTAAAGCAGAACTAAGTAACATTTTTACCTCATTAAAGGTCTTTGTAAGTCTGTGTGGTAGTTGTTTGCTTAACAAACGATGGACAAAATAAAAATTTCCAGTAAATTTCCATAAATCTTGATTGTTCCTTCATCAAAATGCAAAGAGTTTATCATAATTTTCTAAAACATAACGTAAAATACAATAATACATGTGTTCTGATGTCACTCACATGTGTCTGAGGCTTTTTACTTTTACAAAATCATCTACATTTTTCATATTTTGTGATATTCAGAGGTTAATCCCAGTTTCTCAGTGAAATCACATTATGTTCCACTTCACTTTTACCCCCATTCTGAATTTAGAATGTTTTAGTTTACAAACTTTTAAAGAGAGTAGCAGCCTACGATATAAATACTGTATCACCAAATGTAGAATCACGACGTCTTAATTGTTTGATATTTCGACCCATGTTTCAGGTAAATGCACAGGACCAATCAGCAGCTCCAGTTGACTGACCCTTCATCGCTGCTTGCGGGTGTAACTGGCTCTTTTCCAGTTACTGTGTCGTTTTTCTTCGTTCTGTTGAGGTTTGGTGAGATGTTTGGCTCATTTCACAAGTTTTACGGCTCATACGAGAGCTTTATTTTCCTCGAGGTGCAGGTGATGTTCAGCTCGAGATCTCTGCAGCGTCTTCCGTTTGTTTTGTGAGCGACGCAGAGCCGCTCTCGTACGCTCTGCGCCCGTAAACATCAGCTCTGAGTGATCTGCGCTCGTCCACGTGACTTTAAGTTTAGTGACGTCAGCTCTGCTCCTGAACATTCTTCCTTCTTTTAAATAAAGCCACACCTTAGCGTTTGATTGATATTTATTATTTAGTCTGTATTTATTATAGTTATTGGTAAGTTCTAGTTGGAATGTTTTTACTTTAAACTTTAGGTCTTAGTTTTTTAGTTTTATATCTTTATCCTTATTAATTTTGCATCCTTTTGCCCTAGGTCTGAGCGATACAGTGATAAAAGTGGAATGGTGAGCTCATCCCTGTGACAATCTGCTATTTTTGTGAAATCATCATAGCGTGATTCACTGTTTCTCTATTTAATGCAGCGACAAAAACGAGACTAAAAGCGACAAAAACGGGACAGAATGTGACAAAAACACAACTGAATGTGACAAAAACACAACTGAATGTGACAAAAACACAACTGAATGTGACAAAAACACAACTGAATGTGACAAAAACACAACTGAATGTGACAAAAACACAACTGAATGTGACAAAAACACAACTGAAGAAAAAATCTCAAATTTAAAGATCAATTGTAAACTTCTCCTGTAGTTTACTCACATAAATGTAAGAAAAACATGTATTACACGTTTTTCATCATGTCTTGTTTTCAACAAAAACAGCCATGAACAGCATTTAAATCTGAAAAATGGACAGAACCAGGTTTAAATTTCTTGATTCATTTTGTAACATATTAATTATTTTTTTTAAATTACAGAGGACATTTTGAATTTTTGTTTAGTTTTTGAGTAAACTAGATTTGACTGAAAATTCAAATTTAGCCTAATTTTTTTAAACTTAAACTTCAATAAATCAGTTTTAGAATTAGATATCAAAAAATCCTTCTTTACTTTTCACCATAATCTTGTTGAGTCCTAGATTGTACAGTTTGGTGTAGGATCTACTTTAAGGCTGATCTTTATGTCCTGAGGGAGAAAAATGCATTTTAAGAAAACGTCCTTTGAAGTTCCAATGTCCCAGAGAAATCTATGGATGAAGTGGATTAAATGAAGCAATAAAACATCTTTAAGAGCAGATTGGACGAGTTTGTTTTTTCCACATGTAAGCTGATATGATGAGAGAGCAAACTGACCAAAAAATTTTAAAAATTACCTGTAGTGTGTTGCCTTAAATCCACAAAACAACCCTCATTCATATTATCAATGACAATGATGTTTATTTTGCTTTGCTGAGGAGAGTTTGACTACTTTTCAGCTGGTGTTAAGATTTATGTTCAGTCGCAGTGAACGAGGATGTCTAATTGCAGTGCAAACCATATCATTGCAAGCAACATAAAGAATTGGATAAAAATGTTAAAAAATCCTTAAGAAATTAATTCTGCGCCAAGAGACACCTTAATGTTTTCCACAAATGCCTTCGTCGCGTCTCGTTTAGAGAATGAATAATGCATGTCGTGTGAGATACTGCGACTCGGGGTAAAATCACTTGGTTAGACATTTTAAACGAGGAGACGGCGGCGGGATCACGTCAGGGCTTTGTTTACGGAGTCGGGACATGTTTCTGCTCCAGTCGGAAATCTGAAGAGCTGCCGCTTTCATCTGACAGTTAATGAAAGCTTGATATCAACATGGTTTCCTCTGTACTGGTGTGCACAATGTAAAAGGGAGGGATTCATTAATGAGAGGCCTCTTCTTCATGTTATCATCGTGGTATTTATTAATGCTGTGTGTCTGGAGGACCATAATTAAGAGGATTCTGCAGGAAAATACAGCTGTGACTTACACACAGACAGATTCTTCAGAGGGTTTTGTCCTCGAGACCAACAATTTAGAAATATAAAAAACATGAAGACTCTAACATCTGCAGAACTGAACCAGGACTGAACCAGGACTGAACCAGGACTAAACCAGGACTAAACCAGGACTAAACCAGGTCTAAACCAGGACTGAACCAGGACTAAACCAGGTCTAAACCAACTCTAAATCAGGTCTAAACCAGAACTAAACCAGGACTACACCAGGTCTAAAGCAGGACTAAACCAGGACTGAACCAGGACTAAACCAGGACTAAACCAACTCTAAATCAGGTCTAAACCAGAACTAAACCAGGACTACACCAGGTCTAAAGCAGGATTAAACCAGGACTGAACCAGGACTAAACCAGGTCTAAACCAGAACTAAACCAGGACTACACCAGGTCTAAACCAGGACTAAACCAGAACTAAACCAGGTCTAAACCAGGTCTAAATCAGGACTAAACCAGAACTAAACCAGAACTAAACCAGGACTACACCAGGTCTAAACCAGGACTAAACCAGGACTGAACCAGGTCTAAATCAGGACTAAACCAGAACTAAACCAGGACTACACCAGGTCTAAACTAGGACTAAACCAGGTCTAAATCAGGACTAAACCAGAACTAAACCAGAACTAAACCAGGACTACACCAGGTCTAAACCAGGACTAAACCAGAACTAAACCAGGTCTAAACCAGGACTAAACCAGGTCTAAATCAGGTCTAAATCAGTACTAAATCAGGACTAAACCAGGACTAAACCAGGTCTAAACCAGGACTAAACCAGGACTAAACCAGGTCTAAATCAGGTCTAAATCAGTACTAAATCAGGACTAAACCAGGACTAAAACAGGTCTAAACCAATCATTCAGTCAATGGAGTCTTAATCGACTAATTATATTATTGGGATTATAAACACATTTACATTTAGAACGGACACTGAGTAAATCGGACTGATCCATTTTTACAGTTCATTTAAACAGCTCTTTCTGCTTCATTCAGTCTGTTGTGACCAGTTAAAGACCTGTCACTGTTCTTTTTCCAACTCTTGCAATGCATTGTGGTCAGTATCGACCTCTAGTGACCAGCGCTGGACACTACTTTTCAAGATGCATTGTGGGACATTGTGAGTGCACTACTTTTTCAGCTGCTGGAAATTCTGACAGCACTAAAAATGGTGTGTGACCACTATTTAGTGCCCCCTGTAGGAAACATCGTGGACAGTCAGACGCAGACTGTCTCTTTATTTTCGATGGTGCGTCGCTTTTTGATGACATCACAGAGAGGGATTCAGTTTCAGAACTCAGCACTTCTTGTAATTATAACCTTTTATTTTTCTAAATTTCCTCACAAACTCCAACTTAACGTATGTAAAAATATGATGAATATGTACCAAACTAAGTCAGAATTAGACAAACATGAGAACCTTCATATAGACGTTAAGAGCCCACTGTCCATGAAGCTGTGTGTGTTGTTAAATACCTCTTTTATTCCAGTTAGTCGAGCCGGGGCAGCCTTTTAAACAGTGTGATTGTTCTCCTCTAGCTTCTTGCTCTCCTCAGACGTCCCCACCTCCTTCTCGTTCGTCTTCCAGCTTCCTTGTCTGCAAAGAGAACACAAAGGCACGCTCGTGACCCGGCCCAGATGCCCTGGACGCTCGCTCGCTCCTGAACACTTATCTCCTCGGCGCTGGCACATCACTCTCTCGGCTAACGCTCCATCACGGGGTGCTACCTGCCAGGCCCGTCCTCGCCCGACACAGCTGCTTATCACCGCCATGACACGTGCCATCGTTTGAGGCCACACGCAGCATTTGTATGTCGGCGCCAACAGATTTGGAATTTAAGATGAGACACTACAGGTGAATATGAAAAAATCTTAAATTGAAAGATATCAATTTGAAACTTCTCCTGTAGTTTACTCACATAAATGTAAGAAAAACATGTATTACAAGTTTTTCATGTCATGTTTTCATGTAGAAATAAGACGTTTTATGTGTAAAAACGCCCAAAATTACACACATCTGGGACATTCAATTCAGTTCATTTTGTACACATATTAGCTACATAGGGGATTTTGGATTTCTTATTTAGTTTTCTAGATTTGACTGAAAATTTTTCTAAAATTTCAAATTTCGCTTCATTTTAAACAAAATTTAAAACGTTCATAAATCTGTTTTAGAATTAGATATTAACAAATCCTTGTGTATGTTCAGTCAAAGTCTTGTTGAGTCCCAGATTGTACAGTTGATATTTTAAAGCTGATCTTTATGTCTCTGTGGGAGAAAATGCATTTTAAGAAAACGTCTTTTGAAGTTACAATGTCCCAGAGAAATCTATGGATGAAGTGGATTAAATGAAATAATAAAACACATTTAAAAGCAGATTGGACAAGTTTGTTGTTGCCACATGAAAGTTAGGGTTAGGGTTACCTGTAGTGTCTCACTTTAAATGCTGAAGAATTACTATCTCAGAGTTTCTTAACCCAGAAAAAACATGTTTGAATTGTTTTCTATTTTGAATTTCGGTCGCTGAATTTTGCAGTGTACGTTTTCATTGTGTTTTTAATAAAATAAATGGGTTTACTAGTCGAATATAATCAATTATTACAATGGCATTCTTTTGTTTTAATAATATTTATGGTCCAAGATACTCCAAAAAGATGCTAAATGTACAACTAATGACACTTTTTATTCAGATAAAAGCACATTTCTTTATTGTTTAAAACCTGAAACCATTCCAAGTGGCCCCTGGTAATCTCTCATGTACCCCTTGGGGTCCCCGTACCCCTAGTTGGGAAACGCTGACCTAGATGATCCAAGAATACGTCCCGAATAGAAAGAGTTCGCAGGAAGTGTGTTTTATGCTCAGAGGGAGAGAATTTTTTAATAAACATTCCTCAAAACAGCGTGAATGCAACTCCAGGTGTGTTTTTGATGATGGAACATTGTTAGAACATGGTTAAAACATCAAAAAAGCCACAGTAGCAGAATATGTGTCCTTTAAAACTGTTGAATTGCATTAAATATTTAAAACAGAAAAAAACCTAGATTAAAAACTATTCATTCATAACATGTTTTTTCGAGGTAAAAAGTTAGTTACAAATTTGCCCGTGTTTAAAATTCTAAATGTGATGAAACAAACGATCTTCCATGCATTTGTTCCACCTAATGTCTGTGTTTCTAACTACCTATCGACCGCATTATTATTCCGAGATCCTCCGCTCCTGTTTAGAATGCAGGCTAACTAGGAGAAGTGCCACAAACGCTCCGTCAGGCTCTCGCAGATGTGATTGTGAAATGCTAATGTATGCGCGGAGGTGCCGCAGTACCTCGAGTTCTTCATGTAGAGCCAGTAGATGAGCGCGACCACGGCAGCGGCGAGAATCAGGCCCACGACCACGCCCACTATCAGCTTGGCCTGGTCATCCGACTCCTCCTGGGAATCTGAGAGAAACACGTCATTACATTTTTCAGTGATTATTTCTCATTAGATCTAAATTCTACTGGTTTTAAGTGTTTGTGTTGGAAAAAAGCAACACATTTGAATTTCTAGGCTAGAAAGGTCAGTTAGCTTTTCTCTAACAAACGATGGACAAAATACCATTTTCTAGCCTTAAAATTGTATTTTAGCTTCAAAATAACTAATTCATGGAATAGTATCTAATATATCTCTAGATAAAATGAAAAAATATTGTGGGCTCAACATTTCTGTGAGCATTTTTCCCAGGGCTATAATCTTTTAGTCGTTTACTCAATGGAGTCTAAGTCGATAAAGATTTTTTCTTTGTCGACAAATCATTTTATTAAAGTTAAAATTCTATATGTTGAAAAAACAAGACGATATGGAGTGAGTGAAACCCGCTGAAAATCTTGGAGTTTAGCATATAAATACTGTTTCCTTGTACTTTTCTGTATAAAAAGTTGTTTTGCATGAACTCCTTGTGTTCTTTACAGTTGTGATGTGATTTTGCCACGCCCCCTTTCAGTCGACTAATTGGTCGATAGGGCTGGTCTTTAGTCGACCAAGAATTTCTTCAGTCGACTATAGCCCTAATTTTTCCAGTCAAACCCATAAATCTGGATTGTAAATAAATAAATGTGCACTTCACTTTTGCCTCCATTCCAGAATTTAGAATGTTTTAGTTTTTAAAGGGTCTATAGAGCGCTGCACAATATACTGCCAAAGAAATGAAAAGGTTTTTGGTAGAAAGTGTTGGTTTTCACATTGGGTTTGAAGAAATAAATCATTTTCAATACAATCCTGACTGTATACTATTGTGCACTATTGTTTGGTGACAGATCTAATTGTGATTTTTCTGACATGTTTTCAGATTGTGGTTAGATTTTATATTTATGTTTTAACAATAAGATTCTGTTCAATGTTCATATAAAAGACAGAAAATAGGCATTTAAACTGACAAATTGCTAAAAGAATCCCATGTATTTCAGAACATGTTTGTACAAATCTAAACTGCAGCTTTTATGCAGAATAAAAGAGGATATTTTGTACTTTTTGGAGGAAATTATGGCACTTGAAAAAATTGCAGCCTTTGCGATTTGCTAATTGTGTCCATTAAAATAGTGATTTCAGTTCCGTTTTAGATATTGTGCTTTGTTCACAGCAGCAGTTGGCGCTAACGCTAACTTTTATTAAAATATAAAACAAACAATCAATTCAATTTTAAAGTAAAGACTGCCTGATTGATTGTTTTGATGTGAAAAATGTTAGTTTGTTTTCCCTGGATTAGCCACACCTCGTCTGCCTGGACGAACTCCATCTACTTAGATGAACTGTTCCTCATCTCCTGCTGGAGGATCTCTCTACACTGGTGGACTGCTCCTCGTCCGCCTGGAGGAACTCTTTAAAGCCACCTCCCTCTTGAGTGGTTCTGACTCCACAGTCCAAGTGGATGCGTCAGTCCTAGTTCAGCTGCAGCCTGTCCGTCCGTGGGAGTAGGATCTCTCCTTCTCTGTGGTTCTCCCCGAGGTTTCTACTTTTTCCCATGGGGTTTTTTGTAGTTTTTCCTCGCCGCGAAGGAGGGTCAAAGGACAGGGGCATTCTGGGACAGTTATCTGAACTGCTTTTACCTGTGGCCCATCGAGGCAACTGTTGTTGTGATTTTGGGCATTATAAAAATAAATTGATTTGATTAATTTGTTTCATTCTTAAAATTGAAAGACATAAACGCATCCTTTGGAGAAGTATTCATTGTTTGTCAAGTCTTTTTAACATGTTTCAGAGACAGCTCACTGTTCACTGCCAGATCTGTCAGGATTTATTCATTTTAGACTGATTTAGAGACAACTCCATAGAGACAAAATGATTATTTATGTATGTTTTGTGATTTTAATGTATTTATTCTGTTTAAAGCACTTTGAATGACTTTATGTACGATTGTGCTCTACAAATAAATTTGTCTTGTCAAGAAACAGACATGGAGTACTGATGCTAACACTGAGCTAACACTGTGCTAACACTGAGCTAGTCTGGTGCTGTTGTATCTTCTTTTTTAAAAAACTGGTTTTAACGTAATTATTTATTTATTGTACTGTGGTTTTAATGCATTTTTGATGTCTTTTAATGGCTGTAAAACATTTTGAATTGCGTTTTGTCCGAATTGTGCTCTACAAATCCATTTTGCTTCCATTGTGCTGCCCTAAATGAAAGAAGGTAACCCTTATGACACTTATCAAATGTATATGATGTCTAGTGCATGTAGTTAAAGTTCTCAGTACAACGATCTATTGGTTACTGCATATTAATTAATTAACTACTTGTTTTTGCTAAATATCCTCAAAGCACACACTCTTTTTGGTGGCTTTATGAAGTATAAAGTCTAGGGATGTAAAGATTATCAGGTCAATTTATAAATGTGATTATTCAGCTCACAATGTAATTGACATTAACAACTGAAAAAATATTGATTGCGACTATTTTAGAACCTATATTTTGTGTTTTAATTCAATATGGTTCAAAAATACACCTAATACATTTTTATCTGGCAGTTTTTTTTTTCATTTAGACAGTTCACTTTCATAACGCTGGTCACAAACTTGAAGAATAGAAATGTGTTCGACAAGATTTCTCTGAAGTTTAATCACAGCCTCAGTAATTGTGAGAAATCGTTTTCTCACAATAATCGAGACACTAACATTTGATATTGTGACATCTCTCTCTTCAACAAATCTAGAACTCTGATTTCTGCTTCAAAAGTGACACAAAGGTTTACACATCTGTCCAATCAACCTAACCAAGCGAGGAAAAAGTAATGAGTCAGAAACCGTCTTCAAAGTTGTTGATTTAGATGTATATTCATGTAATCATCTCGTGAAGCTATTAGAGGAATTCAGATTGCTAACTTAACATTGCATGAGCCACTTATCTCCTTCAGACTCACCATTAGCGCTCGACAGTGTGGTGACTTCTGATGAGGGGCGGCTGTGAGTGTAAAGACTAATGCAAAATAGTAGATCTTAAAATAAAATAATACATAAATGATATATTATTGTTATTGTTGTATATTTTAAACCTTTCTTGAGATTCTAATGACGCCCCAAAAAGAACAAGCGCATTGTTTCTCATTAGGTCAGGATTATTTAAAGAGACAGGTTTTTCTGATTTTCTGATTTTGACTTGATTCAGTGTATTAATACCGGTTGTAAATATAAATTATAGTTTTATACCAATCAAGTCGCTGTTTGTGGAGAAAAGTTGAAAAATCTTGTTTGAAAATTACAGGAAGTAAAAAAAAAAAAAAGACATCACACTGGGGAGACAAATGTTATATATAATTTACACAAAATTAACTACTTTTTTGACCCTTTGAACATTGATTAAACAAAATAAAGTTTTTTTCTATTTGTCAAACGAAGAAATCTGTGATATTAGCTAAGTTTTGGTGCAGTGTACAGGATGGTTTCTTGGTGTGATGTCATCATTCACCAGGAAATTAAATTAAAGCTTAAAAAAATAGCTTAAACTGGGTAAAATTTGTAAAGATTTTAGCAGAGTTTTAGCCCCCTCCTCATCATTATTGTGCTACCTTTTTCTTACTATTAGCTTTCATTAGTTTAGATTTTGACCACACCCCCATTTTAAACCCCCAAATCACGGAAATTAAAAAAAAGATACAAAACTTACATTTCACAGAAAATATTTACTATATCAACATCCACTGTACCAAGTTTGAGGAAAATCTGTGAAAGTTAAGTTTAATTATTTTTCTGAATTCTGCAACTTTTCCATAGAATGTTCCCCCAGGCTTTCTATGGACAAATTAATGAGAATTTTATGAGTCGGAGTAGTGGGAGTATGGAATATTAAAGTCTGTGTGACAGGTTTGACGCCTCATGTCACTAAAATGCACTGAACCTGATTATATTCAAGATTGTATTAAACATTTTGCCAATTTGTCCCCAGTTTGACAGTTTGTGTAAAGTGTATAATGTTACTACCTGGTTGGACATGGGCAACAAATATGACATAGTTAGAGGTAATTCTACAACTGTTACCTAGCAACCATTTTGAAAACAAGAGTCAAAATCCATATGAAATGCACAAAAGTAATGATTTGACAAATGACAACTTTATTTTGTTGAATCGCTGTTTAAACTGTCAAAATTGTGTCAGTTTTGTGTAAATTGTCTCTGTATTTTCAATGGTGTGTCGCTTTTTTTTCAGAGGGATTTAGAACTCAGCACTACTTCCTGTCATTTTGTTGTTTTTCAACATTTCTTCATAACCTGCAACTTCAAAACTATAATAAATAATTGCCTCAGGTGCCCTCCCATCAAATTAAGCCATAATTAGAACATTTTGAGAACCTGTCGTATAGACAGCAGGTGACACAACAGAACAGTCTGAGATACAGAGCTCATCTTGGGCTTAATTTGAAGCTAATGAATTGGGGAAGTTTTCTATTTACACCTGGAACTGTAATGCCATGCTGTGAGGTCATAACTGTTTGTGAAGAGGGTTTGTCAGTGAGAAGGCAATGGTTTTTTTTAAATATTTTCTTCAATATATTGTCTGATAATTAAAAAAGCAATATGCATAAACCCCAATCATGTTATATTGCTGTGTCCTTCTTTGCTCCAAAGTTCATGAGTGTGTGACATCTTATGTGACTATTGCACCACTTTTTACTCACTGACAATATTCCGTCTGGGGCTTGGTAAGAGGATAAGGGAGGATAAGAGGAGTTTTGGGTCCTGGGACCAAACAGGGCCGACTTTAACTTGTAATGGCACGAAGTTTAAAAATAATAGACACAAGAAAAATAGTAAAAAAAGGTAGCAAAATAATCAAGTTGGGGGCTAAAACAAATGTGATTTTAATCTTAAAGTCTTTATGACAAGTTAGAACATGATTGTGTTTAAGATGTTACTAAACATTTTGCCTGTTTGTCACCAGTTTTCATAATGTTTCGTAATTGTACTTCTTGGTACATTTGGACATAGGCAGCAAATAGACAACTGTTACCTAGCAACCAGACTGTAAACAAGGGCCAAATCCATATAAATTACACAATGGTTAGGATTTGACAAATAATAATACCTGATAACAACTTTATTTTGTTGAATGACTGTTTAAACTGTCAGTTGTGTGTAAACTATCTCTGTATTTTCACTGGCACGTCACAGAGGGATTTTGTTTTAGAACTGAGCTGCACTTCCCGCCATTTTAAACTTTTATTTTTCAAAATGTCTTCACAAACTGCAACTTCACAGATGTAAAACTATGATAAATAATTGCCACAAGTGCTATCCCTCCAAACTAAGTCATAATTAGAACATTTTGAGAACTCGTCTTTAAGACAATTCATAATCTTTAAGATTATCGATATCTTCTTGCATTATCTGCTAATCACCTGCACAAAACTTGATTATTGTTTTTCATTTGGCTGAGCGTTAGATACAAGATCTGTGAAACTCAATAATATCCCCAGTCCCCAGACGTGAGTTCGACGGAGCAGAGGAATCATAACGTGTGTCTATGTGGAATTATAGCAGGAGGAGCACAGTTTTACAGCGTGCCTCGATTGCACCCTTTGTCAACGCCTAAATCTCCCAACACTTTATTGCCGGGGCCGCTGTTTATCTTTCTGTTGCTTGTTCTTGTGGTTTCTGCAGAGACTGAGGATCCCGCCGAGCTTTTTGTGTACATTCTGGGAACATCAGTGAAGCCGGGGATATTGTGTAGGCGTCACAAAAAACAGGACTTGCAGTGTTCTTTTAAGGCGAGACGCTACTGGTGAATAGGAAAAAGTCTTGAATGTAAAGATATCGATTTGAAACTTCAGCTGTAGTTTACTCATATAAATGTAAGAGAAAAATGTATTACAAGTTTTTCCATCATGTCAAGTTTTCATGTAGAAATAAGGTGATTTAGGTGTGAATTGCGTATATTTGACACATTTAAATCAGGAAAAAATGGACAGAACCAAGTTATATTTTTTTGTCATTTTTGGTCCTGGTTTAGACCTGGTTTGATTCGGGGTTAGTACTAGATTATACATGTTTTTGGTCCTGGTTTAGTACTAGATTATACTTGTTTTTGGTCCTGGTTACTGCAGAGTTTGATTCTGTTTTAGTACAAGGTTATACTTGTTTTTTGTCCTGGTTTAGACATGGTTTGATTCTGGGTTAGTACTAGTTGGCCCGAGCCAGTAAACTGGCGAGGGACATTGTGTTTCGTCGGTTTCTTGCTTATTATTTTTCTCGTTTTCATACTCTTCGCGGCCCTTTTTGACCCAGTAAACATGCACGAAAAGTCTTCAATGGGGGTATAGTCGCGATCGGCCCGGAAAAAATTTTCGTATTTCGTGCGTCTCGAGAGCGTCCGACCCAGCCCGAACGAACAGCACCGGCCCGAATCGGACCCCTATGGGAAATGGGACGAGCAAATTTTGCCCGACGCGCACGAAACTCGGAGCAGTGATAGAGAACAGTGACCCGAGCAAAACATGACATTGGAGCGCGGCCCTCGGACCAAGCGCATGGCGGCCATATTGGACCGAAGTCGCCACGCCAGTTTGACTTTTTTTTTTTTGAGCTCCGATGAGTCCTACAGTTTTGGCCCGACATGGGTCTGGCATACACGTAGTCGATCTACACGGATTGAAATTCAATAGTTATCCACTTTTTTTCGGATATCTCAAATGGTTTCGCCGTGGCTCGCCATCAAAGAACGCCTTCGTTTCCTGTTTTTCCGATCGCATATCACGGCTACACGCTTGGACTGAGAGAGCTGTAATTTCAGTCACGAGTGCGTAATTATGGTCTGAATATAATGCATTAATAAAAATAAATAAAAAGTACTCGCTAGCGCCCCCTACCTATTAAGTCAAACATCAACATTGTCCGATTTGGATGAAACTTGGGGAACATGTCCAGTGCAGGGCGCCGTGAAAAAAACTGAATTAGTGATATGGTGCATTTATCACCGTTGACCACCAGGGGCGCAAAGAGTGCTCTCAAAATCATTTGAATAATTCCTGCACGCACATGCATTCTCTGATCAACATGAAATTTGAAACACTCGTCTACGTAAAGCTGCTGAATCCATTTATGTGCGCACAATAACAATCAACCCTACGGCGCCACCTGTAGGAGTGCACTAAATTACAATGGGGAGAAAAAACATTACTTTGACTTTTATTAGTGAAAATTTGCACACAATTCCTAGACGGCCTCCTGATCAGAAAAGCCAATGAGACCCATGGCCTATTTTTCACATTTTTGCCTCTAGAGCCCTCCAGAGCTCCTATTCATTGTCTATGGGACTCTGACTCTCTTCACACAAGGCTGCAATAAAAAGCAACTAAAATCTGCAGGACAGCCACCAAACTCAATACAGTGACTCCTTTTAAGGGACATTAATGGGTCATACCTGTATTTTTCATGAAACTCAAATACAGCCTCTACAGCACCACCTGTTGGGTCAGGCCTATGGAAAGGGAGATGCATTTATTTTGGAGGAGGCCTATGAAATTTGCCACAGTGATAGTACACATAAAGACGACCCTAAAACATAATTGGTGCGCAGTGCTAAGACAAACGACAAGGCGGCCATATTGATTTTAATTTTAGACGCCACTTTAAGTTTTTTTTTTCCATTGCAAAAGGGTCCTAGGTTTTTGGGCCTAGATCAGTCTAACATACACGTTCCTGATCAGGACGCATTGAAATTCAATTAAAAAACAATTTTTGGAGATATCTCTTAGGGTTTGCGCGTGACTTCCTCTCAAACATCGCCATCATTTCCTGTTTTTGTGCTTATTCCTCAGAGGCACGTGGACTGTGCCTACAGAGCCCAAATTGCCACCAATGATGGAAAATTGAATATTACACAAAATAGACCAGGGAGCACAGGACCACTAATAACTATAGCGCCCCCTACAGTTCACTTAAAAGTGGCCAGATTGTCCGATTGACACAACATTTTGGGACATGATTCTTTTCTATATAAGATGCAAAAAAGTCAATGAGACCCATGGCCTATTTTTCACACTTTTGCCTCTAGGGCCCTCCAGAGCTCCTATTCATTCTCTATGGGGGTCTGGCTCTCATCACACAAAGATGCAGCAAAAACGCACTAAGCAGTGAGGAATAGCCACCAAACTTAATACAATGTCTACATATAAGAGACATTAATGGTTCATAACCATATTTTTCATGCAAGTCAAATACAGCCTCTACAGCGCCACCTGTTGTGTCAGGCCTATGGAAAGGGAGATGCATATAGTTTGGAGGAGGCCTATGAAATTTGGCACGGTGATAGTACACATAAATATGACCCTAAAACATTATTTGTGCGCCGTGATCAGACAAACGGCAAGGCGGCCATATTGATTTTAATTTTAGACGCCACTTTAAGTTTTTTTTTTCCATTGCAAAAGGGTCCTAGGTTTTTGGGCTAAGATCAGTCTTACATACACGCTCCTGATCAGGACGCATTGAAATTTTAGAATAAACCACATTTTTGGCCTGTCTCATTCGGTTTAGTCATGACTTCCTGTCAGAATTCGCCTTCACTTCCTGTATCTTAAACTTATTCTCCAAGCCACAGGCATTGCCGTACAGAGCACAAACTGTAACCACAGATGTGGAATCAAATATTAAACAGAACAGACTCAGGAGCACATGAGCACTTTTCACTATAGCGCCCCCTGCTGGTCATGTAAAAGTAACAAAATTATCGGATTTCCACGAAATCTTGGAATCTGATTTTAAGTGTCAAAAGCTGCAAATAAGTCAATTACATCGATGTCCTATTTTGGATCGTTTGGCCTGGGGGGGCACGCATATTCCCCATGCATTTCCTATGAGACATGTCACAAGTCTATGGAGAGGCCAAAATAATTTCCAGCAAAGTCAGTAAAACTCGGCAGACGCATTATTTAGAGCATTCCGATCGAAAAAGTCAATTACATCGAAGCCGTGTTTTGAGTGGTTTCGTCACTTCTGGAGAGCAGCGCCCGCCAATGCACTTCTATAGGGACGCCACCCGGCGTGAGCGGGGGGAGGGGTCACGGGGGCCCGAGTGACGCTCAGAGGAGGAGGACGGTGCACCAGGGCGGTTTTGGACCGTCCGAGGCCGCGTGGGAAGGCGGTCGCGCGCGGGGCGAGGGCCACCATCGCCGCTTCGCGGCTTTAAATTATACTTGTTTTTTTTTGTCCTGGTTTAGACCTGGTTTGATTCTGGGTTAGTACCAGATTATACTTGTTTTTGGTCTTGGTTTAGACCTATTTTAAACATCTTTCGGAGCAGAATGAACGAGTTTGTTGTTTCCACATGAAAACCTAAATGTTACTAAACTGACCAAAAACAGTTTAAAGAGAAAAGTGTTTTTCCTGCAGTGTCTCTCCTCACTGGAACAAGGGCAATAAAATGCGCTGAGAGAATGCACAGTCTGTCACATTTACACATGTATCAGTCACTGGTGGCGCTGACAGTCGACTGGTGATGCGGAGGGAGCGGGGCCCGTCGCATCACGTCGTTCACATGTGCCGTGTTGACATGTTGTGACTGTGGGACGCCGGTGGGACTCGCGGCCTGCTCTGGGAGTTAATGATGGCGGGTGAAGTCTGTCAGAGCGACACACGGCAGACGGGCAGAGATTGTGCTTTTGTGTGTGTCACTGTGTAAACGCCACAGCTGGTTTGATTCTGGGTTAGGACCAGATTATTCTTGTTTTTGGTCCTGGTTTAGACCTGGTTTGATTCTGGAAAAGTACTAGATTATACTTGCTTTTGATCCTGGTTTAGACCTGGTTTAATTCTGGAAAAGTACTAGATTATACTTGCTTTTGGTCCTGGTTTGATCTGGGGTTAGTACTAGATTATACTTTTTTTGGGTCCTGGTTTCAATCTGGGTTAGTGCTAGTAAATTCTCGTTTTTGGTTCTGATTTAGACCTGGTTTGATTCTGGGGTAGTACTAGTTTATTCTCAGTTTTGTACCTGGTTTGATTCTTAGGTATTACAAGATTATACTTGTTTTAAATCCTGGTT
The DNA here is from genome assembly GCA_019453435.1 of Rhinogobius similis. Lineage (NCBI taxonomy): Eukaryota > Metazoa > Chordata > Actinopteri > Gobiiformes > Gobiidae > Rhinogobius > Rhinogobius similis. Next base: position 1,668,844 of record CM033621.1, read on the forward strand.
TAGACCTGGTTTGATTCTGTGTCAGTACCAGATTATACTCCTTTTTGGTCCTGGTTTAGACCTGGTTTGAATCTTGGTTATTATTAGATGATACTTGATTTTTGGGGATTGTAGGTGTTACAAAACTAAACTGAATTGAATACATTCTGGTTCGGTACTGGATTGGCAATTTTATATAGCAATGTTAAAGCATTTTGTATTTTATTTTTCCACAAAATCTAATAAAGCAGTAGCTATTTAATCATTCTTGAAACAGATCTAGTGTTGTGGATATTTTGTGCGACACCAAATGTTGTTAAAAGTGGCGTGTTGTGCACCTTCAGCCCTCAGGAGAATGAAGCTGAACAGCCCCGCACCACTTTCATTTGATACAGTAATATTGCACTCTTTAAAACAAAACCTAAAGTCAAACCCGTCTGTATCAATGAGTTGCCCTTGCTTGAAAGAGTTTAAACATGAACAATTTAGGCTCTGATAATGAACAGACGACTAATATTTGAACAAATGTGTCGACCATTTGTGTGAAACTGCTTTGTTGAGAAACATTTTTTCTTTTAGCATTAATGTGCATGTGACAGGTTGGACGACACATTTCAGTAAAACGTAATGAACATGATTATATTAAGGATTTTACTAAACATTTTGCTTATTTATCTCCAGTTTAACAATTTTTGTAAAGTTTGTATGTTAATTCCTGGATGGACATGAGCAGTGGAGGTAATTCCACAACTGTTACCTGGCAACAAGACTGTAAACAAAGGTCAAAATCCATACAAGTTACACAATAGTTATGATTTGACAAATAATAATACATGATAACACCTTTATTTTGTTAAATGATGGTTTAAAGTGTCAAAAAATTGTGTCAGTTGTGTGTAAATTGTCTCTGTATTTTCAATGGCACGTCACTTTTTGATGACATCACAGAGGGATTCCGTTTTAGAACTTAACTTTACTTCCTGTCATTTTAAACTCGCATTTTTCAAGTCGTTACTAGACAATTTCAAGAACCTGTCATACTGACTTTAAACTTATGTTGAATTTCTTTGTTGCAGTGAACTCTACACCTTGCCCCTTTAAGTCAGCGCTTCATACTTAATGATCCCGACCCGGAGGCAACAATTGGACAAACAAATGAAAAGTGCGACACGCGGACAGGACCGGAGCGTGTGTTTTTACCACTGAACCCTCAATAATCACAGCACACTCCTGATAATCTGCCTTATCTGCCTCTCGGAGCTCATTAGCGTGAGTGAGCCGCTCGCTGGAGTAATGAAGATGGAGAAGCCGAGATGAGCGCACAAACACACAGACAGACGCTGCACTCGTGTACCAAATCAGGCCACTGGATGTTTACCCAAAGAGTAATCAGCCAATCCATTATACCTGATCTCTTTGTAAATATCCTTCTGGGAGAGTCAAAGAAAAAAAGGGTTGAAACTAAACAATAATCTTACCTTTCTTTTCTGTATCTTCATTAAAAACTGAAACCGAAACAAAAATAAATTAGAAATCATAATAAAACGAAAACAAAGGGGTGGTTGGGGGATGCAAGATCAAAGTTACATCTCCGCCGCTGCAATCTCGGCGCGTTAAAACACCATCGACGAGCTACAATTTATATGCTTTCAGAACACAGAGCGAGAGGAGAGACAGGTTTAGCCCCGAAAGACAGGAAACCCATCCAGCAGCCCGGACAGAAAGTGAGTACGACGAAAGGAAAGCAGCGACAGACGACAGACAGGCAGTGTTTGTGCTTTTGCTTAGTATTTCAGTATTATCACACCTAATGGATTTTGGGACTAAGATATACTTGGTCCTGGTTTGGTTCTGGGTTACAACAGATTAAACTTGCTTTTAGACCTGGTTTGATTCAGGTTTAGAACTAGATCATACTTGCCTTTTTGATCCTGGTTTAGACCTGGTTTGATTCTGGGTTAGTACTAGATTATATTTTATTGGTTTAGACCTGGTTTAGACCTGGTTTCTTTCTCAGTTAGTACCAGATTGATTATACTGTTTTGGTTTAGACCTGGTTTGATTCTTTGTTAGTACTACATTATACTTGTTTATATTTTTTTTGTTTAGACCTGGTTTAGACCTGGTTTCATTCTCAGTTAGTACCAGATTATACTTCTTTGGTTTAGACCTGGTTAGATTCTGGGTTAGTACTAGATTATACTTGTTTGTACTTTTTGGTTTAGACCTGGTTAGATTCTGGGTTAGTACTAGATTATACTTGTTTATATTTTTTTGGTTTAGACCTGGTTTAGACCTTGTTCAGACCTGGTTTAGACCTGGTTTCATTCTCAGTTAGTACTAGATTATACTTGTTTGGTTTAGACCTGGTTTGATTCTGGGTTAGTACTGGATTATACTTCTTTGTACTTGTTTGGTTTAGACCTGGTTAGATTCTGGCACGCACACAAACACAGAGAGGGTGAAGAGGAGGATGAAGACGAGGCGATGGCGGCGTGTGTGAAATGAAAGTGCGGTGGACGGAGCATTCAGCATTAGCCTTTGACAGTCCGTTCATTACAGAGGCTTGTTTTGTTTCGTTCCAGATCCGTAACGCTGCTTTAAATATTCAGTCCGTCGTTCGTTCTGTTGTAAACATATTTTTTCCCTGCGGTTTCATTCAATAGTCTGAGAAAACGGATTGTAAACACAATTATTCAATTAGAGAAGAGAACGCAGAGGTAAAGGATCCGCTGATTGCTGTTTCATCAGAGACTTTTCTTTGAATGTTTGATACAAATAACCGCAATTAAAAAAGGGAATTGACTTGTATTCTTTTTCAGTTTTGGAGTTTAAAAATGCTGGCTTTGTGTAACATCAAAGAAAAGCATTAAATATTAAGCCTTAAACAAAGACTTTTTATTCACATAATCTATCTTTAATGTAAATAGTGGATGATTAAAGTATGTATAAATAGTTGTTTTATATATATATATATATATATATATATACAGGAAGTAAAAGATGGATCTAAATGATGGCCTCTATGCACAGAATTTCAGTTGTGTCTTGTCTAGCTCACTGTTGAGTTCTTCCCCAGAGACACTTCTGTGTTGATAAATGGAGGTGTTTGTGAGTCAATGCTAATGCTAATGCTAATGTTTAAGCATAATAAAGATACAAAGAAAACTAATTTAAAAAAATTGAAGTAATCTATGTATAAAAACCATCAGCTAGTCTTTAATTTACATTTTAATCTGTGGTTTCTTTATAGTGTACGTTTTAATTAGAGCTGCACAATATATCGCAAAAGTATCTTCCGCAATATTGTCTGACGCAATAACAATATCACAACAAACTAGATATAAGGCAGTGATACCAAAGTCTTCATCTGGTAGAAATGTTCTGTTTGTAAAACTGTCTTAAAAATAAGATTTGCCAAAAGAAAGAAAGTAAGAAAGAAGTAAGTTTTGTTCTTATTTCAAGTTTCATAGCATTTTTCTAAAATCAAGTTGTCTGATTAGAACTAAAACAAGATATTTTATGCTTGTCACATTGGCAATTGTATTATATACTCAAAACAAGATAAATATGTCTTATTTCAAGCACTTATTAACTTCTTAGTTTGTCATTTTATCCAGTATAAGAGTAAAATCAAGCTTGTTTATTCGATATTGTAATGGCCTTTTCTTTTGCATAATTTTCATCTTTCATTTGGTAGAATAAAATACAAACAAAAGTCGATGCCGCCTGCTCCCCGGTGGCCCATTTTTCCTTTAAATGAAATCCGTTGCCGGCTTTTACATTGACAGAGTACAGGAGCGTACATTTGGACTCACTTAGTAACCACGTCGACTCCACTGCAGTGCGGGGTAATTACTTTGGAGCCCGTAATCTGAGCCTCATTATGGCCAAAAACCAAACAGCCCTCACACGCCTTACAACATCTGCATCGGCTTTCGAAGGATATAAGAGCAGCGCGCCGAAGAAATCAATGCTTAAGCTTTATCTGCTGCTCTCAGTGCCGTTCGGAGCTCTACACAATAACGCTGCGATGTGACAGAGGCGTGTGAATGCGGCTGATTTGATATATTTGTGTTGCTCCAAGCCGTCAAAAGGGAAATAAGATGCTTTAGAGTTCACTAAGATACATTTCTTTCTGTGATTTGATTTAAAGCTGGGGTACCGGACTTTTTTGGGTGTAAACTAGTTGTGTTTTCCAGAAGGGCTGCACAATAAATCGCAAAAGTAACGATATCACAACAAACTAAATGTACCGCAGTAACACCAAAGTCTTCATCTGATAGAAATGTTCTGTTTTTAAAATTAAAACACTGAAAAGGGAAAATCACAAATGCTAGCTTGTCCCCGATGCAGCCACGCAGTTGTAATGATCATGGTTTGAGGCAGAAATTCGAAATTTTTTATCACAATAATCGTTCTGTGCACATTTGACCAGATGAAGCTGAAACGGAGCTGTCTGAGGTCCTGGTAGAGCACATTTATTTACAAGGGGCGGCAGTAGCACAGTAGGTAGAGTGGGCGCCTTCTGATCCGAAGGTCGGCGGTTCGAATCCCACTCCAGACATGGAGTAGTTGAGTGGTCAGATCCCCTGACCCGCAGGTCGGTGGTGCGATTTCAGCTCCTTCAGATGAATAATGCCGTTGTGTCCTTGGGCAGGACACTTAACCCACCTCGCCCCCAGTGTCTGCGTACACTGGTGTATGAATGTGTGAGTGGATGGGTGACTGGTTCCTTGATGTAAAGCGCTTTGAGTGCCTTAAAAAAGCTAGAAAAGCGCTATATAAATGTGACCATTTGACCATTTACAAGAGCAGTTCCATCAAATACACTGAATTTTCATAATTTTCATGCAATTGCAGTAAAATTTGGGCCACAAAATGTCTTTTCTAAGTTCATTGTAGGGCTGGGCGCTAAAAAATTATTATCATGATTTTCTTGGGGCCAGATCATGATTTCAATGTTATCACGCTATGTGTTCACTTTGTATTTTTCTATTGTCTTTAATAGAGCTGCACGATGTAGAAAATATATCTAATTGTGATTTTTCTGGCCAGTGCGATTGCGATTAGATTACACAATTTTGTCACTTTAAGTCGTGTTTATGTCAGATTCAGTCGCGTTTTTGTTGCTTTTAGTTGCTTTTTTCTCAAATTCAGTCATCTTTTTGTCACATTCTGTCGTGTTTTTGTCAATTTTAGTCGTGTTTTTGTCACATTCAGTCGCATTTTTGACGGTTTTAGTCGTGTTTTTGTCATATTCAACCCCTGAAATCCTTTCTACGATTTATCATATTCAGTTATCACGATACAACGATTTCACAAATATAGCAGACTGTCACAGGGACGAGCTCACCATTCCATTTTATCCCCGTATCACCCAGCCTTAGTTCATGGCTTGTTTTGGAACTGATGTGTAGGCCAGTTAACGATTATTTGATGACTAAATGATGTGCCTATCCTCTCAATAATCAATAAGTTACGATTAATCTACACTTGATGAAGCCGTAATACTGTGACATCCCTAGTTCTATATTAACTTTACAATGTACTCTGACTTGAATCCAGTTAAATGACCCAGTTTTAGGAGTGAGCACAGAGCCTATCATTAAAGTTCCTTATCTACTGGGTGGGTTGATCCTAAACGATAAGAGCGCCTTAAATGCCCTGAACACAGAGCAGCTTTGCGTTGGTGTTTGCTCTACTTGCACTGCACCGTTTAATGTCGCTCCTTTTGTTTCTCGGGCGGAATAGCGTTATTAAAACCAAGCAGTCGTTATTAAAATGAGCCTTCAGAAATCAAACTGCTCGTGGAACGCTGCCGGCGAAAAGAAACCAACACCAACTGTGATTTCACGGCGCCAGCAACACAATGGCGTCACCGGCGGCTCTGTTTGTTCCCCGCGGAGCTGAGCAGCACAAAACTGCAGAAGTGAAATAGTCGAAGAGGTCGCAGAGGTTGACGGCTGGAAAACAAAACTTCCCGACAGCAAATCAGATTACGGTGATTTAATGTTTTAATGACTGTCAAAAGCAATGTTTAGAGAATGCTGCATCCATCACCACACTTAAGCTCAAGATTAATTTGCCTAATTTCTCTCTCTCTCATTTCAGCTAATGCTTCTTAATTAGCGCTAGCCGGCTCGATACATTAACTGGCATAATACAAAATGACTGCAAAGCCGACGCTAATGCTCCATTTGCCTCTCGAAAAGCCCAGCGTTGTGCACTTTCCCTCCGCAGAGTAAGAGCGGTGGGCGTGTCCTGGACTTACCGGACGAGACGTTGATGGTCATGGCGTCTTCTCCGAGTTTGTTGCTGACGACGCACGTGGCGGTCAGGTTCACCTTGGGTATCACGGTGATTTTGTGGGTGGCCTTGCCGTTGGAATAGGTGCTCCTCTCCTGGTGGGAAATGAGAAAATGAAGAAGAGGGTGAACAAACATTTGCAGGAAAACAAGCGGCAGTCCCTTTACACATTACTGACTTTACGTTTTGCTGGAAATGTGATGAGTTGAGAAGGTGACAGAATAGATAATGGCAGGGCAAATAACTGAGAATGTTCCCATCAAGAGGTGAGGTGAAGCGGCCAGTGCAGTACAAGCACTTGTGCACTCGCTCTGAAGGTAAACACGAAACTGTTTTTCATCAGATCCAAAAACACTAAAGGCCAGAGGAACGGAGCCCAGGCTCAGAGAAGACGTTCAGAGGTTAATCACGCGGTACATCAGCGCAGACAGTAGAACTACAGCAGCGAGAAATAACATTAAAATGTGTCTTTTTATTTGTAGAATTTAATAATATCCAGTAGTTTTGTAATTAGTGCTGTCAGTTGATAGTAATTTTAAAAAATCTGATTAATAGCGCAGCATACCCTTGTTAATATAATTATTTACACGTCACATAAAATAGCCTACACGATCTCTCTGGGTGGAGTCTGCATGCTCTCCATGTGTTACCGTGGGTTCTCTCCGTGTTCTGCAGCTTCCTCCCACTGTCCAAACACATGACTGTGTTCAGGTTAATTGGCAACACTAAATTGTCCGTAGAGAATGAATGTGAGAGTGAATGGTTGTCTGTCAATGTCTGTCTCTCTGTGTTAGCCCTGAGACGAGTTGGCCATTGTCCAGGGTGTGCCCCGCCTAAGGCCCAAAGTCACTGGGATAGGCTCCAGTCACCCGCGACCCCTAACAGGAACAAGTTGGAATAAAACAGCATATTTAAAAGCCCCCTTTGCTTTATATTTGAAGCTAATGTACATGACCAAACAGGCTTGATGGGGTTCAAGGCCCTTCATGGCCGCTTGCGGGTGTAACTGCGTGGACAGATGGTGCCGGTGTTGACCTGGAATCTTCAGAGTTAACGTTTTAACTTTGACAGCCCCAACAGTAATATTGTTACTTATGTTTAACATGTTTGCGTCATTGTCTTGTGCTTGTCTTGTGCTTGTGCTACTGTTGTGTTATTCCTTGCTTGTGCCGTCTGCTTTTAAAGGCCCTGTACCTGATTGATTTGCTGTTTTGAAACATGAAAAACAGAGCTCAGTCACATGTATCTCTCACTTTCTTAATGCAGTCCCAGCATCATGAATATTCACCTCCAGGAGTTTAGAAGCACTTTTCACCAGCCTAGAGCGCTAAAGCTAACAAACATTAATATGCTAACAGCACACTTCCTGCATCTCTTGTTGGATAAAACGACAAACAGATGCAGAGTAAAAGCTGTGGTCTCATTTTCACTCAAATAGATGCTGGTACAATAGATCTGTGCTGGAGCGACACAGATTTTACTTTATTACATGCAACAAATCAGCTTCTGTTCTGTTTTTCACGTTTCACAACAGTAAAAATCAGGTACAGGTCCTTTAATAATGTTTACTAATCTACTAATGTCTGTGTGGCTTTTAACAATGTGTACTTGGCTTTGTTTTGTGGCTCATCTGTCCAAACATCAAACTGCTGTGGGACTACAGATGGCAAATCTGGTCATATTTACATGGGATTATGTAAATTAATATACACTGTCTCATTTCAATAAACAAATAAATATAGATGGGAACTTTCCGAAGTGATCTCATTCGATTCTTATTATCCAATATGACACATTTTATATTTCTACGTTTCTACAACGTTTTCTATATTTTGTGCTAATTATGATTAACACTGTACCTTTTTTAATAAAACATCCACAAAAGAAAATATGATTTCAGTTTTGATTCTGGATTTTTTATGAATCTATTACTTTTTATCCACTATCTGATAAAAGGAAACTATCAGCTGCTACATGTTCAATATGAAAAGAAAGCTGTATCCTCTTAGTTACAGTCAGATCAAACATTCTGGGATGAATTAGAGTCAGTTTTTACCCCAAAAGCACAAATAAAGGACATTTATATGGAATCCAGCTGGACTTTTTTACTTTACTACAAATCCCTAAAACATTTTTTGTTAAATTAGCTTCAGCTTTGAAAGAGGAATTGTCAAAACCAACAAAAGCCCAAAGTCAATCAGGCAGAATCTACACCAGCTTTTTTCATTGTAAAAAAAATGTTTATGTAGTAAAAAAATGTGTGTAATTTTTTAACGTGTTTAGTGGTCGGTTCACGTGACGCTTGTCACATGATTAACATAATTTAAGGACACCTGTTCATTCATGTGCTCAATGGCCTGATGAAGACCACGGTCGAAACGTGTTGGCGTCCCTGTCCACAGTAAAGGACTTTTAACTCAGTCAGAGTGTCTCGGATCTCTGCCAATGCTCCACAAGACTTTCAATACGGCAATTTTTTGTTATCTACACCAGCTTTACTTCTTCATATATTTAACAAAAAAAAACTAAGGTGGAAAATCTGATTTTCCTCGGAGCAGAGCTTGTTTCCACTTGTAATTCAAGTAAATCAGACACCAGAGGCAAAAACTACAGAGTTTCAGCTTCACAAAAGTCCACATAATAGTTTACGCTCCAAACAGAAGCTCAGAAACAGCTTCGGTTTGAACTGGGGCTCATTTTAGTCCAACGCTTTAAGAAAAACAGGTCTGATTCAGATGGGGTCAAGAGTTAAATTGCAAAAACAAAAACATATTCAAAAAAATGTCTTTTTGTTACTATCACCTACAGACATTAGATAATAATAATAATTGCTACAAAAACAGTAAACTGCTAGACTTTTTAAAATGGCACTTTATTCAAATGAATTCTTTTGTTCATATTTTCCTCAATAAAACATACTTCAATATATTGTCTTTTAAGGAATAAGGAAAGTCAAGATTCTCTATTTAGCTTTGGAATGGAGATAAACATTCAAAGATCTGCCGCGGCGTGTCTTTAATGTAATCAGAAAAACAAATAATGAGATGTGAAGAGTTGGGACTTCAGACACATATTACTTCTTTTAACTCTCTTGCTCTAAAGTGCAGTCAAACAGCTTTCCCGAGAGAGAACGCTGCCCCTAGTGGCTTCTGTACCACAGGACAAATATTCGCCAGCCCCTTTTAACATTCAGGCACTGCTGCGCTTTCATCTGCGGCACTGTTTGATCATGGCCTGTAAAAGTTTACAGCACGACACTGTACGCACGCCGCCGAGTGCTGTAAAGTTCATTAGTGACGCCAAGTGTTTTTAAGCCAGACGCCGAGGGATGCCACTCGATCAGGGATGTCAAGATCTTTCGTTTAATCATGATTATTCAGGTCACAATATAATGAGGACAACTAAAAATGTAATTATTATGACAATTTTAGAAGCAAAATTTTGTCATTTCACTTCAATCTGTGCACAAAAACACCTAAATATACAGACCTGTCCAATGTCTATGTACTATTCCTTGTGTTAGCATTAAAGGAAACATATTCTGCATTTTTCATATTGTTATTAGCCTTTAAACATGCTCTTGAGTGCCTTAAATTTGCCATCTCATGTAAAAAAAAAAAAAAAAAGAGCTTCTTATTCATTCTATGATTCTGTGTTATCAGTCACTATGAAATGAAATTACTGAGTGCATCCAGCCAGCAGATGGCGCCAGCACAGTATACAATCTAGTGAAGTTAGCGCTGAAAAGACGTTTTGATGTGGATTTGCTGCAGCAGTTATCGTGTTTAGAGGCAGAAATGCTGAGAACGAGTTTAGAGACTTAAAACAGCAGAAGATTCTGATAAGTGATGTATGAAGTCTGAAAATATGTCAGCAAGTTCAGCAGGAAGTGTGTTTGACGCTCAGAGGGAGAGGATTTTCTAATATACATTCCTCAAAACAGCGTGAATGCAGATGAATGCTACTTCAGGTGTGTTTTTGATGATGGAACATTGTTAGAACATGTTAAGCTCAAAAAAGTCACTGTAGCAGAATATGTGTCCTAAAGCATTTTCAATAGTTTTTTTTTACTTCAATTCACTGCATTTGAGACCAAGTATCTGTACTTTTTACTCAACAACATTTCTTGAACTGGACTGAAAAGTAGTACTGAAAAGTACTTCTCTTTTTTTTTTTTTTTTTTCATTTCAGTTTGAAGGTTATTTTTAGTTGATGGTGACATTCTGCCTGAAGGTTTTGAGTTCAGGCTCAAGAACAAGCAAACAAACATATACACATAAAAGTCTATTCAATTCTTTACCAAAATTATGATTAGAGCCTACATGCTAACAACCTCATAATAAACATTTCTTAAATCTAATGTTAGTTTGACTGGAAAATATGCCACAAATATTACAGTAATAAGTGAAGTTTAGAAACTAGAGGCCAAAGTTAGATACTGCAGCCTGGTACCTGAACATTCTATCATATTAATTTAAATGGGTCAAATAAAATACTGTAAATTTGTCGTTTATTGAAAGCACAGACACGTAATAGCTGTCAATATCACTTCAACCTCTAGTTTCTAAAGTTCACTTATTACTGTAGGATATGTGGGATTAGATTAAAAAACCTGTTTAATACTAAGTTATTTGGCGCTAATCGCTAATGCTAACAATCGCCACAAAACACTTCTGCATATGCCAATATTTTCTACCTCTAAGAATCTGGTGTTACTACTAAATAACCCTGGTTTTTCATAGTTTGGTGATGTTTGGAGGCTAATGCTAACGCTACCATTGAAAATGCATTAGTGCTAACCCATGGAATGGTACAGGGCTAATGGAACGTGGCTGTTTATGTCACAATAATTTCACTTTTGCATTCAGAACAGAACAGAAGTTTGGAACAGTTGGAACAGTAATGTATGAAAGAAACGCATCAGTAATCATGAATGATCTTTATATCGTGATGTTTCTTCGCACAGTTATGGTGACATGTCATTATTGTGTTTGTCTTTGGAGTAAAAACAACAGTGTACAGGCCTGTCCGACTGAGGAGGAGGAAAAAGTGAGTGAGGGAGCCCAAGAGGAGCCCTTCTTCACTTTAATTGCCAGAGCAAAGTGAACTCTGACAGAATCCTCAAAGAACACTTTAATCACACTGCGCTGTTTGCTGTTATGTGCCTTCCTCTTGCCACCAGCAGCAGCAGCAGCAGCAGCAGCAGCAGCAGCAGCAGCAGCAGCAGCAGCAGCAGCAGCAGCAGGAGGGGCCCGGCTTGACACATGGGCTTTGAGGATGTCACCCTAAACTAATGTGTTTAGAAATGAGAGGAAGAGAGCTGGGGTCATCATTTAATATTCTCTTCATCTGGTTAACACTGTACCGCTCTTGTTTATTATGGTTTGTGCGCAGTTTATTCTGAAGAGAGGAGGAAGATTATGATAAAGATCAAAAAGTACTCATTTAAGTTCATACAACCAAAACAACTCAGGTCTAAATCTGTGTGTTTCAGTTTTTTAGAACCCTGTTGTTTCAGAATGCCTCGTCTTGTTTGAGTTTCTATTTATACAAAGCTGTTCTGTTGTTAGTTAGAGAGAATAAAGATGAAGAACAGTTACACATAACCCTTTTAGATCAGTTTTGTCTCACGTCATTTTAGTTTTAAGAAAATGTATGCTCTTTTCATTTTCTGCAGTGGTATCGATCAATAGCGAGTATCGGCAGATCCTTAAAGCCAAAGTATCGAAATCAGTATCGGAGTTGAAAAAACTGCACAGTGCATTCCTCCCACAATGTGATAAATGCAGTGGTGGAAAAAGTATTCTGTTTAATAATATATAATCATTTTAAAAGTACAGATATGTGTGCAAAGAATTACTCAAGTAAAAGTATCACATTAAAAATCTACTTAAGTAAACGTGTGAAGTACTGTTTGAAAATGTACTTCAAGAGTAAAAAGAAAAAGTATTTCATGTAGATTATGAGACCAGTTTTATTCATTAAATGGCCTAATTTTGCTAAAGAAATGTGCTTCATTTTGATCAACAAAGGTCTATTCAAATAAATGTCTTAATTTTTGTAGATAATTTCATGCATATATAGTTCTTTGCTTGTTGCTGAGCTTGCACTCAAAACCTTCAGGCAGAACGTCACCATCAACGAGCTAAAAACAACCCTCAAACTAAATGAAAAGTACTTCTATTTTTCAGTCCAGTTAAAAAATGTAGTGGAGTAAAATGTACAGATACTTGGTCTCAAATGTAGTGAAGTAAAAGTAAAAAGTATTCACTGTAAAAACGACTTAAGTAAAGTACAGATACCTAAAAAGTTTACTTAAGTACAGTACTTTTACTTTTGTACTTCATTACTTTCCACCACTGGATAAATGTAATATAAAGAGAGGATTCTACAGAAGATCCATCCATCCATCCATCTTCTTCCGCTTATCCGGGGCCGGGTCGCGGGGGCAGCAGCCTGAGCAGGGACTCCCAGACTTCCTTCACCCCAGACACTTCCTCCAGCTCCTCCGGGGGGATCCCGAGGCGTTCCCAGGCCAGCCGAGAGACATAGTCCCTCCAGCGTGTCCTGGGTCTACCCCGGGGCCGCCTCCCGGTGGGACATGCCCAGAACACCTCCCGAGGGAGGCGTCCAGGAGGCATCCGGAACAGATGCCCGAGCCACCTCAACTGCTCCACTCGACGTGGGGGAGCAGCGGCTCTACTCCGAGCTCCTCCCGTGTGACAGAGCTCCTCACCCTATCTCTAAGGGAGCGCCCAGCCACCCGGCGGAGGAAGCTCATTTCGACTGCTTGTATCCGCGATCTTGTCCTTTCGGTCATTACCCAAAGCTCATGACCATAGGTGAGGGTAGGAACGTAGATTGACCGGTAAATCGAGAGCTTCGTCTTTCGACTCAGCTCTCTCTTCACCACAACGGTCCGATACAGCGCCCGCATCACTGCAGACGCTGCACCGATCCGCCTGTCAATCTCACGCTCCATCCTTCCCTCACTCGTGAACAAGACCCCGAGATACTTGAACTCCTCCACTTGAGGCAAGGACTCTCCACCCACCCGGTGAGGGCAAGCCACCTTTTTCCGGTCGAGAACCATGGCCTCGGATTTGGAGGTGCTGATCCTCATCCCAGCCGCTTCACACTCGGCTGCAAACCGTCCCAGTGCATGCTGCAGGTCCTGGTCTGAGGAAGCCATCAGGACGACATCGTCCGCAAACAGCAGAGATGAGATCCTGTGGTTCCCAAACCGGACACCCTCCACGCCCTGACTGCGCCTAGAAATTCTGTCCATAAAAACTATGAACAGAACCGGTGACAAAGGGCAGCCCTGGCGGAGTCCAACATGCACCGGGAACAGGTCTGACTTACTGCCGGCAATGCGAACACAGCTCCTGCTCCGGTCATACAGGGACCGGACAGCCCTTAACAAAGGGCCCCGGACCCCATACTCCCGGAGCACCCCCCACAAGGCGCCCCGGGGCACACGGTCGAATGCCTTCTCCAGGTCCACAAAGCACATGTTGACTGTGGTTGGGCAAACTCCCATGAACCCTCGAGCACCCGATGGAGAGTATAGAGCTGGTCCAGTGTTCCACGACCGGGACGAAAACCACACTGCTCCTCCTGGATCCGAGGTTCGACTATCGGTCGGATTCTCCTCTCCAGTACCCTGGAATAGACCTTACCGGGGAGGCTGAGGAGTGTGATCCCCCTGTGGTTGGAACACACCCTCCGGTCCCCCTTCTTATACAGAGGGACCACCACCCCGGTCTGCCAGTCCAGAGGTACCGTCCCAGACTGCCACGCGATGTTGCAGAGATGTGTCAGCCAAGACAGTCCCACAACATCCAGAGACTTAAGATACTCAGGGCGGATCTCATCCACCCCCGGAGCCTTGCCACCAAGGAGCTTGCCAACCACCTCAGTGACTTCAGCCAGGGTGATGGATGAGTCCGCCTCCAAGATCTCAGCCTCTGCTTCCTCCTCGGAAGACGTGACAGTGGGATTGAGGAGATCCTCAAAGTATTCCTTCCACCGTCCAACCACATCCCCAGTCGAGGTCAACAGCTCTCCACCCGCACCGTAAACGGTGTTGGTGAAGCACTGCTTCCCCCTCCTGAGGCGTCGGACAGTTTGCCAGAATTTCTTTGAGGCCAACCGATAGTCCTCCTCCATGGCCTCCCCGAACTCCTCCCAATCCCTCTACAGAAGATCATTTGTTTAATCAGATTTCTCCTTTAAAGTCTTTATGACAGGTTAGACTAGATGTTTCACAAAAAAGTAGCGAACATGATTCTATCTAATTTGTCTTGTTGTCAACAAATGCCCATGACAGTTGTGTCCTGTTACCTAATGGGAAGTCCGCCACTGAGTCTGTGCAGTATTAAATGAAGGCCGGCGACTTACGTTGGATCCGTTGACGCTCCACTGGAAGCTGGGCTCGGGCACTCCCTCGGCCTCACAGGTCAGGACTTTGTGGTTTCCATCCACGGAGCGTTGTTTGGTGAGTCCGGTGATCTTAGGCCTTCCTACAGGAGACGCACACAACAGTTTCAGACCGCGAGGCAGGAGTCGTGTGGGCGAAGTGTGCTGTGCTCTTAACAATGTGTACGACTGTGGGATATGAGCCTGTGCAGCTCTGTTACAGAAAACACACACTCTGCAAAGTTGAAAACAGAACTTTTTGGTTTGAAGGCTTGCATAACCTTTACATGACTCTACAGCAGGCGAGTCAACTTAAGGCCCGGGGTCCAAATCAGACCCTCCAGGGATATGATCCAGCCCTCAACCCATCTTCCAAAAATATAGAAAATATTGTATCTCTTTTTATTGGTTTAGTCGTGGTTTAGACCTGGTTTAAGACCTGGTTTAGTCCTGGTTTAAGACCTAGTTTAGTCCTTGTTTAAGACCTGGTTTAGTCCTGGTTTAAGACCTGGTTTAGTCCTGGTTTAAGACCTGGTTTAAGACCTGGTTTAGTCCTGGTTTAAGACCTGGTTTAGTCCTGGTTTAAAACCTGGTTTAGTCCTGGTTTAGTCCTTGTTTAAGACCTGGTTTAGTCCTGGTTTAAGACCTGGTTTAGTCCTGGTTTAAGACCTGGTTTAGTCCTGGTTTAAGACCTGGTTTAGTCCTTGTTTAAGACCTGGTTTAGTCCTGGTTTAGTCCTTGTTTAAGACCTGGTTTAGTCCTGGTTTAAGATCTGGTTTAGTCCTGGTTTAAGCCCTGGTTTAGTCCTTGTTTAAGACCTGGTTTAGTCCTTGTTTAAGACCTGGTTTAGTCCTTGTTTAAGACCTGGTTTAGTTCCTTGTTTAAGACCTGGTTTAGTCCTGGTTTAGACCTGGTTTAGTCCTAGTTTTAGTCCTGATTTAGTCCATGTTTAGAGTTGCTTTAGCTCTGGTTTAGTCCTGGCCCCAAGCCCCAAGAAAATCGCGATACTTATTTTTGTGCCATATCGCCCAGACCTACTCCAGAGTATGATTAAAGGCTAATAACATTATAAAAATGTATAATATTTTTCTTTTAAGAGTTTGACTGTTAAACAACGCAATTAAATCTGCTTGTTGAAACTGCTTTATTTGTCTGAACGGTTCTGCTCTGTAAGAAGACAGAATGGGTAGTAGTAGTAATCATTCTTTGTCGAGTTGTCAGTGTAAGACCAACGGGAGCCTTTACAACTGTTAATCAGGCGTCCAAAATGCACTTGACATTCAGTTATATTATATTTTATGACGCTATTGTGTGAGAAAAACTGAAATAAATTGCAGGAAAACTGTTCTCTTACCCTCCACGACCAGCTCGAAGCTCTGATGTCTGGTGATGCCTCCCATGGCCACCTCGCATTTGTAGACGCCCGCATCGGAGTACGTCAGCTTGGTGAAAACGGGCTCCTTCACCGCCTTCCCGTCCTGAAAAGAAGCACAGGGCACAACGCCGGTCTGTATTTTCCGCGGCATAATGGGCCTGACACTGCCATTTAATTGTAAATGCAACTCTGTCACGGTAATTATAGCAATTCCTCCTCTTTAAGCGCCGTCATTTGCACTTGTCCAGCTGCTCGCACACAGAGCTCCACACAACGCTAACTCACTGTCTCCACGGGTCACGAAGCTGTTCCGAGCTGTAATAATATGTGGCTGATATCTAATCTTTACTCATTTTTCTGCAGCTTTCTCTTCAACAAAACCTATTTTTGCCGCCTTAATGGCCAAACCCAACGTTTACCTTATCATGTATAATATCTGAAAGTTCACAGTGCGCTAAAGTTCTCCAGTAAATCATGACTTTTGCTTCATTTTAGCTTCATTCCGTGTGTTTCCAGGTGTTTTGTTGACTGCAGTGATAATTCTATATATTTGGGTGGACTAGTGTAGTAAATGTTAAGCATAATATTCTGCTTTTAAGGTGAGACGCTGCAAGTTTTTCATCATAATAAGGCATTTTATGTGTAAAAACTGCCAAAAATACCCATATTTGGGACATACCTGAAAAATGGACAGAACCAGGGTTTCTTTCAAATTTCTTGGTTCTTTTTGTACACATGTTAGTTACAACAACTTTACTGAGGGGATTTTGGATTACTTATGTAATTTTACTAGAGTGGCCTGAAAATGTTCCTAAAAATTGAAATTTTGCCTCATTTTTTTTTTTTTTAACTTAAAACGTCAATAAATCAGTTTTAGAATCAGATATTTAAAAAAATCCTTCAGTACGTTTCGTCAAAATCGTGTTGAGTCCCAGATAGTACAGTTTGGTGTAGGAACTACTTTTAGGCTGATCTTTCATTTCATTTTCATTTCATTTTATTTATTTATTTGAGCAACATACAAGTTCTGTCACATTTTCTGCTGTGCTGCATCCATGCTCAAAAAGGAGTAGGAAGAAGTGTGAACTTATGAACTCCTACCCCTCATTTCATTCCATCAAGTGTTGACAGCATTGATACGACGTTAGTATTTGACATCAATCCTGAGCATTTCATGACAATATGTATATTGACAATATACATGAGAATGTTTTATAATCATAGTATCGTAGATGATCTCCTAATGTAGCTGTAGCTTTGGCTATATTTGATTATTTAATAGTTTGCGTGTTATTCACAAAAAAAAGAATGACAATATTGTACGTTGTTATTTAACCATATCAAATTAAAATATTTTTAACTTTTACTCAACCTTCTTCTGCATATTTTTAAATAAGTTGTATTTGTACCGCTTTTTGAAGCAGTATATACTTGGGCAGCTCTTTGTTTCCTCATTTAAACTGTTCCATAGATCAACTCCGCATCTTGAAACGCACATTTTTTTGGTTGCTGTGCGGTAAAATAATTTCTTGAAGTTGAGCTGATTCCTTAGATTATAATTTCCTTCTCTGTCACTGAACATGATTTGAATATTTTCTGGTAGTTGTTTATGTCTGGCTTTATAAATAGTTAGTAGTGTTTTAAATGTAACTAAATCCTCAAACTTTAATATTTTAGATTTGAAGAACAATATATTTGTATGGTCCCGATATCCTGCTCTGTGTAGAATTCTCACTGCTTTTTTCTGTAATTTGAATAGGGGTTCTGTGTTGGTTTTGTACGTATGTCCCCATACTTGTGCTCCATAGCTCAGGTATGGTAGGATCAGTGAATTGTATAATATATGGAGGGATTGAGAATCTAAAAACGGCCTTGCCTTACCCAGTATGGCAACGCTTTTGGCTATTTTTGATTTGATGTTGGCAATATGAGGTTTCCAACTCATTTTATGATCCAGTGTCACTCCCAGAAATTTAAACTCATTAACTCTTTCAATTTCAATGTTTTCAATTAATACTTGTGTCTGTGATTTTGTTTCTCGATTTCCAAAAATAATAAATTTAGTTTTCATAACGTTTAGGGACACTTTATTTTCATCGAACCAAGTTTTTAGCTTGCCCATTTCTGTTGTTGTCTGGACCATGAGTTGTTGTAGATTGTCTCCTGAGCAAGTTATTGTTGTGTCATCTGCAAATAACACAAATTTCATTTTTGTTGATATTGAACATAAGTCATTTATATATATTAAAAATAGTTTTGGTCCTAACACGGAGCCTTGGGGTACACCACAGGACAATGTTTTATGTATTGATTTGTGTTCCCCAATCTGAACGTACTGGCACCTATTTGTTAAATAGGATCTTACCCAATTCAGTGTTAGGCCTCTAAAGCCATATTTTTCCATTTTTCTTAATAATATGTTATGATCAATTGTGTCGAACGCTTTTTTTAGATCTATGAAAATCCCTATCACATGTTTTTTCTTATCTGTGTTATCAGTTATATTTTCAATTAGGTCAATGAGGGCCATTTCTGTAGATCGGTTGTTTCTGAACCCGTACTGATTATTGTTTAAGATTTTGTGTTTTTCAAGATATGTGTCCATTCTTTTTCCAAAAAGTTTTTCGAGAATTTTTGAAAATTGAGGTAAAATTGAGATGGGCCTGTAATTAGAGAAAAGAAATGTATCGCCATTTTTAAAGATCGGAATAACCTTTGCTGTTTTCATTTGATTTGGGAATTTCCCAGTGGAAAAAGACAAATTAAATATGTAAGCTAATGGTTGAGAGATTTCAGTTATTATTTTTTTTATAATAGAAATGTCAAGATCATCGCAGTCTAATGATTTATTTTCTTTGAGATTGTTGACAGTGTCTATTATTTCCTTCTCATTTGTAGCGGCAAGAAAGAATGACTTTGGGTTTTGTGGAATAGTACATGTGTGTGGGTCAGTCGGTTTTGAGTTAATTGTTGCAGCCAGTTCTGGCCCAATGTTTACGAAAAAATCATTTAATTCTTCAACTACTTCATTCATGTTATCGATTATATTACCATTGTTAATAAAATATTTAGGCAAGCAACCATTTTTTGAGCCTTTTTTTATAACAGTGTTTATGACATTCCATAAGCCTTTAGTGTTATTACGATTTTCCTCCAGTAATTTACAATAATAACGTTTTTTACAGTTCCTGATTATATATGTTAATTTATTTTTATATTTACTTTCTGACTCAACAGTTCTTTGAGATATAAATATTCTGTATAATAACTTTTTCTTTTTACATGCTTGTGCTATCCCTTTTGTCATCCATGGTTTTGACTTTTTTAATTGTTTATTTGTACGTATCACCACCGGACAGTGGTGATCAAATGAAGCTTTGAAGGTTCTTAGGAAATGTTCGTATGCTGCATCTACCTCAGTTTGGTTAAGGGTGGTTTCCCAGTTTTGGGTTTGCAAACTCATCCTGAGTGCTTGTATATTTTCATCTTTTTTTATTCTTACGTATTTTGGAATATTTTGTTCAGTTTTTTTGCTTGTTTTATTGAATATTACAAATACTGGAAAATGATCTGTTGTATCATTAATTATTATACCACTGATCATTTCTTGCAGCACATTGGTGAATATGTTGTCTATCAGGGATTGCCTGTGTGTGGTTATCCTAGTTGGCCTGGTTATTTTGGGATAGAAGGAATTGCTGTATAGTGTATTTATGAAAGTTTCTGTAGGTAAGTGAGATTTTGTTTTTAAGAGATCCAGATTGAAATCACCACAGATAAACACCTCCTTCATATCTAGATTGGTAAATGTTCTATCTATGTTTTCTGTAAATTGTTCGGTATCTGACCCTGGTGGTCTGTATATACAGCTTACAAGTACATTTTTTCTGTTTTCTGATTGTATTTCAACAGTTACACATTCCATTATATCATCCACCGCAAAAGTCATGTTTTCTACTATTTGTCCATACAGCTTGTTGTTTATGTAAAGCGCCACTCCGCCTCCATTCTTACAGATCCTATCTTGTCTATGCATATCATATCCATCAATGTTGTAGTTGTCCAGTTTATCCTTATTCAACCATGTTTCTGTTATTGCGATGACATCGAAGCTCAGATTGTTTTGGTGTAGAAAGTCCAGAATATTGTCAAAATTGGCATTTAAACTTCTTCCATTTAGATGTATTATTGACAAAGCTTCATCCTCAACCTTAATTAGGGATGATATATGATGTTCATAATAATATTTACAATCATTGTTTAAATTTTTGTAAAAATTCAGATCTGGATCAACATCAGTTGTAAAGTCTTTCATGTTCATATCCTCATTTATGAGTAATTCATCATGCATGTTGAGATCGTCATATCCTGAAGTGTGTGAATCCGTATAGATATTAGTGTTGATTATATTACTAGTCCTTTGTTGGTAGGAATCTGTCATCTCTGATTTGGAAGCTATGTCCCAAGTGAGTGCTTTGAAGTTACCTTAAAAAGTTGACTCAGCTGAATTTGTCCAATTCCTGCAGGTCTTTGATCCATATGATTTTAGCTTCTTCAGGTGTTCCTTGCAATTTAATGAAGACTTTGCAGTTTGAGGACCATGTTGACTGAATCTTGCTTTGTTTCCTTAATAAGCGGGCTCTTCTTGCGATTTCCGAGTTTTTTTTCGTCAAGTGTTCATTTATGTAGACATTTGAGCCCTTTAGTTTTCTTCCTTGTTTTAGTATTGCGTTTTTCTGTTTCCTATTGACAAACTTCATTATTATTGTAGCTGGTTTTTGTTTGTCTCTTTGAGACAAAATGTGGCAAGCCTCAATGTCCTCACTAGCAATGGAGATTCCTTATTTTCAAGGAATCTCAGAACCTGCTGCTCCACTGACTCCAAGTCTGGCTCCGTGGGCTCTCCTTGTGTCACAGCGCGGGCGTAGGTCCGTGGTTTGACATCAAGTCCAGATATGATAATGTCATTCATCCTGGTGTACTGTTCTAAATCTGCCACTCGGATTTCCAAAGCGTTGATTCTTTTATCTTTTTCATCGTTTTGTCGTTTCAACTCTTTGACTTCTTTCATGAGATCGACAATGGTTTTTTGTTGGTTCGAAATAGTTGTGAGTTCGTTGGTCATAAAGTTTAGCGACTTTCTGATGTCCGCCAACTCTCCCTCCATGCTGCTTTTATCCTTTGATTTGGCCATCTCCAGCATGCGACCGCAATGATTTCGTGAGAGGATGTTCCTCCTTTATTTTAGGCATAAACAGACACAATGGTAGCCAGGTGGTTTCTGCAGGTGAGCACAACCCCTTGGTCGTGTTGCGGCTGCCTCAGTGAGGCTAAGTTAGCGGTCCGGTTACCAACCTTTATCGGTGGAGTTAGAGGGTCCGTGAGAATTAAAAGTTCAGTTCCTTTATTCCTTTGTTACGAAGACCGCAAATTGTGTCAAAAATAGATGATCACAGCATTGTTTTGGATCAAAAACAAGTTTTTGCCCAGGAGCTCACGCCGCAGTAGCTGTCACCCGGAACCGGAAGTTCAAAAGACATTTGAACAATGTTTTAGAAATCAAGACGTTTCAACTTCCATCCGAAAGTAATTTTTAATCTCTTTACGTCTTTACTTTACGTACATTTTACAGCCACAAATGTGTAATTACTAAATGTCTTTTTATGAAGCGGGGAGATCAGCCGCATGAAGAAAAAATGTAATTCATGTATGATTTAGATTTTATTTATGAAGAAAACATGAGCCATGTTAGGGTGACGTCAGCTGCTCACGTAGCAGGCTCCTGAGAGCTGGACCTCTGCAGGAAACTCAGTCCACCATTAACAGCAGCCCCAAGTGAACTGGTCTGAGGGACCAGGTCTAGTCGAAACATGGCTTATGCTTTATGGTGTACCACAAGGTTCAGTTTTGGGACCATTATAACTTATAATGTAATGTAAATGATTTTGCTTCTATCTCCGCTGCTACTTTTCCATTGCTATTTGATGATGATATAAACATTTTTATTTCAAACAAAGATGGTAATGTGCTTGTCTACATGTTCAATTGTGACATTCTAAATTAGTCAGAATGGTTCAAAGCAACTAATCCAAAAAAATCCAGCTTTATGCGATTTTCTGGAAATAAAAAATACAAATGTGATCAAAATAAAATATACCTAAATCATGAAGATATAAGAAGAGATTGATGATAGATGAATAAATTCATTTGTAAGAACAAGAAAAGGTGACTGTATCAATCATGAGTAAGATAAGGCTTCTGGTAAATTCTAAATGTTTACTAACACTATATTATACAGTTTAGTTTGTCCTTGTTTAATATTGTAATAATGCATGATGAGCCTTTACTACTTATCTAAACACACTTGACTTTTTAAGAGTAACATGTAAGAATTGCAACATATTCTAAACCGAATGCCTCTGTTTTTAAATTAAAGCTCTTAACATTAATTTACCCGTGCATTTGTATTCAGAGCATGATACTGATTGGCCTTCTCACGTAAAGTATTATTTTACTTGCAATTATCACTTCCACAATTATGCCACTAGACAGGCCCCGAAGCTGCAGATACCTTTATATAAGAGCACACACTCACTTCCAGCTGCACAGTTTTCTAGAATTGTAAAAATATATCTGCCCACATGGACAAGAACAGGCTTGTCTGTCACATTAATAAAAAAAATCCATAACAGAAAAAAGATCAATGCTAAAAAATTCAGAGTTTTCAAAAACGTGACCACGACTGCTTTTTAGTAGCTAACACACAAACAAATCTAATACTATAATTAAATACAATTTCAAAGCTTTACTCGTTTAAAGCAGCAGAAAGTTTGCCTTTGGGTTTTCCTTTTTCAGAGCTCCATTTGGGAGAAGATATTTTGCTGGCCTTGCTTGAAGCTTTTATAGCTGAGGATGGACTCTCTGTCAGACATATAGAGCAGACTAAGTGCAGGGGCTAAGGAATGACCCTACCATCTACTGGGAAAATTGCCACTATTCACAGTCTATAAGAGCACTGACAGACTTTCCTCAGTCGCCTTTGATTACCGACTGGAGGGAAAAAGTAAACAGGCAGTTAGACAAATCACCCTGTTCTTACAAACTTTTTCATTTCCTCTCCTTCTATCTTGCCGCGCAGTTTCCCTCTTTGATCAACGGCCGACCTCAGCGCCCATTACCTTTCTCCATGACACGATAGCTTCGCCCGAGGCGCTCTTTTCCATCTTCACAGACAAGGTGTCCCCTACTGTCTTCACCACCTTCCCAGTAGGATTCAGAGTCAGGTCCAGGTCTGCAGAAACAAGTTACAAGTGCAGGGTTAGCTGAGTCACATCGCATACAGTCATTACTCTCCTCTTATCTCCCACTACAAGCTGCAGAGTACAGACACTTCACAGGCAAAGTGCTTTTGTTAATGTTAAATCATTTCATTCAAATGTCATTTGAGGTTACACTTTCATGTCTCGTGCTCAGTGTAAATACAAACATAAGCGCTTACAATCCAGGTCTGTTTACGCTGATTCTGCCCTCACAGTTAAACCTAGACATGTTTACACCGAAGAGAAACAATCTACTGTGAGATTAGCATTCCTCTCATGCTGAGCATGTTAATGGATGCCAGTGTAGTGTCTTTGTTAAGAGTAAATAAAGAGGCAATGGTTGACCCAAATTAACTTAGCATTGTGAGAGAATTTGCTGAATTTAATATATTTTCCCAAATATCCACAAACTGATTATCAAATGTAATTCTGTTCAGTAGCTGTGCCAGAAAGTGCATCACCAAATAACTAAACAGTTCTCAAACTGTGTGCAGGGGAGAGCGTTCTGTACTTTCACAAATTAAAATTCATTTTAAAAAGCTGGCAAATTTAAAGATGATAAATGTATCTGGTGCCAAAGAAAGAAGCAGACTAAACGGAAAACAATGTCCACAGAAAAGTGTTTGTGCATTCAATCACTGACATTAGCACATAATATTAACCATATTTACAGAAAATGTGAGTGTGAGGTGTATGATTTTTTTGAGCCCTTGTTAAGACGGCTCTTCATTGACAGAAAGTGCAGACATGAGGGCAACAACATGAATAATACATTGATCTAGAACTATAGAGAGACCTGGTCTATTATACTGCAGCTCTGGGTTAAGTGAGAACATTATTTCGTCTTCATGAGACCCGAGGAGCACAGGCCTAAAGCCACAAGGCACAATGTGTGTTAATTACTTTTAGATAATTGAATTGAATGGATTAAGGCACCAAACAGGCCAAAACGATAAAGAATGGACGACCGCAGAGAATTATACGTTATGTTTCTGTTGCTCTAAATAATTTTTATGTGGTGCATTTAACAAAATAGATTTGGGCTGAATCCAATTAGTAATGATTCATCACAAGTGGTGATCTACAGTCCCAGAGCGCAAAGGTTTACTCTGGGTCCAAAACTGATTTTTGCCAAAGTCAATTTAGTGGATTAGACTGGTCCTGGCTGAGAATAATAGAGGGCGAAGGCTGCTAATATTTAATCGCCTGAAAAGATTGAATCAACATGAAATTGACTCAAGTAGAGTGAGATGTGGTGATTCTGTATTAACCCAATCTAAGGTATTTGCAACGGGCTCCAATATAACATTAACTCTGGAAAGTAACCATTTCTATTACAATAAGTAAGACACTGAAAACTTCTGATATAATGTTACAAGTATGGATTTTGGGTGAGTAGAGATAGATGCTTTATTAATCCCCAGGGGGAAATTATCAAATCAAATCAAACTTTATTTACAAAGCACTTTTCATACAAAGATGTAACAAAAAGTGCCCCATTAAAGGACAGTATTACGCAAAATTTACTTTTTAACCCTGTCCTAACAATGTTCCGCCATCAAAACAAACCTGGAGTTGCATGTAGCTTCATTCACCCTAGCTTGATGAATCAGAAAATCCTCTCCTCTCCTCCTCTGCTGAACTCCGTCGATGGATGACCTTTTTCTGATATTTGGCGTTTAAACTCAGTAAGTGCCGTGAGAAACGGCAGAGTTACAGATGTTCATTTTGGCCTTTTTTTTTTTGTTCTAAAACATGAAATGCTAGACTTAAACTAGAACTAAGTAACATTTTTAGGGCTGTAGTCGACTTAAGAAATTCTTGGTCGACTAAAGACTAAAGACAAATTGACCGATTAGTCGACTAAAAGGGTGTGTGGCAAAAATATTTGAAAACTATGAAGTATCTCCATGTATCCGACCCAAACTGCACTTAAAAGAACACAACTGTAGAAGAGTTCATGCAAAAACAACTATTTATCCAGAAAGGTACCAGGAAACAAAATATTTATATGTTAGACCCACAAAATCTTCAGCAAACTCACTCCATATCTTCTAGTTTTTGCCATATATATAATTTCAATCTTAATAAAATTATTGGTCAACTAATAAAAATCTTGGCTGACTAAGACACCATCGACCGATTAATTGACTAAACGACTGAACGATCACAGCTCTGTCTGTGAGCTTGTCTGTGTGCGGAAAACCAGCAGCAACATTTCCCGACGCTGACCCGAAGACAACTCTCCTGAGAAACACTGGCTCTCTTTTTTATATTTGGTGACATGAAATGTTTTTGTATGTGATTGTACTTCCTAAAAACGAAAGACAAAAAAAGGAGTAAAAAAAACCCAAACTTTACTTGCAGTGTATTTTTACTAGAGACCTGCAGGGGGAGCTCTGTTGCTGAAATGACATAGGTCTACTTTAAGGCAGGGGTTCCCAAACTTTTCTGGCTGGGACCCCCAAAATAGCCATGCAACCCACTCGGGACCCCCAAAGCGAAATTAATATTACAGTAGCAATAATTTTAAATGTGAAATCAAGTTTAATACTGGTTATTTGAATAGTTTATTGTCTTAGTGGACCCTATTTCTATTTTCTATTAAGATACTGTTTTTGATGAATAAAAAAGAGCAAATACAATGTCATGTTAATTAAAGTGTGATCTTGAAATCATCTCGCGACCCCCAGCTCACCTCTCGCGACCCCCCGGGGGGTCCCGACCCTCACTTTGGGAACCACTGCTTTAAGGTACTCAAGAGCGCGTTTAAAAGGCCAGAAACAATTCAAAAATGTATAAAATGTTTCACCTAAAATGCCTTGGACTCATAATCTACATGGACACAAAACATGAGTAAACACAACATTTTGGACTCTTTTAACGTTAACACACACAGACAGATACAGTATATAAACAGCACAGCTTCAGACCAAGTGCTTGTTATAAAAATGCACAGCTTGTTGGTATAAAGCGCTTCTGAGATGTTCAGTAGAACATCAGGGGAACACTAAAGGAGCTTTAAAGATCATCTCAAATGCTCCGGAGAGAGTGGTCCGAAAGAGAGAATAGTTTAGAGTTTTGTCTTCATCCTTTTGTTCATAACAAAGTCCACTGAGTCCAGGCTCAGATCTAGTTCTGAACCAGCATTTTAATCAGTTTGCACATTCGATTTTGTCCTCCACAGAGATGCTCCCCAACACAGTACAGTGTTCAACAGCAGTTTGCTTTAGAGTTTATTTTAAGATTTTATTGTTATTTTATACAACAGGTTCTCACGTTTTTCTAATTATGACCTAGTTTGGTCGGAGGGCCCCTGTGGTAAATATTTTGTATAGTTTTACAACCGTGAAGTTGCCGTTTGTGAAGAAATTTTGGGGAAAAAAAAGGTTCTAAAATGGAATGCTTCTGTGATGTCATCAATAAGTGACATGACATTGTAAATACAGACAATTTACACACAATTGACACATTTTTTGACAGTTTAAACCATCATTCAACAAAATAAAGGTGTTATCAGGTGTTGTTATTTGTCAAATCATAACTATTGTGTAATTTATATGGATTTTGGTCCTTGTTTAGAGTCTGGTTGCTAGGTTACAGTTGTAGAATTACCTCTGTCTATGTCATATTTATGGTCATGTTCAACCAGGAAGTAACATTATAAACATTATAAAAACAAAGAGGCAAAATAGTAAAATCTTATACATAA
Source organism: Rhinogobius similis (assembly GCA_019453435.1). NCBI lineage: Eukaryota > Metazoa > Chordata > Actinopteri > Gobiiformes > Gobiidae > Rhinogobius > Rhinogobius similis. The sequence goes on from CM033621.1 coordinate 1,695,959, forward strand.
TCAACCAATCAACCTATCATATAGCCTTTAATCGAAATCTAATCAAAATCGCAATTTTAATGGACGCAATTATCAAATCGCAAAGGCTGCAGTTTTTGAAGTACCATAATTTCTTCTACAAAAACAAAATAACTAATAAAATACATTTAATTCTTTTATTAGCTTGTCAGATCAAAGACTAGCTCATTCTTGGTCAAAAGTGCCTATGACAGGTTTTTACGATTTTCTAGTTTTTACTTTATTTGGTGGAATAAAACCTGTTATAAATGCTAGTTTAACACAAATCAAGACACAGTTTGTAAAGAAAAGTTGAAAAATATGTTGAAATATACAGGAAGGAGAGCAGAGTCCCAAAATATGATGACATCACAGTAAGGAGACACACAAGGGACAATTTACAACAAAAAAAACTAAATTGTCTGACCCTTTAAACATTAATTCAACAAAATAAAGCTGTTTTCATTTGTCAGATAATAATTTCTGTGACATTAGAGGATTAGACCCAGTTTTTTTTTTTTTTTTTATCAGAACAGTACATATTAATGAACAGTTAGTTTTCATCCGTTGTCCTGCATTCACTCTCACAAACCTCTCACTCTAACTGCTGCTCTACCGTACCGGCTGTAACATATGTAAAACATGGTAGTTTTCCAGTGTGATGTCATGATTTACAACCAGGAAGTAAAAATTTTAACATAAAAAACTGGGGTAAACATTGTTGATTCTTTAGCAATATAATGATCTTAACAGTGTTTTAGTACTTCGACCTGAACAGAATCCTAGAATTTAAACATAAAGTGCAAATACTGGTCAGCAAAATCGCAATTAGTTATTTTCCCCCAACCGCCAGTTTGATTGTGGAACTGAATAAAACTTTGTCGATTACTTTTCCTTTCACATCTGCTCATGTCATTTAGTGTGAGATAAATAATGGTCTGTTTGTCGTGTCAGAGTTAAGTTTTCTTTAAACAGCACTTAGTATTTTGTGTAAACATGTTTTTTTGGAGGAACAAAGGGGCTAAAGGTAAGAGTGGCACTATTGTTGTTAACAGTGTTGTTTCTCAGCCATAGCTTCAGCTTGTTTTGACACAGCTGCCGTGATGCCGAGTTGAAATGTCACACAGCCTGGTGGTAATACCAATTACCACTGGGAGGCTGACACCGGGTTTTCCACAGAGCCCCTTTAAATTCAGTATGAAATCAATCTGCCATTTTCTGCATTTCACTCTGGCGACGGTGCCAGGTAAAACTGCCGACGGGAACATTCAGATTAATCCAAAGACTGAAGAGAAACGGACAAAAGGGGCTAATGATTCTGTCCGCTTTTGAAAGGGATAATACATTGTTGGAGTAAAGCGTTTCGCAATTCAAACAATTATCACGAAACAATGGCTGAAAGTGTTGGCACCCCTGATTTTTTTCTCCCCAAAAAGTATTGTAATTCCACATGTTTTGCTATTTTTGCTTTTTACTCGTGTTTATTTCCTTTGTGTCTATTGGAACAATTCACAAAAACAAAGACAAAATAGCAAATTTGACATAATTTCACACAAAAGTTGAAAAATGGGCTGGACAAAATTATTGGCACATTTGGTTGCAAAACATTTTTAAAAAAAAAAAAAAAAAAGTAACTGAAATCAATTGCTTCCTATTTTTGGCCCATTTTTGGAGATTTGTGTGAAATTATGTCAAATTATCTTTTTTCCCTCTGTTTTTTTATTATTATTATTATTATTATTTAATTGTTCCAACACACACAAAGGAAATGAACACGAGTAAGGCAAAAATGTGGAATTGCAATACTTTTTGGGGAGAAATGTATTTATTTTCAGCCATGACTGAATATCACCATTTTCTTGAAGCTGAATCACACTTTAACACGCTTCATGGACACTTTGTAGTTTTCTAATGTCTTTGAGAAATCATCTGCAGTTCTGCAATAATTAAATTAAAAAGTAATTTGAGTCGTATTTTGATAATCGTAATCATTATCTGGACTAAACAAACTCTAAAACACAAATGAAAAGACCTTTTATAAAACAGACTGTGGCATTATTAAAGGAAAACTATTGAGCATTTTTTGTATTGTTATTAGCCTTTAAACACGCTCTTGAATAGCTTAAGTTTGACGGTTAGAGGGAGAGGATTTTCTAACCAGGATTCATCAAAACAGCGTGAATGAAGCTAAATACAACTCCAGGTGTGTTTTTGATGACGGTTAGAACAAGGTTAAAATCTCAAAAAAGTCACTGTAACACGTACCCTTTAAATAAAAATATCAAAAAAGTTTATTATACATAAATATTTTCTATAATGAATCCTTCAGTCACCATATTTGATAACGAACAAGTCTCAATATAAAATAGAACTAACTGTTTCACTAGCCGACTTCTAAAATAATTAGTGACAGTCCTGAGCTTTAATCATCTGCTTCTCACAATTTTTCATTTTGACTGGTCAAGTCCAGCTGTCACTCACTCAAAGCCTAATAATTAAAAGCTCACAAAAGTCAGTCTAAAAATTGATAATCGACTTATCGTTAACTCAACTACACAGATTCTAAAACACATGTCAAGACATCTTTTTTTGACAAAGATTGTGACATTAATATATCAAAATGTCAAAAAATAATAGATTTTTTCCTGATCTTTATCAATAATCCACTTTATGCATGAGTATTCTCTATTTAGAGGCTTTCAATCACCATGTTTCAACCTTTATTTGGCTGACAATGCATTTAAAACGTTTAAATATACAATAGAAATAATCGTTAATGATAGCACTATTTTGTGTGATATGGGACCTTTAAATAGACAATATTCTCATCTAAAAAGCAGATCTTCAGAGAGATAAGATCGCGAGTCAATTTTCAGTCCTAACACAATAAATAAAATAATGCAAGCCTTGATTATCTTTTCACAAAGCCTTCCTGTGGAGAGCTATGAACTCTCTCTCCATTTCTCTTCCTCTACCCGGCAGCCTGTTATCACCTCTGCACTTTGTTGCTTAATAGCTTTCTCCGTTGTTAGCCGTGACTTGACAATAAGTGCACGTGTGTCGGTGTGAAAACGCTCATCAGCAGAAGCGGGGAACTCGAACAGGAAGCGCTGGTAATGGCGTCTAATTTGTGTAATGAATTGAAGCTAGTTTTTAAAAAAATCCATATTGATGTTTCTCATTTGTTTCCCATTTAGTCTGAGAGGTGCTTTTAGAGGTGAAAAACAATGCCAGCGTGCCAGTGTAAAGTGCCTCTCCCGCGTCGGCAGTAATTGTCCGTATGTATTTGAAGATTTGTTTTTACTTGGAGCTGGCACTTTGGGTTGAACGCGTCTGCTTCGGGGGCAGTTTGGTGTCACCTGCAGGACGGGACAGAAACTGCATTGACAGAGGACCACAATTTTATGTTTTATATCCAATATCCACAAACAACTCGAAATGATAGAAGAGAAATCTATGTTTCATTGAAATAAATAAAAATGTACCACTAGAGCTGCAACAATTACTCGGCTAATCGTGACTAGTCGACTATAAAAATAATCACCTATTGACTAATCATTAACTGGATTAAGCATTCCAAAACACACGTCAAAAGAGCTTTTATAACAAAGACCGCGACATTGAAACGTCAAAATGTCTAAAATAATAGATTGCTGATTTTCATTAATAATAATATGTGCCCAGGTCTAAATCAGGTCTAAACCAGGATTAAACTAGGACTAAACCAGGTCTAAACCGGAACTAAACCAGGTCTAAATCAGGACTAAACCAGGTCTAAACCAGGACTAAACTAAGACTAAATCAGTTCTAAACTAGGACTAAACCAGGACTAAAGAAAGACTAAAGCAGGTATGAACCAGGTTTAAACCAGGTTAAACCAGGACTGAACCAGGTCTAAACCAGGATTAAACCAGGTCTAAACCAGGACTAAACCAGGTCTAAACCAGGATTAAACCAGGTCTAAACCAGGACTAAACCAGGTCTAAACCAGGACTAAACCAGGTCTAAACCAGGATTAAACCAGGTCTAAACCAGGACTAAACCAGGATTAAACCAGGTCTAAACCAGGACTAAACCAGGATTAAACCAGGTCTAAACCAATAACAACAGATAAAAAATATTCTATATTTTTGAAGATGGTTGAGGGCCGGATCATGTCCCTTGAAGGGCCTTCAGTTGAACAGCCCTGCTGTAGAAGAACTTTTCTCATGGGGGACACACAAATGCACAAAATATCTTTAACAATTTCCAATTCAGAGAGCTATTGTTTTTCTCTGTTCGGCCACAAACTCAATTTAAAAGTTGGGTGCTGTGGAGAAAAAACCAAACACACTCCTTTGTTTAAGATGTGTGAGGAGCATTAGGCGCCGTGCGGGACGCTGGAGGAGGGAGGATGTGTCAGACTTATTTTTTATTACAATCATACGGCCTCCTTGAACTGAAGCCTCGCAAACGCTCACCTGGGAAGAGGGAGTAATTACTTGAGGGAAAGGAGAAAGACGAGGAGGAGGGAAAGAAGAAAACAGGGCCTATGCGTTTGCCCGAGTCGTTGCCCACCCAAACACTTTGTCACTTCTGCTCACGCCGTGACAGAATTTTCTAATTAGTTCCCCTCCTCGTCCTCCTCGCCTGGCACTCCGCTGCGGCTCCCTGCCAGGCCACGCTCTCCAAAGTTGAAATTTGATTACCGTCACTCTACTCCCATGACTTTATTTACAGTGAATAACCGACGCTTGCTCCACAGGCTGAATTAATAGAACATTTAAGGGACACGGCCTTGTTACACGACCACGAGTTTTCACAAATCTGCAATGTTTTCATATCGGATTGGCTTCTTTTTTTATGTGATGACGGGCTACATGTTGTGCTCGCTGTGTCGTGTAGGTGCCAGAAGCATAGTCGTATACTTTTCTCCAAGATGATTTTTGAAGTGCAATAATTTCCCCAAATAACAAAATATCCTGTTTTATTCTACATAAAAACTCCTAACCCTGTAGTTTAGTGACAAAATTGTGACTAAAAATGACAAAATCAGGACTAAAAGTGACTAAATTGCGAGTAAAAGTGACATAAGCGCGACTAAGGGTGACAAAATAGCAACTAAAAGTGACAAATTCTACTAATAGTGACATAAGCAATACTAAGAGTGACAAAATGGTAACAAAAAGTGACAAAAACGTAACTAAGTGACAAAAATTGTACTACCAGCGATAAAAGTGTCAAAAACAATACTAAAAACTGACAAGATACGTGACTAAACGTGACAAAAGAGCGAGGTGCCGTGTCGGTGTCTAAAAAGCACATAGTGAGATGTGTTTAGTGGCCAGATGCGTGTACTGCAGCTTTTCGCACCTAAAATAGCTCGTCTTCAAATCTAATATTTTATGTCTAACTGCAGATCGATTTTGGTGTGTATGCTGTGTTTTCCTGACCACAGGGCGTAATAAAATAATCACATGTATTTCAGAACACATTTGTACAAATCTAAACTGGACCGTAGAGGAAAGATAAGTTAAAGGACATATATTATGCATTCTTTGGATTGTTATCGGCCTTTAAAAATTCACTTGAGTATCTTGAGTATCTTTACTTTGACATGTTATGTTTTAGAATTAAAAATAAAATGTTTTGCTCTGGGAGATGCCAGCTGTGGCTCATATCAAACAATGGTTGGATATGCTGTTGGTATGCTAAGCTATCACGCAGTTCCAGTTATTGTGTTTAGAAGTAGAAATGCTCAGAGCGAGTCTGTTATGATTTAAGGACTGAAAACAGGAGAAGATTCTCAGATAAGTGACGTCTAAAATCGGAAAAAAAACTTAATTGATTGAGGGAGTTCAGCAAGGAGTGTTTTTGACAGTTGTAGGGAGAGGATTTTCTAATCATGATTCATCAAACTAGAGTCAATGAAGCTAAATGCAACTCCAGGTGTGTTTTTGATAATAGAACATTGTTAGGACAGGGTTAAAAGCTCGTAAAAGTCACTATAGCATATTTCTGTATGTGTCCTTTAAAGGGCCTGTACCTGATTTTGAACTATGAGACAGGAACATGTTTCTGTTTGAACCGTTAGCCCCGCCCACAGAGTCCTTTCTTTCACTCTATATTGCACCATGACTCAGAAACGACTGTCTGGAATAGTCTGATGCAGTTTTTTCCATATAGTTCCTGTAACTCTCTTTTTACAATTAACTTTTGAGTCTTGAAACTGCACCATGACAGAGAATCACATGTCTACGATACTGTCAAGCAATTATTTACCTATGATTCATAGTGTGCAATGTGCCTGATTGGCCGAAAAGAGTTGAAAAAAAGAGTTGATGCTGTTTCCTAACATTTAATATATGCACAGATTAAACATTACAAACCCAATGCCTTTCCATGAAGTTGCTTTTATCAAATAATGTGTGATGTCAAGAAAATTTATCTTAACTAGAGTAATTAAAAATCAGGTACAGGGCCTTTAATAAAAGCTTATTGCACATTCATACATGTAGTTTAATGGGAACAATCACATAAGACTGTGTAAAGGCTAAACACAAGGCATTTGTCAACTTTAAATACGTGTCTGGCATAAGATACAAACATGTGCTGAAGTCTCACAAAGTACAGAAACTGAAACCCCGCAGTGTGGCAGTCTGTAATGTTCTTGTAGCTTTATGAAACTTCTGTGGTGGAGTGCAGTATGCAGGGGGCGAGGGGGGGTTCTGGCTTGAGGGAAACAACAGTTGGATGCGTGGACTGTGTCTGTAGTGATTTCCGCTCTGTGATAAAGCTCCCCGTGTGTCGTCGGTACTCACAGCTGACGACGATGTTCTGGGAGGCCTCCATTTTCTCGTTGTCAGCCAGTGCGCATTTGTATTCGCCCCCCGCGTCCCGGCCGATGGCAGGCAGAGTGTAAGTGTCGCCGTTCTCCACCAGCGTTTTCTGGCCCTGGTGGAAACGAGAGAGAAAGGTTTACAGCATTTGTTTCCAAAGGACTGCAAGCGATTGATTGTAGTCGAGAGCTGCGCAATTAATCAAAACAGAATAGAAATTTGAAAGGACGCAATTAGCAAATCGGCAAAAGGCAAAAAACATCTCATTTTATTCCATGTAAAAACTGCTGACCCTGTAGTTTACATTTGTTAAAACATGTTCTGAAACACGTGACAACGACAATACTAAAAGTGACAAAAACGAAAAAAAACAACAACACACAATCCACAATTAAATGTGTCAAAAATGTGATTAAAAGTGATAAACACTTGACAAAAACGCAACTAAAAGTGACAACAATGATACTTTAAGTGACAAAAACGACACTAAAAGCGACAAAAACCCGACTAAAATAAAGAAAAAAAATCCCACAATTAAATGTGACAAAAACATGATTAAAAGTGACAAAAAACGTGAGAAAAAGTAGTAAAAATGACACTAAACTGACAAAAACGTAACTAAAAGTGACAAAAATGTGACTAAAAGTGACAAAAACAACACTAAAAGTGTCAAAAACGTGACAAAAAGTAATAAAAATTACACTAAAAGCGACAAAAACGATAATAGAAGAGACAAAAATGTAAAAGAGACAAAAACGCAACAAAAAAACGCAACAATCTGGTCAGAAAAATTGCCATTAGGTGAACTCAATTAAAGCGAAACTGGCTTTAATTCCGGAGCCCACATGGCGTTACAAACTCCAAAACATGTCAGTTTCAGCGCCAAACTGCGCTTTTTCTTCCCTTCTATTCAAATGTATGATAAACCGAAACAAGTGGCTGCCGGGCTGAATAGAAAAGACACGTCAGAATCCACAATGGCCCAGAATTATTCTTGCATTTCAACTGTGGACGCCTCGCTGACCTTGATGTGGAAGTAGAAAGCTCTGGGTGGAGGGTTGCCGTCGGCGTGGCACTTCAATGTCACGTTATCGCCCTCCACGATCGGGCCCTTGTTCAGGACTTGAAGGCTGACTTTCTCCGATGGATCTGCAATTAGAAAAAGAGAGAGTCGGAATATTCAAAAAGGGCAGCAGCCGCAAGCGTCGTCTGCACCGGCACAAAAGAGGTCAAATCCAGAGGTGAAAAGTAGCAAGAGTACAAAAGTAAAAGCGCTGTGTTTAAGTCAGCCTTTTAGGTATCTGTGTTTTACTCAAAGTGCATGTCAGGTTTTTACGATTTTATAATTTTGACTTTATTTGGTCAATTAATACCTGACGTGAATATAAATTATATATATACACCAGGGATATTCAGGTTATTTCACAGAGGGACAGATGGTTTTGTCCACGGGGCCTGAAACCAGGTCTAAACCAGGACTAAACCAGGACTACACTTTGACTGAACTTTGACTAAACCAGGACTAAGCCAGGACTAAACCAGGTCTAAATCAAGGTCTAAACCATGGACTAAACCAGGACTAAACCAGGACTAAACTTTGACTGAACTTTGACTAAACCAGGACTAAGCCAGGACTAAACCAGGTCTAAACCAGGACTAAACTTTGACTGAACTTTGACTAAACCAGGACTAAGCCAGGACTAAACCAGGTCTAAATCAAGGTCTAAACCATGGATTAAACCAGAACTAAACCAGGTCTAAGGTAGGTCTGAATTTGAGGTCTAAACTGGATCGAAAAGTAGAAAGTGTTTTTAAAGCTGCAGTACTTGATTTTTTATGTACATTGTAAAAGCACGTTGGGTACAGCAGCTTTAAGTAGATTAATTTATGTGATTCTTATACTCAACTAACCCTAACCTTTTTATTTTTAATGTTTTTTCTATATATAAGTCTATATGAAGGTTCTCATGCTTTTCTAATTCTGACTTAGTTTGGTGGCACATGTGATAAATATTTATCATAGTTTTACATTTGTGAAGTTGCAGTTTGTGAAGAAATTTTGAAAAATAAAAGCTTAAAATGACAGTAAGTAGAGCTGAGAAGAGAATCCCTCTGTGATGTCACCAAAAAGCGACGTACCATTGAAAATTTAAAGACAACCGACACATTTTTCTAACAGTTTAAACAATCATTCAACAAAATAAAGGTGTTATCAGGTATTATTTATCATCTATTCCTAACTATTGTGTAAATTATATGGATTTGGATAACAGTTGTTACGCATGTTCAACCTGGAAACCTTATAAACTTCACAAAATCTGTCAAACTGTCCCCAGTTTGACAGATGGGCAATAATGTTGAGTAAAATCTTAAATAAAATCATGTTTACTATGTTTTAGGCGAGACACAACAGGCACATTTTTTTGTTTTTTGGTCAGTTTGCTCTCTCAACACATCAGAAGAGAAAACAAACTTGTCCAATCTGCTCCTAAAGATGTTTTATTCTTCCATTTAATCCACTTCATCCATAGATTTCTCTGGGACATTGGAACTTCAAATGTCGTTTTCTTAAAATGCATTTTTCTCCCACAGAGACATAAAGATCAGCCTTAAAGTAGCTCCTACACCAAACTGTACAATCTGGGACTGAACAAGATTTTGACGAAACATACAAAAGGATTTGTTGATATTTAATTCTAAAACTGATTTATTGAAGTTTTAAGTAAAAAAAAAAATGAGGCAACATTTGAATTTTTAGGACAATTTTCAGTCCAATCCAGTTAACTTAAAAACCCTTTGTAACCTTACCATTTTTTTTTTTTTTGTAACTGATAGGAAATGGACCAAGAAATATAAACCTGAAATGTAATATGTCCCAAATATGTGTAATTTTGGCAATTTTTACACATAAAATGCCTTATTTCTGAATGAAAACATGACATGATGAAAAACTTATTACATTTTTTTTCTTACATTTATGTGACTAAACTACAGGAGAAGTTTACAATTGATATCTTTAAATTTAAGATTTCCTCCTATTCACTTGCAGCGTCTCATCTTAAGTTAAGTTTATGTGTTACTTTTCCTTCAGTATTTTGTTTGCTCCTGTATCCTCAAGCTGTGCAAAATAACCATCACGTTTTACACAAAGTGACCCTCCCGACTCGGAAATGCGCTCTGAACACGTGGCCTTGGAGGGAACAAATTGGAAACTTCCCGCTGAAACCGCCGAGGCCTCACAAGATCTGGCGCTGGCTTTTATTGACTCTTCCCCGTCTCTTCTTCAGAGTTCAAGGGTGCGAACACAAAACAACGACTCCCTCCCCGCCACGGCCGCAAATCCACGACAGAGAAGTCCGCACTGTTCGGCGGTTTGTTGTTAAGCGCCCTTTGCAAAGCCGGGCGATATTTGTGAAGTTTGTTTACTGACAATGGCAATACACCTTTTTCTGATTCTGATTCTACAGCTGCCACACATAGGGCATTGTTCTGTTGCTGTTCAAGCCTTAAAATTGTGTTCAAGCTTAAAAACAATCAAATTTATGGTATAGTATCTAATAGAGCTGCACGATATTGGAAATTATTGCGATTAAGATCTGCTATAATCAATATTATATTATAGCGATATTTAAATACACTTTTTGACTGAGGCTGAAACTATTTTAGTCGTTGACAAGTCATGAATAAAGTTATGAATAAAGTGTATAATTGAAGAAAATCAGAAAATTGTCTGTTCTTTTTTGCCATTTTTCTTTAATAATGTCCCTGTTTTTTGTTCTAAAAGTCTTTAAGTTTGTATTTTAGAGTCTGTTTAGTCCAGAGAACGACGACATCATCAAAATTATCACTCAGACAGATCAGGAATTACATCAAAATGACAAAGAAAACGCAATAACTCTGTGTTTTCGATCAAATGCCAGATTTTCAGAGAGCAGCAAGCGACAAAGCCTTTGAAAAACAGCAACACAACTCAGCTAAAATCAATAAAAATAGGATAAAAAACTAGTTCAACGTCTGCATTTCAGTCATAATTGCATCTATTAACATGAAACAGAACTGAAAAAAACGCAAAAAATGTGCTCTTTTTTATACGGAAAGTGCAGCTCAGAGGCAAGGCCCAAAACCCACAACCGCAACTCTCAAAATTTGCCAGCGACTTTCCAAAAAAGAAACCCAAAAGTCGAAAGAAAGAAGCAGTCTGGGAACTATGTCAAAAACATAATTTGTCTATAAATACACAACATCAGGACGTCCCAAAATTTTGTTAAAATATTCTTATAATCTAACATATATTGCAAAATAAGGGTCAGTTGCGGCTCTACCTGGCGCTGGCTTCTATTGACTCTCACCCGTCTCTTCTTCAGAGTTCAAGGGTGCGAACACAAAACGACGACTCCCTCCCCGCCACGGCCGCAAATCCAGACAAATCCACGGCAGAGAAGTCCGCACTGTTCGGCGGTTTGTTGTTGAGCGCCCTTTGCAAAGCCGGGCGATAAAGGTGCCACACACAGGGCATTGTTCTGTTGTGTACACGCGGCGTATTCCCCAAAAAGGCTTCTCTGTGCAGCTCGCTCTAACAGGCGTTTCACGTGTAATGAATACAAATACACGCTTCTTTACAGGGGATTTAAACGGAGTGAGCCTAGATTTATTTCTGCTTTATTTTAGGAGAACTGTAAACATTGAGCGCAGGAGGATTTCTGTGTAGCGGTGTCCTTGAATAGCACTTGGATATGCTGCCGAGTTTGAATTAAATTGTGGCTGAAGTGCGTCGGACAGGTTCAACTACACATTTGACTCGTTTTTCAGTAATTAGCTTACATTAGATCTAAATTGTGCTGGTTTTAAGTGTTTGTGTTGGACAAAAGCAACACATTTAAATTTCCTGGGTAGAAAGGTCAGTTAGTTTGCTTTTCCATAACAAACAATGGACAAAATACAATTTTCTAGCCTTAAAATTGTATTTTAGCTTCAAAAGAATCCAATTTATGGTACAGTATCTAATATATCTCCAGATAAAATGAAAAATTAACATTTCTCAGAGACTTTTTCCAATCTTACTGTTTTTTTTTTAAGTCACAGGTGTCTTTATTTATTTTGTTTCATTGAATGCTCTGTTCTATTCTTATTTTAATTTTTTATTTGTTTTTTTTTATGTCTGGTCGTGTGGTGTTTTGTTTGTTTGTAAAAAGAAAAATCTGTGCAATTAGCTGATTTGGACTTTTTTTTTAACTGAGAAAATACATTGGAAACATACACTGCAAAATAAAATGAAAGCTATTCAAATATGTTTCAGAGTTCAGAGAAATCCGCAGTGTATTTCAAATTCTAATTTGATGAAACAAAATGATCTTCCATAACACACACAAACGAAAAACTAAACTGTGGCCATACCGTTTATAAATGACCAGACATTTTGCCATAAGCTGCTGCAATCTGTTGAACTTGAAAGGAGAAACCATTCCTGAAAATCAATATAAGTATCATTTTGGTAATATTATGCCTGGCCTGTGATGTGGGATCCCGGTTTCCTTTGGTTTGTCTGTGTTTGCGTTTGTTAAATCAACATGTGGTGAGTTTATTCCATTACCACAACCGCATTGTCCCATTGTACAAGCCCTTCACTTATTACTTCCTCCTATTATGAGCCCGACTTCCTCGTCAGCTCTCCAATAAACGCTGATACAATAAACCCGTTCTGTGGATGAGTAGATTTATTCATCTGAAATAAGTCTGTCTTGTTCCCACTCCTGCAGCCTGACTAGGAAATCAGTCTCGGCAGGAAACTAGCAGCAACAATCTGCCAAGTCTTCAGCACACAGTGTGGTGGAGGAAGAGTGAAACAGAAGACTTGTTTCTGTGGCGAGGACATGGAGCGGGTGCGTTTCCATTACCCAAAATAGTCCAAATCATCCAACTATGTGCTGCGCCAACCTGGGAACGCTTTAGCTCCAGCAGTGTAGCTCTGGCTGCTGCAATGTGCTAAATGAGAAATAACCAGGAACAAATTCAATCGTTTTTGATCATAATTTGACGTATCATATACTTAGATTTAAATGTTGGATTCAGTATTCAGAACAGAGAAATAAAATGTAATGTAAAAGTAAAATCTGTGTTTCTCCAGCACAGATATATTGTAAAAGCATCTATTCTGGTGAAAATGAGACCACAGCCTTTACTCTGCATCTGTTTATAGAGCGTTTTAATCAACGAGAAGCAGGAAGTGCACCGTTAGCATGCTAATGTCATGGATGTATTAAAGGAGCTGGGTAAGGCACGTCCCCTCTGTCCTTGTCCCAGATTGATTAGTGGCCGTGCGAGGTACTGCAGCCTCTTAGGCCCAGCTCTTTGTATAATTGCACATTATAATTGCAGAATTTATTCTTTTCAGTATTTAAATAAAATAGAAAGAAATTTTCTTTTTAACCAGTTCTAAAGTCAACGAAATTACCATTTTATATTAAGTGACGTCACGGTAAACATGTGCGAGCCACGTGAACGAGCCGCGAGCACGTCGGACGATACAAACATGTGCACGTGGACATGGACCAGAGACACCTGTAAGTTGTATTTTATTTCATTTCAGACGTTTCACATTTGATCTAATATGAAGAATACATCTACAATCACACAAGCTAAAGTTGGCACAAAAACTTGCAAGTTGCGTGATCGCTCCTGTCACTCAAAGCATCATGGGGGATTGTCATCACGTGGTGCATCTAAAGCAAAGAAGCCAGCCTCCATGTCAGGAAGTGATGCAGAAGAAAAAAAACTTTTTTGCATCATGTGCCAATGAGCACACGCCACAGGGATCAATACGGCGCCATTTTAAAAACATCTTCCAGGTTTAATTATAGTTCTATGGCTAATGTTTGTTAGCTTTACTTGGGACGGCAAAACTGGCTATGGTGAAAAGTGTGGTGAATATTTATGCTGGGACTGCATTAGGAAAGTGAGCGATACATGTGACTGATGTAAAGACCTTAACATCAACTAGTTCTGTTTTTCACGTTTCAAAACCGTAAAAATCAGGTACAGCACCTTTAAAATGCATATGAAACAACACATTTCACAAAAATGTAGTGAACATGATTACGTCTAAGATTTAACTAAACATTTTGCCCGTTTGTCCTCAGTATGGCAGTTTTTGTAAAGTTTATAATGTTACTTCCTGGTTGAATATGAGCAGCAACTGTTACCTAGCAACCAGACGGTCAACAAGGGCAAAAATCCATATAAATTACACAATAGTTGGTTATTGACAATAAATAATACCCGATAACACCTTTATTTTGTTGAATGATGATTTAAACTGTCAGAAAAACATGTCCGTTGCGTTTATTTTCAGTGGTACATCGTCATAATGAGAAAAACATGAGAAATAAGATAAGCATTTTATTATTTATTAATAGCAATTTTTGTTCCAGCCGTCTTCGGAGGTTTGCTTTTCTATATTTCTATATTCAGCAGTTCATATGCTGAAAGTACTTGTATATTTTCCTTTAATTTAAAGTCTACTGCCGCTGTTTATGAAAGTGTTATTGTAAATGTGATGTTGTTCTTAGGCAAATGAATGTTGCTAACATCTACTCTGAGCTAATGACAACAAAAGCAGAAATTACAGAAACTATGTACGGGTTAATAAATGAACTGAATTGACTCAAGGTGTACACAAGGTGGCAGTTGGTCTGTTTATTTTTCAAATGGCTAGCTCAGTCCTTCCTGTCCAGTTCCTTTCCATGGGGTTTTGGTCCAGTCAGACTAAAATGAATAAATCCTGACAGATGGTGCAGTGAACAGTGAGTTGTGCTGGACGCCTCTGAAACACGTTAAAGACTTTACAAAACAAGCGAGTCCTTCACCAAAGGACACTGTGTGTTTATAAAGAGACGTGTTTGTGTCTCAATGCTAACGTTAATGCAACAATTTAGAAGTAAACAACACAACTGATGTTCTGTGCACAGAGTCAATCGGATCCACATTTTCTAGCACTTTCCTGTTTTTATTCATTGAGTTGAGTCATGAAGTATCCATAAACTATAATGTATTACTTATTGTTTGACAACTGGAACACAGGAACTCAGAGAAAATGTCGTCCAAGGTCCGAGTTCTGACCTCCGAGGACAAAACGCAGCTTTATCACATGTTTCAAGTATTTGTTGCAAATGCTGGAATAAAACAGGGTCACAGACATATTTGTGCTTTATTTATTGCACAAATACTAGAGCAGAGCTATTCAACTTATATATTAAATTAGATATATATAAATCTGAAAAATAAATGTACAAGGGGCAGGTAATATAAGCTCAGGCTTCAGCCTATTCCTTTTCAGACTTGGTTTACATTATTTTTATTAACTTAGCCTTGGTGGAATATCTTAACTAAACTGAAAAAAAAAAACTATAATAAAAAAATAAAAACTATATAAAAACTATTTATTAACCTTTATTTAATCAGGTAAGAAGCCATTGAGATCGATCCTCTTTAAAGCACATATGAAGATTCTCATGTTTTTCTAATTATGACTTAGTTTGGTGGGAGGGCCCCTGTGATAGATATTTATTTTTGTTTTACATTTGTGAAGTTGCAGATTGTGACAAAAACTAAACTAAATTAAATTAAATCCCTCTGTGATGTCATCAAAAAGCGACGTGCTGTTGAAAATACAAAGCCAATTTGGGGTTTTCAACAAAATAAAGGTGTTATCAGGTATTATTTTGTGAAATCGTAACTATTGTGTAATTTATGTGGATTTTGGCCCTTGTTTACAGTCTGGTTGCTAGGTAACAGTTTTAGAATTACCTCTAACTATTCACCTTATTCTGCCCCTCCCACGTTTGTCGTTTTTTGCCACAGATACGCACTTTTGTTGTAAACGCACGTCCGTTTGACGAGAATTCCGTTAAAGAAAAGTCTCGCAGCTAAAATGTTACATAAAGTAGATTGATTTGTGTAAAATGTTTAATGAACACGAGCAACAACAAGTCAACAACGCACCGATTTCCTGGTTAGTCTGAAAACGGCTTTTTTGTCCACGTAGAACTTATTTTCTGTTGAGCTCGTCTGCTCCATGTAAACTAATACAACGGAAACAAGACGGTGGTGCTTAAGGCAACCTCTGGAATAAGGTGAATAGCTGTGTCCCAATTCATTGGCTGCATCCTCCAATGGCGACATTTCAGGTGTCATAAAATAAGATGATAAAGCCCCCAAGACTGTAAAATAAGTTTGTTTTGACTGCTTTTTTGAGCTTAAAGTTTGGCTAGTAAACTCCAGCTAACGCTGTGAAAAGTCCGGTAAGACTTTTGTATTTTGGGCAGTTTGGCAACAAACACTGACGATGTTTTTACTTTTAGGAGAAAAGAGAACCGTGGCCATGGGGACTAAACTTTGACCAGTCTATCTTGGAGGTAAGATGACAACTGCTTTTTGTGTATTATTCTTAAAAAGCACAGTTTCATTATGTTTAATTATATAATTACATGTAAATCACGTAATACAAGTCTCAAGCTAATGCATTTAATTCTGGAAATGATGGGAATGGAATAATTACCTTCTTTATAATCTCAGAAAAGTATTAAATTAAAGGTAAATAATACTGGTTGGATAAATTGTGCTGATTATTTAAATTGGAATTTCTGCTGAAATGGTTGTGGAGGCCTGTATCTTTCACACATGTGCACCAAAGCCTGTGACCAAAGGGTAAGATAAGAACACTACACTGCAGATGTTTGATAATACTTCTCCTTTTCTCTGCTACAGCTTATTGTCTGAGGACAGTCAACACTTCTGGAGTCACAGAACTGTTCACTGAAGATCATGCAGATGATGCTTAAAATGGGTCAAACGCCGAAGACAATAAAGTGCACCTGACACTGCACTGGAGGAGCTGACATCTTCAAAGAAACAGACCAATAAGGTATGCGGAATGTGCAGTGCGGTTTGAAACACTCCTAAAATAATTAGTGCTACAAGATTCCTCTTCATCAAATTTAAATCACATTTAAGATTGTAACAACAAGCAAATGTTGAATTCACAGGTTTCTTGTATTACTTTAGCTGCCAAGTGCCAAATCACCTGGATATATTTGAGATGTGCTCTGTGGACTTCATTTTCAGGTTTGTCATTAATAGTATTTGGACTTTTTTATGTATTTCTTTACAGGATTTGACTCGGCTGGCAGTTTTTTCAACCAACAAGACACAAGACCCATTGTGCAAGAGTGTGAATCTTCTCAGCAGGACTTGGCTTGACAGATCTCTCTTTATAAACTGACTTAACTGTACCTGTTACGTTTCATGTAGTCCCTTGTCATTATAAAAGCTAATTCCAGAATTAAAACTGTATATTTCATGCCTATGTTGAAATTTCAACAGAATTGACTTGAGATTTATCACAGGAACAGTAATGGTTATATTTATTAAAAATGTTTTCGTCAGCTTTGTTTTAGACACAAGATTTGGGTGAGAAAAATGTTTATCTCTTGAGCTCAAGGTCCGAGTATTTTAACTTGAGTATGTATTGTTTTTAATACGTCCATGACCATAATATGCGTGGCGTTAGCATTAGCATTAGCATCAGCAGCGAGTCTTGGTTGACGGGCGGCTCCGCGGGCTAGACCTGTTTCATTTCAGCAAAGCCTGTGGTCCATGGAGGCCTCTTTAGTCCTGGTTCATTTAAAAGACAAATATTATGCATTATTTGTTTTGTTTGTGGTCTTTAAACTTGCTCTTAAGTGTCTTTACTTTGATATCTCAGGTTTTAGAACTAAAAAAAGAAATGTTTTAACAGAAAACAATATAACTTTGTCACTGTCTTTGGAAACGCTAGAGGAACTTAGCTGTGGCTCCATCTTCTGGCTGCAAAGGGAATTACACAAATTTGTATACACACTATGTTTTGTAATGCAGCTGTCCAGAGCCGTGATGCAGTTGTATCGATCGTGATTAGAGGCAGAAATGCTCTGAGTTTGCTGAGTCTAACAATTATTTATTATAGACTAACAGAAAAGAAGATTCTCTGAGCCACGTCACACATCGAAAGAATTCTGAATGGAGCGTGTTTGACGAACAGAGGGAGAGGATTCATCAAATTAGCATGAATGAAGCCAAACGCCACTTCAAATGTGTTTTCGATGCCGGAGCATTGTTAGAACAGGGTTAAAACCTCAAAGTCAATTTGCATAACATTTGTCCTTTAACTACTATTTATATTTTTTAGTATGTGTTCATTTAGAAAACAGTTTACTGTGGATTTCTAGATGAGTTAAATTGTCATGATTTCAGGATATTAATCTTAATTTCAGAAGCTTTGACTGGTTAAAGTCTATGTAAGACAGGTTAGACTACACATTTCACTAAAACATCATGGAAATCATTTAATTTTTAACTAAACATTTAGCTTACTTATTCAGTTTGACAGTTTTTGTAAAGTTTATAATTGTACTTCCTGGTTGGACATAGTCAACAAAAATGATATAGTTAGAGGTAATTGTACAACTGTTACCATAGCAACCAGACTGTAAACAAGGGCCAAAATCCATATAACTTACACAATAGTTATGATTTGACAAATAATAATACCCAATAACAACTTTATTTTGTTGAATGACACTTTAAACCGTCAAAAAATTGTGTCCGTTGCGTGTAAATTGTCTCTGCATTTTCCATGGCATGTCTCTTTTTGATGACATCACGAAGGGATTCCATTTTAGAACTCTCCTGTAAATTTAAACTTTTATCTTTCAAAATTTCTTCACAAACTGCTACTTCTCAGATGTAAAACTATAATTACCACAGGTGCCCTCCCATCAAACTAAGTAATAATTGGAACATTATGAGAACCTGTCATATCGACTTAAAGCTTAGTTATCATGTGCATGTTTTTCCGTGTGGTGCTTGGACTCACAGTGCACAGAGAAGGGGCCCACATTGGCCGAGCCCGGGCCGAGCTCATGAGCCGACGCACAGGTGAAGACGGCCTCCGCGTCGCCTTTGGAGGCCACGTACTGCAGCATGGAGGAGGTGGTGGACAGCCCGGTGGAGGGGTCCACCTTTGTGCTGGTGGTGATCACGACGGCTGCAAACACAAGATCAAAGCGCGTTAGAAAACAGCCCGAGGTGTAATGACAGAGCACAGCAAATACTTGTGTTTGCTCTGCTGCTTTTACGCTGCGTGCTGTTTTAAACTACAAGACTATGAAGGTAAACCTGTGTTCAACTGTCAGTGTATTCAAGCATGACATGTTTATTCATTTGGACTATTTAAGAGACGCTACAGGCAAAAGATTTATTTATTTATTTTTTTTTTTTTTTTTTACTTTTTTTGGTCAGTTTGTTCTCTCAACATATTGGCTTTCATGTGGAAACAGCAAACTTGTCCAATCTGCTCCTAAAGATGTTTTATTATTTCATTTAATCCCATTCATCCATAGATTTCTCTGGGACATTGTGCCCATTGAAATATGAAAAACATGTAAAAAGCTTTAACAACATCTGCAGAATTGAACCAGGACTAAACCAGGTCGAAACCAGGTCGAAACCAGGACTAAACCAGGACTAAACCAGGATTAAACCAGGATTAAACCAGGTCTAAACCAGGACTAAACCAGATCTAAATCAGGACTAAACCCGATCGAAGCCAGGACTGAACTAGGTCTAAATCAAGTCGAAATCAGGTCTAAATCGGGACTGAACCAGGACAAAATCAGGTCTGAACCAGGTCTAAACCAAGACTAATCCAGGAGCAAACCAGGTCTAAAACAGAACCAAACTAGGACTAAACCAATAACAAGAGATATAACATTTTCTATATTTTTGGCAGATGTGTTGAGGGCCGGATCATGTCCCTTGGAGGGCCTGATTTGGCCCTCAGGCCTTATGTTGAACAGCCCTGTTATACGTTCAATTAACGATTGCTATGATCAATTTTTATAGTATATTTTTATAGTCGACCAGTTATGATTAGTCTATTATTTGTTGCAGCCCTATTTCCATCACAACCATAATCTTGTCAGGGAAGATAAAATAAAAAATAAACAATGACATTGGACAGAATTGGAGTCCATGTTTACTTTATGAACGTACAACATATTTAAAACCTTTTCTTAATGACATAGTGCTAATAGTTTTGTTTACTTGACTTCAAAAGACTGGTTTACGTGTTTGTGAGTCCAGAGGATGTTTGAGTGTACATTTGTGCTCTGTCATCATGTTCCTTTAAGCCTCTTTCAACGTGCGGCTCACCACTCCAACCGCTCCTGTTTGAAGTCGAGATTTAGTCAAATGAATATGCCGTCTCACCTTCCTCAAACTGAAAGCTCAATCCCTCGAGGGAAAAGGCGACGACACTATTGTTTAAGTTGGCGTGGCAGGTAAATATGAGCGATGGATCGTGTTTTCTTTGTGCTGTTGGTGGAAAATAGCAGCCGACACTTGAGGGTACACGATCCTCAATGCTGGTGTTTCAATCCCAGTGCGACGTGTTGGGTTCGATTCTCACGTGTCGCTCGTGGTTTGTGTTGTCATTTTGGTGGGCCAGACACTTTTTGTTTTCTGGTCAGTTTGCTCTCTTAACATATCACATAAACTTGTCCAATCTGCTCCTAAATAGGTTTTATTATTTAATTTAATCCACTTCATCCATAGATTTCTCTGGGACATTGTAACTTCAAAGACCGTTTTCTTAAAATGCATTTTTCTCCCACAGAGACATAAAGATCAGCCTTAAAGTAGCTCCTACACAAACTGTACAATCTGGGACTTAACAAGATTCTGACAGTATTAGTACAAGGATTTGACTACAAGCAAAAAACTTAAATAAAAAAACAAGATTAAAAAAGACAAAAACGAGACTATATGTGACAAAAGGCAACTAAAACCGACAAAAACGCTACTAAAAGCGACAAATACATGCCTATAAGCAACAAAAACGCAACTAAAAGCGACACAAATGTGACTAAAAGCACCAAAAATTTGACTAAAAGTAACACAAACGGAACTAAACTCCAAAGGCTGTTTTCTTAAAATGCATTTTTCTCCCACAGAGACATAAAGATCAGCCTTAATGTAGCTCCTACACCAAACTGTACAATCTGGGACTTAACAAGATTTTAACAGAACGTACAGAAGGATGTGTTGATATCTAATTAAAGTTTTAAGTAAAAAAAAATGAGGCGAAATTTGAATTTTTAGGTCAATTTTCAGTCAGATCTAGTTTACTCAAAAAAAGAAGAAATCCAAAATCCTCTCTGTACATTTTTTGTAACTAATGTGTGTACAAAATGAAGCGAGAATATGTATAATTTGGGCTGGGTTTTTTTCACTCTTTTTTTTCTCTCTCTCTCTCTCTCTTGTATCAGCATTTAAAAGCAATACAGATAATGTTATGTTATTAAGCCTTCAATTGTGTTTGATATTGCCACTGCTTTTTAATATCATAGCTAAATTAAAAAATAATGAGATAAAACAGCAATTGTCTCAGTTTAATTCTGTATATGTGATTTAAAGCTTACATTATCATGCCCCGGGCCAGGCCAAATTAAACGCTTTAGGAACAGAAATAAAAACCCACAGTTTTAGCTACTCTGCCCCAGGAGCAACTCTGCTGGAGGGAGTATGGAGCTTGAACACTGTCCTCTGGTTCTTCTACTTTCATCAACAATATTTAAGATTCTAGTTCAGCTGCAGTCTCTGTTCGTTGCTGTTCACATGTTTTTTCTCTTTGTTTCAGATCCCCATCTCACGACTCTGACCTGTGACCTGGATGTTCCCATTTGCCTGGAGAAACTTTCTCTCCACTGGATGAACTTACTTTTTCCCCACATGGTTTTTTGTATTTTCTTTCTTGCCGAGAAGGAGGGTCGAGGACAGGGGCCGCTCTGGGACAGTTATCCATTTGCTAAATTCTCTTGAACATTGTTTATTTAAACTGCTTTCTACCTGTGGCCCATCGAGCAAACTGCTGTTGTGATTTTGGGCACTACAAAAATAAATTGTACACAAAATAACCTTGTCTGGTTTATTTTATCACGGTAAACCTCTAAAGTTGAGGTTTATCTAAAATGAAATGTAACATAAAGCATAGAGGTGCCTCGGCTCGGCTGGGTGATATGGTGACACAAATGGAATGCTGAGCTCGTCTCTGCTAAATCTGCTATTTTTGTGAACTTGTCGTATCGTGATTCACTTCTCTTTAATGCAGCTACAAAAACGAGAATGAATGTGACAAAAAACACAACTAAAATCCACAAAAAAGTGACTGAATGTGACAAAAACGTGACTAAAAGCAACAAAAACACGACTAATAGCAACAAAACGCGACTAAATATGACAAAAAACGTGACTTTTTAGTCACATTCAGTCACGACAAAAACGTGACTGAATGTGACAAAAACATGGCTAAAAGAATTTGAACAGAATCCTATTATTAGAACATAAAACACAAATCTAATCACAATCGCATTGGTAAGAAAAAACACAATTGGATATTTTTCCTAAATCGTGCAGCTCTATTAAAGGCAATAGAAAAATACAAAGTGAACATGATTTGTGATAAAATCGAAATCATGATCTGGCCGGGTCGGGGGGGGGCAGCAGTCTAAGCAGGGACACCCAGACTTCTCTCACCCCAGACACAATTTCCTCCAGCTACTCCGAGGAAATCATGATCTGGTCCAAAGAAAATCATGATGGTAAATGTTTAGCATATCGCCCAGCCCTATTACCAACCAATTTTATTCCACATTACTTTATTATATTCCACATTTCTTCAAGCAGTGTGTCATGTGTAGTTCCCCCAGAGCTGCGTCCCTGTGCGTCGAGGGTCGAGGTAAACGCACCTTTATCGTCGGCGATCAGAGTCTGGCCGTTCTTCTTCCACGAGATGCTGGCGGCGGGGTTTGCATCTGCCACCACGCATGTTCCCACCTGAAGAAAGGAAACAGACGAACACAAGCTGTGACATCATGAACAAGCCTCTGCGACGGCAAACACGTACAGCGTGTGTAAAGTTCAGACGAAGTTAAAGAGCGCAGGCGGTGAAGGTGAAATAACAGATGTACACAAGTCTGAATGTGACTTATCTGTTTTTATTCAACAATATAAATGATCCACTGGCTTCATTAACGCTGTGGCATATGGTCGTTTTGTAATATTTCACATGTGTTGTTTTGTAGAAAAAGGTATGAAATACCATTAACAGCCTTTTGTATATATAGGGTGAGCGATAAAGACAAGAAGCAATATCTTTATATATGTTAATGTGTCTTTAAATGTATCACTTGAGACAAATTTGAACTTTTAATCTTTTTGCACCATTTTTTCCTATAGATGAAAAACTTGATATTCAAATACTGCACATCTTTACAACAATATGCACAATATTATGTACATTTTAAATATGACCCTATTTATGGATAATATGTAACATAGACTGTCTATGCACTAAATATTTAAAAGCTGAATTTTTCATTTATAATTTTGAAAACTGTGAAAAACACATTGAAATTGTACACTGCAAAATGAAGCAGCTGAAATTTAGATTTAAAAACTATGTATTATTCCCTATTATTTCAGGGGGTAAAAAAAAACAAAAAAAAAACAAAAACAGGATTATAAATTTGGCAGTTCAAAATTCAAAGGCTGATGAAAGAAATGACCTTCCCACCGTATTTCTAAATATAGAAATGTATCAACCAATTATTGGGAAATTACTGTAAAAATGGCTGTTTAATTCATGACCACATCTAATGACAGAAAAATGCTCTCATTGTGTTTTACATTAAAAGGCCACAATGACAACAAGACAAGACAATCAGCTAAGGCTGTTAAGTTAATCAATTAATCAAAACGAATCTATTATAGAATAGTTCTTAACTAATTAAATAATAGTAATAATCATTCACTGGTCAAGACACAGACTCCAAAACATGCCATGAGCAGCAGAGAAGAGGTTTAATGACTCTAACAGAGCTGTAATCACACAAAAATTACACGGGAAACGTGTACATTTTGTGTTTTTGATGAAAAGACCCTTTTTGTCTGTAAATATTCTTCACCTGGACGTCCTCAAACTACTTTATTTCAGTTTTATCTGGGTAAAATTCTCATAACAAAAGAATAATCGCTAGACTAATCAATGTCCAAAATAATCGTCCGTTGCCACGCTACAATATCCCACCATTACACACACATTTATTAATTTTACGCCATTCAAAACCCTCTTAACTCTGTTGTATGAAAAGCCCGTTCTGTGCTGAAGAGGCCTGACTATTATTGGCACAAACACAGGTCGTACATGCCGTGGATGAGAGGCTCTTTTCATAAGTTCACTGTCTCGCGCTCACATCTGCAGGGCTGAAGGTCACAGACGCAGACGGAGCGTGTGAACCTGATAAAAACCCAGTCATAAGACTCTCCCAGCGCAGCCTTCATATCCTGCACTGTAAAACGTGACCCGCAACAGTTATTAGGCCATAAAACAATCAGAACGCCACACCGAATATGCAAACCAGGAGTGGAGGGGAATAAATGTTGTCACTGAGAGGGACTTTTTCAGAATAGCTTCAGGGGAAGATGGGAAGTGCACTCGCTTTTCCCTGTCAGTTTGGTCTATTTTAGTGAAATTCTGAGAAAGACACAAGTGGCTGCAGCAGGGAGTTAATGTTAGAGCTGCTCTTACACTGTACTGTGAGGGGGCGTTATCTAAATATCGCAATACTCTGAGTCCTGACATTGAGCTGCCTTCATGCATATTAACGAGATCGTATTGTTTCCTGGATTTCAGCTGATGTCAATGTCAATACTGAGCCAAAATTCTTTCACTGTGAGTAATACAGTATTAATTAATTCACAGAGAACCATTCAGTATAAATCAGGGCTGCAGCAAGTTAATCGATTAATCGCAAATAATCGATTACAGAAATGGTTGTCAACTAATTAAATAATCCAGTAATTGTTAACTAGTCCTAACACAGACTTCCAAACATACGATGTGCTGAAATTAGAGGTTTTATGACTCAGACGAAGCAGGAATGACACAAAAATTACACGGGAAACATGTAAATTGTGTGTTTTTGATTAAAATACTGTTCATCTATAAATATTCTCCACCAGGACGTCATCAAAAGGCGTCACTTCAGCTTCATCTGGGTAAAATGGAGAAAAAGCTCATATTCACGGGCCTTTTATGTTCTAAACAACTAATCAATTACCAAAATAATCGTTATATAAATACACTGTGAGTTATTAAAGGTGCTATACTTGATTTTTACGGTTTTGAAACATGGAAAACAGAACTAGTTGATGTTAAAGTCTTCTAACGCAGTCCCAGAATCATAAATATTTACCACAAGAAGTTTCAAAGCACTTTTCATGAGTGTCTGAACCCAGAGCATCACGGGCAAAGCTAACAAACATTTGCATGCTAACGGCACACTTCCTGCTTCTCTAGTACGATAAAACGCTCTGTAAACAGATGCAGAGTGAAAGTTGTGGTCTCACTTTCACTCAAATAGATGCTTTTACAATATATCTGAGCTGGAGTGACACATTTTTTACTTTATTACATGCAAATAATCGGGAACACAGTCTAGTTCTGTTTTTCCTGTTGCACAACAGTAAAATCAGGTCAACATCAGGTACAGACCCTTTAAATATCAATACTTTTGCGGTGAGTGGCCATAGTTGCTTATGTGTCTTAGTTCATGACAAAATGGTTTATACATGTCTTATACATAGGGTTTAACAGGGCCAAGGGCTTTTATTAAAAATAAAAACACCCCAGGACACACTACAAGCAAACAACCTCTCACATGAGGCTTTAAAGGAGACATAAAATGCTACCATACTATACTATACTATACTGTTACAGTACATTTCAGATGACATCACAATAATCTATCGGTCAATGATATTTAATACAGATGGGGGGCAGGTTAAAAAAATATTGTTAAAAAAACTTTTTTTGTTGAAAAATACATAATTATCGGATCTAGTAACTAATAGAAATCATCAGATCAAACATTTATGGACTTACTTTTTACATATTTCATGACAAAGTGCAATGTAATCAATAGAAAATCTGTTGCCTCCCATTTGAGAGCATGACATCATCACAATCTAGATCCTGAAAGCCACCAATATATACTACACTATGTACTATGCTTACATTTTGTTCATCGTAAACTGCAATATTGATCTAAAACAGCTTAATAATAGAAACAGATTCATTGACTTCCTGTTCAAAACTGTAGAAATGATAAGCCCCTTTTCCGATCTAAACAACAAAATCAATTCATCGAAAGAATAACTGCCAGACTAATTTATTTAGAGCTGCATTTAACGATTATTATTGGTAATCGATTAGTCAAGCGATTATTCTTTCGATTAATCAATTAGTTGTTTCGAACGCGAAAAGAGAATTTGATTTTTTTACTCAATTGTACTCAGATAAAGCTGAAGTGAAGCCTGTGGATGAAGTCTTTGATGTAGTATTTTAATCAAAAACTCTTTCTGTGTCATTTTTGTGTGATTCATGCTCTGTCATAAAACTCTTTTTGCAGCATATAGAACATTTTAGAATTTAGGTGTAGACCATTATTATTTAATTATTTGATGATTTATTTAGTTGACAACTATTTCTATAAACGATGAGTAGCGATTAAGCAATTAACTTGTTGCAGCCTTACATCGATTACCAAAATAATTGATAGTCGCAGCCCTGCACTGTGTGACAAGATTAAAAGCTCATTAAAGTTGATTTTGTAGAATATGTTCAAAATAAAGATATCAGTGATAAACATGTGTTGAATATTACACAATAAGTCATGTGATTTTCCACATTTCTCTCTTTATGCACAGCCCGTTGTGTCGGACACATGAGCCTGGTGCATTGCTCAAGGCGTTGTGTGTAACTGATATATTGATTTAAACTGTGTGATTCCCCGTGTCCTGCTGCAGCTCATTCTGTCCAGCTCTCAAGTCTATATGAAGGCTCTCATGTTTTTCAAATTCTGACTTAGGTGGGAGGGCACCTGTGGTAATTATTTATTATAGTTTTAGATTTGTGAAGTTGCAGTTTGAAGAAATTTTGAAAAATAAAAGTTTAAAATTACGGGGAAAAATTCTAAAACGGGATTCTCTGTGATGTCATCAAAAAGCGAAGACAATTTATAAACAACTGACACCATTTTTGACAGTTTAAACCATTCAACAAAATTAAGTTGTTATCAGGTGTATTTGTCAATTATTGTGTAATTTATGTGGATTTTGGCCCTTGTTTACAGACTGGTTGCTAGGTAATGTTATATTTGCTGCTCATGCTCATGAAAACTGTCAAAAATTCTTAAACATAATCATGTTGCCTACATTTTAGTGAAATGTGGCGTCTAACCTGTCATATAGACTTAAAGCATATTTACTCTGGTGATTACTCTCTGCAAAAGGCGGGAAACCTGTTGTGAATCCGTCCGCTTTGATCCTTAGACAAGCCGTCGTTGACACCCGTGTCCTGTGTCGACCGCCACAATTTTCCTTTCGCTGGCGTCCAATAATGAGCGGGTACGAATGACAAATTGCACCTCATGCACGGGGAAAGAGAGTATCTATGTCCAGTCTGTCAGTCAGGGCCCCGACACCTGTCAATATGTCCCTGCCACTTAGTTAGAACGAAACAGGATACTTTTGCAAAGGTAATTTACTTGGAAATTAACATTCTGTATTTTCTGGCGCATATAACATCTCTTTTCGATTACTAGATGAGAAAATTAAAGTGCATATGACAGGTTGGATGACACATTTCATTAAAACATAATGAACATGATTAAATTTAAGATTTTACTAAACATTTTGCCCATTTGTCCACAGTTTCACAGTTTTTGTCAAGTTTATAATGTTACTTCCTGCTTGGACATGAGCAGCAATTGTTACCTAGCAACTAGACCGTAAACAAAGGCCAAAGTTGATATAAATGACACAATAGTTAGGAATTGACAATACCTGATAACAATTTTATTTTGTTGAATGATGGTTTAAACTGTCAGTAAATCTTCTCTGTATTTTCAAATTGCATGAAGTAAAAGCTGAGTTCTTAAGCGGAATCCCTCTGTGATGTCATCAAAAAGTGCCATGCCATTGAAACTGGAAAAGCGCTTAGTAAAATCTTAAATATAATCATGGTCAATACTTATTAGTAAAATGTGTAGTTTAACCGGTCATATATACTTTTTTAGAATTTTTTAATTTTTAATTTCTGGTCTCACTGCTTCTTTTTAACATTCAAATTGACACTGCATCGCGCACTCTGATTGGACAGAGCTCAGAGAATATACGGTTTGTGGTTTAAAATAACTTAATTCAATTCAACCCATCAAAATGTTCAAATTTTGTCCATTATCCATTAGCATGCTAATGTTTGTTGGCTTTACCTGGACGGACCAGGACATTCTGGGCTCAAAAACTCGTTAAAAGTGCATCTAAACTCATGGCAGTGAAAATTTAGGATGCTGGGACTGTATAAATAAAGTAAGCAATACATGTGACTGATGTAAAATGAGTTCTGCTTTTAATATTTCAAAACAGTAAAAATCAGGTTAAGCGCCTTTAAAGCTGGGGTCCCTGATTTTCACACTAGGAAACCAGATGTAGGTTTTTAAATATATCTAACCCTTTGGCACATTAAAATTCACATGCATTCATTTTCAGACCTGTGCACAGCTTTACAACAACCTTTTTGTAAAGTCAAAGTGAAACTGAGGAGGACCACCCAAACACAACCAATCAGAGCGCTGCTTTTAGCTCTTTCTTCGTGACAAAATGCTTTATTATTAGATGCAGACAGCACACAGAGGTCTCATTTTTGTCATAAAGTGTTGCTTTTACAAGATACTCTTTGATGGAAAACACAAAATGTACACCCAAAAAGTCAGGTAACACAGCTTTAAGTACAAACTTGGCAGCAGTGTTTGTAATTGAGGACATTTTTAGCCCTGTAACTGTACTTATACTCTTTCCACCACTGCATTTATAGTTGTATTTTCTCTCGAGTGCCATGTTCAGAGCTGCTGAGTGTAAAACTGCCATACACAGAAATATGGAACGGCTTCATTGTTTCAGGGCCAACAGTGCATCACTTCTGCAAATGTAAACAACTTATGGCGTCCAGTGAGCAATGAGTCAAAGACACAATGGCTACGAGTTACACGAGTTAATTAAAGTGACGGCCAAAGTCCCGGCAGGACCATAAGCGCACCCCGTATCCCCATGATGAACACAAGACCACCGCATTGTTTCGACTCCGCGGGGCTTCCTTAGCGCTGCGTCTCCACTGTTTTTACGCCGCTGGCCATTTTCTCATAACGCCGTCGTCCATCACGCCGCAGTTGAAAATGCCATTAGGTCGGAGGGAGAAGGGGAGTGCCTTCAAACGGAATGCACGCTGGATGGTTTTTCTGGCTCGGCAACAAAGGCAGGGGAGCGAGATGGATGCGCGAGTTGAGGGAGCGACAGTGATTAAAGACGTCTACAGGTGAGAGTGTTTGGTGATGTAGAACAGCGCAGTCGGTGGGACATCAGTCTGTGACATGGTAAAGAGCTACAGCGTGTTCTCTATTTTCTATAAAAAGTGATTTAAACCAGTGGTGATGATTTCAAGATGTGATTTTAATAAATACACTGACTAAAAATAGCATTTTTTAGTGGTATATGGTATATGGCATAAAACATTAAATTATTCAAATAACCTATATTAAACCTGATTTAAAAGACAGTTACTTTTTTGAGGTTGAAACCATCTTCAAACAATGTTGCGTCATCAAAAATATGGTTGAAGTTTCATTCAGTTGCATTCACGCTGTCTTGAGGAATGTTTAGAAAATCCTCCCCCCTCCGAGTGTCAAACACACTTCTTGCTGAACTCCCTCGATCCGGGACGTATTTTCGGATTATCTACGTCACTATCTGAGAATATTCCGATGTTTTAATTCCTTACAACATCGTCAGACTAGTTTCTGAGCATTTTTGCCTCTAAACACGATAACTGCTGCAGCGAATCTGTATCATAACTTCTTTTGAGCACTAATTTCACTAGATTGTATATAGCGCTGGCGCCATCTGCTGGCTGGACTCAGTAAGTGTTATTTCATAGTGACTGATAATATAGAATGAATTAGAAACTTTTTTTTTTTTTTACAATACAATTTTCTAGCCTGAAAATAGTATTTTAGCTTCAAAAGAATCTAATTTATAGAATAGTATCTAATATATCGCTAGATAAAATGAAAGATAATTGTGGAGTATTTTTCCAGTAAAACCCATAAATCTGGATTGTCCCTTCATCAAAAATGCATTGAGTTGATCATAATTTCCTAAAACATAATGTAAAATACATTAATAAATATGTTTAAAGCAGCTCTGATGTCACTCACATGCTTTTCATTTTCCAAAATCATCAACATTGTTTATATTTTGTGATATTCTGAGGTTAAATCCAAGTTTCTCCAAAGAAATAACATTATCCACTTCATTAAAAACCACCTCCACTGAAGACTTTTGTTCTTTGTTCTTCATTAGTCCTGTATGACTGTGTGTGTTATGGTTACGAGGGCCTCCTGCTCCCGTCTATATTTCTTCCCGCTGTGCTCTGATCATAATTTAAGGAGCTGTTGTTTAACTCAGGGGCAGGAGCAGGAGGAGGAGGAGAAAGAATGACCTCAGTTTACCGTCTGACTCAGATAACACAAAAACCCCTCTACAGCGATCCATCCTTGAGCCTCACAAAGAGCTTTAACATACCATCCTCTTCATAATCCAGCAAACTTCCTCTAAATGACTAACCGGCCAGTCAGTGTTCACTCCAACACAAACACTGCAGAAGTATGCGCTCGTCCAGGTCTCCCACATAACGTAATACCCAGATTTTCTCATAAAACAGCCTCACTTGTCATCCACCGTCTTTTACAACGTTCATCTCGGGGCAATGTGCTGGAAAATAACGCTGTTTTGTTCGAAAATAATTAGAGACAGGTAAATCGGGATGTTATAATAAGCGCAGCGCAGCCGTCGAGGGGAGAATGTTGCCTCTGATTCAGTGAGAAAAAGGAGCTCTGGCACAATGTGATTAAATTGGTTGAGGGAAGACATAGCGTAAGGCAGGGTAAAAAAATATTATCACGATTTTCTTGGGGCCAGATCATGATTTCAATTTTTATCACGATTCATGTTCACATTGTATTTTTCTATTGCCTTTAATAGAGTTGTACGATTTAGGAAAAATATGTAATAGTGGTTTTTCTGACCAGTGCAATTGTGATTAGATTTGCGATTTAGGTTTTAATACAAGGATTCACAATTTAAAGATAATTTTGTCACTTTTAGTCGTTCACATTCAGTTGTGTTTGTCAAATTTAAATGTGTCTTTGTCATTTTAGTTGCGTCTTTGTCATTTTAAGCCGCGATTTTGACGCTTTTAGTCGCGTTCAGTTACATTGAGTCGCGTTTGTTGTTTGTAGGTGCATTTTTGGCACTTTTTAATGCATTTTTATCGTTTTTGTTCACGTTTTTTTTGCTTGTTTCAGAACATGTTTATACAAATCCAAACTACAGTGTTAGCCATTTTTATTCAGCAAGATATTTTATTGTTTGTGGAATGTCGCAATTTTAACGCTTTAAGTTGCGTTTTGGTGCATTCTTTATTCCGTTTTCAAATAACATCCATTACAATAGTGATCTTGTGTTTATTTGGTTGAATTGTGCAGCCCTGGCCTTTAAGAGGTAAATAAAGTCATCTGTTCAGAGGCTTCAGAGGCTAAACAACAGGAGAAAAAGTGTGTTTGAACAGACAGCTGCATTACAGAGACAAACAGTGAATCATGATACGACGATTTCACAAAAATAGCAGATTGTCACAGGGACCAGCTCAAAATTAGATTTTTATCACCGTATCACCCAGCTCTAGAATAGCAAGCCTGAAACATAGCTTTTGGAGTTTATCTTCGTCATTAAATTAAGTCGTAAATAGAAAAACATCTTAAAAACTTAGATTAAACATTAGCGACTCTTAAGTGGCACGAGTGTGATTTTAAACAGAATAGATTGCGTAGATCGTAGGTTTGTTGTTTGACCAGTTTTAGAATAATCTTGAGCTTTATCAGAACTAGTATAAAACCACACTGTTTAATCATAAATAAAGTGTTATTATTTTGTGTGTGTGAGTATGTGTGTGTGAAATGTCAGTCTATGTCGAAAACCTCGTCAAGGTTTGACCAACAAAAGAGTTCAGCAGGAAGTGTATTTGACGCTTGGAGAGAGAGGATTTTCAAACCAACATTCCTACAAGTGGCGTGAATGAAGCTAAATGCTAGTTCAGGTATGTTTTTGATGATGGAACATTGTTAGAAAAGGGTTAAAAGCTCAAAAAAGCCATTGTAGCAGAATATGTGTCCTTTAAAGGAAAAATATTCAGCATTTTTCATATTGTTACTGGCCTTTAAATATGCTGTTGAGTATCTCTAATTTGCCATCTCAAAGAATGATTATGGAATAATTAAAGCTTTCCTCATTAGTCTGGAAAGACACTTACTTAATGCATCCAGCCCAGTAGATAGCGCCAAGTGCTTAGCTATATTATCTCTTGAAGAGAATGCTACACGCAATTATCAAGATAGCAGCAGCAGTGATCGTGTTTAAATGGAAGAAATGCTTAGAACGAATCTGAGGATGATTTAAGGACTTAAAACAGCGGAAGATTCTCTGATGAGTGACGTAGATGATCTGAAAAAACATCAGAAAATCCAGGAAGTTCAGCAGGAAGTGTGTTTGACGCTCGGAGGGGGAGGATTTTTTGATAAACATTCTTCAAAACAGCGTGAATGCAACTGAATGCAACTACAGGGGTGTTTTTGATGAAGGAACATTGTTAGAACATGATTTAAAGCTCAAAAAAGTCACTCCAGCAGAACGTGCCTTTTAAATAATTACAGTCTTTGCGATTTGATAAATAGCATTTTTGATTCGATTGTGATTAAACTTGCAGTTCAATCATTATAAAATGCTCTGTGTTTCTTTTGCCCTCGATCCTTTTTGAACATCCAAGTGCACAAAAATTACCCACAATCTCTGCAGCTCTGACAAACTTTGATAATGGCGTCCGACTCCGTTAGCTCCTGCGCGACTTCCCGCCGCCGTCCCTGCCCTTGTGTGAAGTTTGGTGTTGCATGCTGGGATAGCGCGACCACAACTACAGCGGCTGAAGTAAAACCGCGCCGACAAGAGAGAGAAGCATATTCCGAGAGTCCTGCTGTCATTCTGTCACTTTCAGTCAATTAGCCGCGGCCCAGACAGCGCGGAGGTTTGTGTCAAAGCGCTGAGCAGAAACACACAACAAATCATCAATTCGTAACCGGCAGAAATAAAAAGCAGGCCTGGGAGCATCTCTGACGCTCTGACTGCAGCGTGAGGTCTGAAATGTCAAGGTATGAATATATATAGTGCACCTTGACATTAAATATTTAGTATAGAAACACAGAGTTCAAATAAATACCAGACATAATTTAGAATGTGTATCGCCTGTCACTGCTTCACGTCGGCTCCTGACACAGACAAAACCATGCATGTATTAAATTAACTGGATAAAAATATAATCGTAAGCTCGTCCTTGTGACAATCTGCTATTTTTGTGAAATGGTGGTCTCGTGATTCTCTGTTTGTCTCTTTAATGCAGCTGTCTGTTCAAACACACTTTTCTCCTGTTGTTTAGCCTCTGAAACCTCTGAGCAGATGACTTTATTTACCTCTTAAAGACCAGGGCTGCACAATTAAACCAAAAGAAAACCAAAGTGCAATAATTTCTTCCACAAACAACAAAATGTCTTGCTTTGATTTGAATAAACACTGTAGTTTGGATTTGTATAAACATGTTCTGAAACAAGCAACAAAAGCACAACCAAAAGCGATAAAAATGTGTTCAAAATTGACAAAAACACCCCAACAAACAACAAACGCGACCCAATGCAACAAAGTGTGATTAAAAGTGACAAAGACTTGACTAAAATGACAAAGATTGTGTGACAAAAACATAAAGAAATTGCATGAAATACAATAATAAATGTGTTTAAAGCAGCTCTGATGTCACTCACATGTGTCTGAGTGCTTTTCATTCTCCAAAATCATGCCAATTTTTCATATTTTGTGATATTCTGAGGTTTATCCCAGTTTCTCCAGTGAAATCACATTATGTTTCACTTCACTCTTGCCTCCACTCTGGAATTTAGAATGTCTTTGTTTCCAAACTTTTAAAGGGTCTATAAATAGGCCCCTGAGCTCAAAGGGGAGAGATTCTCTCTTAAATCATCTTAGTTTGTCGAAGTTCGTTGTTGTGTCTGTACGTTCACTTTTAGTCACATAGAGTTTTATAAATGTGACCCCAGAGCATTTCTTTTCTAGTTTAGATGCAAGTGATACCTGTGCCGTTATTAATCTGTCTGCCTAAATGATCCTGTAATATGCTCTGTGGTTTCCTCTAAAAATCCACTGATGAATTTGAAATGTGTCACCAGGTGTTTTTGATGATCAGATTTACCCCGTGCTGTAAACAACATTCACATCTGATTATTGGTGAGTGAGAAAATGCCTATGTCAGTCAAGCAGCGCCAGCTCAGCTCATTTTTGTGAAATCGTGGTATCTTGATTCACTGTTTGTCTCTTTAAAGGTCCCATAACATGCAAAATTGACTTTTCAGAGGTTTTAACCTTCCTCCAGTGCTATTTGGGCCTCGTATGTGTGCCCAAAGTGGTTTTTTGATTGATTCCCGCATGCTTTTGCTAGAGAACTGTCTTTTTTGTCCCCCTCGGCTGAGCAGCAGACGGGGGCTCCTCACAAGGATGACGCGCTTCACAAGGATGACGCGGTGTTTAAGCCACGCCTCCGGGAAGCGCGCAGCCGCAAGAATAAAAAAAAGGAATGCTAATGCTACACAGTAATTACACGATGGATACGACAGATCGAAGAGTTAGCTTGTTATTTACCAAACGGCAACGTCCGTCGTCGAGGTACTGGAGCACGTCAAACTCCAGGTCAGATCCAGGACGTAGGACTCAGCACGACGCACCGTCAGGACGGATAAAAGGTTTATTCCCGTGTTTGTGTATCGCTGTTTACCGGAGCACACGGCGCATGCGCACCATTTCCGCTTTAGGCTTCATCGCAGGTTGGGCGGGGGAGGCAGCCTGCTCTCTGTTCGGGGGGGTCAGATCTCAGAGTGAGCCGTTTGCTTTTGCAAGGAGGGGGGCCAGTCCAAGAAATGGGTGTTTTTTGGAAACTGTTATGTTATGGATATTGCACAACGCAAAATTTTATCAACAAAGCCCTTAGAATAGACTGTGTAAAGGGCAAAATAGCAGAATATGGGACCTTTAATGCAGCTCCTGTTGTTTAGCTTCTGAAGCCTCTGAGCAGATGATTTTATTTACCTCTTAAAGGCCAGGGCTGCACAATTAAACCAAATCAACATAACTGCAATTTTAATGGCTGGAATTAGCAAATCACAAAGGTTGCAATGTTTGAAGTGCAATAATTTCTTCCACAAACAACAAAATGTCTCTGTTTGATTTGAATAAAAACTGCTAACGTTGTAGTTTGGATTTGTACAAACGTGCTCTGAAACAAGCATCAAAAGTGCGATCAAAAGCAACAAATGCGACTCAGTGCAACAAAATGTGACTAGAAGTGCCAGAAACGCGACTGAATGTGACAAAAATGTGACTTAAAAGGACAAAAGTAGATGATCCAAAAATACGTCCCGCAGGAAGTGTGTGAGACGCTCGGAGGGGGAAG
The DNA here is from genome assembly GCA_019453435.1 of Rhinogobius similis. Taxonomy (NCBI): domain Eukaryota; kingdom Metazoa; phylum Chordata; class Actinopteri; order Gobiiformes; family Gobiidae; genus Rhinogobius; species Rhinogobius similis. The sequence continues at coordinate 1,731,602 of CM033621.1, forward strand.
GATTTTTTAATAAACAATCAAATAATGTTGACATCCCAAACTGTGCTTAATAACTTTATTACATTTACCAAATAGTTCCTTGTCGCATTTGATTGAATTCAAAGCCACAACCAGCTGAGAAATGCCACAGATTTTGTAAACACAGACTTAAGGTGCTTCGACTTTTTACAGAAATATAGTATTTTCAAGGTTATCAGACAAGCACAATCTTCAACTATCTTCAGCTGTCATATTTGGGCGTCAATATAAAGAAAAAATATGAGATCCTGTCAAAAAATATCGACTGGTGCCATCTTAATTCATAGCATACAATCTCCAACTTGCTGCAAACACATTTTCAAAGTTAAAACTCCAGCAAAACATAAGCAAATATCACCACAGCATTTGAAGGCGAGACACTGCAGGGAAAGACTTTTTTTTGTCAGTTTGCTCTCAACAAATCGGCTTTCATGTGGTAACAACAAACATATCCAATCTGGTACTAAAGATGTTTTTTTTTTTTTTTTTAATCCATAGATTTCTCTGGGACATTGTAACTTCAAAGGCCGTTTTCTTGAAATGCATTTCACTCCAACAGAGACATAAAGATGAGCCTAAAAGTAGCTCCTGCACCAAACTGTACAATCTGGACTCAACAAGATTTTGACGAAATGTATAGAAGGTTTTTTTACTATCTGATTCTAAAACTAATTTATTGAACTTTTAATTTAAAAAACGAAATTTTTTGAGTTTTTTGGCAAATTTTCAGTCAAATCCACTCAAAAACTAAATAAGAAATCCAAAATTGTGTACATTTTCTTTTTGTAACTAATATGTGTACAAATGAACCAAAACATTTAAACTTGATTCTGTTCATTTTTCAGATTTAAATGTCCCAAATATGTGCAATTTTGGCCATTTTTACACATAGAATGCCTTGTTTCTATATGAGTTTTTTTCTATGCATCTATAGTGTGTTGCCTCAAAAAAATCCCAAATCCTTCTGAACTAATTGCATTAAACTGTAACGTTGAGTTTAGCGTTTGTCACAGCCAGTATTTGTTTCCAGGTGGATGTTTCATTCAGAATGTGCAGCGTTTGACGCTCCGTCCTTGACAATCTGCAGCTTAACAACAAAACAAACACAAACCTGGTACAGTATGTGCTGCTCCTTTGGGAAAGTTTTTACCTCACGCCTGTGCAAAGTTTTAATGAAAAAAAGACGGATCATTGGCTGATTTTGCTGCCGGTTTGCAATTTTTCTGGCTTTTCCGCTTGACATGACACTTTTGTTCTAATTTGTGATTCTGCCTGCGTTTGAAACATCATTCTTTCCCGAACTTCACTGCAAAAAGGAATTTCTGAAGAGAACATATCCTGCTGTAGTGACTTCTTTTGAGCTTTTAAACCTGTTCTAACAACGTCCCAATAGAGATTGGTATCGTTAAGGATTGATCGATACTTCTACTCTTATCAATACTGCTTATCGATCCAGTATTTTAACTGTTCTCTTATCGGTACTTTTACATCAAAAAATAAAAAAAAAAACAAATGATTTTCATCTACAATCATTCATTTCTCCACTCATTTAAGTTTGATTTATGTTAAAAGACACATTCTGCTACAGTGACTTTTTTTAAACCATGTTCCGTTATCAAAAACACACCTGAAGTAGCATTTGCAGTTGCATTCACATTGTTTTGAGGAATGCTCATCGGAAAATCTTCCCCCCTCCGAGCGTCAAACACACTTCATGCTGAACTTTCTCGATCCGGGACATATTTTCAGCTCATCTAAGTCATTTATCCGAGAATCTTCCGCTGTTTTAAGTCCGTAAAATTTTCGCAAAACTCTGCAATTCCGCCTCTAAACACAATAACTGCTGCAGCAAATCCGCATCATAACGTCTTTTCAGCACTAACTTCACTAGATTGTATATTGTGCTGGCGCCATCTGCTGGCTGGATGCACTCAGTAAGTGTCATTTCATACTGGCTGATAAAAACATAATTGGATGTTTTGATATATTAAGATTAGTTTCTAACTTGTTTAAATACATAAATTAGGGATGTGCAATTAATCTTATGTATAATTACTCTATTCAATTACAAAAATGTTATAATTGAAAATACAATTACTTAGTTCTTTTGCCTCAAAACTTGGAGCAAAGACACTTTTCTAAAACATTACTATTAAAATATCTATGCAGTCAATACTTTCTGAATCATTTTGAGAATAAACGTAGTTGTTTGAAATAATCATGATTTCAATCACGCACCAAATAATTGTGATTATAATTTTTGCCATAACCGAGCAGCTCAAATACATGATGCTTCCGCCAGAAGTAGAAGAAGAGTCCTTCAAATCATAGCCGACTAGCCGCGTTGCTAAGTGGTTGATAGCATGAGCATCGAACGCTGCGTCAACTTATTTATGTGTATGGCAGTCCCTGGTGAGCTCCATTCTAGCAATAGTGAGAGATAAAAATAACAATACCATAATCAAACTTTCTAAGATAAATTAATCATATACAAAATTATTTATTGAGGCCCACTGTTTGTACCTGGGGCCCAGAATGTGTTGCTACGCCCCTGCTAGATATACATTTTTTGCAGCGTTATCAAGACCGTCCACTCTCCTTCCACTCTCCACTCTCTTGCCTCACTACAAAATGCTCAAAGCTGTTCAATAGCGCCTGAATTTTTAGGTGGGAATACCAATAGAGGCAGCGGCGCTCACTTGATCCATAATAAATGTGCGAGTCTGATGCATGCACGCCGAAAAATGTGCGATGCTTGCTGGAGAGGGATGACCACCGCAAATGTGCTGCCCACAGCTTTTCCAACTTTTCACTGTTCTCCGACGAAAAGAAACATTCCGGCACGGCACAATGCGAGGCGTGTTCAGGGAAAATAAACAAGAAAAAAATTCGGGACACGGATTGTTGCAGAAGCAGGTGTTTAGCTACGAATCAAAGAGAGTTCTCAAAGCCGGGATTTGCACGGTTTGATGTATTTTTTTTACGTTTAAGACATGATTCGCAACCAACTTCACAGCTATAGCTCTCTCTTTCTGATGTTGTCCCATAAAAACCCTTGTAATCTGAATAAAATGATTAGTTGACTACACAGGAAAAGAAAAATACGTTGATAAGTGAATTTGTTTTGATTTAAGCAGTATTTATCTTGATTTGAGGATTTACTGACTGTTCTAAAGGAAGATTTGCCAATGAAACAAGCATAAAATATGATGTTTACATAAAAACATGAAAAACACAAGGATTTTCTCAACTTCTCAAAGCAAGAAAAAGCTTCTGCACTCGAAATAAGAAAAAAAAAAAAAACACTTGTTCATTGCTTGTTCCTTTGGCAAGTCTGATTTAAAGATAAATATTACTAAATTCAAGCACTTATTGGCACATTATCTTATTTAAGATAGTTATTTTGGTAAAATAAAACATGACTGACCAATTAATCAGCCTAACGACTAAAGGCTGACAGCCCTAGTGACTATAAAGCTGTTATAATCTCCTGTTTAATTATAACGTTTAAGATGATTCTAAACGTAATGGAGATGAAGGAAAGATTAAATTAACATTGTGAGTAGTATGCAGATTTTTGTTCTTTCCAGCAAAAATACCATGTAATCAATAAGGAAAATGTGTTGTTGTACCTCAGCTGGAAGTATGAATGAAGATGTATACGTAATACCGCAAGTAATCAATTAATTGAAACAAATTGATTATTGAGATAATCGTCCACAAAGGTTCCAAAACATGTCATGAGCTGAGAAAAGATGTTTTATGACTTAGCTTAGCCAACTGTTGCTCAATTTAACAGTTTCTCACAGCTAATGCGACCAAAGACGAGCTACGATTGATATCAAACATGTTTGATATTTTGGAATCCTGGTCTCAGAGTGAGTCTCCTGTCACTGCGTCTACAATCAATCTTCGTTAAAAATGCAAAAACAAATGCGCTGCAAAGTAAGAGCAGAAGAGCTCCGCCACAAACGGAGCTGCCATTTCTCTTTCATTTAGCAACTTTTACAAACGCAAAAACACCGCTTGCATGTAAGATAAGATAAGATAATCCTTTATTGTCTCTCATGAGAGAAATTTGTCTTGGGATAGGGGACCACATGCTTCAACACAGACACAAGACATCAACAGTGCAAGCAAAACAACCAGCGTCACCATTGAACACAAAATACAACACCAACAGAAGCCACGAGTGACACGACATCAGGCGCCTGTCAGTCACAGCAACATGAAACAGTCACAGTCTTAAATACATTTAAATACTCAAGTTCACATACCCTGGGCCTTTTGCACATTCCCTTAGCCTGTGTGCAGTTTGTGATTGCACAATCCCTTAGCCTGTGTGCAATTCTTTTTTGATTGCACATTCCCTAACCTTTGTGCAATTTTGTCACGCTATGATTTTCACACAGAGCCTGATATTCACTCAGATGCATTTTTGTTGTAGCTACGACTGATCATATGATTCATAGCATGATGTGACTGAGTTGTGACTCAAGACTTTTAATTCATCACGTCTGTGGTGTGACATCCATAAATCTAATAAGATGAAAAAGATCGTACAGTGGACACCCGGCTTAAGGATTTATTCATTTTAGTGACTCTGTAAAAACCTCATACAGATAGAATTGGGCAGGAAGTAGTGACGCTAACACTGAGCTAACACTGAGCTAACACTGAGCTAACACTGTGCTAAGACTGAGCTAACGCTGAGCTAACACTGAGCTAACACTGCGCTAACACTGAGCTAGCCGGGTGCTGTCGTGCACACAGCCCATTTAGTCAAAATAACTTCATCACATGACTATTGTGTTCTAAACAACTAATTGGTTAATCAAAAAAGTAATGAGTAAAATTGTGTCCGATCAGATGTGTCAAATCAATAAGCAGCATTTGCTACAGCCCAAACACAAAGCCTGCACGGGACATATTTCCAACTTTCAACAAATCAACTTTTGAGCAAAAAAAATCCACGTCCTAAAAACTAGCATTGATAACCTTGAACTGAAACATCCTCTGCCAAAACACAATTTAAAAGTTCAAAGTTCTATCAAATAAATAACAGCAACAGCCTGACATTGAGCACAAAAAATCCACTTCCCACTTCCTAAATGTTTGAATTCATAACCTTGAACCCAAACATCTGATACAAAAAGAGCGGATTAGAAAGAAAAATATAAGATGATATTTCTGCACTTTTGTGATTCATTTACAGACATTTTATGTTTGATAATAAAAACTCAAATAATACACTTGTAGACACATGTTTTAACACATTTCTTATGGATTGCCAGAATATCATCTGAATATCATTACTGGAATACTCAAAATAAATATTGACAGACACTTTTTACAATATCTGTCACATTTTTGCCACGTAGGGCTGTGTGATTCGTAAAGAAAATTATTAAGCCGACACATTTAAAAAGTCTGTAAAATGAATCACAAAAGTGCAGACATATCACCTTATACTATATACTATTTGAACCTTAACAACATAACTTTTTTTCATTTGTATTTTTAATCAGTCCTTTTTGTAGCATTTTCAAATTTTACTATATACAATAAACTGTATTCAATTTCAAAACAACATTCAGGATATTGTTATTATTTCGATGTAGTGTCCACCTGAACATAATTTGCATGTTTTTTTCAGAAATTTACACAAATGTAAAACTGCTTGCTTGTTCTTGCAAAATTGCAACTTTTTATGGCAAATTTGCACGTTTAAGCTGAAAAATGTGCTTTCCTGTTTCCTATTTTCCTTCATTTCATAGTGTCCCTAATTTGCCTTTGCAGCATTTTATGTTCACTCCAACAACATTCATTCTGTCTTCTTTTGTTTAATCCACAAACTTTTAAGGCTGAAACAAGTTAATCAATTAATCGCAACTGATCGATTACTGAAATAATTGAATAATAACTGAACTAATTTGGTAATTGAATAATCATTTTCTGTACAACACACAACCAAGTGATAAAATAAGAGGTTTTAAGGCGAGACACTACAGGCAAAACTCATTATTTTTAATTTTTTGTTTTGGTTTGTTCTCTCGTCTTTCATGTAGAAACAACAAATTTGTCCAATCACCCCCTAAAAATTTTTTGTTACTTAATTTAATCCACTTCATCCATAGATTTCTCTGGGACATTGTAACTTTAAAATGCGTTTTTCTCCCACAAAGACCTAAAGATCAGTCTAAAAGTAGCTCCTACACCAGACTGTACAGTCAACAAGATTTTGACGAAACGTACAGAAGGATTTGTTGATATTTAATTCTAAAACTGATTTATTGAACTTTTTAAGTAAAAAAAAAAGAGGCGAAATTGAAATGTTTAGGACAAAATTCAGTCCAGTCTAGTTTACTCAAAAAATAAGAAATCCAAAATCCCCTCTGTAAAGTTTTTTTTCATAACAAATATGTGTACAAAATGAACCAAGAAATTTAAACCTGGTTCTGTCCATTTTTAGGTTTAAATGTCAGAAATTTGTGTATTTTTGGCCATTTTTACACATAAAATGCGTTGTTTCCACATGAAAACATGACATGATGAAAAACTTAATAAAACGTAATATATTTTCAAATTGATATCTTTAAATTTAAGATTTCTTCCTATTCACCTGCAGCGTCTTGCCTGAAGACTGAAAATGCGCAGCAATTAACCCAAAATGACCCCAGAAATGTGTACAATATGTGTTTTCATTTTCATTTTATATCAATTTTACTTTTAAAAACTATGAATACGCTCTAAATTGGCGTTTCTTTCGTTTCATCTTGGTTAAATTTGCAAAAAAATCTCACATTTCATATTCAAAATAAACAACCGATTACTAAAATAACCTTTAGTTGCAGCCCTAGCTTCTTTTTTTTCACATTTGTTATCACCAGACATCATAAACAAGTTCTTTACCGTGTTGTTTGCCGCCAGAGGACATAATCACCGTCTCCAGCGAAGTGTTAAACTGAGAATAACAATTAAAGCAGCACGTCTGATAGCTTTATTAATAGTGAAATAGACAGTCCAGTCACTTGTGTGGAGAGAGACACATGTTGGAAATGTAATTAGCTGTTTGCAGCCGATCGCCGGAGAAGACCCGAGGGCATGCACAGGCGGTTAGGGAGTGTGCCGAGAAACCCAAGCACTAAATCAATGTTATTAGTTTACGGCAATGGTCAATTTAACCTGCGATAAATCTTGTCTATTTCTTCATTAAGCAGACGTTTGTTAAAAAGCCATGTTCCCTTGTTTTACTGCTGGAATCCTCCCTCAAAACCAGTGTTTGGCGGTTAAAGGGGCTGTACCGGATTTTTACTGTTGTGAAATGGGAAAAACAGAATTGGCCATTTTACAGATTTTTGGCATGTAATAAAGTCAAATCTGTGTTGCTCCAGGTGAATGAGACCGTAGATATTTTTCTGCATCTGTTTATAGAGCATTTTGTCCCATGAGAAGCAGGAAATGCGTCGTTAGCATGCTAATGTTTGTTAGCTGTACCCGTGAAGGGCTCAGAGACTGGTGAAAAGTGCTTCTAAACTCATGGAGGTGAATATTTATGATGCTGGGACTGCATTAAGAGAGAGGAAGTGAGAGATACATGTAAAGACTTTAACACCCTCTAGTTCTGTTTTTTTATGTTTCAAAACAGTAAAAACAGTAACAGTCCCTTTAAGCATGAAAAAAACATGTTGGTTTGAATTCAGTCACTGAATTTTGCAGTGTACATTTTCTTTGTGTTTTTATCTGTTTTAACAACTTTAAATGAGAAATTAACATTTAAATATTCAATGTGTAGATTGTCGAGCTCTCAAATTCAACAGTTTAAACTGAGAGTGTAAAATATACAGTGAATTCATCAACTTAAAGGGCCTGTACCTGATTTATACTGTTTTGAAACATGAAAAACAGAACTAATTCAAGATTTTTTGCATGTAATAAAGTAAAATGTGTGTTGTTTCGGCACAGATATATTGTTAAACCATCTATTAGAGTGAATATGAAACTACAGCGCTTTCTCAGCATTATAGAGTGTCATGTTCTATGGGAAGCAGGAAGTGCAGCGTTAGCATGCTAATGTTTATTAGCTTTACCTGGGACTGGTGAAAAGTGGTTATAAACTCAGAGCGGTGAATATTTAGAATGCTGGGACTACATCAGAAAAGTGGTACATGTCACTGATGTAAAGATATTAAACATCAACTCATTCTGTTCTCAGGGCATCTGTGGTAAATATTTTTACATTTTTTTACATAGTTTTAAATTTGTGAAGTTGCATTTGGGAAGAAATTTAAACCTTATAATAAAAGAGACAGGAAGTGGTGCTAAGTTGTAAAACAGAATCCCTCTGTGATGTCATCAAAAAGCGACATACTGTTGAAAATACAAAGACAATTTACAGACAACTGATAGATTCTTTTAGTAGTTTGAATGGCCATTCAACAAAATAAAGGTGTTATCAGGTGTTATTATTTGTCAAATCATAACTATTGTGTTCTTTATATGGATTTTGGCCCTTGTTTACTGTCTGATTGCTAGGTAACAGTTGTGTCATATTTATGCTCATGTTCAACCAGGAAGTAACATTATAAACTGTTACACTGGGGACAAATAGGCAAAATGTTTAGCAAAATCTTAAATATAATTGTTCACTACGTTAAATGTGTCGTCGAACCTGTCATATAGACTTTAAAGGACAACAGCAGAACAAACAATGCATAATATTTGTCCTTTACCTAACGCTGGTGATGCTTTTGATGATTTACTGGAAAAATTAGACTGACTTTAGCACAATTTTTACTTGAACAGCAGCGGTGGGATTATTTTTTGGAGGATTAAGTTTGTAATTGCATCCTTTCTTTACCTGGTAATTAGTTACATTCATCACTCACTAACACAAGCACTTTTAGAGAAAAGTAACGCGTAACTGCAGCTAATCACTTCTGTTAAAGGACCTGCCCAACACAGCTCAAAACACAAGCTGCAGCTCATCAATCATAATCAGACTGCACTTTTCAATAAATGTCAGAAAAACTAAAGCCGTCTGCCAAAATATGCATTATCGACAACTGTGTGTGCATCCAGATACGCACTGAGGCAAGAGTTCTTTTTGAAGATGTCAGCTATCACTATTGTCACATTTGTCCTCGAATCCGACAATCGAGTCCGTCATTGCCCCAGATCACTGGACTTAATGACTTCAGGCCCGTGGCACTGACGCCTGTAGTCATGAAGTCATTTGAGCGCCTGGTCCTGCCCCTCCTTAAGTCCTTCACCTCCTCCGCCCTGAACCCACTGCAGTTCGCCTACAGAGCCACAGATCTGTAGACGACGCCATCAACCTGGCCCTCCACTTCATCCTGCAGCATCTGGACTCCCCGGGAACCTACGCCAGGGTCCTGTTTGTGGACTTCAGCTCTGCATTCAACACCCTCCTCCTGCTCTGCTCCAGGACAAGCTCTCTCAGCTCCACGTGCCTGACTCCATCTGCAGGTGGATCACTGACTTCCTGACGGACCGGAGGAAGTGAATGCGGCTGGGGAAGAATGTCTCAGAGACTCGGACTATCAACACAGGAACTCCACAGGGCTGTGTACTTTCTCCTCTGCTCTTCTCCCTGTGACACCAACTGCTGCACCTCCAGCCACGACTCTGTAAAACTGATCAAGTTTGTGGACGACAGGTGCAGCGACAACAACCTGGAGCTCAACGCCCAGAAGACAGTGGAGATGATCGTGGACTTCAGGAAAGTCTCAGCCCCCTGCCCCCCTCGCCCTGACAGACTCTCCCATCACCACCAAGCTGCCGGCACAGATGATGGTGCAGTTCTACACGGCCATCACCTCCTCCATCACCGTGAGGTACAGGAGCCATAGAGGGACAAACAGAGGCTACAGCCCAGCATTGAGTTCGGGGACGAGCAGGTCGATCACAGCTGACCCTTCTCACCTGGACATGGACTATTTGAGCCACTCCACTCGGGCAGGAGGCTACGGTCCATCCGGACCAGAACCTCTCGCCACAAGAACAGTTTCTTTCCCTCTGCTGTTGGACTCATAACCACTTTAGAACACCTGCCACTTTAACAATCATATGATAAAAGAGCTATCTATTTGCACTGCCAATTTGCACTGTCCACCCAGCTGTACATTTCTGTATATAGTCTTAGTTTATTCTATTGTATTTTATTTTATTCTTCATCTTATGCATGCCTCTTTTTATTTATTTTATTCATTGTTTTATGTTGCACCTTATGTTGCCAAAGCAAGTTCCTATGTTTGTGAATTTTGATAACTGACGATGGCAATAAACCGATTCTGATTCTGAGTCCGTCAGTTCAAGGCCGAACCGAACTGAAGCGAGTTGACAGTTACCTAGAAACGCAGTAAGAAACGCTCAGATGAGGAGAGCTGGGATTCATGGGATTTTTGTACACATGCTGTAAAACGAAGACATTTCTTTGTGTTTCATAAGCAGCTCAGAAGTAACTTTGACTAAAACTAGAGGTGGGCCATGTATCGGAATGTAGATAAGACTGCAAATATTAATGATGCTAAATTTGAATACTGAATTTATCACTGATAGTAAAAATGCAACAAAAAATAAAACATTTGAAAAAGTGATCAAATAAGAGAGATATTTCTGCACTTTTGTGGTTAATTTGACAGACATTTCAGATTTGTCAGATTATTAAGCTTCGGCTCAATTTGAGATTCGTCTCAGGGTCTCGGGTCTCAGGTCTCGTGACACATAAATGAATGTTTCATTTAGCCCAATGTTAAATCAATGAAGATTTTAAGATGCTAAATACTAAACTTAGCGTTAATTCAAAAGTATTCTAACACTATTTACTGAGAAATGCATTTACCAGAAGTGATCAGGTTCTTCCATGGATTTTTTGTTCACTTTTTGGCCAATGATTTTCTATGTAAGTTTAGCACACCAGCAACAAACATGGCGGGTTTCCATGGCAACGTGTAAACTACAACCGTACGGCAACTTCCGGAATAAGGTGAATACATGTTTTAACAAATTTCTGTTTGGATTGACAAAATATCGTCTGAATATCATTATCAGGAAACTCCAGAGAAATATTGAGTTTTCGTTTTTGTCAATTTTACCTGTAAAAGTTAATGAGTGTCCAGCTGAACCACTGTTGTTTTAGCTGTCTGGTTTTTCATCATACTTAAGATTGGATTTCATTTCATATTTTGTATCATTTGTATTGCTGTACCTTTTCTTTGCCATCTCATGTTTTCAAACTTAAAACTAACCAGGATTCATCAAACTATTGTGAATTAAACAAAATGCAACTCCAGATATGTTTTTCATGATGGAACAACTTTTCTCTATATGAAGGTTCTCATGTTTTTCTAATTATGTCTTAGTTTGGTGGGAGGGCACCTGTGGTAAATAGTTATCATAGTTTTACATTTGTGAAGTTGCAGTTTATAAGGAAATTTTGAAAAATAAAAGTTTAAAATTACAGGAAGTAGTGCTGCGTTCGATGCTCATGCTATCAACCACTTAGCAATGCGGCTAGTCCGGTATGATTTGAAGTACGCTGTTAGCATTAGCCGTTAACATTAGCCCGCAAAAGATGCAAATTATGAATAATCCGCAGAGTGTCAGAGGGTACCAACTCATTGACCACATTAAGGTGAAGTCAGAGCCTCTTTAAAAATAATTTTTGAGTGTATAAACCGTTTGGTGTTTTAATGTAGATCATAATTAGTGTGTAAAACTGTCATCTGAGCTAAAGGCAAACGGACTTTATGTTGAGATTTCTGAACTGATGCTTCTGATAAGAATACACTTTAATAATGACACAAAACATCCTCTTTTACAGAGGTCGCAACTAGGTTTAGTAAATTCTAATTACGGAATTGAATTTTAATTGCTTGTATAACGTATTTCATAATAATTGTTGTTTTGTTAACTTCTTAATTATTGTAAGGATTCTTTATTAACCAGAAAACAATTATATTTTTTCTTCAAAGACAGTAGCTTCCTGGGTAGGAGAAGGCTGACTGTGTCACTAACCACGTAAACGGATAAAATATGGGTCGCTGGGAGAAAAAGGTTAGGAATAACTGCTTTAACACATTACAGTGCTCTCTTCTCCGTTTCCTCTTACGCCCGCAGATTCTTGAACTGTGTACATTTCGAGTACTTGTGCCTCCTGTTTGGCCACTGTGGACCTCTCCCTCTTCTCCCTCTGCTTGATTTCTTGTCACGAGCTCGGCCCTGTGTTGACCGTGGGCCTTCGGCAGCTCATTCAGACCGACAAAGTGCAGTTGGCGCTGTGTAAATATTTACAAAGAGAGTATACTGTGCTACTGCGGCGGCCCCACTCCACCTTACCATTGTTGGCTTGTCTTTGTGCAGCACCTCGGCCTTGTCCATGATCTGCACTGCGGTCGGCTTCTCTGCAAACATCAAAAAAATAACAAGTCAAACTCGAGTCGACCTGTTGACGCTGATGTAACACGGTCCAGAGGCTTGCAGGTTGAAGCCGGGTGAAGTGTAGTCAAGTGGAAATGAAGGCTGCACAATTCACTGAAACTGAAACGAAATCGGAACTTGAATGGACGTAATTAGTGAATCGCAAAGGCTGCAGTTTTTGAAGTGCAATAATTTCCTCCACGAACAACAACATGTCCTGTTTTATTCTGCATAAAAACAGCTGACTCTGTAGTTTAGAGCTGTTAAAACATGTTCTGAAACAAGAGTGAAAAAAAGCAACTAAAAGCGACAAAAACGCAACTAGAAGTCACAAAAACATGACAAAAAATGATAAAAATGCAATTAAAAGTGACATAAATGTGACTAAAAGTGAAAAAAACAAAACTAAAAGCGACAAAAAGCAACTAAAAGTGACAAAAACGTGAATAAAAGTGACAAAAATAAAACTACAAGTGACAAAAACGTCACTAAAGGAGACAAAGCATTACTAATAGTGACGAAATCACGACTAAAAGTGACAAAACGCAATTAAAAGTGACAAATATAAAACTACAAGAGACATAAACATGACTAAAAGTGACAAAACCGCAACTAAGTGACAAAAATGCAATTAAGTGACAAAAACGTGGCTAAACGTGACAAAAATGCATCTAAAAGCAAAGATATCACTGTAAGTGACAAAAATGTGACTAAAAATAATAAAAAGTCAACTACAGACGACAAAACGTGACAATGGGTCGACTAAAGACCTGTCCTATCGACCGATTAATCGACCAAAAAGGGGTGTGGCAAAGCTATGAAGTATCTCTGTATCTGACAAAAACTGCACCAAAAAACAACTAGGAAGGAACTAGGAGACAGTGTATTTATACATTAGAGATATATACATTAGATTAAACTCCAAATTCTTTAGCTAACTCACTCCATATCTTGACTTTTTCACTGTTTTTGTCGTATAAATCCTTTTAATCAACATAAAATAATTAGTCGACTAATAAAAATGTTGGTCAACTAAAACACCATCGACCGATTAATCGACTAAACAACTAAAAGACTCCAGGCCTACATCACAGAATAATGAATATGGTCCTATTAAGACGGTCTGCCTTAAATAGCTTCAGCTGAGTTTTCATTGCACTTTTGCACAAAACTGTATTGATCTGCTTCAAATGTCAAAAAAAACCCATCATGTTGTGTCTGTTTGCATTAAATTATGAACTGATCGGTGTCAAACTAAAACACCTGAGTCCAGCTCGTGTCCAGCGGAAACAGTGAACAGAGCAGGTGGAACTAACTTTATGAATGAATGCTGTGAGAGTTGCTTGTGACCGCAGTGTGTGCTGGAGGGGGATGTGATATATTTGGTGTTGGACATTTGTCCTTCAGAGCAGTTTCAAGTTCCTATACATTATTAGAGTTCTGTTCAGGTGACACAATTGAGGCTTTATTATTATACAGCAGAGCTCAGATCTGAGGATGCACGGCAACACAAAAATACACAAAACAAAAAACTTTGGGACCCACGGGAATGTCCGAAGAGGACAGACACAGATCAGATTCAGGACCTGGAGGGAGCGGTCAGAAGAGCTCCAGAGCGGTGGTCACTGCAGTGGTCTCTCTGTCTTCAGGACACACTGCTGTTTTGATCACAACCGCTGCTGAACAGAGTATGTTTACATGGTGGGGCTTCAGAGCTGTTTTATTGTCCCGTATGTGAGTCCCTCTCGTTCTTTGACTTGTTGTAGGAGAACAAGTGTCTCCTGTGAAGCGTTGGCTTCTTTCTTTTCCTGGATGTGCCCTGGATGCAAACATCTCCTGCACTGTCGGCCTTATAGACGCCACAGTTCTCAGTCATTGGTTCAAACACGTTCACCACATATGGACTGTCACCTCCCCCTCCAGCCTCCAGCAGCCTCTTTCTGCTAGTGTTACCGCTGTGAAAATAGCAAAAGCCCGACCTGGAACTGCCCCCTGGTCATAGCGCTGACGACAGGGGAAAAAAATACGGCCCTATGAGTGACAAAAACATGACTTTGAGTGAAAAAAGATTAAAAGCAACAAAACAGTTCATTTTTCAGTTTTTCCCAGATCGTGCAGCTAAGTTTTTCTGTAGCGCTGTCCGTCTGAAGTGCTCGGCCACAAACTTATAGCGTAGTTAATATTGTGTCTGTAGGACATCATTCCAACACGGCCACACTTAACCACAACCTAATGCTCTCTCCAAGGCCTATCGAGCCGCTCTCTTCATGTCCTATTTCACGCTTGGTTTTGCAAAACCCATTAGCAGGTGATATACGGGCAGTTTTGGGGACTAAAATTCAGATTCAGAAGCATCTTTCTCCGAGCATGAAGGCAAGCGCAGTGACACCCCGGCGCGACTAAAAACAACATCTGAATGCAATTAGAGCCGAACTATCTGTAAACAGAAGCACAGATCGCCCGTGTATCTGCGAATTACACATAAATGTGATTGTTTTCAGCGCGGGGTTAATTAGTCAGCACTAATGCCGCTGTTTAAATAATCCTGTCAGAAGCTTGTAGGGATGAAATGGTGCCATTCACTTAATTAATAGCTCTCATTGGTGCAGATATGTAGAAAGGCATGTTTGTTTAAGAAAATCCAACTTTAATTAAATGTATTGACTTATTATTTTTACTTTTATTCAAATCGCACCATAATTAGACGATTGAGTTCTGTACATTTATGAAAGTTCAGGTCAAATTTATTTCTTGAGCTGATTAAAGTGCAGGACAGGTTTTTATTATTTCCTAGTTTTGACTTTATTTGGTGGAATAGACCCTTTTAAAATGTGACGTCATCAAAATTCCTGAATGGAGGCGACTGGAGGCAAAATCAAGTTGACTGTAAATTATTATCTCACATTAGATCTAAATTCTACTGGATTTAAGTCTTTGTGTGTTCTAGCCTTCAAATTGTATTATAGCTTAAAAAAAATCAAATTTATTGTATAGTATCTGATATATCTCTAGATACATTAGATACAGGCTCAACATTTCTGTGAGTATTTTACCAGTAAAATCCATAAATCTGGATTGTTCCTTCATCAAAAATACAAAGAGTTTATCATAATTACCTAAAACATAATGTAAAATACAATAATAAATGTGTTTAAAGCAGCTCTGATGTCACTCACATGTGTCTGAGGCTTGAACTTTTCCAAAATCGTCTCAATGTTTCATATTTTGTGATATTCTGAGGTTAATCCCAGTTTCTCCAGATAAATCACATTACGTCTGACTTCACCATTCTGAATGTAGAAAGTTTTTGTTAAAGTTTTTGTTTACACACTTTTAAAGGGTCTGTAAAACTTGATGTAAATATAAATGATAGTTTTACAGCAATGCAGTACTAGTTTTTGGAGGAAAAGTTGAAAAATATTTTGAAACTGACATCACACAAGAAATACTTTTTGCTGCCCCTTAAAACATTAATCCAACAAAAATAAAGCTATTTTCATATATTTCTAAACCAGGACTGAACTGGGTCTAAACCAAGACAAAACCAGGTCTAAACCAGGTCTAAACTAGGTCTAAACCAGGACTAAACCAGGTCTAAACCAGGTCTAAACTAGGTCTAAACCAGGACTAAACCAGGTCTAAACTAGGTCTAAACTAGGTCTAAACCAGGTCTAAACCAGGTCTAAACTAGGTCTAAACTAGGTCTAAACCAGGTCTAAACTAGGTCTAAACTAGGTCTAAACCAGGTCTAAACTGGGTCTAAACTAGGTCTAAACCAGGTCTAAACTGGGTCTAAATCAGGACTAAACCAGGTCTAAACTAGGTCTAAACTAGGTCTAAACTGGGTCTAAACTAGGTCTAAACCAGGTCTAAACTGGGTCTAAATCAGGACTAAACCAGGTCTAAACTAGGTCTAAATCAGGACTAAACCAGGTCTAAACTAGGTCTAAACTAGGTCTAAACCAGGTCTAAACTGGGTCTAAACTGGGTCTAAACTAGGTCTAAACCAGGTCTAAACTGGGTCTAAATCAGGACTAAACCAGGTCTAAACTAGGTCTAAATCAGGACTAAACCAGGTCCAAACTAGGTCTAAACTAGGTCTAAACCAGGTCTAAACTGGGTCTAAACTAGGTCTAAACCAGGACTGAACTGGGTCTAAACCAAGACAAAACCAGGTCTAAACCAGGTCTAAACTAGGTCTAAACCAGGACTAAACCAGGTCTAAACCAGGTCTAAACTAGGTCTAAACCAGGTCTAAACTGGGTCTAAATCAGGACTAAACCAGGTCTAAACCAGGTCTAAACTAGGTCTAAACCAGGTCTAAATCTGGGTCTAAACTGGGACTAAACCAGGTCTATAAACTAGGTCTAAACCAGGTCTAAACTGGGTCTAAATCAGGACTAAACCAGGTCTAAACTATGTTTAAACCAGGTCTAAACTAGAATTTAACAAGAATAAACCAAGACTAAACCAAATCTAAACCAGGACTAAACCAGGTCTAAACTAGGTCTAAACCAGGACTAAACCAGGACTAAACCAGGACTAAAAAAGGACTAAACCAGGTCTAAACTAGAATTTAGCAAGAATAAACCAAGACTAAACCAAATCTAAACCAGGATTAAACCAGGTCTAAACCAGGTCTAAACTAGGTCTAAACTAGGTCTAAACCAGGTCTAAACTAGGTCTAAACCAGGTCTAAACTGGGTCTAAATCAGGACTAAACCAGGTCTAAACCAGGTCTAAACTAGGTCTAAACTAGGTCTAAACCAGGTCTAAACTGGGTCTAAACTAGGTCTAAACCAGGTCTAAACTGGGTCTAAACTAGGTCTAAAGTAGGTCTAAACTGGGTCTAAATCAGGACTAAACCAGGTCTAAACCAGGTCTAAACCAGGACTAAAAAAGGACTAAACCAGGTCTAAACTAGCATTTAACAAGAATAAACCAAGACTAAACCAAATCTAAACCAGGACTAAACCAGGATTAAACCAATAACAATTTTCTATATTTTTGGCGATGGGTTGAGGGCCGGATCATGTCTCTGCTTTACTTCCTGTCATATTTTTAACGCTCTCGTCAAACACTACTACTTCATGGCTGTCAAACCATCATTCACATTTACAACAGGTTTTATCCAATCAGACAACGTAAAAACCAGGAAACCATAAAAAATAAGTGTAAAAGGCTGAGGTAAAAGACTGACTGTGCACGATGACAGAGACGGGGAACTCGTAGAGGTTGCTGGCCGACACCACCATGCAGCTGAAGGTGTGCTGGTCCATCAGTGTGGCTTTGGCGATCAGCAGGTTGTACTTGTCGTCGATGCTGACTCTGGTGGCGTATCCGTCCGTGGCCTGCACCGTGGCCTCCCGCTGGTGCTGTTTGACGAGCAGATCCCCGAGCGAGCCGTCAGCTTTCTCCTGAAACAAACGCCACAGGAGCAGAGTTACTTTTTGACTAAGGCTGAAACGAATGATTATTTTAGTCGTCGACAAGTCAGTGATTATGATAGTGAATGATTCTATTAGAGATTGAGGCTTAGAATAAACTAATATTTTTAACCAAATAAATGTTGAAATATTGTGGATGAAGCTTCTAGCGAGAGAATATTTATGAATAAAGTGTATAATTGAAGAAAATCAGAAATGGTCTGTTCTTTTTTGAAATTTTTCTTTAATAATGTCACTGTCTTTGTTCTAAAAGTCTTTAAGTTTGTGTTTTAGAGTCTGTTTAGTCCAGAGAACGACGACATCATCAAAATACGACTGACATTATTGTTTATAGTCTACTTCACGATTATTCTAGTAACTGTTGCAGCCCTGTTTTTGATGCATTAATGTCTGTTATATTAAATAAAAAAACAACAAATACAAAACCGAAAACCATGATTTTCCCACAACATTTCTATCTATACTTTCTATACTGCGGTATCTTCTGTTTGTTGTGAAATTGTTAGTGCATCAGACATTGCAGTATGGATACTTTTGTGATATATTGTGCAGCCGTAGTTAGAATCGCAGCAATCCATGGGATTATTTAAATCCATATGACAGGCTCGCATTATATTGTAATTCTGATTTTGTTTGGTGGTAGGGCACCTGTGGTAAATGCATCTGTGAAGTTTCAGTTTGTGAAGAAATTTTGAAAAATAAAAGTTTAAAATGACAGGAAGTAGTGCGGAGTTCTACAGTAAAAATGGAACTCTGTGATGTCATCAAAAAGTGACTGTGAAAATACACAGACAGTTTACAGACAACAGACACATTCTTTTGACCGTTTAAACCAGGGTTATTCAATTTAAGGCCCGCGGGCCAAATCAGGTCCCCCAAGGAATATGATCGGCCTTCAACCCATCTGCCAAAAATACAGAAAATATTTTGCTATTGATTTGGTTCTGGTTTAGTCCTGCTTTAGAATTTTTTATAGATCTGGTTTGGTCCTGTTTTAGTGCTCGTTTAGACCTTGTTTAGGTCTGGTCTAATCCAGGTTTAGTCTTTTATATGTTTTTTGTATTTCAGAAGTGTTGAATACGAAAAAAATGTAAAAGACTTTAACAACATCTGCATATATATGTATATATGTATATATATATATATATATATATATATATATATATATATATATATATATATATATATATATATATATATATATATATATATATATATATATATATATATATATATGAGAGATTTACTTCTGGAACTGCTGCTTACTAGCTCCATTAGACGAGTGTCATTTACAATACATCTGTACTTATACCTGTACTGGGACAACACAGATTTACTTTTACTACATGAAAAAATGTTTACAATCAGCGACAGATAAACCTGGGACCCGAAAGTGAGAAATATCCCATCAAGGCAAAACTGTCTGTATGCAGCGACGGAACCTGTTTCATGTTTGCTCAAACCCATGATTCATTTCTCTGACATCTCTAAGCAAACAGAGGCTCGTTCTGCTCTGATTCTGTGAGAATATGAAGCAGTGAGGCATGCTGGGACGTCAGGGCAAAGGACTGTATCAGACCTGACAATAGTTAAAGTCGTTTGACGACATATTTCACTAAAACGCAATGATTATTTTACTAAACATTTGTCCCCAGTTTGACAGTTTTTGTAAAGTGCATAATGTTACTTCCTGGTTGAACATGAGCAGCAACTGATACCTAGCAACCAGACAGTAAACAAGGGCAAAAATCGATATAAATTACACGTTACAGCCAACTTTTAACAACAAACTCATTTATGCGACTGATTTATGCTCTCGAATTGAACTGAAATTCTATTTCTATTTTATTGCTGTTTAAAACAGTTTAAAACATTTTTACTGTAAGTTGTGACTGCACTCTTCGTCATGTTCCTTTTCCATGTATCTTGTGTTTTTGTTGTTAGAAACATGATTAAAAAATCATGAATTAGCACAGTTGCAAACATGTTTAGCTCCTTGCCATATCTGGGCCAGAGTTTCCATAGTTACCACTCTGAATATCCTGAAAATGTGATGTCATCAAAATTCTATAATGGAGGCGACTGGAGTCACAATGAAGTTGACTGTACATTTTTCCATGATTATCTCACGTTAGATCTAAATTCTACTGGTTTTAAGTGTTTGTGTTGGAAAAAACAACACATTTGAATTTCCAGGGTAGAAAGGTACGTTAGTTTGCTTTTCTATAACTAACGATGGACAAAATATAATTTTCAAGCCAATTGCATTTTAGCTTCAAAATAATCAAATTTATGGAATAGTATCTGATCTATCTCTAGATAAAATAAAAAATTATTGTGGGCTCAACTTTTCTGTGAGTATTTTTCCAGTAAAACCCATAAATCTGGATTGTTCCTTCATCAAAAATGTGTTTAAAGCAGCTCTGATGTCACTCACATGTGTCTGAGGCTTTTACTTTTCCAAAATCATCTACATTTTTCATATTTTGTGATATTCTGAGGTTAATCCCAGTTTCTCCAGTGAAATCACATTATGTTCCACTTCACTTTTGCCTCCATTCTGAATTTAGAATGTTTTGTTTACAAACTTTAAAGGGTCTATACTCTAAGTCCACCTGTAAACAGGACATGGCACTGAAAGTGATGCAGAGTCTTTTGCTGAATGTTACGGATGAAATGCAGCATCTGTCTTGGGCGTGTGCCGGAGATTCCTGACGGCGGTAAATACGGTCCGTCAGAGTCTCTGGTGTAATTAGCCAAAGAAATGAGGATCTGTCAGTGTGAGTGTGCTAATGTTCACGGAGACAATGGGACTTGGCACAGTCTGGCCCTTGTATTAAACAGTGACTGATTCTGGAGTTAACAATTACACTAATGCATTTCTGTAATAGAGGGATGCAAAAGGTTGTCCGGCACATTTTTAAAACTCAATTTATTCCAAACACCCGTGGAAACAAAAGGCAATTTACAACACAAACCGCTTCGTAAATAAGTTATGAAAAATGGATCCGACAAGACACAGGAGAGTGCAGATTACTGAGACGGCGATAACACGTCGAACGGAGGGAAAGATGGAGGGACATTTTTGTGCTTTTTGGAAATATTTGAAAATTGGATGAGATGGAGTAAATATAAAGTCACAAATGTAGGATATTATAATCTTAATTAGAGCTTCTATATATATATATTATATGCTATTTTTGTGAAATGGTGGTATTGTGATTCACTGTTTGTCTCTTTAATGCAGCTGTCTGTTCAAACACACTTTTTCTCCTGTTGTTTAGCCTCTGAAGCCTCTGAGCAGATGACTTTATTTACCTCTTATAGACCAGGGCTGCACAATTAAACCAAATCCACACAAAATCGCAATTTTAATGGATGCAATTAACAAATAACAAAGACTGCAATGTTTGAAGTGCAATAATTTCTTCCACAAACAACAAAATGTCTTGCTTTGATTTGAATAAAAACTGCTAACGCTGTAGTTTGGATTTGTACAAACATGTTCTGAAACACACGACAAAAGGAGATAAAAATGTGTTCAAAAGTGACAAAAACACGCCTAAAACAACAAAACGAGACTAAACGCGACTTAAAACAAAAAAAGATGTGACTGAAAGTGACAAACACAAATGAATGTGACAAAAACGCGACTAAAAGTGACAAAATTGTGTTTAAAATGTTAATTTGACATAAATAAACGACAACGACAAACGGCGAATCTAATCGCAATCGCACTGGTCAGAACAATCACAATTAGATGTTTATCTTAAACGGTGCAGCTCTATTAAAGGCAACAGTAAAATAAAAAGTGAACACGAATTGTGATAAAATCAAAATCATGATCTGGCCCCAAGAAAATTGTGATAATATTTTTTGCCAAATCACCCAGGCCTGGACTGATAGCTTCTAGATAAAGAATATTCATGAATTGAAGTGTATTGAAGTGTATTATTGATAAAACTCAGTAATAATCTATTCTTTTTTGACATTTTAATGTAATAATGTCACTGTCTTTATAATAAAAGGTCTTTTGATGAGTGTTTCAGTGTCTGTACAGTTCAGACAGAGCGATTACAATTATCAATTTGTATATTTGATTATTTTTTATAGTCGACTAGTCATGATTAGTCAATAAATAAATATAAAACATAGTTATATAATTCATTTTGAACAGTGAAATGTAATGAAACATGAAAATACAGTGACATGTACAATGTTTTCCCAAAAAGAAGTGGAACGAACTTTGACGACTTAAATCCTACCGCCATCATTTCCAACATAATTGTACCATTTTTGATGTTTCCTGCATTTTATCTGCTTTAAGTCAAGTCTGCTGCAGATTAGATTAGATTTGATCAATAAATACAGAACCTGTACACATTCACACCGATTTCCTCCCTGAAGCTACTGAACATTTTCATTTTGTATTGAACTGTCTTGAGTTTACAAAATGTTTTATTTTCTCGTTTATATTGTTCCACAGTCCTTTCACACTTGAGAAAATGCAAATTCTTTTTCTACTCATGCAAGTCTTATTGATTTTAAAGTTTGCCCCCTTAAAACAGTGGTTCCCAAACCTTTTTTTCCTGAAAGCCCCCCCTTGTGTGAAACAGAGACTCGCCAGGCCCCAGTCTGTGGTGCTGACTAATGCATTATATAATAAACATTATTACTAAGAAGCATTTATTTCAAACAAATACACACCAGTTGTGTTTTGAATGTTCCCACATCCAAATTTCAATCTTTTGTTTGGGATTTTGACTGTTGTTTATTACTATTATGACCTGACCCTATAAAGATACTCTGAGGATACCAGGGGGTCCATGGAATGGTTTCAGGTTTTAAACAAAGATGAAATGTATTTTTATCTGAATAAAAAGTGTCATTGGTTGTACATTTTGGAGTATCTTAGACCATAAATATAATTAAAACAAAAAGTATAATATAGTAATAATAGACTAATCGCCGGGTAAACTCATTTATTTGCCGGGGGTGCTCTGAGTGTGAAACAAAGCTTAGGACAGGACTATTCAACTTTATTTTATCGAGGGCCAGATTTTTCGCGTGGTTTTGTCCTTGAGGCCAGAAATGTGTCCAACGCTTTGAAAATATGAAAAAACTGTTACACGAAGGGCTTTAACATCTGCAGAACTGAACCAGGACTAAACCAGGATTAAACCAGTTCTAAACCAGGATTAAACCAGGTCTAAACCAAGTCTAAACCAGGATTAAACAAGGTCTAAACCAGATCTAAACCAAAAACAAGAAAATATTTTCTATATTTTTGAAGATGTGTTGAGGGCCCGATCATGTCATTTGGAGGGCCTGATTTGGCCCCTGGGCCTTCAGTTGAACAGCCCTGGCTTAGGGAGAACTCGAGAGAAAAAAAATTGGGAACCTCTGCTATAACAAACATTGGTGCTGCATTTGATGATTTGCTGGAAAAACAAGTTCGACTAAAGCTACATTTTTACTTGAACAGCAGCAGTTTTTTTTTTGGTTACTTTATCTGATAATTAGCTACTTCCATCCCTCACTTCAACGCAGTTACTTCTGGGGAAAAGTAATGGGTAACTACAATTACTTTTTTTACCCAACACTCTGCAACAAAAGCCAGACTAAGAATGAAACAGTTGCAGCAGTTCTTCAGAGGGGAAAGTAGACCCAAAAGCACTGGAGTACGCTCGAACTGAAAGTCAATTTCCCTCAATCAGATGCAGCGTACAGAGTGTGCTGTGAGTCCTGAAACACGTCGACTCCACGGCACTATAGAAAATAAGACTGGAAGAGAAATCACTGCCATTTTATTTGACGTTAGGCTTCTTTATATTTTTGTATTCTGAGGTACAGCCAAGACTCTCTCAGGTTAATTGATTACCGCGTAGAACTGAACTTAAAAGCTTCTTGTAAAGACGAGGACCAAGTCTCAGAGCTCATTTGTCAAGTTTATCCCCAGACGACAGAGACTTTGCCTTTAACAAACTCCAAACTATCACAATGTTGGAGTTGTGTTTATAATGACAGGAAGAGATGGGACGATGCGATCCCTGGTTTAGTCTTGGTTCAGTCTTGATTTAGACCAGATTTAGTCCTGGTTTAGTCCTGGTTTAGTCTTGGTTTAGACCGGATTTAGTCCTGGTTTAATCCTGGTTTAGTCCTGGTTTAGTCTTAGTTCAGTCTTGATTTAGACCAGATTTAGTCCTGGTTTAGTCTTGGTTTAGACCGGATTTAGTCCTGGTTTAATCCTGGTTTAGTCCTGGTTTAGTCTTGGTTCAGTCTTGATTTAGACCAGATTTAGTCCTGGTTTAGTCTTGGTTTAGACCGGATTTAGTCCTGGTTTAATCCTGGTTTAGTCTTGGTTTAGACCTGTTTAGTATTAATTTTAGACCTGGTTTAGTCTTGGTTTAGACCTGTTTAGTATTAATTTTAGACCTGGTTTAGTCCTGGTTTAGACCTGGTATTGACTTAGTTTAGTCTTGGTTTAGTCCTGGTTTAGACCTGGTTTAGACCTGGTTTAGTCTTGATTTAGTCCTGGTTTAGACCTGGTTTAGACCTGGTTTAGACCTGTTTAGTATTAGTTTTAGACCTGGTATTGACCTGGTTTAGTCTTGGTTTAGGCCTGGTTTAGACCTGGTTTAGTCCTGGTTTAGACTGGGTTTAGTTTTGGTTTAATCCTGGTTTAGAACTGGTTCAGTCCCACTTTACACCTGGTTTAGTCCTGTTTAGAAATCTACATAATTTCTATTTTTTTAACCCTTCAGTGATGCTTTTGCAGACTGTTCTTTTGGTCCTGTTATATTAGTCGTATAACCCACAGAGTCTATTACTGTCATTTGAAGACCTTTACATTGTTTAAATCTAAAAATGGAGAGAGCTTTGGTGAGAAGAAAGTAAAGGTCATCTCTGTCACTCGTCTCTTTCTTCCCGCGTGATTCTCTGTGAACCCAGACAAGCCGAGAGTGCCACTGACTTACATATTTCCACTTGATGAACATTAGGTCGTCCAGAGGCGGAGAGCCTCCATTGCACGGCACAACAATGGTCTCTCCGTACAAGGCCGTCACACTAGCCGAGGCCCATGCTGCAACACACAAAAACACACACATTTACTACTAAAAAACACAACAAACAGAGGCAAAAATAATAATAATAATATAGGTAATAATTAAAGGTGGGCGATGTAGAAACAGTTGGCAATGCGTGGATTAAAGAGAAAAGGAAACGCTCTGTTGATTCAATAGAAAACTCAACTTTTTCACTCACGTTTCCAGTTCCAAAAGTTTTAAGTCTAAAAAATTAGGCAATATTTGAATATTTGGGCTATTTTCAGTCAGATCTAGCTTACTTTAAATAAACTAAATCAAAAATCCCCACGGTACATTTTTATAACTAATATGTTACAAAATGAACCAAGAAATTTAAAACTGATTCTGTCCATTTTCCAGATTTAAATGTCCAAAATATGTGCAAGTGAAAAGTTAATTTGTCAACTTGAAATAGATTTGTGGACCTTGCTATTAATTTTAAATACATTATTATATAGTATTTAAATTTGGAAATAATCAAATTTTTCTATTTGTTTTTCCTTTTTGGACAGATGTTGCGTGAAAACGGGAAGAATGACCCCGGGCTCAGACCGCATGCAGTCCAGCTCCGGTGCAGTGACTGCAGCCTTTCCGTTACTGCAAAAGTGCGAGAGGAGCTCAGACCGCACACCATGCAGTGCGGTGGTGCCGGCGGAGGTGCTCCGGCGCTCCGGATTCATTCCGTTTGGTTGAATTTTTGCCGGAGCGCCGGAGCCCACCGAACGCCTTTTCCGTGAATTTGTAAAAATGAGACGAGACAAACAGAAAATGATACGAGCGCGAGTGAAGTGGATCCGGTGTTTTTTCAAAGTTAAACCAATGTGTTCGTGCTACAACTTTTACTACCTTCGCGCTTGTCAACATTACGGAAAACAAACAGAAGTGAACACAATCCCAAACCGCGAGCAACTACTACTTTGTTTACCAATACTTCATATACGCCATCAGTAATCGCGCTAACGAGCGTGAACCCCCGTGAACTCGTGGTCTCGCGAAGGCGGCAGTCCGGCAACAGCACCGCAGCACTGCGCGCTCTGTGTGAGTCACCCACTGCAACCAGACCGCTCCGGCACAGCAACCGGAGCTGGACTGCATGTGGTCTGAGCCCAGGGTGAGCGTTGAGACATTTAGGAAACTGAAAACTGAGGCCGGGAAGTGAATCCATGTCGGTAAAATCCATGTAAGGCCTGTAGATATCAACAAAAACTAATATCTAATCATGTTTTTGGACTTTCCCAAGAACGATATTCAGACACTTTCCACGAAATGTGTTAAAACAAGCTCCTGCTTTAGACCTGGTTTAGACCTGGTTTAGACCTGGTTTAGACCTGGTTTAGTCCTGGTTTAGACCTGGTTTAGACCTGGTTTTTAATCCTTGCTATATATTGGTTATTGGCAACAGCAACAAGACAAATATCGCATATTGGTATTGGCTCAATAAATAAATAAGTATCGGCCCATCCCTAAAAAATATCACTATCTTTTTTACATTTGTATTCAAGCCCCTGCTCGTAATCCATTTTTCCATT
The DNA here is from genome assembly GCA_019453435.1 of Rhinogobius similis. Taxonomy (NCBI): domain Eukaryota; kingdom Metazoa; phylum Chordata; class Actinopteri; order Gobiiformes; family Gobiidae; genus Rhinogobius; species Rhinogobius similis. The sequence goes on from CM033621.1 coordinate 1,758,125, forward strand.
TCCATAAAAAAACAGTTTAACGTAAATTTGTTATACATTTGGCCCAATCGTCCAATACTATATATATCTTTTATTCTGAGGAAAGAAGAATGTGACGGTTCCAGCGCTGCAGTTTAAGAGCGTGTTTTCGGTGCTTGTTTCCCACAGTCAGAGATCACACGGACCAAAATAAAACGAGAAAAGGTAAGTCTCAAATGGCTGCTATGAGTCAGACTTTTAAAGATAGAATGAGACTTTTGACTGGAGAACTGGGGTGGCTTCTTTGATCACTGGTAAAAGACGCAGGAAGTGAGTTTGTTGCGCTAATATTATGATGGATTCTGCTCCGTTCTAACAAAGAAAAGATATACATTTAAGGAACAACATGGTAAAGCTGTGGAAATTCTCACATTTTTCAAAACAGTCTGGCATTTCTTTTTCTTTTTTGGACAGATGTAGCATGAAAACGGAGAGAATGTGAGTTGAGACATTTAGGAAACAGAAAACTGAGGCTGGAAAGTGAACCCATGTTGGTAAAATCCATATAAGGCCTGTAGATATTGACAAAAACAAATATCTAATCATGTTTTTGAAGTTTCCCGATAACGACATTCAGACACTTATGTGTTAAAACAAGCTCATGGTTTAGACCTGGTTTAGTCCTGGTTTAGTCCTGGTTCAGACCTGCTTTAGTCCTGGTTTAGTCCTGGTTTAGACCTGCTTTAGATCTGGTTTAGTCCTAGTTTAGACCAGATTTAGACCTTATTTAGTTCTGGTTTAGACCTGGTTTAGTCCTGGTTTAGACCTGGTTTAGTCCTAGTTTAGACCAGATTTAGACCTGATTTAGTCCTGGTTTAAACCTGGTTTAGACCTGCTTTAGATCTGGTTTAGTCCTAGTTTAGACCTGATTTAGTTCTGGTTTAGACCTGGTTTAGTCCTGGTTTAGACCTGGTTTAGTCCTGGTTTAGACCTGATAATTAACTTTCATGATAACAATATAATATTTCTGCTCTTTTTTTAGAATCAAAATGTTTTGTATTGCCATTGATGGTGAGCAAAATAAAAAAAATAGAAACTTTCTTTGGCGTAAGGTGCAATGTATAATAACAATAATAAAAGAAAGGTAAAAAGTGTAGACTATGCTAAAATAAGATAAAATAAGGCCATGCAAAATATAATGCGTAGAATAAAAGAAAAAAATGAACATGAATGTTTATATACAGTATGAGCAATGGTTTTCCTCTGTTTAAAGGGTGATCAACCACACTGCATTTTATTACAACAAAAACTGCAACTGAGGACAAACATGATATCTTTTAAGGGCCCGTCTCTACCATGGGCCCCGGGGAGACCAGTACTCTCTACCCCCTGCTCCTACGCCCCTGCCAGCACAAAGCAGTCATGTTAAACTAGTATCAGAGTGGCGCTTTTACAAACTAAATCCGCCTGTGAAAGCCTCGTTGGGCGCTCTGTGTGTGATCGCTGACGAGAGACAAGAAAGCACTCAAGAATGCCAGTTGTTCCTCTGACTCCAGACACTTGTGGTCACAGCGAGCCGCTCCACTAAGCTTCCAAAGTTTTACTGAAGGAAAAAGAAAAAGAAAAAGTGAATCCTGTCCAGCGTAGCTCGACGACACAAAGCCCAAAGTTGTGACATCGCGATTACAACATGCCTCCCGTTTAAGTGTAAAGGACATGTTTTTTCTAATTCTGACTTGGTTGTTTGGAGTAGTTTTACATCAGTCAGGTTGCAGATTGTGAAGAGATTTTGAGAAATAAAGGTTTAAAATGACAGGAAGTAGTGCTGAGTTCTTAAACGGAATCGCTCTGTGACGTACCATTGAAAATACACCGACTAAGATTCCCCATTTTGAGTCGGAGATGAATTTGGCCCAAAATTAAATCTGCACATGCCCAAATGCTTCTGCACAAACGTCGGCCTTCAACTACGGCAACATGTACATGGACAAACTACATCTAACATGCTACAGTTTGTTAGTGACTTTTATCTTTAAACAAGTATATTTTAAGTGACACATGAGCTCAAACTCCGTGAACACACGATATTTCACCGTTAATAAACCCGAGCAAACAGATCAGAGCAGAGAAACATCAAGGTCAACTGGTCTTAGTGTAATTGAATGTTTTTGGTGACTGTGGCAGGTTTAAGATCATTTTGTTTTTATCAAAATGTTATGAAACTTGCATGACTGGCAATAAATTTTTATAAAAATGTACTTATCTGACCTTTATTTTAGTAAATGCTCTGTGATTCTGTTTGCTGGATGTCCTGTGCTACACGTAGGGTTTTTTTTCTTCACTCTCTGACGTATTCAGTGTTCTGTGTTTGTAAATTCTTAAAATTGAAGAAAGAAAATGGAAAGAAAAATGAAAATATGGTCTCATCAAGTAAATCGCTGGCATGTTTGATGCAAATTACAGGGACAATTTACAGCAACTGACACATTTTTCTGACCATCATTCAACAAAATAAAAGGTGTAATCAGGGATTCTTTATTGTCAATTACTAACTTTATGTGTGTAATTTATATGTATCCAACATACCCTTGTTTTCCGTCTGGTTGCTAGGTAACAGTTGCGTCATATCTGTGCTCATGTCCAACCAGGAAGTACAATTATAAACTTCACAAACACTGTCAAACTGGGAACAAAGAGTCAAAACATGTAGTCAAATCTTAAATATAATCATACGCACTTTAAGTTTAGAGACGGGGGTCGGGAGAGGTCTAGTCAGGTGGGTCGACAGAGGAGCAGGGGCGGGGTCGTGGTTTCCGCGGCGACACAGACCAACCGTGCCTCGGCGTGGGAGGTGTGGTTGACAGAGATGGATGGACGGAGGTCAGAGTCTGGTGTGTGTGTGCGTGCGAGGAGGTCTTCACGCCGCGATCGCTTTCTCTTTGAGCGTTTGGGCCGACACGGGCAGAACAAGCAGCCAGTTGAGATTCTGGTCATTCCACAGCGATGAGGCCGGGGCGAAGTGCAGCTGCTGCCTGAAGTGGCTTTTGTCAGCTCCAACGCCTCTCCTCGTGACGCTTTTTAGGGCAATAACATGAATCGGTCAGAAAATGACAGGCCGCCTGAATTATTTATCAAGAAACCAGCCGCTTGAAAAGTTATCTACAGCTGATGACAAAGACGACTTATAGAGCTGGGATATACCGTCAAAATAAAGATCTTTATTTATTTTTTTTGTGTTTAGACCAGGGGTGTTCAGCTTAAGGCCCGGGGGCCAAATCAGGGCCTCAAAGGGACATGCTCTGGCCCTCAACACATCTGCCAAAAATATAGAACATATTTTATGTCTCGTTATTGGTTTAGACCTGGTTTAGACCTGGTTTAGTCCTGGTATAGTCTTGGTTTAGATCTTGTTTAGGCCTTGTTTAGTCCAAGTTTAGTCCAGTTTAGTCCTGGTTTAGACCTGATTTAGTTCTGGTTTAGACCTGATTTACTTTTGGTTTAGACCTGGTTAAGAGCTGGTTTAATCTTGGTTTAGTCCTGGTTTAGACCTAGTGTAGACCTGGTTTAGTCCTGGTTTAGACTTGAATCGTAGAAGACCAGGGTTAAATGGTTTGGCTGAGGTTAAATTGTCAAAAAAAGAGTGAAATGTCAGTAAAACTAATCATTAAGTGCAGAAATATCTCTTTATATCAGGGAAAGTTAATAGCAATAACAAACATAACTTTTGCTTTATTTTTCCTTTTTAATCAACTTTTGATTTTTTTGCAGAGTTTTTAACTATAAATGATAAATTAAACATTATAATTGCGCATATCTTCAAAACAACATTCACAGTATTATCTAAATCCGATATACTGTTCACCTCTAGATGTGAAAACTGTTTAGTCTGGTGTTTTGCTTTATATTTAGAGTGAATTTACTCCAAACGCTGTTTTTGTGCCCTCGAATAGTTGCAAAACTGATAAATGATTCATGATGGTGAGACTACAACAAAAGCTAAAAACTTAATAGTGTAAGTTAAAGTTGTTCTGGCCACCTGCTCGTCTCCATGGAGATGTGATCCAACCATATACCAGGAATACTGGAAAAAATAAAATGGAATATATCAAATTTTACATTGTAAAAATGCTAGTGCCAAAGCGGCAAAGAAATCCTAAATTGAATCAAAAAGCTGACTTGATTTGACTCAACATCCATCAAGTTTTCTGGTTGTAAAATGATGCGTATCTGTTGCCAAGTGTTTACACTTAACTCTGACAAGTTCAAAGGCCATCACTTGCCAGAGCTAGTCAAATACACCACAATTTACATAATGAGGCTGGAATGTTTTACATTGTAGATAATACAATACTGAGTGTTGTTTTAAGAGATGCAAAATTTGATTATCGAGTTTATCATTAACCATCAAAAATGCAACAAAAAGAGCTGAATAAAATTTAAAATGTTTCGTTGTAAACGGTCAAGTAACAGTATATGGTGACACTTCTGTCCTATATCCTAGTTTAGACCTGGTTTAGATCTGGTTTAATCCTTGTTTAGACCTGGTTTAGACCTGGTTTAGATCTGGTTTAATCCTTGTTTAGACCTGGTTTAGACCTGTTTTAGACCTAGTTTAGACCTGGTTTGGTCCTGGTTTAGACCTGGTGTGGTCCTGGTTTAGACCTATTTTGGACTTAGTTCAACCTGGTTAAGTCCTGGTTTGGACTGGACTTAGTCTGATAATCAAACCTCGACAAATACATTTAAACGTGTTTTAACACATTTTTTTGGACTGACATAATATCGTCTGAATATAAGCATCAGAATACTCCAAAAAAAATACAGAAAAATAATTTTTTGTCAATTTTCTTGCATTTATTCGTATGTTATTGCGTAAAAGCCCTTGTAAAACATTCATTCTTACAGCTCTGGCCTGTAACTTCGCCTGGAGTCACATAGACGTGCCTCCACAAAGATAAGAAGAAGATATTTTTATGTGAAACAGTCCTGTAAAAACAATAACATCTGATGGAAAGAGCAGGTCACGCACCCTCCACCAGAGAAGTTCACCAGATAAGACTGTATAGGCCACTGATTACAAACTTTTCATCTTATTTCCTTTTACATCTGAAACTATGCGGGACCAAAACAGTCTTTATAATCTCCACATAAATCATTCTGAATTGCGTTGAATATAGTGCGCTTGATGCAAGGCCGTTATTATGTTGTGATACACGCAGTTTATTGCATTTTACTGTGATTTATCATATGGCATTGACCTTACGCCGCACTCTGAATTACAAACCCAGTCATTCTGCATCTCCCAGAGCGCACTCCAAAAGTCGTGCATCTGCTGCCAAAGTGTAATACGTGAAAGGAACTCATAATGTCTGCTTAATCGCGCCGTAAATGGATTAATTGCAACCAAGAAATTCCTTCGATTTAGTCGTGGTAATTTTTCCTCAATTTCCTAAATCACAGCTGAGGAGAAAGAAACCAGGCCGTGTTTTTATCCGTGCTGCGGTTTCATTAGTCAAAACGCCGTGGCTTTAATACCTCCAGCTAAACTCGCACGCTCTTTTTAACAAGAACAATTTGTTTGTTCAATTGGCTCTGACGCCTCCAGTGAAGCGAAAGCCAATATGTGAGGAAGATAGTGTATGTGTTGTTGTATTTCACTTTTATTCTACACATAAACCCTTATTTTATCTTATTTTAAAGCATAGTCTATACTTTTTACCTTTCAATAGACCCTTTAAAAGTTTGTAAACACAAACATTCTAAATTCAGAATGGAGGCAAAAGTGAAGTGTAATATAATGTGATTTCAGAATATCACAAGATAAGACAAATGTAGATGATTTTGGAAAATGAAAATCACTCAGACACATGTGAGTGACATCAGAGCTGCTTTAAACACATTTATTATTGTATTTTACTTTATGTATTCTGAAATAATGATTAAAATCTTTGCATTTTTGATGAAGGAACAATCCAGATTTATGGGTTTTACTGGAAAAATACTCACAGAAATGTTGAGCCCACAATCATTTTTCATTTTATCTAGAGATTTATTAGATACTATTCCATAAATTAGATTCTTTTGAAGTTAAAATACAATTTTATGGCTAGAAAACTGTATTTTGTCCATCGTTTGTTAAGGAAATGCAAACTAACTGACATTTTTAATCTGGAAATTTGTGTTTTTTTCCAACACAAACACTTAAAGTAGAATTTAGATCTAACGTGAGATAATCATTGAAACATTTCTAGTCACTTACAATTGATCTAATTTTTCCAGCGTTTTCCTTAGAATCCTTAAAATAGAGTTAGAAATGTTTATATCATGCTAACACTCACATCCTCCTGTTTAAGGTGAGACACTACAGACAAAACCCTCTTTTTTTTTTTTTTTTTTCAATTTTTTGTTTTTTGGTCAGTTTGTTCTCTCAACATAACGGCTTTCTTTTGGAAACAACAAACTTGTCCAATCTGCTTTTAAAGATGTTTTATTCTTCATTTAATCCACTTCATCCATAGATTTCTCTGGGACATTGTAACTTCAAAGGACGTTTTCTTAAAATGCATTTCTCTCCCACAGAGACATAAAGATCAGCCTTAAAGTAGCTCCTGCACCAAACTGTACAATCTGGAACTGAGCAAGATTTTGACGAAAGGTACAAAAGGATTTGCTGGTATCTAATTCTAAATCTGATTTGTTAAAGTTTTAAGTCAAAAAAATGAGGTGAAATTTAAATTTTTAGGACACTTTTCAGTCAGATCCAGTTCACAAAAATCCCCTCTGTAAAGTTTTTTGTAACTAATATGTGCACACAATGAACCAAGAAATTTAAACCTAGTTTTGTCATTTTTACACACAAAATGCCTAATTTGTAAATGAAAACATGACATGATGAAAAAGTTGTAATATTTTTTTTTTCTTACATTTATGTGAGTAAACTACAGGAGAAGTTTCAAATTGATATCATTAAATTTAACATGTTTTCCTATTCACCTGCAGCGTCACCTTACTGTAATTAGCACATCTTCAGTTTTTCCTTCACTACACAACAAATGTTCATCTTTAAAAAGTTTCTTCAATACCTTCATTTGAGTTTTAGCCGTTCCTAAACAGCGTCTGCTCTGAATCGGTCATGCTTCGTGTGGCATTAAGCATATGGTCCTCCAAATCGATTTTCCCAAAGCGTGCTAAAAAATTCCAGTGAATAATGAGGTAATCAGTTATGTCAGCGTACGAGAAGAAGAAAAGAAAGCTGCGAACTTCAAATAACGCAAGTCATATTGATTTTTTCCCCTCCGAGCAAATCACAAACAAAGCAAATTCAAATGAAAGGAAGTGTGTAGGCCATGTGCCGCACTAGTTATGGTATAATCAAGTGGAAAAGACTGAATGTCCTGGTAAAGCAAGGCACTGGCCACATGGGAGTCGCGCTACAAGAGTCGGCTAAATTTATCATCTTACACAAACATAAAACAACGAATGCAGAGACGATTTCAGAGGAAGTGCCAATTATGAAAATGCCTCTTCAACAACAATATGTGCGACTGAAGTGTTAATGATTTAGCAGGTTCAACATGCTGTAATTTTGAGTTTTTATTTTTTTTATTCAAGTTTTTATTCAAGTCGCAAGACAGGAATTGCGGGCTAATTAGCTGCTAAACGGATGAATAGAGCGGCTCGATTTAGGGAAAATATCTAATTGTGATTTTTCTGACCAGTGTGGTTAAGATTAGATTGGTGATTTATGTTTTAATAATAGGATTCTGTTCGCTTTTAGTCGCGTTTTTGTCACGTTCAGTTGTGTTTGTCATATTTAAACGGATCTTTGTCACTTTTTGTCACTTTTAGTCATGTTTTTGGTGCATTGAGGCACATTTTGTCGCTTTTGGTCGCGCTTTTCTAACAGAACGTGTTTGTACAAATATAAACTACAGTGTTAGCAGTTTTTAATCAAATTAAGACATTTTGTTGTTTGTGCAAGAAATTATTGCACTTCAAACATTGTCATTGTGATTTGCTAATTGGATCCATTAAATTTGCAATTTTGTGTGGCTTTGGTTTAACTGTGCAGCCCTGGTCTATAAGAGGTAAATAAAGTCATCTGCTCAGAGGCTTCAGAGGCTAAACAACAGGAGAAAAAGTGTGTTTGAACAGACAGCTGCATTAAAGAGACAAACAGTGAATCACGATACACCGAAAGCGGCAAAAGCACGATCAAAAGCGATAAAAATGTGTTCAAAAGCGACAAAAACGCGTTTACAAGCAACAAATGCAACTCAGTGCACCAAAGCACATCTAAAAGCGACATAAATGTGACTAAAAATGACAAAGACGCAATTAAAAGTGACAAAGACGTGTTTAAATATGACAAACACAACTGAACTGAACGTGAAAAAAACGCGACTAAAATCGATGAAATTGTGTTTAAAATGTGAATTTGAACAGAATCCTATTATTAAAACACAAATCAAAAATCTAATCACAATCACACTGGTCAAAAAAATCATCATTAGACATTTTTCCTAAATGGTGCAGCTCTATTAAAGGCAATAGAAAAATACAAAGTGAACATGAATCGTGATAAAATCAAAATTATGATCTGGCCCCAAGAAAATCGCAATAATACGTTTTTGCCATCTCTACAAACATGTTCTGAAACGGTTTATATTTCAGTATTCTCTCAGTTGTTTTGCTCCTGGACTCGCGGATGTGAGCGTTGGACAAAATTCTACAATCACAAATCTAATCACAATCGCAATTCGATATTTTGCCGAAATCATACAAGCCTTATTTTTTGGTCATTTATGGCTCAAAATCCTTTAGTGTGTTCCTGCCTCAACGCCGACAACAAACCAACCACTCTGAGAACATTCCTCCCACAAAACCTTCAAATAATAGGCTAATAATAATGGGTTTGATTTATGTCTCCTCTCGAGTTTCACAAAGCTCTGATACATTATTCATTCACCGACTCAAAAAGGTGGGTGCCATTCAGGCGTCTTCCACCGGCATCAATCACAATCAGCCCCGTCCGCAGCCGAGGAGGGAGAAGTGCCACGGAGAGTGAACCGCTAACCCCTCGGATAGTGGGCGGTGCCACAGTTACCATGGAGACACACACAGGCGAGTTTTGAGACGGTCTGAAAAGTCACAGAAACGTACAAAATGGATTTAAGCGACATGTTTTCAGGAGCCTTTGATCAAAACGAGCGTTCCTGGTCACATTTAGGTGTTTGACTTTAATGTAGTTAATATGTTAACTGAGGTTCGTGAGCAGGACCACGCCCCCATCGCCGTCCCTGGGCACACCTCTAACTCCCAGAAGCCTTCATATACCAGCCTATGCCTCAATCACCGTTTGCCGCTATTCTCTCGACAGAGATAGGGAGACAGCATCATGGACGCAGAATTAAACGTTAATCTCTCAGATTCCGACTCTGACCTGTTCGGCCCTTCTCCGGCCTCCTCCACTTCCCGGTGCTCCGCTTGCCAAAGGAGAGGCCAACATCATCGTCCCGCCGTGCGCTCCGTGGTTCACGCCGTGAACCGGGCAGAAGACAGCCCGGAAGTCATCCCGCCTTCGCCAAAAGCCTCCACTTCAAGGGCCTCCGCTCGCCGGTATCACCGCCGCGGCCGTCCGAATCAACGCTCCCTCAGAGCACCCGCCAGTCGCCCATCATCAGGGCTCGTCGTCAACCGGCTCCACGCACGTCCCCTCGGCGCCCCCGCTCCTCGTTTCCCGGCACCCGGGCTTCGCCCTCCGGCACCCGGGCTTCGCCTCCCAGGATCGGGCTGCTTGGCATACGGGTGGGGACCATGGCTAGCCCGCAGAGCGAGCATAGAAGGATGAAAGTAGCCTTCGGTCGTTACAACAATAAATCTAGGCTTTTTCAGTTGTATTCATCCAATGCTCCTGCTCCCGCGCTCTCAAACAGCGCTCCACGTCCGGGTTTCCCAACAGGCGTGCACGCTGACGTCATCCGTCCACCTGCCTCGGCGCAACTTCAAGCGGTGCTTCAGTTCCCCCTAGCGGGAGCCGGGTAGTATTACCGCCCGCGTCTGCTCCCTCCAGTTCTAATATCAATGTGTTGTCTCATCCTTTCTTTCAGCGCTCAGCCCAGATTGGACAGGCATCCAATAATCTAACGTGAATTGTTCCTCTCTTTCTCTCCCTATTCCCAGCCAGTCTAACCCTCCATTGCCGCAATTTTCTGCTAATTTCGCTGCCCCTCCTCTGTGTCCTGCAGCGTCACCCCGTCCCTCCTCTGTGTCCTGCAGCGTCACACTGTCCTCCTCCGTGTCCTGCAGCGTCACCCTGTCCCTCGTCTGTGTCCTGCAGCGTCACCCTGTCCCTCCTCTGTGTCCTGCAGCGTCACCCTGTCCTCCTCTGTGTCCTGCAGCGTCACACTGTCCTCCTCCGTGTCCTGCAGCGTCACCCTGTCCCTCCTCTGTGTCCTGCAGCGTCACCCTGTCCCTCCTCTGTGTCCTGCAGCGTCACCCTGTCCTCCTCTGTGTCCTGCAGCGTCACACTGTCCTCCTCTGTGTCCTGCAGCGTCACCCTGTCCTCCTCTGTGTCCTGCAGCGTCACACTGTCCTCCTCTGTGTCCTGCAGCGTCACCCTGTCCTCCTCTGTGTCCTGCAGCGTCACACTGTCCTCCTCTGTGTCCTGCAGCGTCACACTGTCCTCCTCTGTGTCCTGCAGCGTCACCCTGTCCCTCCTCTGTGTCCTGCAGCGTCACACTGCCACTCTCCGCAGAACCTCAGCATTGCTTTTCCAATATCCCCCTTCCATACACCCCCGCCTCCCCGGCGGGCACGGGCACGCTGCCCAGAATTCGGGTTCCGCAGAACCTCAGCATTGCTTTTCCAATATTCCCCCCTTCCATACCCCCCGCCTCCCTGGCGGGCACGGGCACGCTGCCCAGAATTCGGGTTCCGCAGAACCTCAGCATTGCTTTTCCATAGTCCCCCCCTCCCCCTTCCATACCCCCCGCCTCCCCGGCGGGCACGGGCACGCTGCCCAGTATTCGGGTTCTGCAGAACCTCAGCATTGGTTTTCCGATATTGGCGTACCGCTGTCCGAAGAGTAGACTCAAGGGCCTTGCACTGCAATCACGTTTCTCTGTATTACGCTCGATTCCATTTCATTCCAGGCATCCCTCCCTTCTGAGAAGTTCTTCGTATCTCCCCGCTCTTGTCCACCTTCAGCTTGGCAGACAGGTGTCCTCAACGGCAACTCCTTGTCATCTGAACTACGCTATTCGCATCATTCCTCAAGGGAAACCTTTTCTGTCTAGCATCCTCACGTAAGCTGCTTCTATTCCCTCACTCCACGATAGAGTGAACCTTGACGCCCCTGCAAACCGTATGCATCTCTGGGAACGTTTCTTGGACTCCTGGAACAGGATTTCATTCTTTTGCAACAAATTCACCTCTTCTCCTGAAGACATTCAGCTCTTCACAGATGCTGCCCCGTCAGTCAGTTCGGGGGCTTTACCAAGGCCAATGGTTCGCTTCCACATGGCCTTTGAAGTTCCTCGCGCTCCAGCACGTTGGTTGTTCAGCTCTCTTTGAGATTTACCCCATTGTTATTGCAGCTCTTCTTTGGTGTCATGAATGGTCCAGAGGGTGCATCTTGATACATTCGGACAACACTGCAGTGGTCGACATCACCCATATATTCTCAGTTCCTGCAAAGGCTAACGCTCATCTCCGCTCAGAAACAATTCATTCTCCGTGCTGCCCACGCTCCAGGACAACGTAATCTAATCGCCGACTCTCTCGCTTTGCTTTCAGACGTTCAGAAGTTTAGCTCCAAACTCGGATGTCAACTCCTCGCCGGTCCCACCATTTTCAGCCACGATCTTCCCATAGATCCAGGCCTCGCTGATCTCACGGTAACATCGCGGCAGGCCATCCTTCTCGGTCTCGCCCCTCATTCACTTTTCGCTTATCTCGCGGATAGAATTGTTTCCAATCATGCCTTCAGCTTTATCGGCTCCCGGCTACATCATTCAATGTTTTCACCATCTGCAATTTCATCACCTTCACTCACTCCTCACGTAACATCCACACCACCTCAATCCAGACCTACTTGGCAGGAATTAACCTCCTATTCAAACTGGCAACTGTCTCACGCTCACGTTTCATTGTTACTAAAAGGGTTACCCAAGTCTGAACCCCGCATTTCTCCAAAGCGTCTGCCTCTCACCTCCGACCTTCTCAAACGTTGCATTCTTACACTCCGTGCTGGCCACATCTCTCCCATGCTCGATCTAACCATCCAGTGCATGGTCCTGCTCGCCTTCTTCGGATTCCTCCGCTGCTCGGAATCCACTCCAACCTCAGCAAATTCGACCCAACTATTCATCCCCAGTTATCGGACCTCGTCACCCACAGCCAAGACTCGCTCATATCACACTTCGCAGGAGCAAAACTGATCAGCTACCTGATATCCTACCTGATCTATTTATTTCGCCTCAACTCCATCAACTCCATCCTCAGCTCTTTCGAACCACTAACCAAATACGTGGCCTCTCATCATGCCTACAATGCTCTCCTAATGATCCCCTCTTTCTCTCTGAAACGGGAAAAATGGCGTCTCGATCCTGGTTACCATACACTTCTCTCCTCCGATCTATCAGGAAACTATTCGATTCACTCCTTCCGCATCGGCGCTGCTTCCCCTGCAGCTTGAGCAGGCATTCCGGATCATAAAATAACAAGCCCTTGCGCGCTGGTCTTCCCATGTGTACCGTGATTATATACGTCACGACATCAGCGATCTCCATCAGGCTCATTCCTCGATTGCATAATTCATTCTTTGGGGGTCCCGAATCGGCTGGGCAGATCACCGAGACGGAGCCCCCACACTGAGTCTCATCACCCAGCCATCATCTACGAGCTACTTCGAATCACCCGCTTCCTTTAACTAATAAATCATCGTATTGCACATCTCATTGTGGCGTGGTCCTTGCTAATGAAATGTAGTTAATATGTTAACTGAGGTTCGTGAGCAGGACCACGCCCCCATCGCGTCCCTGGGCACACCTCTAACTCCCAGAAGCCTTCATATACCAGCCTATGCCTCAATCACAGTTTGCCGCTATTCTCTCGACCCACCCCCCCTCCCCTTCTATGTCATATGCTTTCTCTTTCAGCGTCCAGTTCCCTGAAGGGGGGGTCCCGAATCGGCTGGGCAGATCACCGAGACGGAGCCCCCACACTGAGTCTCATCACCCAGCCATCATCTACGAGCTACTAACTAATAAATCATCGTATTGCACATCTCATTGTGGCGTGGTCCTTGCTAATGAAGCGTAGATTAAAGTCTGTACGACAGGTTCGACGACACATTTCACTAAAATATTGTGAACATGATTATAGTTAAGATTTTACTAAACATTTTGCCTATTTGTCCCCAACTGGATGGTTTTTGTAAAGTTTATAATGTTACTTCCTGGTTGAACATGAGCAGCAAATATGACATAGTTAGAGGTAATTCCACAACTGTTACCTAGCAACCATTTTGTAAACAAGGGCCAAACTCCACATAAATTACACAATAGTTATGATTTGACAAATAATTATACCTGATAACACCTTTATTTTGTTGAATGGTGGTTTAAACTGTAAGAAAAATGTGTTGGTTGTCTGTAAATTGTCCATTGTCCATCAGAGAGCGATTCTTTTTTTTACTGTCTGTCATTTAAACTTTTATTTTCCAAACTTTTTTCACAAAGTGCAACTTCACAAATGTAAAACTGTGATAAATATTTACTGCGGGTGCCCTCCCACAAGTCAAAACATGAGAACCTTCATATAGACTTTAAATCAGCTCCCAAGTTGTAGTTTTTATTAAATCAGCTCTCTGTAGCCAGATTGTGTCAAAACAAAACTCAGATTAAAGTCTAATTTAACTAACAGACTAATAGACACCATGACAGGACCCTTTCAGCATTGATTCAACAAAATAAAGGTGTTCACGTGTATTTTTCTTTGTCAAATAAAAAAATCTGTGACATTAGAGGAGTTTTGGCCCAGTAGACGGGATGTTTTCTTGGTAATTTCCCAGTGTGATGTCATCATTTACAACCAGGAAGTAAAATTAAAAACCTAAAAAATAGCTAAACTGTGGTAAAATGTATAAAGATTTTTAGCAGCATATGAAATATATTCATCTTAACTGCATTTGAGTTAAATAAGTGGTCCAACCTGTCACAGGCAAAACTAATTTTTCTTAAATTTTTTGTTTTTTGGTCAGTTTGCTCTCTCATCATATCGACTTTCATGTGGAAACAACAAACTTGTTCAATCTGCACCAAAAGATGTTTTATTGTTTCATTTAATCCACTTCATCCATAGATTTCTCTGGGACACTGGAACTTCAAAGGCTGTTTTAGTTTACTCAAAAACTAAATAATAAATCCAAAATTCCCTCTGTATTTTTTATAACTGATATTTGTACAAAATGAACTACATTTAAATCTGGTTCTGTCCATTTTTCAGATTTAAATGTCCCAAATATGTGTATTTTTTGCCATTTTTACACAGAAAACGCCCTTTTTCCATGAAAACATGACATGATGAAAAATTCTTACATTTATGTGACTAAACTACAGAAGAAGTTTCAAATTGATATTTTTAAATTTAAGATTGTTTCCTATTCACCTGCAACGTCTCACTTAAGCCCAGATCCTCCACAAACAGAGATGGATTTTGGATTTCTTCACATGTTGTAGATAACGGCATTGTAAACTATTATTGAAAACGCCTACTGTCTTCCATGTAACGAGACAAAAATACGACTTTAGCGATTATGAATGCCATTAAACGTCGTATTAAACAGAAACTCCGAGCTCGCAGTTTCATGCTAAAAACATCTGCCGTGTCGCTGGGAGAACAGTTATTATGCCTGCAAGTGTATAAAAAATACATTGTCAGAGGCAGCAGCTCTTTCTCTCTGGGGAAGAGTGTAACGCAGCCAACACTGAATGAATCTAACCAGAAATCTCAGTCTTTGCGCTCACTTTTTATAATGGGGATCCTTTATGAAAATACATTGCTGCAGGCGGAGCGCTAAAATCACCCTTTTTTATTAATGTTTGGACAGCACTGCGCGCGTTTATCCATCAGGCAGATAAGTACGCTGAAATAATGGAGAAATTCGCAGACGATTAGGAGCATAACTGTATTGTGTCGTGTAAACAAAGGCGGGAGAGGAGTTTTCTGGTCGGAATAGGTGTCCAAATATTTTCACTTAGGGAGCTGCATACCAACGATATCGAGCGCGACCGGAGTAGAATGTAGAGCAGGCCGCGCGGTGGTGTTTGCATACGCGTAATGTTTAACCAGCTCAGAGACACAACCTGGACAAATGATTAACCAT
Source organism: Rhinogobius similis (assembly GCA_019453435.1). Lineage (NCBI taxonomy): Eukaryota > Metazoa > Chordata > Actinopteri > Gobiiformes > Gobiidae > Rhinogobius > Rhinogobius similis. Next base: position 1,773,471 of record CM033621.1, read on the forward strand.
CCCCAAAGCTAACAGTGCGTCAGGGCCGGCAGAAAACTAGACGATTTGTTATGCTAAATGTAGCTCCTGTTTGCACATATTCTTAAAAGTTGTTGCGAGTTTTCACGGACATTGCTTTACACTAGGGACGTCCAGATTATTCGGTCGAACTATTCAAGTCACAATACAGGCCAGAGCTATTCAACTAGTGGCCCGGGGCCCAGATCAGGCCCTCCAAACAATCGGATCCGGCCCGCGATGCAGCCTCCATATACAGTATTTAAAAGTTTAAAGTGCGTATGACAGGTTTTTATGATTTTCATGTTTTGACTTTATTTGGTGGAATGAAACCTGCTGTAAATATATATGATAGTTTTACACCAATCAGGAGAAAGTTTGTGAAGAAAAGTTGAAAAATGTGTTGAAATTTACAGGAAGTAGAGCAGAACATGATGACATCACACTCGGGAGAGTTTTACGACCAACAAACACAATTTTTCTGATCCTTTAACAAAATAAAGGTGTTGCCATGTATTTTTATTTGTCAAATAATAATTTCTGTGACATTAGCGCTGTTGGGTTAGCCCAGTTTACGACACGGTTGCTAGGTAACAGTTACAGAATTTCCTAGTGTGATGTCATGATTTATAACCAGGAAGTAAACATTTTAGACCTAATTTAATACTGCTTTAGACCTCGTTTGAGTTTGGTTCAGTCCTGGATTGGCAAATTTGTATCACTGGGCCAATAATATTTAATACAAATGGGGGGTAGCTAAAATAAATATTGTTGAAATGCTGAATTTTGTTGTTCTTGAGTCTAGTCACCAATAGAAATTACAAGATTGAAATTTTGTGAGGTTATTTTTTGAACATTTCACACCAAGTTCAATGTAATTAATAGGAAAAAAATCTAATATAGCAGTAGTTATTATATTGTTACTGAAACAGATCTAGTGTTGAGTATTTATTTATTTTGTGCGACCGCAAATTTTGTTAAAAGTGGTCCGACCCAGAAGCCATGGCCCTTGGAAAACTTAAGCTGAACAGCCCTGATACAGACCATTCTCAGTGATTCTAGTGTATGATAACTCACTGGTGGCAAATAAACATATGTTTCTCTCGTTTCGAGCAAATACTAAATTTTTAGCCCGATTTTCCTCTACGTTTCGGTTGTGTTAAGTCAGTAAACATCCCACTGCACCGGAGCACGGCCAAATCAGCTTTATAATCCATACATGTTTGAATAACTGCGACTTTGAATGAGCCGTAACCGCTCCACGCGACGAGACTGAAGCAGCTGCGACTGTCTTCAGCCAGAGATGACTGAGAGTGACTGAGCATGACAGAAACTCAGAGGAAAATCTGCCTTAAAATCTGTCCTCAGCTCAACACCAATGTGACATCATATGAGATTAGTCTACAACCGTAAGAACTAAAACATGTACTTGGCTTATGTTTTGAGCTTGTCCCGATTCATTTCTGGTTCTGCAGGTCACAAAACACATGGACAACAGTATTTGTAGTATCATTGTTCTTTGTTTAAATACAAATGAGTCGAGCTGTTTTATGCAAACTTCTGTCTAGTCAAAGAATGGACTTAATACTCGCATCCTTTAAATCTTTCATCTTATGTTTTCACATTTGTGAAGTTGCAGTTTGTGAAGACAAACCCCAAAATCCCGGAAGTTTAACAGGAAGTGTGTTTGACCATCGGAGGGGGAGGATTTTTCTAATAAACATTCCTCAAAACAGCGTGAATGCAGCTGAATGCTACTTCAGGTGTGTTTTTGATGACGGAACATTGTTAGAACAAGCTCAGAAAAGTTGCTGTACCAGAATATTTGTCCTTTATCTTTGACAGCTTTGTTCACAGAATTCAGAAAAAATGCTATCAAATATAGAAAACAGATGAAGAATTTTACTTCATTATATTTCCGGTCGCGACAGAAAGCACGATCACTTGTTTATCTGAAGTCTACTCTGAGCGCAGGATCAGTCCATTGTTCTGCAGGCGGGGAGGAAGTAACGGCACATTAGCCTCGCTGCGATTAAACAGAGGTGAGCTCACAAAAGGAGCGTGTGTGGTCCACCTCGTCGGGTTTCAGATTGTGGGCTTGTGCCGGCCGCTGCGCCAATTACAACCTCAACTCCACGGAGCCCTGCATAAACACCGGCTCCCGACTGACAGATGATGACATGTTATGCTAAACAACCGACAGATTCCCTTTAGACGTGCTATTAAAAAGTTTTGACACCAAATTGCTTAAGCGATAGTTTAATTTTAATGACTAATTATACATTGAGTGACTGCCTGTTGTGCTGGCTATACTGCAATTTTACTGTCAGTCTTTGTGCAGAAATAATAGCACTCAATCTGAGAGCTGGTGCGGGATTTATAAGAGCTGGATGTGGGAGAAATTTGTTTCAGTTTGAATTTTCTTTGAAAAAGATATCAATTCTAAACTTCTTCTGTTGTTTACTCACAGAAATGTAAGAAAAAAGGGTATTACAAGTTTTTCATCATGTCATGTTTCATGTAGAAATTAGGCAAATTATGTGTAAAAACAGCCAAAATGTCACAAATTTGGGACATTTAAATCTGAAAAATGAACACAACCAGGTTTAAATTCCTTGGTTCATTTTGTAAACATATTAGTTTTTAGTTTAGTACTTTTGGGGACAAGTGTCTGCAGTGATGCAGTCACTGTATCAGGCTGTTGTGGTGAAGAAGGAGCTGAGGCAAAAGACAAAGCTCAGTCTATGTTCCTCTCTCACCTGGTCATGAGCTTTGAGTAATGACTGAAAGGACAAGATTGTGGATACCAGCACTCGAAGTGAGGCTCCTCCAGAGGGCGGCTGGGCGCTCTCTTGGAGACAAAGAGGAGCTCAGTCACACAGGAGGAGCTCAGAGTACAGCCGCTGCTCCTCCATGTCCAGAGGAGCAGCTGAGGCTCGAGCATCTGTTCTGGAGCCTCCTGGACGCCTCCCTCTGCCACCAGGATCCCCCCAGTGGAGCTGGAGGAAGTGTCTGGGGCGAGGGAAGTCTGGGAGCGTCTGCTTAGACTGCTGCCCCTGTGAGCCAGCCCCGGATAAGAGCAAGAAGATGGATGGATGGTCCACCTCTGTTCATGAAACTTAATGTATCTTTATGTATGAAGCATTTACCCCTCGACTGAACAATTTATGGTCACGGTCTGTGTCCTCTTTATTTATTACAGCCTTCACTGAGTTTAAGAGAATGTTTGCTTGATAGGTTCTTCTAGTCAGTCAGCAGTTTTTCGACCTGCGCTCAAGGCTCTAAAGCACAGCCCATGAGTCTTATTCAAGCACCTGTGCAGCTGCAGTGGATTACAGACTTCCTGCTTCCAAAACAAAGTGCAGTGCGACGGCCACGAGCAGTAAGTGGATTATTCAGCCGAGGGTTAGGCTCCAAATCGACTTAAACTTTTCAACGCACCCCCCGGTTTTGTGCAGTCGCTCTCGATAACCTCCGCTTCCAAACAAAAAGCTGTTCCCTGCGAGCCCTGAAGGCAGCGTTCTGTTTGCTCCGGCGGCTCCGACACAATGCCTCTTATCTGAGGATCATCCAACAGCAGAACAATGCTCCTGCCCACACGGAAACAGCACCATCCAGGCGTCGCATCCAGCCCCCGATCCACACAAACACTGCAGTCTCAACTTTGTGCAGCGACTGAAAGATGCAAGTTCTTAAGGCGAGGCAAAACTCATTTTTCTTCAATTTTTTGATTTTTGGTCAGTTTGCTTTCTCAACATATCGACTTTCATGTGGAAACAACAAACTTGCCCAATCTGCGCCAAAATATGTTTTATTGTTTCATTTAATCCACTTCATCCATAGATTTCTCTGGGACAGTGTAACTTCAAAGGCCATTTTCTTAAAATGCATTTTTCCCCCCTCGGGACATAAAGATCAGCCTTAAAGTAGATCTCACACACAAAACTTTACAGTTTTGGACTCAACAAGATTTTGACGAAACGTACAGAAGGATTCTTTGATATCTAATTCAAAAACTGATTTATTGAAGTTTTATTTTAAAAATGAGGCAAAAGTAGAATTTTTAGGACAATTTTCAGTCTAATCAAGTTCACTTTAAACTAAATAAGAATCCAGAAATCACCTCTACAAACTTTTGATTTTTTTCTTTTTTTTTACATTTTACAAAATTAACTAAGAAATTTAAACCTGGTTATGTCCATTTTTCAGCTTTAAATGTCCCAAATATGTGTAATTTTAGCCATTTTACACATAAAATGCCTTATTTCTAAATGAAAAAAACATGATGAAACACAGGGAATATATTTTGTTCTTGCATTTATGTGAGTAAACTAGAGAAGTAATTGATATCTTTAAATTTAAGATTTTTTCCTATTCACCTGCAGCGTCTCATCTTAAAGAGCCCATGACAGCTGACTACTTGTTTGACTAAAATGCAGTTAAGATAAATATATTTCAAATTCTGCTCAAATCTTTAAAAATTTTACCCCGGTTTAGCAAACTGAAGATGTAGGCCTGTCTCGATAACACATTTTGTAGTACGATATATAGACCCTTTAAAAGTCTGCAAACAAAAATATTCGAAATTCAGAATGGAGGCAAAAGTGAAGTGGAACATAATGTGATTTCACTGGAGAAACTGGGATTAAACTCTGAACATCACAAAATATGAAAAGTTTTGATGATTTTGGAAAATGAAAAGCCTCAGACACATGTGAGTGACATCAGAGCTGCTTTAATGCTGGTTGTGTTTAAAATATAAGATTTGGACAGAATCCCATTATTAAAACATAAATCACAAATCTAAAAAAATTCAAAAACCACAGCCTTTGTGATTTGCTAACTGCATCTAATCCAATTTCGATTTGATTGTGATTAATCTCGGAGCCCTAATGCTTTGTGTCAGAGGAACTCAGAGTGAAAAACGATCTAATCAGGAAAACGGTAAAGTGACAATCCCTTGATCAACGTAAAAGGTTTGGAAGTAATTGAACTTCTTACAAATGAAGAAACTCTTTCAAAATAAAACGCCTTAAACCAGGGCTTTTCAACTTTATTTCACCCACAGCCAGATTTTTAGGATGGTTTTGTCCTCGAGGCCAAAAACATGTCCAATGTGGCCCTAAACCAGGACTAAACTAGGACTAAACTAGGACTAAACTAGGACTAAACCAGGGCTAAACCAGGTCTAAACCAAGATTTAACCAGGTTTAAACCAGGACTAAACCAGGACTTAACCAAGACAAACCCAGGTCTAAACCAGGACTAAAACAGGACTAAAACAAGATTAAAACAGGATTAACAGGATTACTACACAAGGTCTAAACCAGGATTTAACCAGGTTTAAATCAGGACTTAACCAGGTCTAAACCAACACTAAAACAGGATTAAAACAAGATTAAAACAGGTCTAAACAAGTTCTACACCAGGTCTAAACCAGGATTTAACCAGGTTTGAATCAGGACTAAACCAGGTCTAAACCAGGACTAAACCAGGTCTAAATCAGTACAAAACCAGGACTAAACCAGGACTAAAATAGGATTTAAACAGGCCTAAACCAGGACTAATCCAATAACAAGACATAAAATATTGTCTATATTATTTGAAGATGGTTGAGGGCCGGATCATGTCCCTTGGAGGGCCTGATTTGGCCCGCGGGCCTTCAGTTGAACAGCCCTGCCTTAAACCCATGTGTCCTAAAATTTTAAGCCCTTCTTTGAGTTTGTCACTAATATTGAACAAAACTTAGCAATTCTAAAATGGGTAGAATTATAAAAAGGACTGAATGTTGAGGTTAGACGATTCTTTCTCCATTTTCTTAAGTCACCGTTTTATTTATTCTCCCCTTTCCGAAGCTGGCTGCGTGTCAATCCGGTCCCAGTGTCTGTGGCTGGCCTTGCTCGAGTAAAGCGAGCCGTGTCGCCGGAGGAACAGCGCGTTTCTCTGGTGCATCTCGTTAGCTCACTTTCTGGATGTTTGCCACAAGCGGCGGGGACACGGAGCTTTCAATGGAAGGATTATTCTGCTCTTTTCTCTTTCCACCGTGTTTACACAGCATCAGCCCGGGGTCAGCTTCAACCAGACACAAAATAGAAAAGGAATAAAAAACAATAGCCGTAGGTTGTACAGGGGAAAAGAAGCCAAAATGAATATGGGAAACAGATAACTTGATTACAATTGGCAGATGATTTGAAGAGAGGGATTTTGCTTCACAACGTGATCATAATCAAAATAATAAACACCAAAAACATAGGATCATAGGCCCACATCTGATTCAGATACTCCTCCAGGGCTTTCAGCTCTATCCAACCTATTTATAGCTATATCTTTATCTATATTATATCTATTTTTTAAATTCTGCTGAGAATTTCCTCTCCAATTCTATCTCTATGGGTTTTCACAAGTGATCTATAAATAAAAACAATTAGGTCACGTTACATTTCACTTGGTTGTTTCTTCATATGTTATGTTTTAATTCTGGTTAGCATTAGCGGTGAGAAACGGGTAGCTTAGCCTACTCTTACTGTGCACTGAACATGTATTTTAGTATATTTTTTAATTTTTTTTATTTTGTCCACGGAGAAGTTTTGCTCAAATCAAAGTAGTACAAATTATTTTTTCTGATGTTGCTCTGAATGTGCAGAACGTAGCTAGCTTATTCGCTACCTGGAGTTGATTTAGTACAATTTAAGGTTACTACAGGTAAAAGTCATTTTTTACAATTTTTTGTTTTTTGGTCAGTTTGCTCTCAACACATAGACTTTCATGTGGAAACAACAAACTTGTCCAATCTGCTCCCAAAGATGTTTTATTATTTCAGTGAATCCAGCCGTTTTCTTAAAATTTTCTCCCACAGAGACATAAAGATCAGCCTTAAAGTAGCTCCTGCACCAAACTGTACAATCTGGGACTGAACAAGATTCTGATCAAATGTCAAAAATCAAATACCTAATTCTAAAACTGATTTCAAAGTTTTAAGTCAAAAACATGAGGCAAAATTTGAATTTTTAGGACAATTTTTAGTCTAAACTAGTTTACTTAAAAACAAGATATCCAAAATGCCTTCTGTAAACTTTTTTGTAACTAAAATGTGTAAGAAATTTGAACCTGGTTCTGTCAATTTTTTCGGTTGTCCCAAATATGTGCATTTTTGGCCATTTTTACACATAAAATGCTTCATTTCTAGATGAAAACATGACATGATGAAAATGTTGTAATATATTTTTTTTCGCATTTATGTGACTAAACTACAGGAGAAGTTTCCAATTGATATCTTTTCTTATCTAGATTTTTTCCTCTTCCCCTGCAGCGTCTCACCCTAACTCACCACAGAGAAACATATTCATTTCAACTGTGTGTGATCCCAAAGTCAGTATCAGTGATAAAGTGAGCACAGCTGCAGTGTTGTGCTTGATTTTCTTCTTTTAGTTGTCAGGTACAAACTAAGTAGCAAAGTTGTCAAGTTTTTTATTTATTATTAGACTTCAGCAGCTCTTTCACATTTTAGTTGTGTTTTGAACTTGAGGAGAAAATGTCATTATTCACCACTGATTCTCATGCATTTTTGCCTCTCACTGTTAAAATTCAGAACCTCTATTGGCAATCTTTATTTCGAACGGCGACTGTGAGTGATTATCATTTTGCCGAGGAGTTCCTGCATTCTGATTGAAGCAAAAGCTAAGCCCGCGAGGCACATTTTTATTAGAGTAGGAGACAGACAGGTGCAGAACTATTTGGACTCTTAAAGACGCCTGGAAATGGGAAAAATGTCTTGAAAAAGTAGTAAACATGGACACTGATCCTAAAGAATTCATCACTTTTTTTTCCTTTACAACAACAACTTTCTGATATCTGCGCACTGAAAGACAAGTCAACCAACAAAAACTATTGGATCAATCAAGTTAGTTTAAGTAGTCGACTAGTCATCGATTATTTTTTCGATTGGTCGACTTGTCAAACGAGTATTCTATTGTATATTTAGCCTTTTTAAAATACATTATCAGCTATAAAATGCTAAAATATGGCAATTAAAGGCTTCAAGATAGAAAATATTTATGAATGAAGTGTATTATTGATACAAATCTGAAATAATTTACTCTTTCTTGACATTTGAAAGTATTAACGTTGCAGTAATTGTTATAAAACCTCTTTTGACATATGTTTTAGAGTCTGTAGTTGACTAGTCACGATTAGTTGATGAATAGTCGCAGCCCTAGTAGCAGCAGAATAAATGGATTTTTGCCTCTTCTGACTTGTACTTTTCCACTTGGCAGTTTATTCCTTGATGCTGGCACCAAATATTTAATCCTGACTGGTTAAACATCCAATAAATGATGTTTTAAAGTATTTTTGATCTATGATACGCCTTTTAAATCGTAAGACAAAGACAAAGAGCGACGCCTCAGGTCAACATTTTTGCATGACTGAACACCAGCAGAAAACTATATTTGGATTCCAACTTTAGTATAAAGACTTCCTTTCGTCATAATTCATATCAGTCTGCCTTGTCGAGCAAGTCAAACTATTATCCAGAAGATGGGTGAACTCGCACATAGCCCCGAACCATGCCGGCGTGCAGCTGTCACGGTGAAATGTGATTCGTCGTGTCAAGCAAGTCCCACGAATCACACCGGGACCGCGACTGCACCTTACAGATGATCCCCCGCCGCCACTGAAGGGAGCTTAAAACCAGGGGACTTGAAACCAGGGGGACGGATTTAACGGTGAGTGACGATGTAAGGCGCCGACAAAACCGGCCGATCCATCCCTCGTCACCTCCGCGGCGTAGCCCAGGTGTGGACCCTGAGCCCTGGGACAAAAGCCGCCGGCGTCGTGTTGACACCGTCTTTTGTCTTGCGCAGCTAAGTCAACGGTGAAGGAGGCGTGTGGAGAGACGACAGGTTGCCAAAACGCTGCGCTTGCATTTAACCCTTTTCACGGATCTAGAGATGAAGATCTAAATTAACCATCAATCAATAATCAATAGAGCTCCTGTTGAGGATGGTGGGCAAGAAACGAAGTAGAATGAACGTTAAACGCCTGAAATGTAGCTTTTGGAGTTTATCTAGTCCCTTGATTTTCAACCAGTGTGCTGGGGAACACTAGTGTCCCTTGAGGTTTTGCGAGGTGTGCCTTGAGAAAATGTCCAGTTTGAGTTAACAGATTACCAAATGTGGATTAATGAAGTAATATACCTTTTTGGAGTGTCCTGAGCAACATTTTCACCAAAAAAGAACACAAAACCATCACTATTACCAAAGTTAAAGAACTAGACAGTGACATTATTTGCCCCATTATATACAATATTTGACTAACTAAATGGTCTGATTTGGTAATATTTTAGTGGTAGGTGGTGTGCCGTGGTAGCTTTTAAACCCAAAGTGTGTGCTACAACTCAAAAAAGGTTGAAAAACACTGATCTAGTCTATATGATACGTTCTCAAAATTCTGACTTAGTTTGGTAGGAAAGCACTTATCATAGTTTTACATGTGTGAAGTTGCAGTTGGTGAAGTAATAAAAAAAAAAAATAATAATAATAAATAAAAGTTTGAAATGACAGGAAGTGGTGCTGAGCTCTAAAACTAAATCCCTCTGTGATCAAAAAGCGACACACAGTTTACAACTGTGACACACTAAAAGTCATTCAACAAAATACAGGTGTGATCAAATCAAATATGATAATTTTTCATTTTCATTTATCATTTTTCAAATCAAATGTCCAGACAGGAAGTAACATTTTAAACATTATAAAAACTGTCAAACTGGGGACAAATAGGCAAAATGTTTAGTACAATCCTAAATATAATCATGTTCACTACATTTTAGTCAAATCGGCTTCACTTTCCACCTTCTAATATCATCAAAAAGTGTCTCTGGAGATGTTTGTGAGAAATACACTTAATTATTAAACGCTGTACATGTACTGTTACTGATACTAGGCCTGCCATGATCATTACTATATCAACCTATCGTTAAGTAAGTTAAAGCAAAAACAATATTTTTAAGGGATCAATATTTATTGTGTACATCCTTTTCTTTGGGCTAATAGGAAATATTTTTCTTATTTTTTGCAAATTTCATCTGCAGTGGGTTGAATAATGAATATATTACACTCATACATTTTGCTAAGGGTTTCATTTTGTTCATATGTTTTAACAATATGGCGAATTTAGAAAAGAGTTTAATTTGATTTTCTTTATACTTAAAAGTTATTGTGTCGTGGCATTAAGTAAGTATATACAATATTATCGTTTATCGCATTATTTTCTGTAGCAATATACAGTATCGCGTACAGTATCAGTTATCACGACAGGCCAAACTGATACCGACAATAAAAATGATGAGATTGGTAAAATAGTGAACAAATGTTGTACTTTAACTATAGTAAAGCCATTTTAAATGAAAGAGGCGAATTCACTCATGTTATTGCAATAAACACCTGAAAATCATTGGTTTAACTTTAGTTTGTGATTTTATTAAACAGTCAATTATGCAAAAAGTGCTTTTGAAAGGCATTTGCGATCGTTTTTCTCTTCAAATTACTCTCTCTCGCTTAATTAACAGATTAATAATTAATAGAATCACCAATACACCATCTTAATAAAGATTTTGAGTTGTAATGAGACGTTGGTTTAATCATTCCCCAAATGAAAACTCTAATTAATGCAGAAACACATTTGTATCTTAATTAACGTACGGCTTGACTCACTACAGTCCGTTTAGTTGCAGATATGCACTTCTCGTCCTTCTGAATCTTTGTAAATCCAGTAAAAACCTCTGTCTTTCTCCTGCTCTCGATCATTTCTACTTCCCGCTGCGCAAAAATAATCCCCAATCTCTGAAACTCCAATAAATTTTGATAATTGCGGCCGACGTCGTTAGTTTCAATGCACCACCGGCGCTGCCAGTGTAGAGTTTGGCGGTGCGTGCTGGGATAGCGCGTAGACAACTGCAGGAGCGCAATAGAAGGCTTTTCAGTTGGATACCAATTGTGTGGATTCTAATTTTAATTCTAATTCAGATTCGAGATGCTGTGCCAACCTGTATAAAATATGCAGCTTGTAGAGATATGTGTGCTATTCCTGATGAATGGTTAAACATGACCTAACATGATTACGATTCAAACACAGGCCTGACATATTCCATTTTGTGTAGCCGTTTGAACCTGCCAGGCTAATATGTATTCCCCGCTGCTAATCAAGTTACACAAGCCCTATGTTTAAAGAATACATCAGTGGGCAGCCTGTTTGGCAAATCACTGAAGGTTGCTATAGCATCCTTCATTGTTTTTGGCAACTCTGTCACAGAACGGGCACAAAATGTTTCAAAATGCTGGATTTTGTAAGGATGTCTACTTCTCGCAATAATCATTTCAACTGTTCTGAGATGGGCAAGGATTTTTATTTGATTTGTGTGAAATCGTCCAAAGCCTCTGAATAAAAGGAACACAATAACAGTTTAAATTTATTGGGGTTTGATAAAATGGACTCAGTTTGACCCTGAAGTTATTGAACCAATAGGCGTCCAATCGAAAAGTTTTTATCACCAGTCTACATTCTGAGCTGTACAGATCCTGCCAGAACAACGCCAAAATGTGCACCTCATTCAAAACACATTTCTATAACTAACATTCTGCATGTAATAAAGTAAAATATGTGTTTCCCAGAGCAGATCTACTTACAGAGCATTTTATTTAAGGTTTTAATTCATAGCCAGGCCCATAAATCTATTTTAAATTGAGGTTAAATTCACAAATTGAATTTTCAAAGAATACATCAGTGAGCAGTCTGTTTGGCAAATCACTGCTAAAGCATCCTTCATTGTTTTTGGCAAGTTAGTTGGAGAACGGGCACAAAATGTTTCAAAATACTGGACTTTGGAATGTCTACTTCTCGCAATAATAATTTTCACCAATCTGAACAGTTCTGAGATGGGCAAGGATTTTTATTTGATTTGTTTTCAAAGGTAGAAATCATCCAAAACCATTGAACAAAAGGAACACAATGATAGTTTCAGTTTACTGGGGATTGACAAATGGACTGTCAGTTTGACCCTGAAGTTATTGAACTAATAGACATCCAATCGAAAAGTTTTATCACCAGTCTACATTCTACACAGATGCTGCCAGAACAACGCCAAAGTGTGAACCTCACTCAAACCACCATTCTTGATCATTCTTATTTGATGACAACAAACATCAAATAAGAATGCATATAATAAAGTAACATTTGTATTGCCCTAGTACAGATATATAGTAAAAGTGTCTATTTGCATGAAAATGAGACCACAGCCCTTTGTCTGCATCTACTTAGAGCGTTTTATTTACGTGAAAGTGGGGCATCAGCATGCTAACAGGGATGGCTCAATACGCCTCATTCAAACCACCTTTCTTTATCATTCTTATTTGATGACTACATACTTTTTGCATGTAATAAAGTAAAATCTGTGTTGCTCCAGCACAGATATACTGTAAAAGTGTCTATTTGTGTGAAAATGAGACCACAGCCCTTTCTCTTCTTTAATTATAGTGTTTTATTTAAGCTGGAAGTGGTACATTAGCATAATAATAGGGATGGGTTGATATGGATTTTTTATTTATTTTTTTTGTAGCCGATACAATATCTAAATTTTAATTCATATCCAGGCCTCTATATCTATTTTAAGTTGAGGTTGAATTCTCAAAATTAACTTTTCAAAGAATACATCAGTGGGCAGCCTGTTTGGAAAACCACAATCATCCTTCATTGTTTTTGGCAACTTTGTCGGAGAACAGGCACAAAATGTTTCAAAATACTGGATTTTTCTTCTCGCAACAATAATTTTCACCAATCTGAACCGTTTCGAGATGGGCAAGAATTTTCTTTGATTTGTTTTCAAAGGTAGAAATCGTCCAAAGCCATTGAACTAAAGGAACACAATGACAGTTTCAATTTATTGGCGATTGACACTGGTAAAACGGACCGTCAGTTTGACCCTGAAGTTACAGAACCAACAGACGTCCAATCGACATGTTTCATTTCCAGTCTCCATTCTGAGCAGAGGCAGGTACAACGTGTGTGTTTGTGCGTGTATTTTTAGACACAAGCCATTACACCCCCATTTGACAAAAAGAGAAACCCCTGATACATATTAGGTGTGCTGCGCCTGGCTCATTTATCAACCTGTTTGGACGCTGTGTTGATGCATTCATGTATAAAATGCCACCATGATCATTTTTCTCGCCTTCTCTCAAGCTCATGGACAACAGGAGGAGGCCGACAAAAAAACGTGTGCATGTGCTCGCTCGCTCCGATATCACCAATGTTAAAGGCTAAGCGCTCATTCAGCAGACGAGTTGATTAACATGCATTAGCATAACAACACGTCCACTTGTCTGCACTCGGAGACATAATGGGTCCAGGCTTGACTTTGCTGTGATGTCTGTCGGCTGGCTGGACACTAGTATTTATATCATGCTGTGTTTATAGCCATCGGTTCACTTTGGAGTGCTTCTGTTAAAGGGAACATATTATGCTAAAGTGACTTGCGATTTCACCATGTTCTAACAATGTTCAATCATCGTAGAAAGGGGTTCAGAGGTTGTCATCCGGACGCCGTTTAAAGATCGAGACGTTTCGACTTTTATCCAAAAGTCATTGCCAATCAGAGAGCTGGTATGGGAACTTAGGCTTATATGCTACTCTAAGTAGTGGGAGTAGAGTAATAGTAGAGTAGCATATAAGCCTAAGTTCCCATACCAGCTCTCTGATTGACAATGACTTTTGGATAAAAGTCGAAACGTCTCGATCTTTAAACGGCGTCCGGATGACAACCTCTGAACCCCTTTCTATGATGGACCACACCTGGACGAATGAGGGTTTACATCGACAATGTTCAATCATCAAAAACATGCCTGGAGTTGCATTTAGCTTCATTCACGCTAGTCTGATGAATCTTCGTAAATCTTCTCCCTTCAACCGACAAAAACACTCCCTGATGAACTTCCTCAATCAATTATGTTTCTCCGATAACTGAGTCTTCTGCTGTTTTAAGTCCTTAAATCATTATCTCATGCGTCATTGTCATTGACTCATTCAGAGCATTTCTGCCGTCTAAACACAATCAATGTAACTACTAGCTTAACAAGGATTTACCATAAACATGTTTATGCTTGTGTAAGCACTACGCGCCAGTAGATGGAACCTAAACTCAGCGTTTGGTGAGAAGTGATAATTCTTTATTTATGTCAGCTTTTTACCATTTCATTTTCACCTCAGTCTGCGTTCTCTCTTCTTTTCTTGTCCAATCATTCATTCATTCATTCATTTTCTACCGCTTATTCCCGTTAGGGGTCGCGGGTGACTGGAGCCTATCCCAGTGACTTTGGGCCTTAGGCGGGGTACACCCTGGACAGTGGCCAACTCGTCGCAGGGCTGACACAGAGAGACAGAGACATTGACAGACAACCATTCACTCTCACATTCATACACTAGGGACAATTTAGAGTTCTCAATTAACCTGTACAGTCATGTCTTTGGACGGTGGGAGGAGCCGGAGAACCCGGAGAGAACCCACGGTAACACGGGGAGGACATCGTGTGATGTTAGGGTGGTCCGGGATTCGAAACCACGATGTTGGGGTGGTCTGGGATTCGAACCCACGATCTCCTTATTGAGAGGCAGAAGCTCTAGCCGCTCTGCTACCGTGCACCCCCGTGTCCAATCATCTCGCGCTAAATCATTCTGGGAGGAGAAAATAAGCCAGTCGCCTCTTGAAGCTAGTACCACTCTTTTAAAGACTGTATTAATACCTCTTGTAAATATAAATTATAGTTTTACACCAATCAGGTCGCTGTTTGTGGAGACAAGTTTAAAAATCTGTTGAAAATTACATGAGGTCAACAAAATTGACAATAGGGAGACAAAGGTTATGCGTAATTTACACACAAGAAATTTATTTTTTTGACCCTTTACACATTGATTCAACAAAATAAAGGTGTTATATAGAAATATTTTTCTTTATCTGATAAAAAAATCTGTGACATTAGAGGAGTTTTGGTGCACCGTACAGGATGGTTTCTTGGTCATTTCCTAGTGTCATGTCATCATTTACAACCAGGAAGTAAAATTTAAAACCTTAAAAAACTGCTAAACTAGAGTAAAATTTGTAAAGATTTGAGCAGAATTTGAAATATATTTATCTTAACTGCTTTTTAGTTAAACGAGTAGTCCAACCTGTTGTAGGCACTTGAAACGGTCCGGAACGGTTCAATTATGACAGTGAAAGCAATTTCAAACCGCCCCGATCTGCCCCAGAGTGAACCAGTCGAAACATGTCTTATGTGTTTTCGCAAAAGTATAGGGGCCCAGTATTCCTATATGATTGAAAATGCGTGAAGAAAACATTCTCCACAGTCTGATATCTGCTGCTGCGGAATATAACAAGATGATTGACCATCATCTTCACATGAGCGGACTGCACGGTTTTGGTTTTTCCAGTTGTAAATGTGAGTCCTAGATGCGCCGAATAGAATAGTTTAGATGAATTAGTAATGGTGTGCGAAAAGGAGAGTTTGCAGCCGGCGTGATGTGCAATGTTTATTTAAATTATGAAAACACAGCACAATGACCGAAAAAAACAGCCTTTACAATGCAAATGACAGGGTTCAAAGCGGGCGCGGCTGGTGAATTAATGAAATGTGACACACTCTCATGTAAATACGTAATTCTATTTCCGATCTGAGTGAAAATGGTGACAGAGCAGCGAGCAGACACGAGCCTATACGGAACAATTTGTGCCAGTCTCATCAACGAATACAACACTGGATACAAGTGTTCACAGGCTAAATAACTCAATTTACTGACATGTTTGAGATTTAACTGAGCATTATAATGGAGAAAAAGGTAATATAAGTAAAAGCAATCTATTGAGCTGCATTTCATTTTGTTAGCCGGGAGAAATTAGCAGTCTCTTCGCTGACGGGAGTGGAGCTAGCGGTGTGGTCTTCCACTGCGGCGGACCATCTGTTTGAAAAATTTGACAGTCTGGTCATTCTTCATTGACCTCTGAATACATGATATTTTCACCCCAGCTCGCCAGAAAACCACAAAATATTTACTTTTTGGAAGCTTTTATGCGCAGAATAGGGTTCTTTAGCGACACAGATCCTGCCACAACAACGCCAAAATGTGCACCTCACTTAATTCACCTTTCTTTACCGTTCTTATTTGATGACAACAAACTTTTTGCATGTAATAAAGTAAAATCTGTTTTGTCCCAAGTAAAAGCATCTATTCAGGTGAGACCACAGCACTTTCACTGCATTTAATTTAGTGTGTTTTATCTAAGCTGGAAGTGTGACGTTAGCATGCTAATAGTAGGCCTGTCACAATAATAACTATATCGACATATCATTCAATAAACAACAGATGGAACAATGATTTTTAGTGGTAAAAACTTATCTTTTGTACTTTTTTTTTTTTGCATTAGTGAGGGAGTTGTTATTTTTCTGTGCTACAATAAGATTTGAGAAGTAGACGTTTGAATTAATAACTTGTTTGACTCATAGGTACGAAAAAAGTACTGAAGTGTTTCATTCTGCCATCTATTTATTATTATTTATTGCTGTTTTTTTTAACAATATTGCACATTTAGACACGTTTTTTGGGGTTAACTTGGTTTGTGTCAATGGCGTAAATTAGTTTCAATATTATCGATCATCTATATTTTCTTCAGCAATATATATCGCCCTTCAAAATTTGTTATCGTGACAGGCCTTGCTAATAGGGATAGCCGATGCCGATATTTAAATTTGAAAATTCATAGCCAGGCCCATAAATCTATTTTAAGTTGAGGTTAAGTTCTCACTTTAACTTTTCATTTAGATAAATAAAATTAGATAAATAAATTATAACAAATAACAAAAATAACTAAATGTTTTTATCTGGAATAGGATATAATTTGTTGCATTATTACGTGCACATATGGTCTTCTATTTTCATTTTTACTCATCTGTTAAAAATAAAATAATAAATAAATATCAAAACAATACTGGTGCCAAATATCAGCTGTTTTTTCGATATTGCAAAAAATCTAGCCAATATCGGTGAATACTGTTGCTGGAACTGTTAACCACATTAGCATCCCTACATGCTAATACTTGTTAGCTTTACCATGATGGCAAAACGTTGTGAATAAGCTCTTATGAACTCATCGCAGTGAATATTTAAGATGCTGGGACTGCATTAGGTAAGAAAGTGATACGTGTGGACTATTGCAAAGAGTTTAAAATGGTAAAAATTAGGTACAGTGCTTTTAAACATGGAAGCAACTGAGCAGAAGTATTTAAGTACTTTACCATCCAGTTTAGGTCTGGGCGATATGGCAAAAAATTATTATCCTGATTTTCTTGAGTCCAGATCATGAGTTCGATTTTATCATGATTCTTGTTCATTTTGTATTTTTCTGTCTTTAATAGAGCTGCATGATTTAGGAAAAATATCTAATTGTGATTTTTCTGACCTGTGGAATTTATGTTTTAAATATAGAATTCAGTTCAAATGCACATTTTAAACACGATTTTGTCATATTTAAACTCGCCTTTGTCACTTTTAGTCACGTCTCTGTTGTTTTTAGTCGCATTGAGTCACATTTGTTGTTTGTAGGAGTGTTTTTGTCGCTTCTAAATGCAGTTTTGTCGCTTGTTTCAGAACGTTTGTTCAAATACAAACTCCAGTGTTAGCAGTTTTTATTCAAATCACATTTTGTTGTGCAAGAAATTATTGCACCTCAAACATTGTCACTGTGATTTGCTAATTGCATCCATTAAAATTGTGATTTTGTGTGGATTTGGTTTAATTGTGCAGCTCTGGCCATTAAGAGGTAAATAAAGTCATCTGCTCAGAGGCTTCAGAGGCTAAACAACAGGAGAAAAAGTGTGTTTGAACAGACAGCTGCATTAAAGAGACAAACAGTGAATCATGATACCACCATTTTACAAAAATTGAAGATTGTCACAGGGACAAGCTCACAATTCGATTTTTCTGACCATATCACCCAGACCTAACCCAGTTTCTTTAACAGACGGGCCTGCGTTTGAATCACAAATGGTCTCTGTTTACATTTGTCAGTGAGGCGTGTTGCATTTCCTCGTCTGAACTCTGGCTTCGCGCTCAAAGGAAACGTTTTCATCTGCGGTAACAATATGCAGACCCCGGACAAATTGGCCTGCATTCAGACGCACAGAAGCAAGTTTTGAACGCTGACAAAAAACAGACGCGCATTTGACCACGAGGCAACGGTTTATTTCATGTGGGGAAAATGTGCAGTTGGAATTAGCTCACCAAATCATATAAAGTCATCGTACGTTTATGCTGGATGACCTTTTGTACAACTAGCCGAAGCTTTCCAAAGGGTGACTCGGGGTAAACGCTGCAGCGCACAGGTTTTATTTATAAAAAGCATTAAAATTACATGAAGCGTAGCCTTTTTTTTGCCTTGGAAAGTTACACATTGCCAATATATCAATTTGCTCTCACGCTTTAAGGCATGTTTTGGAAGCAGATGTTAATGCGGGTTCAGAACTTGTGCTGCTGCTGCTGCTGCTGCTGCTTGGGAACACATCGTTAAAAAGAAAAAGCACAAATACATTGCAGTGAATGGGGGCAGCCCTGCCAGTTTGCACAAAACACTGCTATTTGCAATAATGACACAGGAGGCCACCCAACATGATGGACCGGATGACACGCTGCAATAAGAGCGTGTGTGTGTGTCGCTCAGATTGTTTTGCCCGCGACTATCTCAGGGTTCAAACAGCATTTAAAATATGAAATTCAAGCACTCTTCAAGCATCTTCAAGGTAGTTTCAGGTTGTTTCTAGCATGTTTGCACCTTTCAGGGTTTATGTAGGTTTCAGTAAATCAAACTGAATGACTTTCAATGTTGCATTTCAAGATTTTTAATGCCATAATCAACGTCAAAATGAGACATTTACACTTTTATCATGTTAAAGGGTTAAAGGACACATATTCTGCTAAAGTGACTTTTTTTGAGCTTTAAACCCTGTTGTAGCAATGTTGCATCATCAGTTGCATTCACACTGTTTTGAGGAATGTTTATTAAAAAATCCTCCCCCTCCGAGTGTCAAACACACTTCCTGCAAACTCCCTCGATCCGGGACGAATTTTCGGATCATCTATGTCATTTATCCAAGAATCTTCGGCTGTTTTAAGTCCTTAAATCACCGCTAAACTCATTAAATTAGTTTATAATATTCATAGAACCTAATTTACATGATAATTAAACCATGGGAATGTATGATTTGAAACCCGTCTTTTTAGAAACTTTTTAGAAGATTTGATCTTGAGTTTAACATCTAGATTCATTAAATGCTGTACACACCTGGGATTGAAATTACATTTGAATGGATAAATCTTTTTTCAGAATGATTTTTAGATTTAATGCCTGTGGGGATTGCATTTAATGATTTTTAATGCATTTTAGCGCCTTATTTATGCCAAAATGAATTTAATGACTATTAATGCTTTTAATGCCCCTCGGAAACCCTGACCCTTGTACTTAACTCTGTCCCAACGCACCGTCATTTTTCTGCCAGTATGAAATGACACTGAAAAAATGTTTTGATGTGGATTTACTGCAGCAGTTATCAGCAGAAATGCTCAGCGAGTTTAGCGACGATTTAAGGACTTAAAACAGCGGAATATTCTCAGATAAATGACGTAGATGATCCGAAAATATGTCCCGGATTGAGGGAGTCTGCAGGAAGTGTGCTTGACACTTGGAGGGAAAGGATTTTTTAATAAACGTTCCTAAAAACAGCTTGAATGCAACTGAATGCTACTTCAGGTGAGCTTTTGATGAGGAACATTGTTAGAACAGGGTTAAAAGAGCAAAAAAGTCACTGTAGCATCTTTTTAAATACTTGTTTATCTCTAAATATTCTTCACCAGGATGTCGTCAAACGGCTTCACTTCAACTCTATCTGGGTAAAATTGCGTAAAAGTCTCAGATTCATGGGCCTTTGTGTTCTAGACAACTGATCGATTAGTGGAAGGAATAATTGATAAACTAATCGATAACCAAAATAAAACTTAGTTGCAGCTCTAGATTCAAGCCTTTTCAAGAGTTTCAATCAACTGTACGAACTCTGCCGTCTGCATCCAGGCATCAAAAAGAGTGTCTGCAAGGGCGGTGATCAAAGACGAGGCTCAAAGTCAGACTCTGGATAAAAATGGCAGCTGAGACGAGGGGGGTAGAAGCAGCGATCCCGGCTCTCTGTTCGACTGCGTGTGTTTGTCATCGCCAGGTAGGAGGGGATGTTTATACTTCGCCCGCACACTGTCTGTAGCGAGATATGTGACACTGGACTAACCCTCCTTTAATGGTGAGGGGGATGTCGCCGGCTAACAACGGCTGTCTCTGGAGCGGAACTTTTCTCTCTTTGTGATCACGCCTGGTGCAAATTGATCGGCGGTGCAGCAGATAACCCATTTAAGGTGAGACACTACAGGCAGAGCTTTTTTTTTTTTGTCAGTTTGCTCTCTCAACATATCAGCTTTCATGTGGAAACTACAAACTTGTCCAATCTGCTCCCAAAGATGTTTTATTATTTCATTTAATCCACTTCATCCGTAGATTTCTCTGGGACATTGTAACTTCAAAGGCCGTTTTCTTAAAATGCATTTTACTCCAACAGAGACGTAAGATGAGCCTTAAAGTAGCTCCACCAAATCTGCAACAAAATTACGATGAAAAGTGCAGATGGATTTTTTGATATCTAATTCTAAAACTGATAAAATGTCCCAAATATGTGTAATTTTGGTCGTTTTTACACATAAAATGCCTAATTTCTACATGAAAAACGTGTATTACATTTTTTTCTTACATTTATGTGAATACACTACAGGAGAAGTTTCAAATTGATATATTTAAATTCACCTGCAGCGTCTCACCTTAAAACATAAAATTCAAGCACTTTTCAAGCACCTTCAAGGTAGTTTCCAGTTTTTTTCTTGCGCCTTTGCACCTTTCAGGCTTTATGCGGGTTTCATAAAATCAAATTGAATGCCTTTTAATGCTGCATTTCAAAAAATTTTATGCATTAATCAACGTCAAAATGAGAAATTTACACTTTCATCATGTCAAAACTAGGTGATCGACCATTCGATTGGGAAAAAGAATAACAGGAATTTAATAAACAACTTTATAATATTCAAAAACCTAATTTACATGATAATTAAACCATGGGAATGTATGTTTTTTACTTTTAAGATGATTTGATCTCTTCAGTCCTACACACTTGGGACTGAAGATACATTTGAATGGATAGATCTTTTTGGTTATGTTTTTAGATTTAATGCCTGTAGGGACTGAACTGAATCCTTTTTAAACTCATGCCTAGGAGATATGTGACACTGGACCTCCTTAAATGGTGAGGGGGATGTCGCCGGCTAACAACGGTCGTCTCCGGAGTGCAACTTTTCTGGCTTTGTGATGGCGTCCGGTGCAAATCGATCGTCTATGCAGCGGGGAGTGTGGCCGTGCCTGGCCCTGAAAAGGTCCGGAGTATTTTGGCCTTTCTGCGTGGAGTCGGTGCTGTTTATCCCTGCGTGAGTTTGCTCTGAGCACTGGAGTTAGTATCGGGAAAGTCGGCCAGGGAAACAGTCACTCATCAATGGATCCCCGCGGCTTAGAATAAGTGGATGCTGATTTGGTGAAATTGTATTAATCTTTATTTCAACGTAGCTGATTTTTAAAACGAAATAATGGTTTACAACAGGGCTGTAATGTAGGTCTCTGCAAAAAATTGCATTCACGATTTTCTTGGGGCCAGATCATGATTTAGATTTCATCACAATTCTTGTTCATTTTGTATTTTTTTATTGCCTTTAATAGAGCTGCACGATTTAGGAAAATTGTCTAATCTAATTGTGATTTTTCTGTGACTTCATAAGTCACAAATCAATACACGGATCACACTTTTAGATCAAATAAGAAAAAAAAACGAACAGTAAATTTGAAATGGTTTCATTGTCTGATGTTTCCAAGGCTTACTTCAGATGTATAAGAAATCAAAGCTACAGCAGAGAGAGTATTTTTTTGAGTAGGGGGCAAGATCTTGTACAAACTCTTCACATCTGATTTTGTGTGTAAAGTGCACTGCAACACTTTCTTTTAACAGCAGCTCAACACTCCACAAATATATCTTACATACAATTAAAGGGGATGTACCTAGGCCTGTCATGATAAATAAACGATAACATCGAAACCACGTAATGCCCTTGACACAATAACTCAAAAAGACAAATTAAACCATATTTAAAAACAAAATCATGAGCTGTAATGAATAAAAGACAGATTTAAACACTTAGTTTGTATAATTTATGAGTTGTATACGTACATTTTTCAACTCTCTACAGCTGAAATTTGACTATATAAAAAAAAAAAAAAGAATAAAAAAGATAAGATAAATCGATATCGTACATAGTTTTTTTTTATATATATATATTTTTTAACTGTTTTTAATACGTCAAAAACAGAACTAGTCTTTACATCAGATCGGTGCAGAGAAAAAGATGTGGTCTCATTTTCACCAGAATATGCCAGATGCTTTTACAATATTCATGTATGTATGTATGTATGTCTATGTTGTATATGTATATATGTGTGGAGCTACACATATTTTACTTTATTAGATGCAAAAAATCAGCAACATGGACTAGTTCTGTTTTTCCAGTTCCAGTTCACAACAGGAAAAATCAAGTACGGCCCCTTTAATTCATTCTACGCGTCACCAAATTACACGCTCTGCATCGCTGCTGTCAATCATCCAGGGGTTGTTAAAATTCCACTTTTCAGCTGCTGTAGGTGCACATCTGATGAAAGTTGGATATTTTTTCCAGGTACAGGTTGTCTCTGCAAAGGTCAAACCAAATCCCTGTGGCAATACTGATTTCACACTCATAAGCACTTTACAACAAGCAGGTTTTCCGTCTTTCTCCTCTGCACTGTTCTGTGCCCAGCAGCATCAATGTATTTTCAATACGCAGCATATCAACATGAGACTGATTGCCTTAAATCGCCGCCTCAGCCGTAGCCGGTCCTCACGACGCGCACTTCAGATCAATAAGACCTATTAGCACAAGTCCGAAGAGAGATTTGGAAATGCTCGCTCACATAAGATGCTATCATTAGCATGAGGACACTTTAGGAAGGACACAGCTCGTCTGGTGAGATCTGTGCTGACGTTAAGTCTGCCACAACCTGTGTTTAACTCTCACTAAGTACAAGCTGTGGACGCACTGTGGCACTTCTGGTGATTTACACCAGGACTGAACCAGGACTGAACCAGGACTGAACCAGGACTGAACCAGGACTGAACCAGGACTAAACCAGGACTGGACCAGGATTAAACCAGGATTAAACCAGGACTAAACCAGGACTGAACCAGGACTGAACCAGGATTAAACCAGGACTAAACCAGGACTGGACCAGGATTAAACCAGGACTGGACCAGGATTAAACCAGGATTAAACCAGGACTAAACCAGGACTGAACCAGGACTAAACCAGGACTGAACCAGGACTGAACCAGGATTAAACCAGGACTGAACCAGGACTGAACCAGGACTGAACCAGGATTAAACCAGGACTGAACCAGGATTAAACCAGGACTGGACCAGGATTAAACCAGGACTGAACCAGGACTGAACCAGGACTGAACCAGGACTAAACCAGGACTGAACCAGGACTGAACCAGGACTGAACCAGGATTAAACCAGGACTGAACCAGGATTAAACCAGGACTGGACCAGGATTAAACCAGGACTGGACCAGGATTAAACCAGGACTGAATCAGGATTAAACCAGGACTGAACCAGGACTGGACCAGGACTGAACCAGGACTGGACCAGGACTGAACCAGGATTGAACCAGAACTGAACCAGGACTGAACCAGGACTGAACCAGGTCTAAACCAGGTCTAAACCAGGACTAAACAAGGACTGAACCAGGACTGAACCAGGACTGAACCAATACCAAGAGATAAATTCTTTTCTCTATTTTTGAAGATGGTTGAGGGCCGGGTCATGTCTGATTTGGCCCCCAGGTCTTCAGCTGAAGAACCCTGGTCTAAAATGTAAGGCGTAAAAATCTTCTTGAAACATTGTGGGAGTGTTTTTTTTTTTTTTTTGAGATGACAAACTAAAACGGACAAAAGCATAGCTACTTATCAAAGGTCAAAAGTGGGTCGGATGTTAATGCCGGGGTCGGAGTGTGTTAAGAACAA
Organism: Rhinogobius similis; assembly: GCA_019453435.1. Classification (NCBI taxonomy): domain Eukaryota; kingdom Metazoa; phylum Chordata; class Actinopteri; order Gobiiformes; family Gobiidae; genus Rhinogobius; species Rhinogobius similis. The sequence continues at coordinate 1,797,751 of CM033621.1, forward strand.
GCGCCGGCTGAACGAAGGGGGCTGCTGTGAGCGTCGTGTGAAAGGCGAGAGAGCAATCGAGCTTAAACGGTGTGAGCCCTGGACCCGGCCATCAGCGCAGTGGGGAAAATAACCAGCTGGCACTTCTTTCACTCGCACATAATGGTCTTCACCTGGTGGAGAAGGGAGAAGCAGCCGTACAAGACGCCCGCCCAGCCCAAAATAAAAATGAAAGCTGTAATCTTATTTGGAGGGATGTAATTGAAAACAAGCCGACGCGCCGAAGCCAGGAAGTGCAAGTGAGCAGATGGTAATTAGCTGCAGCGTGATCCATGGATCAGATTAAGACCAGACTCACGCATTAGCACGATGTCAGCTCTGGGAGACGTTCTCATCCACAGTTTATGTTTTCAGTTCAGCCCTGTACGACTAATTTAAAGCGCGTATGACAAGTACGATGGATTGATTTTCTAATTCTGACTTTTTTCAGTGGATTAAAACCTCGTGTAAACATATATTATAGTTTTACACCAATCAGGTCGCTGTTTGTGGAGAAAAATTGAAAAATATGTTGAAAATAGACACATTGATGACGTCACAATGGGGAGACGAAGGTTATGCTTAATTTACACCTACTTTTTTGATCGTTTAAACACTGATTTAATAAAATAAAGGTGTTCACATGTGTTTTTCTTTGTAAAATTAAAAAAATTTAGTTAAATTAGTAGTTCAACCTAATATGGGCACTTTAAGGTCTATATGACAAGTCAGACTACACATTAGAGCGGTCACTAACCATTATTTTGGCATTCGACTAGCCAAATATATATATCTATATTTACACTTTTTGAATACATTATCAGTCAAATAAAGGTTGACGTATGGAGACTCAAGGCTTCTAAATTGAGAATATTTCTGAATAAAGTGTAGTATTAAAATAACATAATAAATAATAATAACAGCAATAAGCTATTCTTTTTTGACATTTTGATGTAATAACGTCTTACATGTGTTTTAGAGTCTAAACTCTAAAACGTAGTGAACCTGATTATATTTAAGATTTTACTAAACATTTTGCCCATTTGTCACCAGTTTGACAGTTTTCATGTGTATAATGTTAATTCCTGGGTGAACATGAGCAGCAAATATGACATGGTTAGAGGCAATTTTACAACTGTTACCATAGCAACCATTTTGAAAATAAGGGCCAAAATCAACATAAATTTTACAATAGTTATGATTTGGCAAATAATAATATCTGATAACACCTTTATTTAGTTGAATGACGGATTAAACAGTCAGAAAATTGTGTCAGTTGTCTGTAAATAGTCTCTGTATTTTGAACAAAAATATTATCACAAAAAAAAAAAAAATCTTCACAAACGTCAACTTCACAGATGTAAAACTATGATAAATATTTTCCACAGGTGCTATTCCACCATAGACTTTGAGAGGAACCCGCCCGCATTCTCTTCTCACAAATAAATCCTCTCGTCTGCTTTCAACTTTTGATCATTCAAATGCTTTTCCGTTCTAGGAAGACACAGCGTGGCATATTGATAAGATGTAAAAAAGTAGCATTCTCCAGCTCAGAGCGAGATTAATTATTCTTACCAAGGTCATGTGCCCCGCAAAGAAATGAAACATCTTCAATCACGGCTGTCGCGATGCTGGAAAATAAATCTGAATCTTAAAAAGCCATTAAGAATCCAATCCTTTACAAAAGCTGAAAAAGTATTTCACCAGAATTGTCTTTGTGGAGGATCCTCTGGGGCTTTAGGTTAAAACAACATGAGTGAGATCTAAACCAGGACTAAACCAAGTCCAAACCAGGTCTAAACTAGGAATAAACCAGGTCTAACCAAGGTCTAAACCAGGACTAAACCAGGTCCAAACTGGGACAAAACCAGAACTAAACCAAGTCTAAACCAAGTTCAAACCAGGTCTAAACTAGGAATAAAGTGCGTCTAAACCAGGATAAAAACCAGGTTGAAACCAGAACTAAACCAAGTCTAAACCAGGTCTAAACCAGGACTAAACCAGGTCTAACCAAGGTCTAAACCAGGACTAAACCAGGTCCAAACTGGGACAAAACCAGAACTAAACCAAGTCTAAACCAAGTTCAAACCTGTACGAAACCAGGTCCATACCAGGACTAAACCAGGTCTAAACCAGGACTAAACTGATGATAAAATAAAATATGTTGTATATTTTTGAAGTTGAAAAGCAGGGGGCCGTCTAGTTCCCTCTGGAGTTTTGGGTTGATTCTTCAGGGAGTGCGTCGAAGTCTCGGAGGTAAACGATGGATACTGTGTCAGCACTTAAAGGACACACTCTAACACCAGATGTATGTAAATCTACACCTCTGTGGCCCCCGTCCAAGCTGCTCTGCTCGATGCCACTGATGGATCGGGTTGCTAGCACTTAACAGATAATTTGTCTGCAGCATAAACGGCAATCAAGAGGCCATATGTTTATCAATGTCTTTGTCAATACCTGACAGCCGCGCCATCTGTATCAATCTGACACCGAGCTAACGGGAACATGCTTGACTGCGAAAACCCCGCGACCAGAGTGGTTTTCGCATTTACCCCGGCCATTTATCACGACGCCACGCACTCTGATGACTTTGTGTGCGGCCGTGTTGATTCTGCAGAGGGAACAATACACCACTTACACCTTTTATACGTTCAACACTTCAAAGAGCGCGGTCTGTTAAAGGACTCATATTCTGCTACGGTGACTTTTTTGAGATTTAAACCATGTTCTAGCGATGTTCTATCATCAAAAACACACCTGAAGTAGCATTCAGTTGCATTCACGCTGTTTTGAGGAATGTATATTAGAAAAACCTCTCCATCCGAGTGTCAAACACACTTACTGCTGAACTTCTGGGATTTTGGGTCGTATTTTCAGATCATCTATGACATTTATCTGAGAATGTTCCGCTGTTTTAAAGCAGAACTCAGTAACTCCAGCGACAGAGTCCCCCTGCAGGTCTCTTGTGAATATACACTCCTAGTTAAATGACGGCAAAAGCTTTTTCTTTTTCTTCTTTTTATCCCCTTCCTTTTTATTGAAATAAGGAAGTTTAATCACATATCGCCAAATATAAAAAAAGAGAGACAAGGTTAAGGTAAAGGTAAGGTAAAAATGTTACTTAGTTCTACTTTAAGTCCTTAAATCATTGCTGAACTCTGAAGCATTTCTGCCTCTAAACCTCTTTTTTTATGTGATATTCTGAGGTTAATCTCAGTTTCTCCAGTGAAATCACATCATGTTCCACTTCAGTTTTGCTTCCATTCTGGAATTTATAATGTTTTTGTTTAAGGGGCCAGTAGACTCTTTAAACATTTACCTCTGCACAATTACACTAACGCGACTCAATGCACTAAAATGCCATTAACAGCAACAAAAAATTGGACCAAAAACGACTAAAATGCGACTAAAAGCGTCAACATTGTGTTTAAAGTGAGAATTTGAACTGAATCCTATTATTAAAACTTAAATCGCGAATCTAATCACGTTCACACTGGTCAGTTATAGTTATTTTGCTAAATTGTGCAGCTCTATTAAAGACAACTGAAAAATACAAAGTGAACTGTGACCAAATTAGAATCATGATCGGGCCCCAAAAAAATCGTGATAATAATTTTGTGCCATATTGCCCAGACCGAGCCTATACAACAACAGGTAAAAATGTATGAAAAGGCGTTAACAAACAGCACAGATAGACTGAGTGCCCTTAAAGCCCTCTCTATTATTATTCCTCTAACTTCCTTCCTTCCTTCTAAACGCTAACAGTAAAGCAGCGCTCGGACCAGCTCAGCGTTTTTCCGAGGATCTCTAAGTCTAATTGATTTTTCAGAGGCTCATTTCAGGGGCGTGCACGGCTCTAATAGCAGTAATAAACATGTATACATGGTTTCCACTCGACGGGACAATCTGCTCGAGCACAGGCTAACGGCTCCCACGATGTTTCTGCACAAGCGCCGTTTACGCTCCACAGTCGCTGGTGCTCGACGGGGCCCTCGTGGCTCCAAATGAACAAGAGATCACGCCCAGGAGGTTTGGACAAGTGTGGAATAAAATATACAAAGGGGACACTTCCTTTAGTGGGAGATACTTTGGTTCTTTAATGAAGCTCCTGCAGCCTGTGAATAAATTAAAGGCATTAAGGCAGGGTAGAAAGAAACAGCGGTAATGAACGGCAACGACCATGAAATGCAGCTTTTGGAGTTTATCTTCGTCATTAAATGAAGCTGTAAATAACAATGAATCTTAAAAATGAGTGAGTTTTAAGGTGAGATGCTGCAGGTGAATAGGGAAAAAATCTTAAATTTAAAGACACAGAGGGGATTTTGAATTTCTTATTTGGTTTTTTAGTGAACTAGATTTGACAGAAAATTGTCCTAAAAATTCAAATTTCGCCTCATTTTACAAAAAGTTAAACTTCAATAAATCAGTTTTAGAATTAGATATCAAAAAATCCTGGTACGTTTCGTCAAAATCTTGTTATACAACTGTGCAATCGATTGTACAGTTTGGTGCAGGAGCTACTTTAAGGCTGATCTTTATGTCTCTGTGGGAGAAAAAGGCATTTTAAGAAAATGTCCTTTGAAGTTACAATGTCCCAGAGAAATCTATGGATGAAGTGGATTCAATGAAATAATATCATATATAATAAAATCTTTAGGAGCAGACCAAAAAACAACAAAAAAAATGTTTTGCCTGCAGGGTCTCGCCTTAAGAGTTTAGATTGTGCAGATTGTGCCCTAAATCTGCCAAATCTGGACACCTGACTCACTTTCCACCTTCTGATGTCATCAAAAAGTGTCTCTGGATATGTTTGTGAGAAATACATATTAGAACGCCCTGTACATGTAACACTTACTAATATTGACAATTAAAATGAAGTGATCTTGATGAAATAGTGAACAAATTTTGAACTAATGTGAAGCTGCTGTAACTGACTCACTCACTCATGTCAATGTAATAAACACCTGAAAATCATTGGTTTAACTTTAGTTTGTGATTTTATTAAACAGTTAATTATGCAAACAGTGCTTCTGAGAGGCATTTGTGATTGTTTTTCTCTTGCTTAATTAACAGATAATTGAAATAATCGCCAATACAAGATATTAATAAAGATTTTGTCCAGTAAAATACTCTGTCTTTCTTCTGCCCTCGATCATTTGTACATCCGGGTGATGCAAAAATAATCCACAATCTCTGAAACGCCGAGAAAGTTTGTTAATTGCGTCCAAAATTATTACATACTGCCAATTATTGCCAGTTTAGTGTTTTACTGCAGGAGCTCTATTAAAAATGCAAGATTCTTTTTCCACAGTCTGCACATTGAAATAATGCAATCAGAAATGTATTGTGTGGAAACCCTGATAAACAAATGAATTTAAACAAGACAATTGAACAATATACAGTAGGTGTACCAAGAGCAGCACTGATTGTGATTGGATTTCAGATTTATGTTTTAATAATGAGATTCTGTTCACATTTTAAACACAACCAGGACTGAAAGGCTGAAATACGAACTGACAAAGCAATAAAAGAATAATGTGTTTGAGAACGATTTTGTCACTTTTTGTCATGTTTTGTCCCTTGTAGTAACGTGATTGTAATTTTCAATTGTTTTTGCCACTTTTAGTTGTGTTTTTGTCACTTTAAGTCATGTTTTTGTCACTTTGAGTCGTGTTTTTGCCACTTTTAGTTGTGTTTTTGTCACTTTAAGTTATGTTTCTGCCACTTTAAGCCGTGTTTTTTGTCACATTCAGTTGTGTTTTTGTCACTTTAAGTTATGTTTTTCTCACATTCAGTTGTGTTTTTGTCATTTTAAGTCGTGTTTTTGTCACTTTGACTCGTGTTTTTGTCACTTTAAGCTGTGTTTTTGTCACATTCAGTTGTGTTTTTGTCATTTTAAGTCGTGTTTTTGTCACATTCAGTTGTGTTTTTGTCATTTTAAGTCGTGTTTTTGTCACTTTGAGTCGTGTTTTTGTCACTTTAAGTCGTGTTTTTGTCACATTCAGTTGTGTTTTTGTCACATTAAGTCATGTATCACTTTTAGTCACTGTTTTGTCACTTTTAGTCACATTATTATTGCTATTAGTTGCATTTTTGTCGCTTCAGAGCATGCTTTAACACATGTAAACTACAGCGTTAGCAGTTTTTTTAATACAGAATAAAACTGGGTATTTTGTTATTTGAGGTGGAAATTATTGCACTTCAAAAAATGCAGCCTTTACGATTTGCTAATTGCGTCCACTCAAACTGCGATTTCGATTAATTGTGGAGCACTCCCAGCTAAAAAAGGGAAATAGACAAATGAATAATGCCAGAAACTACAAACACCAGTCTTCCATAAACTTGGGTTAGTCTAGTGTCACTAAACTGCCATGACATTTTTCAAAAACGTGTGACATAGTGGGACTTTTGCAGCGTAAAGGCACGTTGGAAAAGCTATGAAACAATTGTCAGAATGTGCAGAATGCCAGGCCGGTTGCACACAGAGCCTCTAAAGCCACTGGGTCTAATCACGGTTTAGTCACGGTCCGGGACACATGGACAGTAATGGACGCCTCAGACGCTGTTGGGAAAACTCTCGGCGGCTGAAAACATCTTTGACACGCAGCTCCTGTAAGTAAATCACGGTTTACTTACAGGTATTTTCGGCGAGGGGGAGAGTCTTGGCCAGTGCGCGGCGGGAACAACAAAGCTACTCGAGCGGAGATAGTGGAGTGACCCTCGACCTCGCGCCTCGTAAAATCAAGAAGAGAGGCCGGGTGTGGCTGCCTGTGGGGCGCTCTCCCTGCCCTCAGCGCTCACCCGCCTCACGCAGCCTCACTCTACTCTTCAAAGTTTTCAACGCATTCCAACGTGAGCTGTAAAGAACCCGGTGACGACACGCCTCCACAACAAACCGAGGCAGAAAAATGAAAGGACACATACTCTTGTTTTGATGATGTGTGGCCTTGCATGCTCTTGAGTATGTTTTATGTTACACATTTTGAAGTGAATCAAATGTAATGCTTTTTAATGCTGAATTTCAAGATTTCTATTGCCATAATCAATGTCAAAACAAGACATTTACGCTTTTATCACGCCAAAACTACTGGCTCCTAACCATTCCATTGGGCAGCAGAATGACCAGAATATAATAAACTACTTTATAATATTCAAAAAAATGATTTTAAACCACAGAAATGTATGTATTGAACCTTATCGTTTACTTCTTAAATTATTTGACCTCAGCTATTAACATCTAGATTCAATAAATCCAGTACATCTGGGATTCAAAATAAATTTGAATGTTAAATTAAAAAAAAAAAACTACTGTCATGAACACACACTTCTTCTTCTGATTGGCTGAAACAGAAGCTCTGGGAGATAATAATTATTTGATCTTAATTTTATTATGTTTATTGTTCTGATAAATAAATCATTTTGTCAAAATGGTTTTTAGATTTAATGCCTGTGGGGATTGAATTTAATGTTTTTAATGCATTTTAAGTCCTTATTTTGGTCAAAATCCATTTAATATAATTTAATACAAATAGTGTATACCCTGAAATCCTGAAATATCACAATAAATGATAATAACGCTAATACTTAATGTCACTGAAACGCTAAAGCAGGAAAATTACCCAAAAATGAAATAACAATATATTTGTGTCTCATTTTATTTGCAATTTAGCAAAGTTTTTGTTTGTCATTAGAGTGAATTTAGTAACTTTTATGACTCATTATTGACCCCAACTAAGTACAAAAGTGTTTATTTGGGTTTACTTATTGCTACTCATGTTTTTTAATGATACTGCACAGTTTTTTGGTGGGGATTCTTCTGCTGTCAGTGGCAAAAAGTAGTTTCAATATTATTGTTTATGGGGATATTTTCAGTAGGAATATATCGCACTTCAATATTTGTTTTCGAGAAAGACCTAGTCACACATCGAGGAAATTCAGAATGGGGTGTTTCTGACGGTCGGAGTGAGAGGATTCAAGAAACTAGCGTGAATGAAGCTAAATGCAACTCCGGGTATGTTTTTGATGACGGAATAATGTTACAACATGCTTAAAAGTTCCAAAAAAAAGTAAATTTTGCATAATATTTGTCCTTGAAATCAATGTTTTTTTGTGACGGGGTCTCACTGAGGAAATATCAGGTATAATGAATCCAAAGTGTACTCAGCGGCAGAACAAAAGCGGCACAGAGGCACTTAAAATGTACTCTGTTTACCTTTGCATTATTCAAATACGTCCTGGTGCTGCCACTGCACACACTCGTTCGGTTGCTTTTGGCAAGAAAAGGCAGGTTTTATGACGAGCGGCAGGGAAACGAGCGAATTCTGCTTACCCTCGGCGTGACTTTCTGGTGCCAGCTGGAATTGACAAAGTGGGGAAACTGCAGGTGATGGCAACTTAGCAAAACAAGTTAGAAAACGCTGACAGTTCCACTGGTGTGCAAATGATCACTTATGTGTAAACACCGGCAGAGGTTTTGTTGAATTTTCGGTGACGTTTAATCAGTAGACATTTGTAAGATTTAAAAGGACAAATATTATGCATTATTTGTTCTGTTATTGGCCTTTAAACCTGCTCTTGAGTGTCTTTACTTTGACATCTCATGTTTGTCACAGTCAGAAACGCCAGAGTAACTTAGCTGTGCCGCCATCTACTGGCTGCAGAGAATATTACACACATTTGTATCTGCACAATGGTTTGTAATGCGAGCAGTGTAGAGCTCCCCAACAATAGATCTGATTGAAACAGATGTAGTGTTGGGGATATTTTGAGAAAGTGGTAGTTTATTGTGCACCAAAAATCTGTTGAAGTTGAATAGCTCTGCCTTAAATGTTTTCCAGTGATTTGACCCTTCTCAGACACAATGACATCTTTCCACGTGTTTTTTACAGAAATGAAAGGGGCACTCATTTGTTGAATCCACTTTTTTTTCTTGGGATTAGGCAGTGTATGTTGGGACTTCAAAGAGGTGAAAAACAAATGTACAAAGTGGGCTGGTCGAGGCGGTGGTGACTGCGGTAAATACGAGTTTTCTTAGAGGATGTCGGTGTTTAAATCACCAGCTACTGAGTCTACAAGGGCTGTAGTCGATTAGTTGTCGATGGTATCTTAGTCGACCAAGATTTGTATTAGTCGACTCATCATTTTGGCAAAAACAAGAAGACCTAAAGTGAGTTTGCTGAGTCTGAATGTATAAATACACTGTCTCCTTGTACTTTTCTGTTTAAATAGTTGTTTTTGCATGAACTCCTCTACAGCTGGGTTCTTTAGAGTGCAGTTTTGTTTAGATAAATGGAAATACTTTACAGTTTTTATATATTTTGCCACACCCCCTTTTAGTTGATTAATCGGTCGATAGGGCTGGTCTTTAGTTGACCAAGAATTTCTTTAGTCTACAACTTTGGGCTTAAAACTAGCTTGAATGAAGCTAAATGCAACTCTGTGCATATTTTTGATGGAACAATGTTAGGACATGGTTAAAAGATCAAAAAAGTCAAATTTGCTTACTATCCATTCATTCATTTTCTACTGCTTGTTCCCGTTAGGGGTCGCGGGTGGCTGGAGCCTATCCCAGTGACTTTGGGCCTTAGGCGGGGTACACCCTGGACAGTCGCAGCAAACACAGAGACAACAATTCACTCTCACATTCATTCACTCGGGACAATTTAGAGTCGTAAATTAACCTGAACACATGCATGTCTGGTCGGTGGGAGGAAGCCGGAGAACCTGGAGAGAACCCACGGTAACACAGGGTGATGTTGGTCTGGTCCGGGAATCAAACCCACAATCTCCTTATTGGGTGACAAAGGCTCTGACTGCTCTGCCACCGTGCACCCCAATTTGCATAATATTTGTCCTTTAAATTAGATTGTATTCTCATTTGTTTTCAATTTCCACATGGCACACTTGTACTAATTGTTCAAAATGCAAATGCTCTTATCAACGAAACACATGGCAGCTGTTAAATACATCGAGCTACAAACATGTTGAAGTCTAAAATCAATCATCAGGATAAAGAACGTTAGTAACTTTGATTTATTTTGTTCAAAAACAGAGGATTTCTTTGTACATTTTTCCAGTCCGACGCCCAATGTCAAAGAGTCAGAAAAGCAACAAATGCTTAAATAAAAAAGGCTTTCACCGATATCTGTACACACTGTTCTGCACGTGTGAGACCTTGAAGCAAATTCCCGATTGATGGCGGCTTACAACTGCTTGACCAAAAAGAAGTTGCCACAAAAAAATAAAGCGCTAATATTTAGTCGTAGTGCCTTTGGCTTTGACCACAGAAACATTCACTGTGCCTTTGATTCAATGAACAATGCAATGACAAAAGCTTAATTTCTACTGAGTGTTGCATTCATTTTTCACCAAGCTCTTGTGCTGATGACGGAGAAAAAGCCTTGTCCGGCTCATCCCAAAGAGTCTCAATGAAGTTCAGATCTGATGAAGATTAGTTTGCGCTTCTTCTTAGATCAGGGCTGTTCAACTTAAAGTCAGTATGACAAGTTGATTATATATAAGATTTTACTAAATATTTTGTCTATTTGTCCCCAGTTTGACAGTTTTTGTAAAGTTTATGATGTTACTTCCTGGTTGAACATGAGCAGCAACTGTTACCTAGCAACCAGACTGTAAACAAGTGCCAAATTCCATATAAATTACAGAATTGTTAAAAATTCACAGAAAATAATACCCGATAACACCTTTACTTTGTTGAATGATGGAATAAACTGTCAGGAAAATGTGTCAATTGTTTGTAAATTGTCCAGGTATTTTCAATGGTGCGTCGCTTTTTGATGACATCACAGAGGGAGTCCATTTTAGAAGTCAGCACTACTTCCTGTATTTCTAATATTTTTCAAAATTTTCACACAAACTGCAACTTGACTGATGGAACTATAATAAATATTTACCACAGGTGCCCTCCCACCAAACTAAGTCATAATTAGACAAACATGCACTTAGCTATATTATTTCTTTAAGAGAATGTGCTACTCATAATTATCAAGCTAGCTACAGCAGTTATCGTGTTTAGACAGACGAAATGCTCAGAACAAGTCTGCCAATGATTTAAGGACTTAAAACAACAGAAGATTCTCTGATAAGTGACATATATGATCTGAAAATATGTCCCAGAACAAGAAAGTACAGCAGAAAGTGTTTCTGGCGCTCAGAGGGGGGAGGATTTTCTAATGAACATTCCCCAAAACGGCGTGAATGCAACTGAATGCTACTCCAGGTGTGTTTTTGATGACAGAACATTGTTAGAACAGGATTAAAAGCTCAAAAAGTCACTGTAGCAGAATATGAGTCCTTTCATTCTTGTTCATTACTTGACTGGCAATTTTGCAGAACAATGTGGTGGCTGACATTTTGCATTTAATTTTATTCACAATAATCAAATTAATAGAAATCGTGTTTTATCCCCATTGAAACAGATCTTTAGTGAAAGTGGTAGTTTATTGTGCACCAAAAATGTGTCACTCGGGAAAGAGTTGAATAGCTCTGCCTTAGATGTTTTCTCTGCTCGATGCCAGTGATTTGACCCTTCTCAAACACACTGACATCTTCCACGTGTTTTTTACAGAAGTGAGAAGCCACTCGTGTTGAATCCAAGTGGCGCCTTTTTGTATGTGTAGGGTATATTGGGAATTCAAAGAGGTGAAAAACAAATTGACAAACAGGGCTGGACGAGACGGTGGTGACAATTGTAAATAAGAGTTTTCTTAGAAGATGCCGGTGTCTCTGCGGTGTTTAAACCATCAGCTGAGTCTACACCCTTGGGCTCAAAACACAGCGTTCAGTGCAAACTCCAGGCCGTCGCTGTGTCTGCCTCGCACAAACAGTTCCGCAAACAATGTCAAAACACCTTCCCACCAAACACTAGCCCGGAGTGGGATTTACCGCACAGCCTGGTTTTACCCCTCTATGCTAATTCTCTCCCCTCAAATGCACTCATAGCTTTCTAGCAACGATTAAGATGTTTAGAATCTGGCTGACCCGCACCATTCATCGGAAGCAAACCAAAATTGTGCAATAATTTTTCTAACAAAATGTTCTGTTTTGTTCTGCATAAAAAATTGATAACCCTGTAGTTTAGATTTGTACAAACATATTCAAAGCTAACAAAAATAGGACGAAAAGTGACAAAAGTGGGACTAAAATTGAGAAAAACATCACTTAAAGTGAAAAAAACAACACAACTAAAAAGTGATAACTTGCGACTATCACTGACAAAAACGCGACTGAAAGTGACAAAAATGCAACTACAAGTGACAAAATAGCAACTAAAAGCAACAAAATGCCACTGAAAGCAGCAATATGTGACTAAAATGTGACTATAAGCTACAAAAACATGACTAAAAGTTACAAAAAGTTACAAAAATACAATTAAAAGAGGGAGAAAAACAACTATAAGTGAAAAAAACGCAACTACAAATGACCAAAATAATACAAATACAACACGTTCCGAAACACGTGCTTCTTTAATCATTTTGTCAGTTCATATTTCGGTCTTTTCTTCTCCTGGTTGGGTTTAACAGAACAGAATCCCATCATTAAAAATATAGATCTCAATCTCAATACTGGTCAGAAAAATCACAATTAAATCTTTTCCTACAGTGCGTCATCCCATTTTGCCTGTAGCAGCGGCAGTGGCTGGAAAAACTTTCATTCGACTTTTGAACGGTCACGGAAAAGAAATGTGATGAAATACTGTGGACTTGGGTAAATTTTGTATATAATTGGGAGTAAATAAAGCATGAAAACGATTGGAAACAGCGGTGAAACACAGGATTATTTTTTTTTTTTTTGCAAAGCAGCATTGATCTACGATACTCAGGGGTATGTTAAGCGCACATGAGCACTCGAATCACATCTTAATCAATTTGTGCGGTTCGGTGTGAAATTAAACAGCGGGAGTGGGTTGACATTGTTCAGCAGCTTTGTCTAATCCAAGAAATTTATTGAAAAGAACACTTAGCCTTACATGCACATATTCTATACGACTCTGATTGCGGTTGATTGGAGTGGAGTCCAACAGCCACAGGTAAATTAATGATATGGAAAGAAAGACAAGTAGTTTGGTGCGTTCAGATTAAGCGTGGGCAATATATTGAAATGCAAAACGTGAATGTTGAGATTGTCGACTAAAAGGGACAAAAACACGACTGAAAGTGATAAAAACATGACTAAAAGTGACAAATTCACGACACAAAGTGACAAATTTACAACTAAAAGTGACAAAATTACAACTAAAACGTGACTAAAAGTAACAAAATTCCGACTAAAGGTGACAAAAACACGACTAAAAGTGACAGTTACGACTAAAGGTGACAAAATTCCGACTATAAGTTCCATCTAAATGTTCCAACTAAAAATGACAAAAACACGACTAAAAATTTCAACTAAAAGTGACAAGAATATGACTAAAAGTAACAAAACTATGACTTAAAGTGAAATACACAACTAAAAGTGACAAAAACACGACTTACAGTGACAAAAAAAAGAAAAAAAAAAGACTAAAAGTGACACAAACACAACTAAAAACGACAAAAGACACTTTAAGTTAACTAACTAAGCTAACTCTACCATTGAAAATGCATTATAGTGCACTCCTGGAATGGTACCGGGCTAATGGAACGCAGCGTTTTCTTTACAAATTAGTGAATCTCAATGTGGTGTTGTGATCAAATGATACAGCAGGTCGTCACAGGGATCAGAGCAGTATTTTTTATCGCTGTGTCGCTCATTTAGATCAATTTAAGTGTTATTGTGTCATAAAAATTAGACTTTATATTGAGATCACAGACAAGGGATATGATTGTCCGTCTGAAAGGAGCCCTATAGTCTGCGCTCTTGTCTGTGGTCTCCAGTAAGTGCTCTCCGCAATCAGGGAGTGGGGCCTAAAGGACGCCTGGAGAGCAGGGTGCAGTGTGTGTCTAGGGTTGTGTGGTTGATGAAGTGAAGGGACGGGCTTTCACCTCCTTCTCGTTTCTCCTCGGCTTCATCCATCACCGGCTGCAGCTAAACGAAAGAGCTCGTCGACTCTTTCAACCTCATCATTATGGATTATTACAGAGCTCGGCTAATTAGCGGTTGTTAGTCTGTCGCTAAGTGCAATGAGCCCCCGCCTCGAAAACAACATACGTGTGTGTGGTTAGAGAAAACTAAACCAGCATTTTATTTGAGTTAATGGTATTGAATTTGCAGCAGAAATGGCGACACAATACAGTCACAACTTAAAGTGCATCTGACAGGTTCGACACACATTTGACTAAAACGCCGTGGACATGATTATATTTATCGTATAATCTGGTTGGACATGAGCACAAATATGACATAATTAGTGGTAAATTTACAACTGTTGAAAACAAGGACCAAAATCCTCATAAAATACACAATAGTTATGATTTTACAAATAATAATAATACATGATAAGACCTTTATTTTGTCGAATGATCGTTTAAACTGTCTAAATAATGTGTCAGTAGAGTGTAAATTGTCCCTGTATTTTCAATGGTACATCGCCTATTGATAACATCACAGAGGGATGCAGTTTTAGAACTCAATTCCAAACTATTGTGTGATTTATTTGGATTTTGGTCCTTTTTTACAGTCTGGTTGCTAGGTAACAATTCAGTTCATGTTAAACCAGGAAGTAACACTTTACAAAAACTGTCAAACTGGGGACAAATTGGCAAAATGTTTAGTAAAATCTTAAATATAATCATGTTGACTACATTTTAGAGAAATGTGTCGTCTAACCTGTCATATAGGCTTTAATTTTAAGATAACTTTGTGATCTTTTTATTGGTTATTGACCACAACTCTACGACATATCTTGGGTCACCAGACGTCCCTGTTTACCCGGGACAGTCCCAGTTTTGAACCCTGTGTCCCATGTCCAAAACCATTAATTTGTCCCAGTTTTACACAAGTCACGTCCCAGACCCTGTTTTTGACCAATTTGGTTCTGGCCAGCAATAAAGAGAAGAACAAATTGCCAAAATAGAGACAATCGTTGTTGAAAATGACCAGAACACAAAGAATCAGAGCACTATGAGCAGAAGTCTCTCATATTATACGGTTTACTGAAGTCGTGAATGAGCCATGAATGGACCAAGTGTATAATAATGTACTTAATTATCCGCTCTTTTTACAATTTTACTGTAACTCCCCACTCCAGATGTCCTCAGGTGTGACCCAGTTTTTAAAGCAGAACTCAGTAACTTCAACGACAGAGCTCCCCCTGCAGGTCTCTTGAGAACATACACTCCCAGTAAAATGACGCCAAAAGCTTTTTTTTTCCTTCTTCTTCTTTTTTCCCCTTTCCTATTTATTAAATTAAAAACGATTGATGTCGCTAAATATAAAAAAGAGAGCCAGGTCGGCGTCAGGAAAGTTGCAGCTGGTTTTCCACGCAGAGACAGCAGGGGAGATGGCGGGGGCTTCAAACGGCCCGAAGATACATTTACAACCACCACATGGACTTACAAAGACTTTAATAAGGTAAAAATGTTACTTAGTTCTACTTTAATTATGAAAATCTAAATATCAGGTATCTGCATCGGCTCTTGTTCATATTAGAGCATCTCTGGTGTTTACACAGTGTAGCAACATGCCACTTCCACACTGACAAATAACCGGGGCTTCAGAAGTTCTGTTTCAACTTGGCGTGAACTTTTGCAGAAGTTGAGCAGTTGCCAATAGCTAAATTAACAGATGCAAATAAATCCTCGTGTGTGGAGTGTGTGAGTGGGGCGGATAAACGCACTAAGTACTGCTGGATAAACCGCTTCATAAAAACAGATAACAGACTGTTTCTGTTGTTAGGCCGCACAATACTGCAAAAAACAGTCATTTTTACATACAAAATCCAGCATGAATTACTTTTCCAGCGATTCTTACAGTAAACAATGTCCCTGATCGAAACAAGAAATAAAACTCTTGCTTGTGCTGTTTCGCTGTCGATATGAATGTTATATAAAAAAAACAGTTTGTTATGAAACACCAGTACATTATTAAAGCCTGAATAACCTTTATGAAATCATATTGCAGATGCTGATATTGAGATGAAATGATAAATTTGAAACATCTTGCGCAGCACAGGGTTTAATGGAGGATAGAAAAAGTGTTGGAGTTGTAAATGTCAACTGTGTCTAAAGGCAGAAGTTGCTCGTACGGAACTTACTATAAAAGACTACCATGAAAAGCCAAGAATTATGGGTTCTTTAATGACTTCTTTGATTGATTGAGATTCTTCCCCAATGATTTGCCTCGAGAACTTGGACACAAGTACTTTTTGGTACAAAATTAAATAGTTTAGGATCAGTGCCAGTAATAACAGACTACAATTGTTTGACTGTTTTGTGTGGAGCTGCACAATGTATCGAAATCGCAATTTGAATGGATGTAATTTACTCTGAACAACAAAAGTATGTTGTTTTATTCTGCATAAAAACTGCTAACACTGTAGATTAGATTTGTTAAAACATTCTGAAACAAGTGACAAAAATGCGTCAAAAAGCAACAAAAACGTAATCTAAGAGACAAAAACGTGTCTCAAAGTGACAAAAACACCTCTAAAAATTACAAGAGTGACTAAACGTGACTGAAAGTGACAAAAATGTGACTTAAAGCAACATAAACGCGACAAAAATGTATTGTAATGTTAATAAAACTTGACTTGAGTGACAAAAACGTGCCTCAAAGTGACAAGAATGTGTCTAAAACAGACAAAAAGCAACTAAACATGACTCAAAGTGACAAACACATCTAAGTGACAAAAGAGTGACTAAATATGACTCAAAGTGACAAAAAACAAAAATGTGATAAAAGCACATGTTAAATTTACTGAAACTTGACTAAAGTGACAAAAAGGTGACTTACAGTGACAAAAACATGTCTAAAAGTGACAAAAGTGACTAAACATAACTCAAAGTGACAAAAATGCGACTAAAATAGTCAAAAAACCAACTAAAACAGACATAAATGTTCTGAAACAAGTAAATCAACTGAAATTGCAATTCTGGTGAAAGAATTTGGGAAAAAATTATATTTTTCCCAAACTCTGCAGCTCTAGTTTTAGCAGCTCAACTCTAGACCCTTTAAAGGTTTGTAAACAAAAACAATCTAATGGAGCAAAAGTGAAGTGGAACATGATGTGATTTCACTGCAAATTGGAATTAACCTCAGAATATCACAAAATATGAACAATCTAATTGGTTTTGTCAAATGAAAACCACTCAGACACTTGTGAGCGACATCAGAGCCATTTACTATTGTGTTTTACTTTATGTGTTTATTTAATATGAGATTGTAACAGACGCTAAGCATTTTGACGTAGAAAAAACACAGATATTTAAGTTGTACTGGACAAATACTGACAGAAATATTGACCCCACAATAGTTGTTCAATTGCACTTTTTGTGACGCTCCAATACAATTTTAAGTCTAGAAAACTGTATTTTAAAGACTTAAAACAATCAGCATTAAGATATGATGTAAGTTAATCAATGAAAATACATTAATGTTTGCTTAATTTTGAGAGAACTTTCGAGTATTCTTAAGACATGATACAGTATTTTCAATTAGTTAGCAGACGCATAGGATCCCATCTGCAGGGACATCCCCACTTTTGAACCCTTCACGCTCTCATTACTAAAGAAAACATGACAACATTCTTTGCCAATTACCATCTTTTTCATCCGCTGCTTGATCTCTGGTGCGTTCCCTCTGGTATGAAGAGGAGGATACGTCTTGACCTCCATTTAAGAAAAGCGCTCCCGGCAGTCTAATTAAAACATGCAGACTCCGCTATTTTTACTGCTTCAATCCCCAGCAGCGCTAATCATATCATAAATAAATACTTTTTTACTGTGAGAAAGCATAGATGCGCGCTTGTGTTATTTTTGGGAAAGTCTTCTGCACACTCGAGGATTTTAAGCTCGATTTTAAGCCCAATTTTTCGCCTGATTTGACTCTCTAGACTTCGGGAGTTGTGGCAAGAGCAGTGATTATCGTAAGAGAATATTATTGGTGGTGACTCTTCTAGTGTCTGTGGGTCAGTGCGACTCTGTTACTACTATTTGTCAAATCATAAGGCTCCAACATGTTACGAGCTGTACTTGTGCTGACCCCTGGGGGCAGTAGTGAACAATTAAAATAAGTATTTTTTTCATGATATGAAAATGTGTATTGCTCTTTGACCAAATGTGTATTGCTCAAACAAGAGAGCACGAGGTTAATGTAATATTGCCAATGGAACAAGTATAAAATTCTGATCAATTCTACTCCTAAATGCTAGCTTTACACTATTAACTTTTATCGCAGTTTGATCATCTACCCTGTGTACATTTTACTTCAATAAATAAAAAGACAAACGATTTATAACTTGAAATCAGAAACAAAGATGCTACTGCACTTGAAATAAGAACAAAACAAACTTGTTCCATTGGCAAATCTTATCTGAAGTCAAAATATGCTCAAATCAATCACTTTTAAACATATCATCTTATTTAAAGCATTTTACCAATGAACATTAACCACGCTTTGAATGCACAGAGCTGTTTACCTACGAAAATTGAGTAAATATCTGAAAAAAAATAACATTAAGGTTGTGCAAACTTTTTCATTTTTCATCACCACTACTGTAACTGTAACAGCTCCCGACCCCAGTGAATATAGCGCCCTCCTGTGGCCTTTACAGCAGGTCTAATCTGCACACGTTTCATCCTTTTGCTTTATTTTCTCTCTAAACAGGAGTGCATGTAATGTTTATTTTCTGTCATTACACCTCGTTCGATCACGTCACAGTTGCGATCCCCTCCGCTTATGACAATTCCCCACTGAAATCACAAGTGTGTGGCGTCTCTGTCCTTCATGTGAGACAAATCATCATTGCCAAAACGTCCTCAAGTCTGTGGTCTGAACAAGTTTTTTAAATCCTCTTGTGTGCAGCCAGCTTTATATAGCGCTGGTCGACGGAAATCTTAAAAAACAAAACGAAAACAGCGCAACAACACCAGAAGAATGGGGATTTGACAGAAAATAAAGACACAAGTTTGAAGCCGGTGCCAACAAAGCGTGTTTAAAATAGTGTCTTGATGGTTAAGCACGTATTCCCAGAAGGCATCAAACTTAAATTAGCATATGAATATATTTATTACATATTTAGCTCTGATTAGACAAGCGTGTCGTGCAAATCGGCATCATCCCAGACAGATTAGTGGATAAACACAAGGGATTCAACGCATTACCACTGTTCTCCTGCTTGTCAGCGGCGAAAAAAAACCTACAAAGTTGTGAATATATTTTCTCAAACGGCGTGGCAAATGTAGATGCGGAACAGTCAGAGCGGCTAAATTTACACATCAGCGTGGCCTTTGTTTGCCTTGGAAGTGCAGAGCCGAAGAGAGAAGAGAGAAGTGAGAGAAATGTTCAGGAAATGTGGTAAACAACAAGCGCCTCTGTGTTCGGCTTACTACCGTTACACTAAGCGTTACAAAATGACCCTTTCTGTTTTGTTGTTTTGGAGTTTTCAGAGATCGCATGACTAAAGTTCACAAGTTCAGAAGTTCGGTTACGGAGGATGAGGAGGAAGTCAAGCTGTGAAAATGTGTTAAAACATGCCTTTCAACATATTAGTTGAGGTTTAATTATGAAACAACTGTGAAATGTCTGAAAAACGAATCACAAAAGGACAGAAATATCACTTTACACGCTTATTTGAAAGATTACAACATACATTTTTTCATTTTTGTGGATTTTTTTTTACTGTAAACGACAAACTATATTGAAATTATGAATATCTTGAAAATAGGGGTGACAATTATTGACAAAAATTGGTGTCTGTAAATTTTTTGGGAGTATCTTAAACGATATTCGGACGATATTATCTCAATCTAACAGACATTAGTTAAAACATGTCTTTAAATGTATTAGTTGAGGTTTGATTCTCTGTCAAATGTGAAATGGCTGTAAAATTAATCCAAAACATGCAGAAATATCACCGTTATCAGCTTTGTTTTTTCATTTTTAATTTATATCAGCTCTTTTCAAAGATTTTTTTTTTTACTGGAAATAATAAACTTGCTACTCAATTTGTGCATATTTACAAAAGAATCCACTATATTATTAAAATGTTTATATTTTACCTTATCCTGCTCCTTAACCAAACTGAATATGATTTTAGTGAACAACTAAAAGTACTTGTTGTTGGTGAGACTGAGACTAAACTGTGCTCAAACCAGAACTAAACCAGGACCAATGTTAACTCACTCTAAGTGTTACTTCTTCACGCTCCATTTTCAGCATCAGTGTTTCATTTTCTATGTTTTAAGTCAGTTTTGGACTTGACCTGTTTGAACTGTATTCCCTTCTGTACCACATTTTTACATTTATTTTATTTGTTTTGCCAAAGACATACAGCTCTAAATGAATAAAGAAATAATAAGTACATCTACCATCACTGCCTGCCTTTTAGGGCTGCACAATTAAAAATTGAACCGATATCGCAATTTTTAAATTTTTATGGACACAGTTGGTAAATAGCAAAGACTGCAATTTTTGAAGTGAAATAGTTTCCTTCACAAACAACAAAATAGTGTTTTATTCTGTATAAAATTGCTAACCCATTTAGATTTATACAAACATGTTCAGAAACAAGTGACAAAAACACATCTAAAAGCAACAAAAACTCAATCTAAGCAACAATAACACATCTTAAAAGTGACTAAAAGCAATAAAAGTTAATTCAGTCTTTTTGTCAATTCTCCTGGTTGTGTTTAAAAAGTGAACTTTGAACAGAACCCCATTTTTAAAACATAAATGTCAAACCTAATCACAACACTGGTCAGAAAAATCTCAATTAGATCTTTTTCCAATCGAGCAGCTCCGCCTTCCAATGTCACAGAGGAAAAAAATAACGAATCAAACTTGGGTAAAAGTTTCTAGAGACTTTCTTAAAGGTCCATTACCGCATCAGATAACGGCGTGAGCTGATTTCACCGGCGCGCTCTGCTTTATGTGTGGATTATGAGCTTGTTACAGAGACAGAGGCAAACCTTTCCACCAGCCGCTTATCAGAGCAGAGAATCACATCGGATTCACTCGTATGATGTCGCCGTGACTTTGGAAGATCATTTGTTTCATCAGATTTTGAATTTTAAATGCTGCCGAATGTCTAGCTCTGAAAAAAAACCTGTCTGAATGATTTTTAAGAATAGAAATAGTCATCTTGTCTTGTATTTTGAATAGTTTTTGTTGTTGTTTCTTCCACATCAGACAAAAGCTAAGGTCATTACATCATCTCTTATCTATTGTCTGATGTAGAAGATATTTGTAGTGACACTTTATTTTTGTAGTGAATGATTTGTATTATGGTTTTACGCATTTTTATTTGTGTTTTTGTATTTCATTGGAGTGTTTAGCAACTGATCCAAATGGTGTCTGGAATCTTTGCTGTGACAGTTTTCTCTGAATTTAAACTTTTGAATTTGAAGACTTGAAAATCTATGCATCGAGGAATATTGGACTGAGATTAACAAAGAGAACTCCAGACTGTTTTTGACATCACTGTCCCACTCAATTTCTTCCACAACAATGTATTTGGGCCTCAAAACTCCTGTCATGGACACAATAAATGGGTACCTTTAGAAAACACTTTTGGAGGCGGGATAGGCGGGAATAGATCACTGCACCAACAATAGAGGGGTGGACTTACTAAAAAAAAAAAAAAATTCTTGAAATGAACTTCTCTTAAAGCTGCGTTACCTGACCTTTTTGTTGTTGTAAATGACCAAATGTTGTGTTTTCCACCAAAGAGTTGTTGTAAAAGCAGCACTTTGTGACAAAAATTAGACTGCACTCTGTATCTAATAATAAAGCGTTTTCTGTCTCATCAAGAGCTGAAAGCAGCGCTCTGATTGGCTTTGCTTAAGAGGACCGCCCCAGTTTCACTTCACAGTCTGAAAGTAGTTTTCAAGCCGTGCATGAGCCCGAAAATATATGTATCTGAATATTAATAACAATAATTAACAATAATTGTGAATTTAAAAATGTACTTCCGGTTTCATGTGTGAAAATCAGTACCCCAGCTTTAACTTCTTTTTATTTTGTTTTTGTGTCTTGTTCTCTCGCTGGTCATGTTCTGTTTTTTTGTAGAGCTGCAACTAACAATCATTTTGGTTATCGATTAGTCTGAAAAATCAACATGCTTCGACTTCCACCCGAAAGTCAGTAAATCTGAGAATAATTAAATATTGGTTAGTTGTGGCAGCCCTAGTTTTGTGTGTTCTTTGTTTTTTGTTATTGCCTTAAAAAGAAAAAAAAAGGAAAAAAAAGAGAATTAAATATTTACACTGCAAAATTAAGCAGCTGAAATTTCGATTCAAAACTGTTCAAATGTATTTTTTCGTGGTTAAAGTTACAAATTCACCAGTATTTAGAATTCAAAATCTGATGACACAAATGACCTTGAAGGCACGACGCTCAAAAATAGCCCCGTTTCATCCAGAGCGAGCCAAACGGCAGAGTCATGACCCGCTGTTTTGACGGGGTAATGGCGACTAATAACGCCCTGCAGCGATGAGACAGCGCTCGGCGGAGGAGGAGAAGAAGAAGAAGGGGCCGGTACCAGAGCACAATGCCTTTCCGCCCACACCTCCGCCAACCAAACCGACTGCAGCCTGGAGCGCAGAGTAGAAAAAAACCCCCACAAAACGCCGCCCGTGAATGAGCATCGGCGCAGAATCACACCACGGGCTCGGAGCCAGATGGCACGCCTGAGAATCCCTGCCCACAACCTGCAGTTCCCACAGCACAAAAGAGCACACACTAATATTTTGGTTATCCTTTGTTTCGCGGGAGAACGGGGAGCGTGTGAGAGATTTGTGCAACAGTTTCGACAAGGGCACGCGGGGGAAAGCGAGCCCGACGTCCGCAGGGGGGGCTCCAGCGTGCTCTGGCAAACGAAACTCATGGATTTGATGTTTTTTTAGGCGACAGGTGGTCTAGCATTGACAATGACTGCAATCAACGATACCTGGTTTTATTGTAATACTAGTTTGCAGTGGTGGAACGTAACCAAGTACAAAAGTAAAAGTGCTGTACTCAAGTCAATTTTTTAGGTATCTTTACTATTTATTTATGTCGTTTTCACAATGGATACCTTTTACTTTTATTTCACCACATTTGAGACCAAGTATCTGTACTTCTCACTCCACTACATTTTTAACTGGACTGAAAAAGGGAAGTACTTTTCATTTAGTTTGAGGGTTATTTTTAGCTCGTAGATGGTGACTGCCTGAAGGTTTTGAGTTCAAGGTCAACAACAAGCAAGCAAACAAACATATACACAAAAATTAAAGAAATTCGTTCGGATTGACCTTTGTTGACCAAAATTAAAGTGCCTTAAGGTTGGACTACTCATTTGACAAAAATGCAGTTCAGATAAATATATTTCAAATGTTGTTAAAATACAACATTTATTCCATAAAACTGGTCTCATAATCTACATGAAATACTTTTTACTCTTAAAGTACATTTACAGGTACTTCAGCACGTTTACTTAAGTAGATTTTTTAAATGTGCCTGAGTAATTTTTTGCACAAGTATCTGTACTTTTACTTAAAACTGAATACTTCTTCCACCTCTGCTAGTTTGTGATACTGCAAAGGTGGGCGATAATGACAAAAGTGTTTTTTTGCTGCAGTATTTCAATAACGAAATGTGAACAGAAATGTGTTAAAGCATGTCTTTAAACTAGGACTAAAGACCGATTAGTCGACTAAAAGGTTGTGTGGCAAACATATATAAAAACAACATTACATTACAACTTACATTTAAGTTTGTTTTGCCAAAGACATACAGCTCTAAATAAATAAATAAAACGTACATCTACCATCACTGCCTGCCTTTTAGACCTGCACAATTAATCAAATTTGAATCAAAATCACAATTTTTATGGACACAATAGGCAAAAGTAAAAGTGCAGATACAAAAAAAAGTACAGCACATTTACGTATCAGACAAATGTAAAATAAATCACAAAAGTACTCCCATTTGAAAGTTTACAACATAACAACGTTTTCATTTTTGTATCCATTTGCTGAATTCTCTTGAACATTGTTTATTTAATCTGCTTTCTACCTGTGGCCCAGCAAGGAAACTGTTGTTGCTACAAAATAAATTCAATTGAATTTAAACATTTTAATCGCCTTTTTGTAGCATTTTTATTTCTTACTATTTACTATAAATGATTTGAAGTTTTTGGATGGTTTGTTCATGCCCGCTTAATTGGACCAAATGACCAAAAGCAGTACTTTTTACTGGAAAACTGGAAAAAAAATATCCGCAATCATAAGCTAAATAGCATATTTTGATGTAATACAGACCTAAAATTAATGTTCCAAGCCTTATTAAAGGACTCATACAAAGTACAAAAAAAGTACAAAACCCCCCCCAAAAAAACTATGAATCACTTCATTGTCATTTTGTCTGTGGTCCTCTGCTTTGTGTATGTTTCAAAATGCAGCCCTTGGGGATAAATTTGGACACATCAGATACAAACGATATTGATATTCAAATTGTGCATATCTTCAAAACAACATATTGCCCACCTCTGGATCCAGCAGAGGCAACATATTTGTGTAATCTTTTCCAGTGCAAGTGTTGGTGCTACAGAAGTTTGTATAACACTTTGACCCGGTGCGCAGAGGCAGAGGCAGAATCCCCTCGGGGTGAGCTTGGACACCCGGTGCACTCGCTCTGGACTCATAAGCCGAGGAGAGCCGAGGAGAGCCCAGCCTGCAGCCACAGAGGGAGACACTCTGTGCAGGTGTTACAGGACAGGCCTATCATTAGGGCTCACCAGCCCCCGCCCTGTAATTGGGCCCACCCCACTCACTCATCTCTCCTGTCCGCCTCAAACCAGCTCTAAACCCTGAATAACAGCTTTGATCCTGCCCTAATCCTTTACCACTGCTGGCTCGAGAGCTGGAGAGAAAAACTGACTGACAAACCATAATCCCTACCTTCCACAGCACGCACTACACTCATACTACACTCAAACTACACTTACACTACCTGTGTACTACACTCATACAACCTGTGCACTTACACCCATACTACACTCAAACTACACTCAAACTACACTCAAACTACACTCATACTACACTCATACTACACTCATACTACACTCAAACTACACTCATACTACACTCATACTACACTCAAACTACACTCATACTACACTCATACTACACTCAAACTACACTCATACTACACTCAAACTACACTCATACTACACTCAAACTACACTCATACTACACTCATACTACACTCAAACTACACTCAAACTACACTCATACTACACTCATACTACACTCAAACTACACTCAAACTACACTCAAACTAC
Organism: Rhinogobius similis; assembly: GCA_019453435.1. Classification (NCBI taxonomy): domain Eukaryota; kingdom Metazoa; phylum Chordata; class Actinopteri; order Gobiiformes; family Gobiidae; genus Rhinogobius; species Rhinogobius similis. The sequence continues at coordinate 1,823,186 of CM033621.1, forward strand.
ACTCAAGCTACACTCATACTACACTCAAACTACACTTGCACTACCTGTGCACTACACTCATACTACACTCAAACTACACTCATACTACACTCAAACTACACTCATACTACACTCATACTACACTCAAACTACACTCATACTACACTCAAACTACACTCATACTACACTCATACTACACTCAAACTACACTCATACTACACTCATACTACACTCATACTACACTCAAACTACACTCATACTACACTCATACTACACTCAAACTACACTCATACTACACTCATACTACACTCATACTACACTCAAACTACACTCATACTACACTCATACTACAGTCATACTACACTCAAACTACACTCATACTACACTCATACTACACTCATACTACACTCAAACTACACTCATACTACACTCATACTACACTCATACTACACTCAAACTACACTCATACTACACTCAAACTACACTTGCACTACCTGTGCACTACACTCATACTACACTCATACAACCTGTGTACTTACACTCATACTACACTCACACTACATTCAAACTACACTTACACTACCTGTGCACTACACCCATACTACACTCATACTACACTCATACTACACTCATACTACCTGTGCAGTTTTTGGGAGTGACTGGACAGTTTAATCTCATGAAGATGTTTACTAGTGCTTGTCTATAAAAATGTTTGAGAGCTTTTGCCAGCACCACGTCCCCTTTTAGCCACTTAATTGATGCACCGGGTTTCCATTAGTTGACCAAGAATGGGCTCTGTGCACAGCAGCTGTTGCTAAGCTACTTTGAGTAAAATGTAAAATAAAGAACCAATGAAATTTTTAAGTAAAGACTGTATGACTGTTTTTAATCTGAAGATTATTTCAGTTTATCATTTTGATTTGTTTAATTTATAAAAGTGTTCATTTCATATAAAGTCTTCAGTGACATCCACCACATTCACAGTTCACAGTTCACTGGCTGATCTTAGTATTCAGAGAGTCGCTCTCTCCTTATGGTCCGAGAGACGAGCTCCACAAATCTGTTACTCTTCAATGACCCAAGAAGAAGATGACCCAGTCTTTCTGTGGCTGCTCGACAGTTGTGGAGCAGTCTGCCACTAAACATTAGACCAGCACAGTCTCGTTAACATTTTTAAATCGTTACTGAAGATCAACTTCTTTGTGCAAGAGCTAAAAGAATTAGTTTCACTTTATGCAATAAATGTTCTTGTTTATATTTATTGTTTGTTATATTGTGTTCTTGTTTTGTACCTTACCACTCCTGTGAAGCACTCTGGGCACTGCTGAGTGTTGTATATGTGCTGTACAAATAAATCTGACCTTGACCTTATCATTTTAGACTGAAATAGCAAAAACCCCACAGAATTAGAAAGAACTGACGCTAGCACTGAGCTAGCTGTTGCTGTCGTGCATTGACTAAAGCTTCAATACACCCTTTAAAAGTTCTAAATTCAGAATGGAGGTAAAAGTGCACATAATGTGATTTCAGTGGAGAAACAGGGATTTAACCTCAGAATATCACAAAATATGAAAAATGTAGATGATTTTGGAAAAGTAAAAGCCTCAGACACATGTGAGTGACATCAGAGCTGCTTTAAACACATTTATTATCGTATTTTACATCATGTTTTAGGAAATCATAACTCTTTGCATTTTTGATGAAGGAACAATCCAGATTTATGGGTTTTACTGGTTTTACGATTGTCCATTGTTTGTTATAGAAAAGCAAACTAATTGATCTCTCTACTCTGTAAATTCAAATGTGTCGCTTTTTTTCCAACACAAACACTTAAAACCAGTAGAATTTAGATCTAACGTGAGCGAATCATTGAAAAGTTTAACTTCATTTTGCCTCCAGTCGCCTCCATTCTGGAATTTCGATGACGTCACATTTTAAAGGGTCAACAGTGTGGGCCAAAATATATATTCCTGTACACTTTTTTGCAACATTAAAATATCGCACAGTACAGCACTCCATCACCAGTGCGTCTTAGCGAACTGCATAATGAGATTTTCCCGAAGTTTCTAATGACTCTGCAGCGTCCGAATCCTCCAGCTTGACTTACTCTCTCGCAGCTGTGAAAACCTGATTGGCGGTTCATAATCCTCGACCTGTTCTTTCACTTACACACACGGGTGCTACCTGTTCATCCTCGACGGCCATTAATCAAAATCAAAAGTAGAAGCGGCGTGGAAACAATGAGTCTTTTCTGTGTCGGCAGCTGGACGGCCGACGAGGTGGAGGAGCGGCGATAAGAAGGCCCTGTGTTTGCTTCGGGAGCCGACACAGCACTCCCTCGAGCAAACGCTGATAACGCCGTCACGATAAGCGCTACATCGACTTATCGTGCGAAATGTGACAGAAATAACAGTGTATTTTGGGCCTCAGTATTTATCGCGTGCATATTTTCTTTGCAGTTGTGGGGAGATCGTGGTTATTTTTCTGCTATACAGTAATATTGTGATAAAGGGAGTGGAATAAGTAACGTTTATGATGCTCTAGAACTAGGCACTTCAACTTCACTGGAGGGCCAGATTTTTTGGATGGTTTTGTTCTTGAGGCCAAAAACACGTCCAACACTTTAGAAATATGAAATGTAGATGTAAAAGACTAAACTAGGACTAAACTAGGACTAAACCAGGACTGAACCAGGACTTAAACCAGGTCTTATTCAGGACTAAACCAGGTCTAAACCAGGACTTAAACCAGGTCTTAACCAGGACTAAAACAGGTCTAAACCAGAACTAAACCAGGACTGAACCATGTCTAAACCAAGACCTAACAGGGAGTAAAACATGGCTAAACCAGGTCTAAACCAGGTTTAAACCCTGACTAAACCCAGACTAAATCCGCACTAAACCAGGCCAATAAAACAGGTCTAAACAAGGACTAAACCCGGACTAAACGAGGATTAAACCAGGTCTAAACCACATCTAAACCAGGTCTAAAACCGGACTAAACCAGGACTAAACCAGCTCTAAATCAGGACTAAACCATGTCTAAACCCAGACTAAACCAGGACAAAACCAGATCAAAACAAGGACTAAACTAGGTCTAAACCAGGACTAAAGCAGGTCTTAACCAAGACTAAACCAGGACTTAAAACAGGTCTAAACCAGGTCTAAACCAGGACTTTAACCAGGTCTAAATCAGAATTAAACCAGGTCTAAACCAAGACTAAACCAGGTTTAAACCAGGACTAAACCAAGTCTAAACCAGGTCTAAATCAGGACTAAACCAGGACTTAAAGCAGGTCTAAACCAGAACTATACCAGGACAAACAAGGACAAAACCAGGTCTAAACCAGGACTTTAACCAGGTCTAAATCAGAATTAAACCAGGTCTAAATCAGGACTAAACCAGGACTTAAAGCAGGTCTAAACCAGGACTAAACCAGGACAAACAAGGACAAAACCAGGTCTAAATCAGGATTAAACCAGGTCTAAACCAGGACAAAAAAGGGACATAACCAGGTCTAAACCAATAACAAGGGATACATTATTCTATCTAAACCAAGAAACGTGCCATCAAACTCACTTTAATAGCTCTGGTAATCCATATTTTACTGTTAGAAAGAATATTCTGGGAGCTGTATTTTATGAGGCAGCTCTAAGTGTAAAAAGACCCTGGACTTTCAAACTTAAAGGAAATTTATTCAGACTTTTAATGCAGGCCCGGTGATATCCATCTTATTAAACTGTAATATAAATTATTTTCGCTAATCCTCTTTATTGCTTCGCCATTACATAACGCTTTTTCCATTTCCCCGTTACACCTGGTGCTTGGTTTCAAAGCAGTTAATCCATTTTTGTCACTTTTTTCCCTTCTTTAACGGGTTTATAGCTCAACGCTGCGAGACATTTTAGCATTTCAAGCACTTGGTTTAGATAAGTGACCTCCCACATCCGTCCTGCACTCCTCTTCAGATGAATTATGAGCGAAGAGTGTACAGTAGGCCAGCATTTAACCGCCTGATATGTGTAATTGCCAAGTTTTTTTTCCAGTTTTTAATTTAAAATGTCTTAAATCTTTTGGTTTGCCTGCTTTGTCTGCATGGTTTGCCGATTATCTGTTCCCCAGTCTTGTCAGTGATGTACAATCCTTGAAAATCACAAATGAAAATGATTGTAAAAAGCTACAAAAAGAGCTGATTAAAAATAAAAATGGAAATAAGTGATGTTGTAAACTTTCAAATCAGGAGTAAAAAGTGATATTTCAGCACTTTCGTGATTAATTTAGCAGAAATTTCACATTTGTCTCATAATTAAACTTCAACTAATAATTTTAAAGTGCTCATGACAGGTTGGACTACTCATTAAGATAAATATATTTCAAATTTTGTTAGCATATTTCACAAATTTGATCCAAGTTAAGCAATTTTTTAGTTTAAAAAAAAAAACAACTTTTCTGGTTGTAAATGATGACATCACACTAAGAAATTACTTAGCAATCACCCTGTACAATGGGTCTTCATTTTTCAAATAATTGCAGATATGTAGCTTACAGGGATGTGGGCGGGGATAAGGGGTAGGTGAAAACATGAATTTTCTGAGCACTTGAGTCTCAGCTGCAGGACAAACAGGATTAACTCAAACAATCAAAATATAACTTTGTGTAAAATAATGATGACAGAACACGATTAAAATTGGTTAACGAGGTTCCAGTCCCTAGTTCCTTCTCAATGTGAACGCGCATCAAAAGGGGATAGAATGGGGGAAAAAAAGTTCCTATAGACCCTTTAAAATGTGATCTCATCAAAATTCCGGATTGGAGGGCAAATTAGGTACATTTTTCATTCATAGATATTCATTCATGTTTGTTGTTTGTAGTTTGTTTTCTCACCAGCAGCAAAAAAGTGCTACTTCAACCAGCGGCGTCATTACCAAAGTTCGAGAAGCCCTGATGAGGCACATTCAAACCAAATTTCCATCTGTTATCCAAACAAGCCATTGCCACGCGACAAAAGCACGATCTGGACAAACAATGGGCGAAACGATCCCACACTCGACTCTTCCACCGGCAGCACAGATGTGGAATTAACCAAAGTCGCAAACAAACTCTAAATTGTTGAATCGTTGAATGTGCCTTTGGAGTGATTTGTGCTCGACAAAAGAGAAGAGCTTTGTTTTTCTCCAGACTGTGGAATGTGAGGCCAAACAGGAATAATTAGAGTCGGCACCTGTGCACTCGGCAGCTCCGGGGAAGAGGAGTGTTTCCAGTGCCCCTGACCGGCGTCTGTGCTGCTGCTGACGGCTGGAACGCTCCTCACATGAGCAGAGAACACGCCCACACCGAGTGAAATCCATTTACAAATACAATGGTGTGTTTGGGATTAACTCAGTACTTGAATAAACAATATAAGCTGCAGACAATTTAAGACATTCTTGGTCGGCTAAAGACTATTCACCTTATTCCGGAAGTTGCCTTACGCGCCGCCGTCTTGTTTCTGTTGTATTAGTTTACATGGAGCAGACCAGCTCAACAGAAAATAAGTTCTACATGGACTAAAAAGCCGTTTTCAGACTGACCAGGAAATCGGTGCATTGTTGACTTGTTGTTGCTCGTGTTCATTAAACATTTTACACAAATCAACCTACTTTATGTAACATTTTAGCGGTGAGACTTTTCCCTTGGTCGTCATTAGCTTTAACGGAGTTCTCGTCAAACGGAAGTGCGTTTACAACAAAAGTGCGTATCTGTGGCAAAAAGCGGCAAAAGTGGGCGGGGCAGAATAAGGTGAATACTAAACTAGACTAAAGATTAATGTCTATATGACAGGTTCAACGACACATATCATGCTTTTGTATGACAAAAGATGTCGAAAAAATTTATATTTCTAGCATCAAAATTGTATTTGAGCTTCACAAAAAGTATAATTTGTGGTAAACTATGTTATGTATCTGTAGGTAAAATGAAAAACTATTGTGGCCTTTCTTAGTATATACACTCTACTGTCTGAGTAGTTTTACTTTTACAAAACCACCTGGATATATATATTATATATATTTTGTTTTGTTTTCCCAGTTTCTCCAGTGAAATCACACCATGTTCCACTTCGTATTTGTTCCATTTCGAAATTGTCTAAGTTTTTCTACTTTTAAGGGTCTATAAAACATTGATCAATAAAACACAAAAGGTTTTCATGACTGACCACTTCCTCCAAAACAAGTCGCATTTGAAAAACCCTCTGAAAAGTTCATAAATATTCACAAACTGAGCTGACTTTGGGCAAGTGCTTTTGTAAGCAGAGGGCCATTTGAAACTTATTCTGAACTTATTCTCAAACTACTTCAAAGGTTTTATTTGCTTATGAAGCCACTTTTAAGTCAGAATAAAGTACACAGCAATTGTCTAAACGGCGTTTCAAAAGTGTTCGCAGTTGGTAAAGCAACAAGGCAGTGGGAAAACTATCAAAACAAAAGGAACACATTCAAAATATGAAAATGTTCTTCAATAATACTGTTATGTGGAAATAAAGGATTACGCAATATCTGCAATTAACTATTCCTCCACTAGGGATGTCACACCAGTCAACATTTTAGAGTCGCACATTTTTTTAAACTTAATTTGGTGTATTAATACCTCCTAAATTATAGTTTTACGCTAATCAGGTAGCAGTTTGTGGAGAAAAAATTGCTGAACTATATTACATAATTTACACAAAAGGAACTACTTTTTTGAGCCTTCAAACCTTGATTCAATAGCTAAACTGGGGTAACATTTATAAAGATTTTAGCAGAATTTGAAATATATCTATCTTAACTGTATTTGAGTTAAACAAGTCGTTCAACCTGGCACTTTAAGGTTATCAGTGACACTACGACACAGAAATATCCTTCATTCACAGTCATTTGCACCTGTTCCTGTCAGACATGTGACCTGTTTACCGCCGGCAGCCATCTTGGTTCTGGTCGCTAATGTAAACAAATGTAAACTCTAAAGAAAATCTACATAAACTGCTCAAATATCAGAACAGTCCTGAGCTCCAGCTGTGGTTCTGACAATTATACAACAAATTACCTCTGCATTTTAAAACGGCAAATGTGGCTTTATTGTAGCGAGTTATGTAGAAAATGCTAATAAGTGATTAGCATTGGTGATTAGCATTCAGGTCAAACATAATGGACTCCAAGAAATCTTGTAACAGCTGAAATATGGCTTCTAAGTGTCTGAAACTTTGCCTGTGTGCAGTAAAAGTGCTGTAGTAAATATTGATTACCTTTTTGTGTGATTTTGAGCTTTTAGTGCTTACTTTGAAGGTCTTTGTCAGTTAAAAGTCTGTGTAAAGTCGTGGAAAAGCCGCTCAAAAGTTCCGACATCTGTGCTGTTGGACTGTAGTCAACCTGTCCTATCGACCGATCAGTCAACTAAAATATATCAAAACTCTGAAGTATCTTGGACCCAAACTGCACACAAAAGACCTGAAAACTGCACAAGAGTTCATGCAAAAACAACTGCACATATAGAAAGTGTATTTACTGTATATGTTAGACTTCAAAATCTTCAGCAAACTCACTCCATGTTTTCTCGTTTTACTGTTTTTGCCATATAAATCCCTTTAATCTCACAAAAATAAATAAGACCTACTGCGCTGACTGCTCTGTGAGACGTTAGAGGCAAAAACCAACACCTTTTAGGCAACATTAGTGCCTTAGAAACAATAGGAGTCCAAATTCTATTACTGATTATTTATGTTACAGGGAAAAAAAGCAAAAGCTGAGTTAAAAAATTAATATAAATGTAAAAAAAATGTTAGAAACTGTCAAGAAATGTCCAGAAATATGCAATTTTACTTCATTTTACCCCCTGTAAAGCTGACATGAAGCTGTTCGAGAATCTGCTGGAGTAGAATATTTACAGACAAATGGGTGTTTTCATGAAAAACACATCATTTTCTGTGCCAATTTTGTGTGATTCCTGCTCTGTCTGAGTCATAAAATCTCTTCTCTGCAGCTCATGGCATGTTCGATAATAAACATATATGTATAATTGATTAGTTGCGATTAATTAATTAACTTGTGGCAGCCCTGATCGAGATGCACAGTTTTGTCAATATCACCCAGCCCTAGACTTGAATAAATACAATTATTGATAAACCAAATTATCATGACGTCACAAAAGTGTAAAAAATCTACCTCATGATACTTTACGCAGAGTAATAGAGTCTCTGCATGAAGTAATGTTTCTTAAAGTGTTCAATCTCAATTTTCTTGGACCAGATCATGATTTTGATTTTATCACGATTCATGTTCACTTTGTATTTTTCTATTGCCTTTAATAGAGCTGCACCATTTAGGAAAATTGTAATCTTTCTGACCAGTGCGATTGTGATTAGATTTGCGATTTATGTTTTAATAAAAGGATTCAGTTCAAATTCATATTTTAAGCACAATTTTGTTGCTTTTAGTCGTGTTTTTGTCACTTTCAGTTGTGTTTGTCATATTTAAACAATCTTTGTTGTTTTTAGTCGCGTTTTATCGTTTTTAGTCTCATTTTGGTGCATTGAGTCGCGTTGGTTGTTTGTAGGCGCGTTTTTGTTGCTTCTGAACACATTTTTAGCGCTTTTGTCGCTTGTTTCAGAACATGTTTGTACAAATCCAAACTCCAGTGTTAGCAGGTTTTATTCAAATGAAAGCGTCTTTGTGATTTACTAACTGCATCCATTAAAATTGCGATTTTGTGTGGTTTTTGTTTAATTGTGCAGCCCTGGCCTTTAAGAGGTAAATAAAGTCATCTGCTCAGAGGCTTCAGAGGCTAAACAACAGGAGAAAAAGTGTGTTTGAACAGACAGCTGCATTAAAGAGACAAACAGTGAATCACGATACGACGATTTCACAAAAATAGCAGATTGTCACAAGGAGGAGCTCACCATTCCATTTTTATCATCATATCACCCAGCCCTATCTGCTTATGCCTCTGGAGAGGAATGAGCTCTTGGGGGTCAAAAAAACCATGATGCCACAGAGGACACGGCCTTGACCTGCGCGCTGCCCACTCCAAAAAAAGCCCCTGCAGCCGTGTGCCACAAATCATAAACTGGCTCTCGGACACTCGGGCGGAGGCCTCGCATGTTTGGAGTGTTTCTCCGTTCCTCCATCAGCTCCTATTGTTTGAGATTAGATTCCCTTCATTCCCACCGACACCTGCTGCTGCTCCAAAACTGCTCTCTGTTCCCAAAACAAGAAGCGGACAGTGTTATAGCGTGTTTGTGTGGAATCTAGACGCGTTAGAAAGGACATAACATCAAAGAAGGTCATGGGATGGATTTAAAGGACCAATATTATGCAAAATTGACTTTTTTGTCTTTTGTACCTTCTATTCTAACATTGTTCTGTAGACAAAAACATACCTGGAGTTGCATTTAGCTTCATTCACGCTAGTTTGAGGAATCCTGTCCCACCGACCGTCAAAAACACTCCGTTCTGAATTCCCCCGATGTGTCATGTGGCTGCGAGAATCTAATTTTCTCTTTTGAAGTCCATAAATCATCGGCAGACTTGTCCTGAGCGTTTCTCCGTCACTGCTCAATAACACGGCTAGCAGAACAAGCAATGTGTTTTTAAAATGTATGTTATTCCTTCTGCAGCCAGTAGAGGGAGCCACAGCTAAGTTACTCTCTTGAGGCAGTGATTTTGTTCTTTCTAAAAAAAAAAACAAAAAAAAAAAAACAAACCACATTTTATTTTTAGTACTAGTTCTTAGCTATGTTAGATACTAAACATTAGAGCTGTCACTAACGATTATTTCTGTTGTTTATTTAAACTTTTAAATACATTAACAGCCAAAGAAAGGTTGAATTATGGGACTGAAGACTTCTTGATCAAGAATGTTTATGAATAAAGTGGATTATTGATGAAAACCAGCAAAAATCTTTTCTTTTTTTTTGACATTTCGATGCATTAATGTCATAGTTTTTGTTATAAAACATCCCTTGACGTGTTTTAGAGTCTGTACAGTTCCATTAACGATTAGCCGATCAGTTTTTTATAGTTATCATGATTAGTTGATTCATTGTTGCAGCCCTAAAGGTAAAGATAATGCATAGTACAGTATTTGTCCTTTAAATCTTGACTTGTAAGAAAACAATGTTCCAACAACAACTGCAGTTCAACGTGGCCTTTTCAAAACATTTAAAGAATGCCCTCTAACTTTCTAGGAAGCGCTTGTAAACTTGTCCTTCAGGTCACGCTTTGTTCTTTGCCAGACGGAAAACATATTCAAGATATTATTTCTCTTTGCAAATTTGAGTCTCAGTTCAGATTCGGCAAAAGTATACGTTTAAAAACAGCAAATTGACTTGGACCGCGGGGAAGGAGAAATTACTTTTTGCTCAGGCAGAAAATGGTGGAAGTACTCGTCTCCTGCTGTTGCCCACACCCCCCGCCGGAGGAGAGACGTTATGTTAAAAGTACGGAGGGAAAAACACAGTCCTCTCTGAGCTGAAAAGGTGTTGTGGAGCCTTTTTCGCCGCTAAAAGGCAGAACATTGGCTATGCACACAGGAACACGCTCTCAGCTGGAAGATAAAATGCTGAACAGGTGGCTCGCAGGAAAAAAAAACACCCAGGCCTCTCTTGGAGCCGCAGCCCTGAGCCCAAATGGATGGTGGAGGTCGCAGGGTTCAAACTAACTGTTCCAGCCCCTCTGAAGTGCCTCGACGGGGGGGAGACAGGGCCGTGAGGGGGTCGCCTTGGTACCTCCACCTGACAGCTGCTTTTGTCATTACGGAGCTACCTGACATAAAATGGACGCCAGATTTGTGACTTCTGTTTGCGCTCTGCTACGGCCCGACTATTGGATCTGCACAACTTCACAGAGACGGAGTTGGCAAGTGCAGGTTTAGAGGTGGTAAGGTCTGATCAATATTTTAGAGTAGATTTGTGATTTATGTTTTAGAATTCTGTTCAAAGTTCACATTTTAAACACAATCAGGGGAATGGACAAAATAAGACGGAAACATGAACTGACAAACTAATAAAAGAAAAATGTTATTGTTGCTTTTAGTCAAATTTTTGTCAATTTTGGTATAGTTTTTGTCACTTTTAGTGGCGTTTGTCTCTGTAGTGGCGTATTTTTAACTTTTAGTATTGTTTTGTCACTTTTAGTATAATTTTTTGTCACTTTTAGTATTGTTTGGTTACTTTTAATATAATCTTTCTCACTTTTTGTATTGTTTTTGTCACTAAGTATTGTTTTTTCAATTTAAGTATAGTTTGGTCACTTTTAGTATCGTTTTTGTCACTTTTAGTATAGTTTTTGTCACTTAGAATTGTTTTTGTCACTTTTAGTATTGTTTAATCACTTTTAATATCATTTTTGTCACTTTTAGTATTGTTATTGTCACTTTTATTATATAGTATTTTATTTAGTAGTATAATTTTGTCACTTTTAGACATGTTTTTTTCACTTTTATTCATGTTTTTGTCGCTTGTTTCAGAACATGTTTCATCTGATCGAAACTGCAGCAGTTTTTGTGCATCTCCACCTGACAGATGCTTTTGTCATTACGGACACAAAAATGGACGCCAGATTTGTGTTTCTGTTTGCGCTCTGCTACGGCCCGACTATTGGATCTGCACAACTTCACAGACACTGAGTTAAGGATTTAAGGGTAGGGCTGAAGCATGTGGGGAAAATATGAATTTGTGATTTTTCTGATCAGTATTTTAGATTGCATTTTAATAGGATTCTGTTTTTGTCACTTTTAGTAGCCTTTATGTCTCTAGTGTTTATTTTTTAAATTTTAGTAAGTTTTTGTCAATTTCAGTATAATTTTTTTCCACTTTTAGCATTGTTTTTGTCACTTTTCAGAACATTTTAGTCTCTTTTAGTTGTTATTGTCGTATTTAGTGTTGTTTTTGTCACTTTTAGTCACATTTATGTCGCTTTAAGTGTCGTTTTTGTCACTATTAGTCATGTTTTTGTCACGTGTTTGTCACTTTTAGTCTCGTTTTTGAATTTTTTTAGAGTCATCTTTGTCACTTTTAGTTGCTAACAAATCAAAATTACACAGTTATCAGTTTTTATGCAGATTAAAATATGATATTTTGTTGTTTGGAGGCAATTATGGCACAAAAATTGCATGTGTAAATACAAGATTAATCACTATCAATGCCAAATATGCATGACAACTGGTCTATATTGACAAAAATGAGTTTCCTGACAATGTTTGACACTATTCAGACATAACTATGTCAATCCAACAGAAACGTGTTAAATTCTTTTAATGTGTTAATTGAGGTTTAATTACCAAACAAATAGCACATGTCCGTAAAATTTATCAGAAAAGTGCAGAAATGTCACCTTATACTTTTATCTTTTTCCTTTTTAATCAGCTCTTTTAGTAGCATTTTTTAGCAAATACTCACATTTTTGCACATCTCTAAAACAATATTTACAATGATATCCAAATGTCAATAAATTGTCCACTTGATCTTGAATTACACAGTGTACAATAACATTTTGGTTTAATTTCGCGTTTGATTCCTTCAGATTTATCGGTTTTAACCTTGTTGTGACCTGCAACTGTTCAGAGCCGCTACAATTGCTTTATTTTGTGCTAAGTTTGTTTGTTGGGCACTTTTGGCTCACTTCTTCTGAGGAATGTGTGCCACTGAAAGGTCTGATGGGGTCAGCTATTTATGTTTGGACCATGACAGAGAGACGCAGAGATTGATTATGCGACACCCGTGGGTTTAGGTCCAGGCAGAACAAAGGCGAGTGTGATTAAAAAGCAATTGACCCCAGAACTAAATGGTAGAGCCGAAGACAACGCGAGTCCTCCTTCAAAAGTGTGGGGGCGTAATGAAAGCGCGGGGTTACCTTTAGAGGGCCTGAAGTTTAAGATACGAGAGAATTAAGTGGAGAATCAGCTTCCGTTAAAAGATCTTATTCTATTTAAGCTCAATGCACATCGCAGAAGTATCCTCATATTAGTATATATTGTAGTAGAATGTTGTGAATCTGTGACTCAACATTCAACATAGGTTTCAGCAGAAAACAGTGCTGGAATTGTAGAAGTATATGGGAAATTTGGGTACATTTCAATGAATAATTGTTTAAAATGCATGATAATATTTGCTGCAAAAAAGTGGAAGTGGAATACAGAGAGAAACTTCATAGTTGCCTTGCCACATCCCCATTTTTAGTCAATTAATTGGTTGATAAGGCAGGTCTTTAGTCGACAAAGACTTCTTGAACAGCTACGCAAATCAACACACTTTACATCATATTTTAATCGACAAGACTTTTCTAGTCCTCCATTGAAATGAATTCCTGCTTAACCAGAAACCAAACCAAAACAACGGAAGAGCAAATCTGCAGCGTTGAGAAGTAAAAGCGGGTCAAATAAGGTGAATCTAATGTCACACTTTAACCTCAGACAGAACCTGTAAGACGACACTTAGATCAAGATCAGTGTAGACTTTATCTTGTGGTGAAACCGGATTTTTTTGGGAAGTGACACGGGAGCAGCACCCAGCCCTGTCACTTGTTATCTCTCGTCTGTCTTCAGCTCGCCCCTGTCAGACGCTCCCCCCTTCCCTGCGTCGTAAGTGTCTACTGTTGTTACGTCGCCTTTTCCTCGACAGTCTAGAGTTTTGCTTCGGGCCGGTTTGTTGAATTCCCGATGCCAAGCGCCCTGAGCCGACTTTGTTCACAAATTGGCGCAGGAGCTCGGCAATTAATTGATGAAGACAGCCCAGAACAAAAAAAAAAAAAAGTGAGATGCAAAGCGCTGTGGAGAATGTGTTGCGCCGGCATTATGCTCCAACACAACGGCGAGAGTAAAAAGGCCGTGGCGAAAGGAGAGGCGGACATGACCAAAAGCGTTTCTACAAAGGAGCTCTTCTTCCCAAAGCAGCACAATGTGAAGAGAAAGCACAAAGATGCAAATGTTTTCCAACTGCGAGAGCACAAAACTCCTCATTCTTACTTCAGAAATGATTGTAGGAAAGAATGCAGAAAAATATGAAGGAAGCTCATTGTTTTTCAACCACAATGAGGCCAAATGTTAAATAAACTGTTGACACACAATGACACAGAAGCTCAAACAAGTCTACAAGAAGAGAAAATAATAAAGAATAGTAAAGAATTAATCTACAGCAGTACGCTAAAATCATATTCGGTTCAGTTTCGGAATTGGGAGAGATTGGTTCGGTATTTTTTGGTACGTGTTCGGAGCAGAAAAAATAGAAATAAGTTGCCAAAAGTATTCAAACCATAATAAACAGATACATAATTACAACAAATGAACCCCGAAACAACACAAAAAGCTTTCTGTAAATTGCTTTTCTTCTTTGGCATATTTTCTCTTTCACTAAAATCATATAGAGTTTGTCTTATCTTATATAATTGAAATGATGTTTAATAAACCATGCATTTGCTCACTGCTTGACGCAACTAAATGAACAGTGGATCATTACATTGAATAATTGAATGCACAGTGTCTGTGTGCATCGCTGCCAGTGCAACAGAAGCAGCAAAGATTTATTGAGCAACTAAAAGTGACAAAAACATACCCAAAAGTAACAAAAACGTGTGACAAAACACACCTAAAAGTGACAAAAACGTGACTAAAAGTGACTAAAATATACATAAAGCAACTAAAAGACGACTATAAGCAACACAAATTAATCAAGAATGCATCAAACATACATGACAAAGTGACAAGAACGTGACTGAAAACGACAAAAGCGATTGATTGTGATAAAAAGATATGACAATTAATCGTTTGTGGAACATTTTAATAAAAAGAAAAGATTATCGCTGTTATATCATTATATCAGCAAACTGTGCAGCAAAAAGCTACTTTTTCATGATCCTCCTCAAGATTGTTGTTGCTTTCACTATCTATAATGTTTATCTATATTGTTTATTGAACTTTTTCGTACTGAGAAAGTTCTATGTTCCATGAGAAAGTCACATTTTAAAACATTTTATTGTGATATTATCATTATTTTGGCCGTGATCATCTTAACACACAATTTCAATATCGTTTCATGACTAAAGCCAGAATTATAGTAAATTACAAGCACTAGTTTAAAAAGCAATTCAAAAAAGTATTTTAAGTAAGTAATACAGAGAGTTCTCAGGTGTAGTTACTAATGGAAATTATCAGGTTGAAATTTTGTTGCCGTATTACAACAAAAATCTGCATTTTAACACTATTCATTTGGTTGTTTCCTGTTTTTATTAAACATGAATGACCCACAGAATGCTGTGACGTCATCTGAAACCAGCAGTTGGTCTGAGGTTAGTCGCCCAGCCGTAGATAAACAAAGAAAGTCAAATGCTGCCGTTGTTTGGTCAGGCTGATGTGGAAGTGCGCCGTATCACATGAACGTGAGCTCTGCCCGATCACATGCCTCACGTCAGCTGCAGGACCGCTCTCCATCAGACGAGCGACGCTGACGAGCTCATTCTGAAGGCGTCTCGGGGGAACACACGTTATTACCGTGTGCCGTCGGACGCCGCGCATCCGCACTCTCCTCGTGCAAACGCGGAGATCGTCTGCAGCAGCTTGGCCTCGGTGTGCTCCTGCGAGTGGTGCCCCGGAGTAAGAGGAGGGAGATGGAAAAAGGCTGCCCCTGGAGAGTTTGTGCTAATAGATTCTGTATGAGAAAATGCCCTGTGCTGCTTCGGCTGCCAGGGCTCCAGTTTGTCTGCCGAACACACACTACGCTCTTCAGCAAACGGCACAACAACACAAGACGTCATTGTTGAGAAAATAAATGTGTGCGCTGTTGATTATGCACTGATTGACCAAACTGACAATGTCTGTTTAGGACACAAACTACAATAACTGTGTCCTGATTTCCCTCTAACAACAAGATTCTCGTGATATTCTAATTCTGACTTAGTTTGGTGGGTAAATATTTTGCAGTTTTACATTTGTGAAGTTGCAGTTTGCCAAGAAATGTTGATAAATAAAAGTGTAAATTACAGGAAGTGCTGAATCCCTCTGTGATGTCATCAAAAAGCGACGCACCGTTGAAAATACAGAGACAATTTTCAGCAACTGACACATTTTTTCTGACAGTTTAAACCATCATTGAATAAAATAAAGGTAATTTCAGGTATTATTGTTTATTAAATCATAACTATTGTGTGATTTATATGGATTTTGGCCCTTGTTTACAGTCTGGTTGCTAAGTAACAGTTGTAGCTGTAGAAATACCTCAATGTCGTATTTGTGCTCATAGACAGATAAATAATTGGTTGCAGAGTTCAAACACTTAGCAACACGGCTAGTCCGGTATGCTTTGAAGGACTCTGGCAGTAGTAGTAGTAGTAGTATGTATTTTTCCCCATAATCGTTAGCATTAGCCTTTATCATTAGCATGCAAAACACGCACGTTTTGAATAGTCCAGATTGTGTGGGCTGGTACTAACCCATCGAGCACATTTACGAGAGGTCAAAGCCTAGGTACAAGTCATTGTTCAGTGTGCAAACCTTTTGGTATTTCATTTAAGATAATAATTAGCGTAAAACTGTCATCTGAGTTAAAGGCTAACTGAATTTAAGTTGAAATTTCTGAACTTGTGTACTTCTGGTGAGCATCTAGTGACACTGAATATCCTCTTTTACATGTGACTGGGAGGAGAGCAGATAAATGTTTAAATATAAAATATAAATATAAAAAGATAAATATTTTGAAATCAAAGTTTTAGAAACAGAAAGAGATAGAGAATTTCACGTCTATGAATGTGTATGTTTGTGCTCATGTTCAACCAGGACGTAACATTATAAACTTTACAAAAACTGTCAAACTGGAGACAAACAGGCAAAACTTTTAGTAAAATGTCTTATATATAATCATTTTCACTACATTTTAGTCAAATGTGTGGACTAACCTGTCATATAGACTTTAAAGAGAAAAAACAGCCAAATTGCAGCTTGTTATAGAAATTGACAGTGAATAGGATTCAACATGAACTATTTTAATGGATAAATGCTGAGCACTTTTCAGAAAAACATCCACATGATTCAACCGGTCACATGCTGTTGGCTGACGGTCAAAACACGATGGTTACAAATGCAAGTTTATATTTCTGATTCAAAACAAAACAGAGAACTAAAAGGACAAAATTCAAAGGAAGCGGTGACTCAGAGTTCAGTTTAAACAGAGCTGCACGTGTGTGGTTTCAAGAGAATTTCGATATAATTTAGACCGCTTAGAAAACCCCCCACAAAGAGGTCATACTGAACAAATAGTTTATTAAGAATGATTCAGGCTTAGTAACAACTAAAACTAACCTTAATTCACTAATTACTAGCCTGACTTAATAATCTCTTTGTTCATTATGAATTACGTCTCTGTCCATGCTTTATTAAGGGTACATAAGGTGTAGTTATTCTAATGTGGTACTGAGTTGTTTTCTTACAAAAGGGCCATAATGGTTTCTTGCTGTGTCTAATGGGAGTGACATTAATCGAGTCGTACACTGTGTTGTAGCGTCGTATTGATTGATTCTGTGTTATATTGCAGTTCCCTGTTGTTGTGACGTCTGTGCACACGTGCTCTGGAGGAAGCAGGAGCTCGATCGTCCACTCAGAGGTGAGCCATTACCAGCGTGGACTAAACTGGTGGCAGCACTTTGTGTTTATCGGCTGGATATTAATGGACGTGGCCTGTCAAGTGACGCTCTCCAGCAAACGCTTAAAAAAAGGTCCGTCAGCCGCTAAATGCTGCCATCAGAAGCTGGCAGCTCGGCTGATATGGAAGAAAGAGACTAAACAGAGCTGTGAATGGCCACTTTATCACGATGAGGTCTGTGGATGGTTATCTGCAGCCTCTAAATCCACCCCCTGATCCTGCTTTCCCCAGAAACTGCCATCCAATCCTTATCTCCCAACTATGTAGATATCAACAGGATTAAGGTAAGCGGCAGGGAAAGGATATTTCAAAAAATGCTGAGAAAACTGGATGGAGGAGCTGACATTTAAGAAAAATGCAGGTCGGGATCAAAGTTTTGGCTCAGCGATAAATAAATTCCAGTGGTGTGCCAGTTGCTCACATGACATCAGTGCAAACACACGCCGCAGTCCCAGTGTGGCCCATTATTAACCAAATATGATGTCAGACAGTTGTGATTGTGTGCCGTTACAACTGTTCCTTTGTGCAGAGGGATCCGCTCCAGTTGCACCTGTCTTGCATTGTCTCGTGCCTTTTTTCCTTTTCTTCTGCAGCCGCCGCAGCTTTGGAAATGACAAGGCACAGCTGTCGTAAATACTCTCTGGCAGCTATAAAATGACAAGCTGTAAATAGGACTTTACTCGTTTCATTCATCTTTACATGACAGGAAGTTCACTGGAGTTTTGACAAGTGACT
Organism: Rhinogobius similis; assembly: GCA_019453435.1. Taxonomy (NCBI): domain Eukaryota; kingdom Metazoa; phylum Chordata; class Actinopteri; order Gobiiformes; family Gobiidae; genus Rhinogobius; species Rhinogobius similis. The sequence continues at coordinate 1,841,538 of CM033621.1, forward strand.
CAACAGTGGAAGACTTTTGATCTTAAAGTCCAGATGAAGGTTCTCATGTTTTTCTAATTAGGACTTCATTTGTTGGAATACGTGCTAAAAATGTCTGTGGAGTTTGGAATTTGTGAAGAAATTTTGAAATTAAAAAACGTTTAAAATTACAGGAAGTAGAGCTGAGTTCTAAAACAGAATCCCTCTGTGATGTCATCAAAAGGCGACGTACAATTGAAAATACAATTTACAGCAGCTCACACATTTTCCTGACATTCAACAAATAAATGACAATTCCTAAATGTTGTGTAATTTGTATGGATTTTGGCCCCTGTTTACAGTCTGGTTGCTAGGAAACAGTTGCTGCTCATGTTCAACCAGGAAGGAACATAAATATTACAAAAACTGTTAAACTGGGGACAAACAGGTAAAATGTTTAGTAAAATCTTAAATATAATCATGTTTAGTACATTTTGGTGAAATGTGTCTTAAAGTCTTAATGACACATTTCACTAAAACGTAGTAAACGTGATCATATTTAAGATTTTACTAAACATTTTGCCTACAAATGTTTAAAATGTTACTTCCTGGTTAGACATGAGCACAAATATGACATAGTTAGAGGTAATTCCACAACTGTTACCTGGCAACCATTATGAAAACAAGGGCCAAAATCCACATAAATTACACAATAGTTATGATTTGACAAATAATAATATCCAATAACACCTTTATTTTGTTGAATGATGGTTTAAACTGTGTCATTTGTCTGTAAATTGCCTCTGTATTTACGATGGCACATAGCATGCCGTTTTAGATCTCAGCACTACTTCCTGTCATTTTAAACTTCTATTTTCCAAAATTTCTTCACAAACTGCAACTTCACAAATGTAAAACTATGATAAATAATTGCCACAGGTGCCCTCCCACCAAACTCAGTCATAATTAGAACATTTTCAAAACCTCTCATGTACACTTTAAGTCCTGAAAGATGAAAATGTCTGAGAAAAAAATAGTACAGAAGCTGAAATCAATAAGTTAAAAAGCACTAGCCCTTCTAGTTTTTCATTTTCGTGCAGACTGAATATAATTTGAGTCAACCTAATTCCATTTCACGTTTTATCACTTGGGCGATAACTCGATTAGTGAGAAATGAGAGTACCATGTCAGAAGTGGGACACAGGTCACACATTGAAGCCTTTAGCTGAAAACAAAGAGCCGCGTGCTGTTTAAGATGTGACTCACTGGTGACTTACTCTTGCGCCGGCTGCGTGGCAGGAATGTAACCTTGCCAGTTTTTCATGTTTGTCAGTCTGCGGATTAAACAGAAACAATGACAGGAAATCAAGAGCGGCGTGGTGGCAATCTGTTCCCCGGGAAAAAAGACGTATCCTCAAGGTGATGGCACCAATTTATAGAATGCCAACAGCAGATTAAGGGGAAATTAATAGTTTGAGCTTTGGCAGACAGAGGGTGATTTAGGGACTCAGCGGCGCCTGATAATGACAGTTTGTTTCGAGGCTGGCAAGAATTTACTGTGATTTATAGGGTTTTTTGTGTCCTGTACAAGTACGACAAATGCAACAGGAGTGAAAGCAGGAATAGGGGCATTCTTTTATTTGAAAAATGCTCCTCAACATTATGACTTGAGTGGAAGAATTACAGGCAGCACAAACTGATAAATGTGTTTCTCTGCTTTTCTTTGGCGTATTTTTTGCCCGAGGAGATTTTGTTTAGCTGAAATCAACTTAATGCAGTAAAATGTCAAGTGAAAGTAGTTTCTCCGTTGTTGCTCTGACTGCGCAGCTTGTTTGCAGTTGGAGATTTAGGACTGTGATTCCCCTATTTGCGTCAGTGCCAAATTTGCGTCATAATTTAATCTGCACATTCTCAGATGCTTCTGCATAAACTTTGATCTGTTACTACAGCAACACGTACACACTACGCTATTCACCTTATTCCAGAAGTTGCTGCGGGCGCCGCCATCTTTTTTCTATTGTAGTTTACATGGGGCAGGAGAGCTCAACAGAAAATAATTACTACACGGACGTTTTCAGGCCGCCCAGAAAATCGGTTGTCGTTGCTGACATGTTGTTGCTCGTGTACATTAAACATTTTAGACAAAGCAATCTACTTTATATCGTTCGCCATTTGGACGAACGGTGTTCTCGAAAGTGTCTTTACTACAAGAGTGCGGATCATAGACATAAAAAGAGGCAAAAGTGGGAAAGGCAGAATAAGGTGAATACATTACTTTTAAATTTTAAGCAAATATATTTAAAGTTAAATATGAGCTTAAAGTTTGTGAAAATACAGCTTTTAACTGTTCAGTAAAGAGATCAGAGCAGAGAAACATCGAGGTCAACTGATTTTAGTGTAATAAAATCAAAAATAAAACTTTATTAAACTTTCTTTAACAAACTCTATTTAACTGAAATGACTTCAGGCTGCAACTGACAGTGAAGTAGGTACTAAAATCCATAAAGCTATTTCCTAGCACTCACAAACCCTTTGGCGCATTGTTAATATCCACTTTCATTTTATTTTCAACTTTAAAACTGCTTTTTTATTTTTATTTTTTTAACAGCAAAGCTAAACTCACGCAGACCACACCACGCACAGCCAATCGGAGCGCTGCTTTCGGCTCTTGCCTCTAGGATGATGAGACATGAAATACTTTTCTATTAGATGCAGAAAGCGCACAGTGGTCCCATTTTTGTCACAAAGTGCTGCTTTTACAAGATATTATTTTAGGGAAAACACAAAAAAGTCAGGTACTCCAGCTTTAAGGAGAGAATGTAATGAGTTCAACTGTGTGTGATCCAAAGTCTATATCGGTGATAAATGTGAGCGTAGCTGCAGTGTTCCTGTTGTTTATCTGGTTTTACAATTGTTTACTTGATTTTCTTTATTTGGATGTCAGATACAAACTAAATATTGAGAAGAGTTGTAGACTTTTACATTTGTTATCATACTTCAGTCACATTTTGGTTGTGTTTTGAGCCTCTAAAGGAGAAATAAATCATAAAATCATAAATCACCACTGACATTTTGGCTGGCGTTTTGGCTAAAATTGAGAACGCTGTGACGTCACCTGTATAAACTTAGCACGGTGCCAGGTAAGGGCTTTAATAACGGCAGAACATCGGCGTTTCGCGAGGCAGCTGCTGATCACGGCGCTGAATCATAATCATATCTTTATCTCGCAGCGTTTTCTCTCGCCTCGGCCCCGCTTTGTTCTCCGTCTTGTCAGCCTGCACACGTCTGCGCGCTGCTTTCATATACTCTTTATCATTTTCATACTGTTTGTCCTTCACAAAGAGATGGAAGCCAATTTAATTCCAGGAGCTCGGAGTTGGAGGGATCCGAAGACCGTCGATACTATATTCAAACAGATTTGGAGCGGGATATTGGTCTGATTAGGTGGGCTTCGTGGCGTTTAAAGACTTCTGCTTCCAACAAATCTATCAAAGACGGGATGGTTTTCTAATGAGACGATCTGTGACTAACAACTTCACGAATATCACATAATAATAACCCGCAAATGTTCCAGGAGAAAGTCACAAAGCCTCAGTGGTTTGTGGCTGATTTCCAGAGAACACTGTGCAACTTGTGGCACTTAAAGGAAAAATATTATGCTTTATTTGTTCTGTTATTGGCCATTAAACCTGCTCTTGAGTAGCTTTACTTTGGCGCTGGATGTTCAAATGATAAAAATAAAATGAAAAGAACAATATAACTTTATCGCAGCCTTGGGAGACGCCATATTAACTTAGCTGTGGCTCCATCTACTGGCTGCAGACGCAATTACGCATTTGTATATCCACAATGTGTTGTAATGCAGCTGTCCTGAGCTGTGACGCAGCTGTAATGCTCATGTTTGGCAATGATTTAAGGACTTAAAACAGCAGTAGATTCTCGGATAAGTGACGTCAGTTATCGACAAACATCACACATCGAAGGAATTCATAACTTAGTGTTTTTTGAAGGTTGGATGGAGAAGATTTTCTAACCAGGATTCATCAAACTAGCGTGAAAGAAGCTAATTGGTACTCCAGGTATGTTTTTGTGACGGAACATTGTTAGAACAAAAAAGTCAATTTTGTATAATATTTGTCCCTGAAACAGAATTGTGTGTGGCAAAAAAACAGTAAGTATGAAAAAACTACAAATCATGAACAATGTATGTGCGAGACAACATCGACATTGACCGGATAAAAGAGGTGGAAAGTAACAAAGTCCAAAAGTAAAAGTACAGTTTAGAGCTGCACGATTTGGGAAAAATATCTAATTGTAATTTTTATTATTTATCTTTTAATGGTGGGATTTTGTTGTTAAACACAATCCGGAGAATTGACAAAAAGACTGAAATATGAATTGACAAATTAATAAAAGAATAATGTATTTTGGAACTTTTTTTTTTCCGCTTTGTTGTCACTTGAAGTCGTGTTTTTGTCACTTTTAGGTGCATTTTTGTTGTTATTAATTGCCTTTTTGCTGCTTTTAGTCATGTGTTTGTCACTAAAATCTGAAATATAATCATCATTTTAGTGAAATGTGCTGTCTAACCTGTCATATAGACTTTAAGCACTTCATCCACCACAGCCAGATGCTAAAAAATGTTCGATATTTGAAACTGGCTGCTTTCGTCCTCAAGAAAAAAAATTATACAAATGACACAATAGATTTGGAGCACTTTTTCAGTCCTTGTCGATACATAAAAAGCCAGAGGAGAAAGTTGTAGATAACACAAACGGCAGCGTGGACAAAACTGAAGGTCGTGTCTGTTCCACCGCATTATCTGGAGCGCGGTGTGAAAAAGAGCGGGTGGACTGTAGTATCAGCGTGTGAAGCTCACTCCTGGGCCACACTCGGCTCTTTAACGGTTTCTCTTCACAATGGGAGAGTTCTGCAGTTCTTACAACACAACTGCACCTTCTGTGAAATGGGCCATTACGGCACAGAGAGTAGGAAGACTCTAGTGGTGACAGGGGCCAGGAGGGTGGACTGGCTCAAATGTGAAGGCTCCGTCAGAAGGAAAATCAATAGCGTATTAGCTCTGAAAGAGAAGTACAAGTAGTAAACGGAACAGGGCTGCAACAAGTTAAAGTCTATATGACAGATTAGACGACATATTTCACTAAAATGTACTGAAAATGATTATATTTAAGATTTCACAGAAGATTTTAGCCCATTAGTCCCCAGTTTGACAGTTTTTGTGAAATTTATAATGTTACTTCTTGGTTGGACATGAGCAGCAAATATGACACAACTGTTACCTAGCAACCATTTTGACAACAAGGGCCAAAATCCAAATAAATTACAAAATAGCTATGATTTGACAAAGTTTAAAGTGTCAAAAATTGTGTCAATTGTGTGTAAATTGTCTCCGTATTTACAATGGCTTTTTGATGACATCACAGACAAATTCTTTTAAATAGTTTTAGAACTCGGCTCTACTTCCTGTTCAACACAGTTTTCTCAATGTTTATACTGTTACTTCCTGGTTGAACATTAACATGAGCACAAATATGACATAGTTAAGAGGTGATTCCACAACTGTTACCTAGCAACCATTTTGAAAACAAGGGCCAAAATCGATATAACACAATAGTTACGATTTGATAAATAATATTACCTCATAACATCTTTATTTTGTTGGATGGACATTTAAACTGTCAGAAAATTGTGTCAGTTGTCTGTAAATTGCCTCTGTATTTTTAATGGTACGTCGCTTTTTGATGACATCACAGAGGGATTCTGTTTTAGAACTCAGCACTACTTCCTGTAACTTTAAACTTTAATTTTTCCAAATTTCTCCACAAACTGCAACCTTTTGCAACTAAAACTAATAACAACAGGACTATCCCGTCAAACTCAGTCATAATTAGAACATTTTGAGAACCTGTCATATAGACTTTAATCAAATCTAAACTAATCGATCAAGTAAATTGTTAAGCAAATTGATACGTTAGATTTGCAATTTATGATTTTAATAATAGGATTCTGTTCAAAGTTCACATTTTCTTCAGGACACTGACACTGAAACAACACTGAAATAGGACCAACAAACTGATAAAATAACATGTTTGTGCAACTCTAAACTACAGGGTTAACAGTTTTTATGCAGAATAAAACTGAATATGTTGTTGTTTGTGAAGGAAAAATTGTGGCACTTCAAAACGTTGTGATTCTATTAACATTTCCATTCTATTTCCATTTATCTCGCAGCCCTTAATATGACATTTTTCCCCAAGACATTTCCCAAAAGCTAGAATAATAAATTAGTGCAAAGTAATGACTACAAATATCTGACAGTAAGTTGGCTAAGGTTTGTCCTGCCACGGACACAGTGCAGAGACGTGGCAGAGGTGGTCGGCATTCATCAAACATCATTGCGCAGCTGCTAAAGACACACAATGACGCCGTCCTCCAACTATTTTTGGAGCGAAGAGGGCTGTTGACTCGTCCCTGTCGCGTGGACCTGGAGTGTTTACAGTGCTCAAAGTACGCTCCCCCTGGCTCACCTCTCCGTGTCCGCAACCAAACACACAGTTAGTCAAAGGCTCGCCACATTCTGCCCTGACGGAGAGTTTACAGAAATGTGTCATTCTCGGCCTTTTACGTTATATCTGTGCTGTGTTGAGTGCGGAGAACAATGAGGAAACAGCAGCAGAAGCAGCAGAAGCAAAAGCAGAAGCAGTAGCAGAAGAAGCAGCAGAAGCAGAAGCAGCAGCAGCAGCAGTAGAAGCAGAAGCAGCAGCAGGAGCAGAAGCAGAAGCAGAAGCAGCAGCCAGGTGTTGGGCCAGTGCTGCTGTGGAGTGATTGTTTACAGCAGCGTTAACTGACTCTCGAGGGTCTTGTGTCATTAATAAAACCACTGTTCAGTCCATAAAGGGGAGAGCAGCTGGTGGTTAATATTTGCTCCTTCTCCTGGTCTGTGTCCGAATGTTCTCACTGTTCCAACTAGAGATGTCAAAAGACTTATCGATCGATCAATTGACTTATTGCTCAATAAATGAAAGCTGGAATAATGCTTTTTGGCACTCAATATTTGTTGTGTTTACACGAGTTTCTGAGCACAGAGCGAGTTTTGGCGTCCCGGGTAAAGCTAACAAACATTAGCATGCTAACAGTGCACTTCCTGCTTCTCGTAGAAGAAATCGCTCTGTAAATAGATGCAGAGAAAGTGCTGTGGTCTCATTTTCCCTCAAATAGATGCTTTTAAATTATATCTGTGCTGAGGCAACACAGATTTAACTTTAGTACAAGCAAAAAATCAGGCACATGAACTAGTTCTGTTTTTTTGTTTTTTGTTGTAAACATCTCATATTCACTGGCCTTCCACGGTCTAACCGGTGGTTTCCAACCTGGGGTCAGGTTTCAGATTTTCTGAAAGGATTTCGGGGCTCCCCAGATGATATGAGTGAAAAATGACAATTGATACAATAGTCTTAAACAAGGCTTGACACCTTTCAAATGCAGTGGTAATTATCAAAAGATTATTATTTGTTTTATAGACAGTGGCTGAAGTTTAGATTGAAAACTATTAAGACGGGTTTTTTCAGGTTAAAAATTCAGAGTTAGTAATTTGCCCATATTTAAAATTAAAAATCTGATGAAACAAATGATCTTCCATACACTTCATCTTAACTGCGTTTAACAAACTTTGACAAGCAGATAAGACGAGCCAAGAAGAAGAAAATTCAGCATAAAATAGTTCAAAACCAAAGCTGTCCAGAGTGACAGGTTGATGTCTTCTTTGAAGCCGATAAAAAATATTTGAAGTATGCAAGATGATTATTTGAGACTTTAGACTTTGTCTAAACAGGAAGCACTTGTGAGTTTCAGGAGGTTGTTGACGTCTTGCCCTGGAGCAGCAACATATATCTGCTGCGCTCTCAAAGGCCGTAAAAGACGACACGTTTGTGTTGCCTCTAAATCTCTGTGCCTCACATTATTAGCTCAGATGCAGATATTGATGACTGTCTATTAATTTATTGTCCATAAAAGAGTTTTATGTCCTGAAAGTGGCTTGTAAACAGAGCTCAATAAACAGAGGATTATTGTTGTGGTTTAAACATAAAAGATAGACAGTGGAAGAAACAGATTTACGGCTGAAACAAGTTAATCGATTAATTGCAACTAATTTAGAAATAGAATAATTGTTTTCTGTAACATACATAGACTCCAAAGCGTGTCATGTGACGAGAAAAGAGGTTTATGACTGAGACCGAGCTACAATTAACCCAGAATGACAATAGAAATGTGTAAAATGTGTGTTTTTAATGAAGATCTAAACAACTAATCAATGAATCAAAAGAAACGTTTCACAGTTTAATCGATTAATAAAATAATTGTTAGTTACAGTCCTACACAGATTCAAGAATCACGGCGCTGAGATCTTGTGTTTATAGGGAATAGCTCTCACCAATAAAAGAAACTCTTCAAGCCTAAGCCACAAAATAAAAATTCGTCCTTTGACTCTTTTTCACCAAACCAGAGCTGCACGATTTAAGAAAAATATCGAATTGCGTTTTTTTTTTCTAAACAGTTTGCAATTGTGATTTATGTTTTAATAATGGAATTCTGTTCAAAGTTTAAAGACAATCAGGAAAATAGACAAAAATACTGAAATATGAATTGACAAACTGATAAAAATATCGTGTTTCGGAAGGTTTTAGTTGTTTTTGTTACATTCTTGTTGCTTTTAGTAGCATTTTTGTCACTCTTGGTCAAGATTTTGTTCGTTTTAGTCACGTTTTACGTTTTTGGTGCTTTTAAAGACATTTTTGTCACTTTAAGTCATGTTTGACAGTGTTAGTATTTTTTTGACACTTATAGACACATTTTTGTCATGAATAGGCGCATTTATGTCACTTTGAGTAGCGTTTTTGCCACTTAGAGTTGCATTTTTGTCACTTTAAGTAGTGTTTTTGCCACTTATAGTTGTGTTTTTGTCACTTTGAGTAGCGTTTTTGTCACTTTGAGTAGCCATGACTTCCTCAACCTCTGGAGAACCATCTCCTTGAGATGCTTCACCGAAACTGCACACGTTCGCAGATGGCGATGGCTTTAAACATCATTTCCCTTGTCAAAATTTAGGACGGAAAAAAAGAAAAAACGGGTCTGTGAGTTGGAAGTTAACATCAAAACCCGTCCCTTTGCCGTTTGATGTGGATTTCAAAAAGGTCAAGTGACGTGCCAGGGTTGTGGGCCTTCGCTGCATCCGCCAGCAGCTCATTCATGAATAAACAGGTGAGGTTTATCAAAGGACTGTGATGAGAGCAAATGTAACGCCAATGTGTCCAGTGTGATGCTGTTTGGACGCTAAAAAGGGTCGGAAAGTGTTCCTCGATGTTCCGACTCGAGCGGCAGAATTACAGGCAGCACAAACTCATGAAATGTTGTTTTTCTTTGGCCTAATTTTTTTGTCCATGAAGCTTTTGTTTTGCTCAAATGAACGTTATACAGTAAAATGTGAACTGAAAGTAGTTTCTCGTTGTTGCTCAGACTGTGCAGCGCTTAGCTAGCTTATTTGCTAATGGAGGTTGGAGATTTAGGACACTTCAACCAAACACAACAATTAATTTCAACAATTAATTTCCTCACACTTGGAATGAGAAACATGTTAAAAAGAAAAATATGCTTTTTTGTATTGTCATTGGCCTTTAAACATGCTCCTGAGTATCTTCAGTTTGCCATCTTAGTTGTAGACCTTTAAATCTGTTATTAGGCTTTAGCAGCTTTTTAACATTTTAGTTGTGTTTTGAGCTTTTACAGGAGAAATGTCATCACTCACCATTAGGTCTGGGCGATACGGTGATACAAATGGAATGGTGAGCTCATCCCTGTGACAATCTGCTATTTTTGTGAAATCATCGAATCGTGATTCACTGTTTGTGTCTTTAATGCAGCTGTCTGTTCAAACACACTTTTTCTCCTGTTGTTTAGCCTCTGGAGCCTCTGAGCAGATGACTTTATTTACCTCTTAAAGGCCAGAGCTGCACAATTCAACCAAATCCACACAAAATCGCAATTTGTACAAACATGTTCTGAAACAAGCAACAGAAGCGGTACAAATGTGTTAAAAGCGACAAGAACGCACCTACAAACAACAAGCGCGACTCTATGCACCAAAACAAAACTAAAAAGGTAAAAAACGCAACTAAAAACAACAAAGACTAGAAGTACCAAAGACACGTTTAAATATGATAAACACAACTGAGTGTGACAAAAACACAACTAACAGCAACAAAATCGTGTTTAAAATGTGAATTTGAGCTGATCATTACAAACGCAAGACAAATCACTTAGATATTTAAGTGATAATCAATTTAATCAATTCAATATTTTTCCTAAATATTGTGATAAAATCGAAATCATGATCTGGCCTTAAGAAAATTGTGCTCATAATGTTTTGCCATTACGCCCAGCCATACTCCCCATTGACTCTCATGTGTTTTTTCCACTCACTGCTTCATAATGCTGTGACGTCACTCTTAAGAACTCTATACATTGAACGTGGCTTATTATTTTGCTTCGGCGCATCATTTCTTATCAACAGCAAGTTCTCCAGCTTCGCCCAATCAATGGAGCATCTAAAATTCAATGTATTAATGATTTTGTGCGCGTGACCCCAGACTCCAGGCACCAGGGCGCGGGGCTTGTCTGGTTTTCCAAAGACCAGTTGGAATTCTCACCCCGAGGCACTTTTACACATAGCTGTCGACGAGGAGCTTCTTCTGAATTCTGCAAGTTCAAACTCGACCAAATAAAGAGTACACGCTGTTCCAGTCGATACGTTAGACTCATACACAAAATCTCGTGACATTTTGCTCGGAAATGTGCAGAGTGTTGCGGAGAATAGAAGTGTTGTTGAGAATAGAAATGCAGATGGAAAACTTTGTTGAATTAAAAACAAAATGCAATTAAAAAACAGCACAAACCATCAACTTTAAAGGAACAGAACATGATATCCAAACTATTGTCTACTTCTATGTTCTACCAACTATTGTCAAAAAAAGTGGGAAAATATAAAAAAAAAACAATTAAGCATTTCTGTTTTGCTGCAGTTGCCGATATTGAGTTGCCGATATTTGCCGATTCATAGTAAGGCACTCAAATCTATTTTAAGTTGAAATCAAGTTCACAAATAAACTTCTCAATTATAAATAAATAAAACTAAAGTAATAACAGAATGTATATATTTGGAAGATAACATTATTTATTGCAATATTGTGTAAACATAAAGTCAGATTTTTAGGCTAATAGGCTCTGCACACAGAATTTCATTGGCTATTTTTTATTTTTAATGGCTAGCTCATTGTACCACTGAGTACTTCCTGTCCAATTCTATCTCTGAGGTTTTTGCAGAGTCACTAAAATGAATAAATCCTCAAAGCTCACACGGTGACGGTGAGCTGCAGGTGGATGTTACAGACTTTACACGGGATGAACACTTCACCACAGACACTTTGTGGAGATGAACAGAGCTGTTTGGGGCTCAGTGCTAACGCTAACGCTAATTTAGAAGCATAATAAAGATAAAAATAAAACAAACAAAAACAAAAGTAATCAGGTAGTCTTTACGTTTTAATGATTTTTTGGCCTGTAGGCTTTATTAGACTGGACAGCACAGCGTGACATGGGGAGGAGAGCGGGGAATGACATACTGTAATGTAGGTCTGTGTGATATGGCAAAAAATTATTATCACGATTTTCTTGGGGCCAGATCATGATTTTGATTTTATCACGATTGTTGTTCACTTTGTATTTTTCTATTGTCTTTAATAGAAGTGCAGGATTTAGGAAAAATATCTAATTGTGATTTTTCTGACCAGTGTGATTGGGATTAGATGCATGATTTATGTTTTAATAGAATTCTGTTCACATTTTTGTCATTTTTTTCGCGTTATTGCAATACTCAGTTGTCTTTGTCATGTCTTTGTAACATTTAATCGCGTCTTTGTTGTTTGAGTTGCGTTTGTTTGTCGCTTTTAGTCGTGTCTTTGTAGTTTGTAGGCACGTTTTTGGCATTTTGAACGCATTATCACTTTTGGTAGCATTTTTGTTGCAGATATTTGTACAAATCCAAACTACATTGTTGGCAGTTTTTATTCAGATCAAAGCAAGACATTTTGTTGATTTCATTTAATTATGCAACCCTAGTCTGTAAGAGGTAAATAAAGTCATCTGCTCAGAGGCTAAACAACAGGAGCAAAATTGTTTGAACAAACAGCTGCATTAAAGAGACAAACAGTGAATCACGATATCACAAAAAATAAGATTGACACAGGGACGAGCTCACGATTCGATTTTTATCGCCCAGCCCTACTGTAATGGGCCGGATTCAAACTCACGACCCTGCGGCTTCTTTATATTTCAAATGGTTGTTTCTTTATATTTTACAAACCCATACCTCTCCTACTCATTAGTCTATAAAAAATAAAACATCCAACATATTTGACTGAAACAGTGGAAGTCTTAAAACAGAAAAACATCTTTACATCAGAGACACGTATCTCTCACTTTCCTAATGCAGTCCTCGCATCCTAAATATTCACCTCGTTGAGTTTATAAGCAGTTTGCATCGGCCTCTGAGCCCAGAGCGTCCTGTAAACGCTAACAAACACTTCCTGCTTCTCGTAAATAGATGCAGAGAAAGCACTGTGGTCTGATTTTCTTGCTTCTAGAATATATCTGTACTCGAGCAGCACAGATTTGACTTTATTACATGCAGAAAATCCAGCACAGCTCCTTTAACCCTGCAAACTGTAAACAATAAAACATCGCGTGGCTTACAGTGAAGCCTGAACGGTGACGTGACTTTGCTCGTTATCTCAAATGACACGGGTAGACGACTCTGGTCCCCGGGCTGCCAATTTATTTATTTGGCAAATAATTAACACAATTGAGTGAGCATCAAAAACAGTCAACAAGCCTATCGGGGCGACATCGGGCTCATGCGCCAAAGCGGCTGATTTCAAAGCGCCGTGTCGCAGTTCGGGCCCCGGCGAGTGAAAGAGAGGTGGAACAAAGCCCCGCAGCCTCCAGTTATCTTTCCCCGCATTTTGGTGTCATTTGCATATCACTGTTTCCCCTCTTTCTGCGCGTGGAGGCAATCCGTTCAAACTTTAAATATTCGAGACGACAGGGCTGTCACCGGAGCTGTCGGTCGCCCGATGGAGACGCACACGGAGGAGATAAACCAGTTACTAAACAATGAGGAGTTAAAGTCGTGAGTCATTGATCGGACGCAGCACTTAACAGGTAAATTGATCTGAATCTGCGGATGGGTTTGGGAGCTTCGTCTATTGATGCCTCAAAACACTCTCGGCTGTATTTTGTCTTTCAGGATGACGACTGGGAGCTTTTTTGCTTTTTAAATCCCTGTTTGCCCGAAACTGCGAATCCATCTCAGCTAAGAAAAGTGCAATTTCTCAAGGATACACACAAAAATGAAGCTCTCTGTATTTTCTGGGAGTTTTCTGATAATGATATTGTGTCAATTCAACAGAAAAGTGTTAGAATTTGCCTATAAAGAGGTTGTATTATCATAAAAATGTGAAATGTATGTAAATTGAATCACAAAAATGCAGTAATATCCTTTTTTACTGTTATTTGAAAGTTTACAATGTCATTTTTAAAAGTTTAAATCAGCTCTTTTTGTAGCGTTTTTCCCATAAACAATGCACTTGATCATCCATTCAGATTTTTTAACAGCTCAAATCATGTACAAAGCAAGTATAACCTTTTACAAGGTAAAGGTTTAAGATCAAAGAGGGGAGGTATCTTTTAAAGGGGCAACATAACTTTAAAAAATCAAGACTCACACGAGGAGTAAAATATTTTGCATTTCCTCGAGCGTGTAAAGACTATGCAATCATATAAATGAGGAAATAAAATATTTTATAAAACCAAGACAGTTCAAACACAAATATAAAATGAACATTTTTAATAGATGTAATGTGGATGTGTACAGACTTTACTTAAGAGTCTATATGAAAAGTTAGACTATACCTTTTACTAAAACGAGATTATATTTAAGATTTAACTAAACATTTTGCGCATCTGTCCCCAGTTTTTTGTCAAGTTTATATGTTACTTCCTGGTTGGACATGAGCAGCAAATGTTACCTAGCAACCATTTTAAAAACAAGGGCCAAAATCCATATAAATCACAAAATAGTTATGATTTGACAAATAATATTACCTGATAAGAACTTTATTTTGTTGTCAAAAAAACGTGTCAGTTGTCTGTAAATTGTATTTTCTATGGCACGTCGCTTTTTGATGACATCACAATTTCTTCACAAACTGCAACTTCACAAATGTAAACCATTTACCACAGATGCCCTCCCACCAAACTAAGTCTTAATTGGAAAATCATGAGAACCTGTCGTATAGACTTTAAGACAGATACACTACAGGAAACATCAAAATCACTAATCAAAAAAATTGTGTTGGAAGTAACGGGGGTTTAATAAGTTGTCAAACTCCATCCCACGCCTTTTAGAACAAACATCTATGTACATTTCTTTGAAATGTTCAAAATAAATGATATAAATAACAAACGAATTAACTAACTAACTAACAATATTATCTAAATGTTGATATATTTCCCCCTTCTAGATAATACCCAGTGATAACAGAAAAAACCATTTCAATCTGCTAAACAAAAGATGAATGATTTAAAGGTTGAAAGCGTTTGCAGCTGAGTTTTAGACACTAATCATCCCTAACTCGACCATCAATGACAGCTTCGTGAGCACCGGAGAAATGCACAAAACATCTAATTGGATTTCAGACTATAATTAGTTTTGTGAGAAAGAAAATTACACACCTGGATTGTTATTTTGTGCTGTTACAATATCTCCAGGTGTTTTAGAGTAAAATGTGCGGTTTTAAAAAAGTGTCAAAAAAAAAACAAAACAAAAAAACAATTTTACATTTTTATTTAATGACAGCAGCACATTTGAACAGACTTTTAATTATGGCACATGGCGGGATATGGGGTTTAGTGCTGTATTTATTTAACCGAACGATGATTTTGGTGTGTACTTGTGACAAAATGTTCAGGGTTGATTTTGACACCACTCCTTTTACAATAGACCCTTTAAAGTTGGGACAAAACGTGACTGAATATTGAGCATATCGTTTGTAGTAATAAATGCAACAAAAAGAACTGATTCATTTAAAGAAATGTAAAAAGTTCTGCTGTAAACTTTAATAAAGATATATGGTCATATTTCTGCATTTTTGCGATTAATTTTACAGACATTTCCCATTTGTGTGATAATTAGACCTTGACTAATACGTCTAACCTCATAAGAGTCTGTGGGCCCTCTGACATTTTCTTAATTTACTTCTTTTGGTCCACCATCTGTTAACAAGAAACTATCAGCTGCTTGGCATTAAATATAAAAAGAAAGCTCTTATTTCCTGTCAAATCAACCATTCTGAGATGACTTGTTCTTCAAACTTCAAAGAAAATTTAAGTGTGAAATAATAGGCTTTTTAAATGGGTTTCACCTGGACTTTTTTTTTTAACTTTATTACAAGCCCCTAAATCTAATTTTTTGTGAAATTAGCTTCAGTTTTGAAAGAGGAAATATCAAAACCCAACAAATGGCCAAACTAGCACCAATCAGAGCATCCTCCAAACTCCAGCTTTACTCCTCCTTATATTTAGAAAAGAAAATCTGGCATAATCAGAGTAAATCACACACCAGAGTCCAAAACTCCACAGTCTCAGCTTCACAAAGAGTCCAGACAATGGTTTTAACTCCAAAGGGTTCAGAAACAGCTTCAGTTTAAATTTAGGCTCACTTTACTCAAGTGTTTTAGGAAAAATTGGTCCTAAACTAGTTTTTTTGTTTGTGTTTTAAAGACATAATTAAAGCTGTGGTACCTGATTTTCACACAACGGAACCGGAAGTAGGTTTTTACATCTATCTAACTCTAGCTCTCACACACCCTTTCGTTAAATCATTAAAATGCACATTCATTTTCGGTCCTGTGCACAGCTTTACAAGAGCTTTTTTTTTTCAAACAAAAAAGTAAAACTGGGAAGGACCACTCAAGCACAGCCAATCAGAGCGCTGCTTTAGCTCTTCCTTTGAGACAGAACACTGTTTCATTAGATGCAGACAGCACGTACAAGTCACATTTTTGTCAGAAAGTGCTGCTTTTAAGACACTCTTTGATGGAAAACGCAAAATTTACACCCAAAAAAGTCAGGTACCCCAACTTTAAGGATTGACATAATATCATTATCAGGAAACTCCAACAGATATTGAGATGTTAATTTGTCAATATCAAACAGCTCTATTTCAAAGCGCAGTTCCAGACCTTGGGGAACCCTGAAATGCTAAAACCACATGCAGGAACATACTTCAGTCTCTCACCGAGCGCATTAGTAAAAAGTAGCAGTCGCCAAGTTTCCGTTAGCAGAATGTTAGAGTTACTTTATCCCCCCGTCCAGACAGATCAAGAAGCAGCAGGGGGAGCACTCTGCTGAAGCCATAGCCCAACTGCGGCGCTGGAATATAAAAGAAGCCACGGGCCATAATGTACTTACACTCCAGAGCGGACAGAGACACAAAGTCCGAGAAGTGAGAGAAAAGTCTTGGAGGAAGGCGAGCCCTGGAGACGAGCCAATTCCACAGCAGCCCGGGCTTTGCTTTATTAGCCACTGCACATGTCAGCAGGAGACGAGCAGCACCTTTTGCACCGTGGCTGTGCAGCAGGTTTTATAAATGAGCACCGATGTGGCTTTTCCCCATTCTGTCTCACACACTCATCGGACAAGGGCTGCACAATTCATTGAAACTGAATGCAAATTGCACTTTGAACGGACGCAATTAGCAAATAGCAAATGCTGCAGTTTTGAAGTGCAACAACTTCCTCCAAATAACAAAATATCCTGTTTTATTCTGTATATAAACGGCTAATGTAGTTTAGATTTGTTAAAACAAGCAACAAAAACTATAAGAAAAACACAACTAAAAGTGACAAAATTGTTACAAAAAGTGACATGAACAGAACTAAAAGTGACAAAAAAACATTTTCTTTTATTAGTTTGCCAGTTCATATTTCAGTCTTGCTGTCAATTCTCCTGGTTATGTTTAAAATGTGCACTTTGAACAGAATCCAAGGGCAGCATGGTGTATGGGGATACCAGGGATTTTTCCCGCGGGCCTTTAGGAAAGTGGGCCAGTGTGGGCCAAGCTGTTGTTTCGCTGTGGAGGAGGTGAGCATCATCGCCGGGCGCCGTCCGCCCCTGCCTCGGACGTGTGGCCCTGATAAGAGATCTGTGGCAGGCAGAATTTCCTTTTGGTTAAATGTGCCGGGGTTTGTGTGGCTTCGAGCGGCAGTGCCTCTGTCCTAAAGAGCAGCGGCCAACACAGAGCCGAGCGGTGATACAGAGCCATGGTTTGTTTTATTCCATCTAGGAGAATGTTTCATACCCTTCACCAGCTACATAGTGCCCTTTAAAGTAACACGCTAACTGTATACTTATACTATAAGTGCTGAATAAAACATATGTATATTATAAACCTGTTCAACTGTTTTAAACCTATTAAACCTGTGTTTAATCATGCTGAAGTTATAGGTAATCAGTCAAACCAAGGCCAACTGGATTTATAAATAAACTTCCTATAAAACCCACCAAGTACACAAAATGATACACATTTTCAGATTTTTCATCTGGGGGAAGACCCCTAGACCCCTCCAGGAATGAAGCATCACGTAAAGAGGGCCGCTCTGCCTTCAACTCCGGGGTAAATCTGTCCTTGACAGAATGCCATTATTAAAAATATCAATCACAAATCTAATTGCAATTACAATACTGGTCAGAAAAATCGCAATTAGATATTTTTCCCAAAATGTGCAGCTCTAGTTCGACCCGCCATGAAATCTCTGCATCGAGAGCTTGTGTGCTCTTTTTGTCTTGCTCCACTTGGTAAGACACAGATCCCCAGAAACAGAAATCCCACCCTGGCTTCTTCTTATCAGCGGAAAACACGCTTGGAAAAAAGAGAAAAGCGTGTAGCGAGCTCTGGTTGATAGAGTTAAAAGCCGGGGAATGTCAAACGGTGCTTCTGCTCCTGTTGCACACGGCTGTTGTTGAGTAAAGTGAATAGGAAAAAATCTTAAATTTAAAGATATACATTTGAAACCCCTGCTGTAGTTTATTCACATAAATGTAAGAAAAAATGTATTAGAAGTTTTCATCATGTCATGTTTTCATATAAATAGGACATTTTATGTGTATTTTATTTCATGCTGCTGTTGTGCAGTCTGTACAGTGATCACTGACTGTTAACACTGTTAACCCTGAACATGTGTCATCCACTCTCCACGTGCAACACTGCAATATAATCATCTCCAGTACAATCCCCACTCGTTTATTCTTTCCATGCGCATAGCCATAGCCACCATATGTATATAATTATTTAATACACTTGAACTGCTCTTTATGAGTTATATATTCTGACCACACACTGCATATATATATATATATATATATATATATATATATATATATATATATATATATATATATATATATATATATATATATATATATATATATACACATATATATCTGTTATATTATCACGGTCATAACCAGTCACTGTATATCTGCCTGCACATTGTGTTAGAAGATAGACATAAGTCTATTTTTATAGTTATTTCTCTTGTTTTTAATAGTATGTTCCTACTTTCCTGTTGTGCTTGAGCTGTGAATCACTGGAATTTCTGCTTTTTGGGATGAATAAAGGTCTTATCTTTAGGGCTGTAGTTCTTTAGTTGTTAAGTCGATTAATTGGTTGATAGTGTTTTAGTCGACCAACATTTTTATTAGTCGACTAATTATTTTCTTTAGATTAAAAGGATCCGAAGGTCAGCGGTTTGAATCCCCGCCCCTGACATAAACATCCTTGGTTGAGCGGTCAGATCCACTGACCCACAGGCTGGCGGTGCAATTGCTCCCACAGGTGAATACTGCCGTTGTGTCCTCGCCCCCAGTGTCTGCGTACTCTGGTGAGTGAATGGTTCCTTGATGTAAAGCGCTTTGAGTGCTTCGAAGGTGGAAAAGCGCTATATAAATATGTGACCATTTACAATATAGAACGAGAAAGCTGAACATTTTTGAAGGAATCTTTAGTTTAATATAACTTGTCTATCTCTAACATATAAATACATAGCTTACTAGTGCTTTTTGCAGTTTAGGTCAGATACATGAAGATACTTGATAGCTTTGGCCACACCCCTTTTTAGTGGACTAATCGATCGATATGGCATGTCTTTTGTCGAGAGAGTTTCTTTAGTCAGCCCTACTTATCTTATCTTAAAACACAGCAGAAAATTGCACATATTTGGGACATTTTAGACAGAACCAGGTTTAAATGTCTTGGCTCATTTTGTGCACATATTAGTTACAAAAAAGATGTTCAGAGTAAACTAGATCTAAAAAATTTAAATTTCGCCTAATTTTTTAGACTTAAAACTTCAATAAATCAGTTTTAGAATTACATATCACCAAATCCTTCTGTATGCTCTATCAAAATCTTGCTCAGTCCCAGATTGTACAGTTTGGTGTAGGAGCTACTTTAAGGCTGATCTTTATGTCTCTGTGGGAGAAAAATGCATTTTAAGAAAACAGCCTTTGAAGTTACAATGTCCCAGAGAAATCTATGGATGAAGTGGATTCAATGAAGAAATAAAACATCTTTAGGAGCAGATTGTACAAGTTTTTGTTTCCACATGAAAGCCGACATGTTGAGAGAGCAAACTGACCAAAAAAAAACAAACAAAAAAGAGTTTTGCCTGCAGTCTCGCCTTATGAGTCTGAAGAGAGCAACACACAATACCTCCCGATCAGAGATCAGCGGCGCACTCAGAGCAATCCGTGGACGGTCTGTAGGAGATCACCCTGGTATTTCCTCAATAAGGGGTGAATGAAAGAGAAGAGGGAGAGCGCCGAGTGGTTCCCATCCAGTCCGCGGGGTTAAAATTAGACTTTAATTCCCCCGGCTTCAGCAGAGAACGTCAGGGGAGCGCAGGATCAGGGCCAGCTCTCTGACCCCGCCCACTTTCACAGAGCGCTAAACTTCAACGACGCGAATAGAGACGTGAGCAGGGGATCAGAGGTAGTTTAATATTTCAAGGTTTGGACCCCGTGGTGAGGCTGTCAGAGGAAGATGGCTGCTCTGACAAAGCTGTAATATCACTCGTGTTAGAGGAAAGTAAAGTCATAATATAGGGGAATTTCAGAGTTTGACAGCTACGTAAAGAGATCCTTTAAAAGTTTATAACAAAACATTTTAAATTTCTGCAATGGAGGCAAAAGTGAAGTAGAACAGAACGTGATTTCACTGAAGACACTGGGATTAACTTCAGAATGTTACAGAATAAGAAAAATCAAGTAAAAGCAGATTAGGGCTGCACAATTAATCAAAAGTGGGAATCGCATTTTGAATGGATGCAATGAGCAAATGGCAAAGGCTGCAATTTTTGACGTGTAATAATATCGTTCACAAACAACAAAATGTCCTGTTTTATTCTGCATAAAAACTGCCAACCCTGTCAAAACATGTTCTGAAAGCGAGTAAAACGTAACTAAAAGTAACAAAAATACAACCAAACGTAATTGTAAGCAACTAAAATGGAAAAAAGTGAGTAGGACTAACAAAAAACATGATTGAAAGCCACAAAAACACAACTCCAAGTGGCAAAAACATGACTCAAAATGGTAAATGACTAAAAGTGGCAAAAATGTTCTGAAACATGTGATTCTTTTATCACTTTTCACTTCACACACGTGCATTAGTTGAGGTTTAACTATCAGAAAAATGTGAAGGCTGTAAAATGAATCACAAAAGTGCAGAAATATCATATAATATTATTTTTTCTTTTTTTCCCCTTAATTCTTATTTGAAACATTACAACATAACTTTTTTCGTTTTTGTTGCATTTTGTTGTTGTTTTTTACAATAAACATTAAATTCTATATTCAAATTCAGCATATTTTCTAAACACCATCCACAACATTATCTAAATTTCAGTATATTACCCACTTCTATGCTTTAAATGATGTTTACAAAAAGGACTACATATCGGTGCATAACTCGTAACTGTTTACATTGGAGATTTGGCCGTGTACATTCTCTTCTATTATCCTAATCCTACAATTATCTGCAGTGGAACCCGCCAGTTAAGAGCTATTTGTGCGCGTTACACAGACAGCTCCCATGACCTCCGCTTCAGCTGCTCTCCTCGGGTCGAAAGTTCACGGCTCCAAAACCCAACCTCAGAATTACTGTCTGTCAATTTGAATATCGGTCAAGTAAAACAGCACAGTTGGCATCGATTTGGATCCTGAAGTGACTCAAGGCGCAGCGCTTTTGGTAGTTTGTTCCAGCTGTAAGTTTCTGAAGCGATAAATGAATCAATGAAAAAGGATTATGGTGGAAAAAAGAAGGGGATTTTGTTTGGACGGTCGAAGTACATGCAGACTTAATTTGAAAATGGCTGTATTTAAAAGACTTTTGACTAAATGGGACTTATATACAGGACAAGATGTTTCATTTGTTTCATTTAAAGGACACATATTCTTGTGCATGTGTATATGTATGTGTGTATATGTATGTGTATATGTGTATACGTGCATGGGTATATTATGCTTTCTGTGCGTTTTGTTTGTTATGTATCTGTTTTGTAGTGTATCTTGTTTTGTCTCCTGTCCACAAGGAAAAATAAAAATTAAAAAAATAAAGCACACATATTCTGCTACACTGACTTTTTGAGCTTTAAACCATGTTCTAACAATGTTCCTTCATCAAAAACACACCTAGAGTTGATTCAGTTGCATTCACGCTGTTTTGAGGAATGTTTATTAGAAAAACATCTCCGTCCGAGCGTCAAACCAAATCCTGTGGAACTTCTTCAATCCGGGACATATTTTCAGACTTCATACGTCACTTAATCTTCTGCTGTTTTAAGTCCTTAAATCATCACTGAGCTCGTTCTGAGAATTTCTGCCTCTAGACACGATAACTGCTGCAGCAAATCTGCACAATAACGTCTTTTCAGCGATAACTTCACTAGATTGTATATTGCACTAGTGCCATCTGCTGGCTGAATGTACTCGGTAGGTTTCATTTCATAGTGACTGATAACACAGGTCACAAAATAAATACGATTTAAAAAAATAAATTTAACACGAGATGGCAAATTTAAGTCACTCAAGAGCATGTGCTAAAGGCTAACAGGAAAATTAAAAATGCAGAATATTTGAACAATTGAATGTTCTGTGCCACTTCTTTATTTTATTCATTTTTTAACTCTCTGGTCAAGGTTAAGATACACTTTATTGTCCTTCACTGCCGCTGGCATCTCCTCAGGATGTGCAGTGCCTCAGGACCATCTCCAGAGGTTTGTGCTGGGCTTGGTCTGGACTGTCCTCCACACAGAGCCGTCTGGTCTCAACAGGGAATCCTTCCTGTAACCCTCTTACTGTGAGGCGAGGCTGCTAGCCACTCAGCCACCGTGCTGCCGTGGTTGTTAACCAATTTGCCTTCTAAATTGCCTTCTTTCATGACTTTCATGAGTTAGCTTTATGAAATCAAAGTTTCTGAATGAAAAAGGATATTATATTTCTTTCATTTACAATGGAACACAAATACCATATTTGTTGACAGTTGATGCAGTTAAACCATACATTTATTTCTTAACCTTTATTTAACCAGGTAAGAAACCATTAAGATCGAAGCCTCTTTTTCAAGGGTGACCTGGGGCAAAGTGAAAAACAATAACAGCAATGCAAAAAAAAAAACATATCTATATTTTAAGAGAAGTCTAAGAAATTAAGAACAAAATGTACATTTAAAGGCACCGACAGTTTTTGAAAGATTCATGCTCTTTGTTTTTCAACATTGCGCAAAAACACCTGAGACCAGCTCGCACAATCTCCACACCGATTGGAGGGCTCTCTGCACAAGGGCACACAAATATAATAACAAAAAATAAATGAAGCATGAAATGTACAATGAAAAATGATTTGTTAATTTTTATTTACAAGTGAAGAGTTCATTTGTGAGCTTTACTTCAACTTAAAATGTATTTTTTGGCTTGCTATCGGTTTTAAAATCTAAATCAGCAAATATTAGTTATCGGCAACAGCACCAAACCAAATATCAAAAATTGTATCGACTCAAAAAAGAATAAAAAATCCATACTCCTCGATTAACTGAATTATCTTGACATCCTAGTGCTGCTTTATTAGCTTTATTTCCACAACAGCCCAGACAGACAGAACAGACAGTATTTAGTCTCCTTGGCGAGGTTTACATCATGTCGGAGGGAGAAGTGATGAGTGCGGACGGCTAGAACTTTTATAAACATGTCTTAGAGGCTTATTTTAAGACGTCTGAATTCAGCCGCTGGACTTAAACTCCAGAATAACTCTAAATGACAAGCAATCCTGTCTGCTCCCCTCGCTATCTTGTCTCCGCAGTCCGTGTCTGTCCGTGGCTAATGATTTTTAATGCATACTCCAGCGATCATCAGAGCCCAGTTTTGGTATACGTCGTCGACCCCTGAATCCGGCGAAGAGTGGAGGATTTTCAGACGCTGACAGTCACTGCAGACAATGCCATCTGCACGCTCGGCTGGGCATAGCAGGGGGAAAAAAAAGTCCAAAAATCCGATAGCGAGAGGAGGGTAAAATGGCACACAGCCGCTCCATCTCTGCAGTGATATGACAACCAGTGACATTATTAGCATTTGAGTCAGGTAGCGGGCTGTAGAGCTGTTTGGATCATTGATAATTGACCGTCGCTGTCTGCGTTCTAATGAATAACATGACACTTTCTGACAGGGAGCCGTCAGGGAGCAGGTCCGCAGATTTGTCACACTTTGTATTGCCAACGGTAATATCAATTTTGTAAATTTTCAAACGCAGGCAAGGTAAAATATTGACATGAGTCTTCTAAGTAGTCTTCTCACTGTTGTACTGTTTTAACTTTTGACTGTGAGCCTGTATTAAAGCTGACGATGATGATGCTGATGATTATGATAAGCAGGGGTGTTGAAAAAAAAAAAGATTCTTAAAAGGAATGCGATTCTACATCTTAAAGAGTCTGAATCGATTCAAAATTCTCAAAAATGTATCTTAAATTATATTAGTGTTTCCGCTGCATTCACTGTTTGTCACGTTAAAATTCCCCCTTTAAGAAGAGATGCTACAGGCAAAACAACCTTTTTTCATTTTTTTGTTTTCTGGTCCGTTTGCTCTCTTAACGTATCGACTTTCATGTGGAAACAACAAACTTGTCCAATCTGCTCCTAAATATGTTTTACTGTTTCATTTAATCCACTTCATCCATAGATTTCTCTGGGACATTGTAACTTCAAAGACTGTTTTCTTAAAATGCATTTTTCTCCCACAAAGACATAAAGATTTGTTGATATCTAATTCTAAAACCGATTTATTGAAATTTTAAGTAAAACATTAAACATTTTTAGGCCAATCTAGTTTACTTAAAAACTAAATATGAAATTCAAAATCCCCTCTGTAAAGTGTTTTTCATAACTAATATGTGTACAAAATGAACCAAGAAATTTAACCATGGTTCTGTCCATTTTTCAGTTGTATGTATTTTGGTCGTTTTTACAAATAAAATACCTTATTTCTACATGAAAACATGACATGATGATAAACTTGTAATATATTCTTTTCTTACATTTTTGTGTGAAAACTACTGGAGAAATTTCAAAATGATATCTTTAAATTAAAGATTTTGTCCTGTTCACCTGCAGCGTCTCTCTTTAACAATGCATTTGACCTCGTCTGTAGCCGTTAAAGCTCTGTGTGTAGTATTAAACACATTTAATAACACGTGTTATGCTGAAACTTCATTAAAACTTTACGTTCCCTGGATTTTCTGTCTCCACTGCTCCACGCAGGAGGAGGGAAAGGGGCTGGCGCTGATCACAGTGACACTGAAACATGCATGAACGGAGCGCAGAGAAAGAGCAGGAGACTCACATGAGACAGAGGGAGATGAATGAGAGAGAAGCACTACTTTTGATCGCATCGTGTTTGTGCCGTGTTGTTGTTCTTGTTAGCAGCGGAGAAAAGCTAATGCACCACCTACAGCCACAACTTGTCGGAGTTAAAGGGCCAGAACCCCATTCTTTGTTAATAAGAGAATCATTAGAAAATCATTAGAAAATATTGATAATTGTTAACTTTGACAAATAGGCCTAAATAAGTAACTGCAGTGTGACAGTAATTGGATATTCAAAAAAATGAAAAATATGTGCCACAAAGACTAATAAATATATAAACAGATTCAAAATGTCTTTGGAATTTAACTGAGAAATGTTTTTGAATTGGGAATCGTTTTTGAATCAAATGGGACCCCAAAAATAGTAGTGTTCATAGATAAACCGATTCGCTGATTAACCGAGCCTAAAGGTTTAACCGAGTGAAGATGTCTTGCCCGGTTAAAGGTGCTGTACCTGATCTTTACTGCTCTGAAACATGGAAAACAGAACTAGTTGATGTTAAACTCTTTATATCACTCACATGTATCGCTCACTTTCCTAATGCAGTCCCAGCATCATAAATATTCACTGCGAGAAGTTTAGAGGCACTTTTCCCAAGTTTCTGAGCCCACAGCGTCATGGACCGTCACGGGTAAAGCTAACAAACATTAGCATGCTAACAGCGCACTTCCTACTTCTCTTGTAGGATAAAAGGCCCTATAAACAGATTAGAGTAACAGTTGTGGTCTCATTTTCACCCGAATAGATGCTTTTACAATCTGTGCTGGAACAGATTTTACTTTATATGCCAAAAATCGGGAACATGAACTAGTTCTGTTTTTCCCGTTTCACAACAGGAAATCACGTACAGGCCTTTTAAATGGACGTCTCTTGCGCCACCAGGGGTCGCCTGATCGAGCACCGCATGCATTTGTGACGTCTCTCAGTGAATAAAAGTTCTCTTTAAAGTGGATTTATACCTTAAAGATGGTGCAAACCTGAGTGGCACTGCAGTTTTTATGAACTAATATTGATCTTACATGGTTTATTTCACTCAGATTCCATGTAGGTGAGAAAACAGACAGCTTTTTGCGTCTGATGGAAAACTATTGATCTTTTACCTGCACAAGCTAAAGTAAACGGTTAATGTTGATGACATTGTTGATGTTGATGCACTGACGTCTAATAAGAATGCTACAGTAAAAACCTGACAACAAAAAGGGACAGAGTGAACACAACCAGTTAACCGATTATTGACCGCAAAGGGCTCCAACGATCCGTTAAGGAAAAAGTTAAACGTGTTTCCGTACTTCTAAGTGTAAAAAATGCTCAGTGATACAGGAGCGCAGCATGAAAAGAGTACATCAACAAACCTGAAGGCTCTTTTCATTCTGATTATCTGTGACAGAAGTGACTCGAAGAAAGTTGAGCAGCAGTGGATCAATAGACTCATTCAGAGTTCGTAAACAAAACGCTGCATTCCATTTAATGCTGAAATTATTTAAATAATAAATAATTGTCGCCCTTTTAGTTATCAAATAATTGTTAACAGTTCTATACACAAACTCGAACGGACACCAAAGAAGAGATTATGACTCAGAGGACAAAGTAATTACATCAAAATGAATGTAAATGTGTAATATTTTGTGTTTTGATGAAAAACCTATACTTTATTTGAGAGTATTCTCCATCAAAATGTCTTTAAACTGCATCACTTTAACTTCATCTTGGTCAAATTTAGTTAAAAAAAAAATAAAATCCACGGGACTATTGTGTTAAACAACAAAAAATTGATTATCAAATTAATTGTTAGTTGCAGTCCTAATTCCATTAGTCCGGTACCATTCCATGAGTTAGCACTAATGCATTTTCAGTGGGAGTTAGCATTAGCCTCCAAACATCGCAAACTAAAAAAACGACTGAAACGACTAAGCAGAGTAACAAAACATTACCACACGTAGAAGTGTTGTGTAGCAAATTGTTAGCATTAGCGTACATGCTAACAACATAGTAATAAACATTTCTTAAGGCTAATATTATTCTGGACAATAATGCACCATAAACACAGCGGGCGACAACAGTTTGACAATAAAATGTATGTTTAGTTTCACCAAGTGCCACAAATCCAACAGTCTGTGCTGACTCATTTATGTGAATGTGATAGAGTGTGGAAGAGTCTACGGAGCTCAAAGCAGTGCGTTTGTTTCCATCAGCAGATACTATTTTAGAGATGCAAAGTTTAATATCAATTTGTGGTTAAGTTAAAAAAAAGATTAAACGTTTACTATGGACGATATGTACCTTAATTCTCTTAGGATGCGTTTCGTTGACTTCTTTTTATTTCATTTGTGTCTCTTGTTCTCTCTTCCTGGTCGTGTTCTGTTTTGTGTGTTTTTTGTTCTGCATTACTGCTCCCCAGTCACCAGAACATTCTTTTGCTAAACGTAATCCTCCTTAAAAATAAAATGTGTCTTTACTTTATGTGTCTTTCCTTGTTTGATTGAGTTTAGTTCTGATGTGGACTTGTTTTGGTCCCGTTTTAGTCCTGGTTTTGATCTAGTCTAGTCCAGTTCAGTTTCAGATTTCTCACAATTTGGAAGCGGTCTGTTTTTGGGAAAGATATTTAATTGCTCTTTGATTCGCGATGTATGTTTTGATAATATTCTGTTCACATTTGAGCCTTTGAAATGATGAGCAATCAATCAATACATTTCGATAATTAACTAAATAACCAAAAATACTTGAGTGCATCACTTTTTTTCTTAATTCCACTCCTTTTCGAGCAAAAATAATGAAGTAATACTGAAATCTAACAATAGAAATCTAAACTATACAAGGTTAGCAGTTTTTATACAGAATAAAACTGTATATTTAGTTGTTTGTGATGGAAATTACAGTAGTTTAAAAGTTGCAGCTTGTTGCTTTCATTCAAATTGCAATTTTGATTTGATTTTGATTAATTACGGTGAACTCCTGTCTAGTTCTTCAAATGGAGCCAGTTACTTGCTTTTCTCACTCCAGAAAATGTAACATCGCCGTCTCTTTAACACATCACCGAGCCGCTTAAATCCCGACTATAAAAGGAACGACTCATAAAAGTTCACGTCTGTGTCAAAATGTTTATAGATATCGCTGTAAAAGGGGAGCTCCGAGACGGCGTTAGTTTGATTACGCCGCGGCCTGATGTCTCTCTGGGGGTGCTCGTCCTCTCCGGAGAAAAGAGCGCGTCGGAGCTGAACGCGGCGGTCCATTCCTCACCTGGACGACTGCTCCATGTCAGACAACATCCTCTTTTACTCAAGCGTCCCGGAGCGAAGCTTAAATCAGCAGCCGCTCCCTGGACATCTGCTCCGACGACGACCCCGGAGACGAGCAAAGACAGAGTTTGCCTGCAGTGGAGCTTAATAAGAAAGAGTTGCATTATTATTATTATTATTATTATTATTATTATTATTATTATTATTATTATTATGACACAGAGGGCGCAGAGAATTTACAGTTTACGCCTCAAATCTTTAAACGACAGGTTGGACTACTCATGTAACTAAAATGCGGGTAAGACAAATATATTTAAAGTTCTGTTAAAAATATATACATTATAATCCGATGTTGCTATTTTTTGTTGTGTAATATCACTTCCTGGTTGTAAATGATGACATCACACTAGGATATTACTTTTTACACCTGACTAAAATTCAGCTTATGTCATATTTTTTTATTTCAAGGTTTATGCGGGTTTCAGCAAATGAAACCTTTTTAATGCCGCTTTTCAAGATTTTTAACGCCACAATCAATGTCAAAACAAGAGATTTATACTTTAATAATGTCTAAACTACTGGCTTTCATAGGGCAGCAGAATGACCAGAATATAATAAAGTTATAAAAAGTTAATTTACATGAAAGTTAAACCATGAGAATGTATGTTTTGAACCCTAGATTTTACTTTTTAAATGATTTGATCGCAGCTTTTAACATCTAAATTCGATACATTTTTATTATATTTCTTGTTCTGCTGGATTCATATTTCTCTTTTTTTTTTTTAGATTTAATGCCTGTAGGGATTGAATTTAATGCATTTCAAGGCCTTAATTCCTTTAATGACCTTCAATGCTTTAACAAATGAAAATACATGTGAACACTGTTATTTTGTTGAATAAATGTTTAAAGGGTCAAAAAAAAAAGTTGTTTATTTTGGGTAAATTATGACAAACCTTTCCCCTACAAACACCTACTTGATTGGGAGTAAAACTAGAATTTTTATGTACAATAGGTATTAATACATGAAATAAAATCAAAATTTGCCAATCTTTAAGCCCTGTCATACGCACTAACAGAAGTGGAAAAGACGAACCACGCCGTAGTGAAGTATCAAGATGTGCTGCACCTGGCCTCGGCTTCTTAAAGACAACAAAAATAGAGGGAAAAAGACCGAGAGGATCACTTTCAATTGAAGAAGAGCTTCACAATATTAGAATCTGCTGCAATATGGCTGATGATACGGCAGCAAGGTAAATACAGGGATCCCAAAGTTATCGCACACATCTAGCCATTTTTGGAACTGCAAACATAGCCCATATTTAGGAAAAGATTACATATTTTAGAAATAAGTTTATTCACTCATTTTTCATTCATTTTCTACTGATTTTACGTTTTATTCTTTGAAAATCATCATATTGATTGAAAATAACTTAACATAAAAGAAAAAGATTCATTCACTTCCTGTTCCAAACTGCAGAACTGCTAAGCCCCGCCTCTTAATAGCGATATGCCCCGCCTCTTCACAGTGACATTTCATCCTAAAAAGAAGCAGATTTTCATTTACGTGTTTTTATTTTTGAAAAGAAGCTAAAAAACATTTTAGAACTACATGTGTCACTCAAGTCTTAGAGTACAGATAAGCGGGCGGGGATAGGGGGTAGGTGAAATCAGGAATTTTCTGAGCCCTCGAAGTCAGTTGCAGGACAAACATGATTAACTCAAACATGTATGGATCAATCAAAATGCAACTTTGAGTAAAATAATGATGAGGAAACTCGGATGTGACGAGGTTAAAAGTTTATTAAAGTTGGTTTTGCAGAATATGTTCCCTTTAAGGCTAATTTAGACGGAGAAAAGAAAATCCTGAATAAAATATGACCTTTTCAACGTTAATTTAAAAAAAACCCAGAACATTTCTGTCGGATGGAGCTTGGTGTTATTGGGATATATTTACTTTGCTGTGATATTAATACTTTTGCGAGCTGTAAATTGAAGCCACATTTTCAGCAGCCAATCCATAAAAACATATAAGAACTTATTTTGTTTTACTGGAGGTTTTTTTCACAAAGTTTTTTTGCTTTTCTTTGCACGGCGCGCAAACAAAACAACGGCACGGCCCACTCTCTGACAGCGCCATGTGCTGATCTGGAGAAGTCTGGTTCTGGAGAAGGCAACACGGTGCAGAAAAATCCTTGAAGGAACAACAACACCCACGATTTACTGTAGACTCGAGGAAACGGCAAACACAAGGTAAAGGCACACATTATTCACGGGTGTTCTTTATTAACCTTTGGGTGAAAAATCCATTGAAAATATAAACTCTTTTTCAAGGGTCAAAGTGGGAAATTAGCAGCACACGATTACAAAACATTTCAACAAGAGACATTTAAGAAGCATATTTCTGTCAGATTCTTTGTTTTTTTAAATAGTTAAAACCCCTCAATGGAACCATCTCACACAACCTCAGTTCAGTTTGGAGAGAGTTCCGAATTGTGGGAGCAGCATAACAGGAGGCTCACTTTTTCAAATCAGTCCATGATCCATTTTGTTACTTAAGTAGAAGCACAAATACAGGAGCAAAAAATATATAATAAAAAGGGAAAAGTATTACATTTAAAATACTTAGAAGTATTAAAGTACAGCTTTAAAAGTTTACTTTAAGAGTAAAAAGTAATTCACACAGATTTTGAGAACTAATCGTGATCTTGATGAAGATTATTGATCATCAGAAGGTCATAAAGGATCATTTTGTTTGTTCAAAGCCATGATTTAGAACTTTTTAGTTCTAAATCATGTAGGCAAGATGTGCTGAAAAATAAATCACGCAGGGGTTTCGAATTCATATTTGAAATGAATCAATACTATTAATTCACCACTGACATTTCCCTATTGAATTTCCCTATTGAATTATTAAGAAAAAAACACAAAACAAACTGCGGCAAACGTAACCCAGAAGTACAACCCCGTTGTCGTGGCAACAGAAGACTGTGCAGCAGGAGGATATTTGGAAAAAAGTTTGGATGCTTTTGGTTTAAAGTTTAGATGAAGGTGCTCCGTTAGTGTGATTAGATTAAAAGAAAGACGCGCTGGTTTCATAAGAAATACAGAACAATGTTTCATGCTACAGCTCATGTACTCAACGCAAAAACAAACCTAAAATAGAAGAAAGGCTAACACTGTGAATGAATTAAAAGGTTATTGTCATTTCCGTGCTTATAAGTCCGCCATTTCCTGAGCAAGACAATTACTGCTGATCCCGTCCAAAGGCCAAAAACTCAGACGTCTTGGGGTTATTTCAACTTTACAGACGTCCCCAGGTAAACCTAATCCCGTCCAAAAAGGGAGTTCTTGGTCTAGTACAAAGCCAAGGTACTTAAAATTAGAAACAGACTCAACAGGGTTTATTGGCGACAGAATCATCTCTCAATTACGGCCTGGACTTGGTAAACAGGAGGAGCATGAGGCCACCGCAGACTCATTTCTCACAAAAAGCAGCAATCTCGGCCATACTCTGTTGAGGGAAAATCGATGGTCGCATGAATGTCTTCGCAGCATCCTAATATCGTGGGCTTTGTTGAAGATTAAAACGTTGCGGGAGTCAAATAGTGCGGAAACGGCAAAACTAGATCTAGCTGGCAGCTTCCTCATTTGTTGTTTGTGGTCGGATGACAAGGTTGTTTTACCCTTTTTACCAGAAGTCAGTTCACTAAAAAGAAAACTGTCCCAAAATAAAGCAGGTACATATTTACAAATGTCGCGCTTAAATATCATTTCAATAGCACGTCTGACAGTTCAGTATTAATATTAATGACTTTAAGACACTGCTTGAAATGCTGCGGCAAAAATAACTACAAGGCCTGTGACAGAGCAAAAAGTGCTGTCAACATGAACCACTTCCTCAGTTTATTATAAGCTCTGTTTAATACGGGCTCAATGTGAATGCTGTTAACAAGGCCCCGCTCCCTTCACTGGTGTGGCATGTCACTGCGGCAGAGCGGACAGACAGGGGTGCACACTGCAGACTGGCACCGTCGTACTATCTGGCTGTGGCCCTCACCCTTAACAAGAAGCAGAAGTGAATGATGCGCTAACGTCCTGCTCAGGATGTGGTCAGCCTCGTCACACACTGAAAATAAAGTTCATAGAAAGGGTTTCAAAGGTCGTCATTTTAAATACGTGTTTATTTTAATGTTTTAACTGTGGAACTTTGCTCCCTTTTGGCCAGGACTCCATTTGAAAATATTTTTTTAATCTCAGTGGGACTCTCCTGGTTAAATAAAAAAAATCAATAAAAACAAATTGGAGCACAGGAGATGGCTGCTACAGTGAATCCTCTCTCCTGGTCTGCAGAATATTACAATATTGTGCATTTAAAGTTTCAATCAGATGACAACAGGAATTAAACGGCCCATAACTCAGCAGGTAAACAAAAGCAGGGTTGTTTCAGGTGAAACGAAGGCAGTGTATACAAACATGTAAACACAGACAGGTTATTTCTAGGGGAAACTCCTCCCTGAGGGTGGGGCTTAAACAGCTCAGAGCAGTTCTGCAGAATTTGAATTTCTGATTATTTTTAAAGTGTCCAGATGAAACCTCTCAAACCTGGTCTACAATCTGTTTTGCTTTGTTTTTCTTTCATCTTTTTTCTTTTATTCATTTTAGGACACACACATACACACACTAAGGTCTGACACTGATATCAAATATCAACACAAATCCAGAAAAAAATACAATAAAAGTAGATGTAATAAGATTATTTACTGGCTGTTGTTGGCCCAGAACACAGTGTTTGAACCTTTATTGATTTACAGTTGCTCTGTAGTTAGTAGAAGGTTAAAATAACACTTACAAAACATATCGTTTGGATCAGTTTACTCTTACGTTATTTTGTTTTTTAAGGAGTTATTGGCAGATATGGCATCGGTATCGGCCCTGAAAAAGCTGCATTGGTGCTTTCCTACATGTGTCATCTGTGATCAGAGGAAAGGGGATGCTCTGTTTAAGCCTTTAACGCTCGATAAATACAGATCTTAATGTTCCGGAGCGTAGTAATGGCACACTTCAAAGCTCTGAGTCTGGGCTAATCCCTTTAAGATGTATTCATTTGAAACTCCTGCAGATTGTGTGAACACAGGGCTCAGACGGCGCGTAACCCGAGCAGCCTGACAGCGCCGCAGATCCACAACTCATGTCATGTGTGCTGCATTCACGGCACCTCCAGCGGCTCTGGAGCGCAGAGGTGGCTGTCAGCTTTAGAGCCCAGAGACGGGAGAGCGAGGGGCTGCAGGAGGTTTAGGATTACCAACAGAAACAACATGCTGTGGAGAAAACACAGAGAAAACACTCCCCGAAACAAGCTCAGATGAAAAGATGAGAATAAACGTCGTGACCCCAGCTTTAGTTGAAGTCTATATGACAGGTTGGACTAGTCATTTCACTAAAATTAGGTTTTTTATTTCACTTCCTGGTTATAAATGATGACATCACTCTAGGAAATTACCAAGAAACATCCTGTACAATGGGCCAAAACTCCTCTAATGTCACACTTGTTTTAATTTGACAAAGAAAAGTACATGTGAGCGTCTTTATTTTGTTGGATCAAAGTTTAAAGTGTAAAAAAAGTAGTTTATTTTTTGTAAATTATGCATAAGCTTTGTCTCCCCAGTGTGATGTCATCCGTTTGTTTACTTCCTGTAATTTTCAACAGATTATTCAAATTTTCTCCACAAACAGCGACCTGATTGGTGTAAAACTATAATTTATTTAAGAGGTATTAATACACTGAAACCTGTCATATGCACTCTCAGTCAAACCTGCATTTAGGCCCGTCACAATAACTACTAAGATATCGACTTATCGTTCAATATCTGATAGATTTTACAGTATATTTTGGCCCTCAATATTTATCGTGTGGATAGTTTCTGTGCAATTGTTTTTTTTTTCTGTACTACAATGATATTTGAGCTGTAGAAGTTAGAATAGATACTAACTAAACAGTAAAGTGTTTAATTCTGCTATTTATTTGTTGCAGTTCATGTTTTTTGATATGTGGTATGTTTAGAAGTGGTTAGTGGTGGAAATTAGATCTGAAGGATTTGGGAAAAAATATCGAATTGCGATTGTTCTGACCATTATTGGGATTACATTTGCGATTTATGTTTTTAATATCGGGTTCTGATCAAAGTTTTACATTTAAGCGACACACAATACATGTAAATGCATTCAGGAGAATTGACAAAAAAACTGAAATGTGAACTGAACAATATGTATTTAAATACAGAACTAGTTTTAACTGATCTAAACTGCAAGGTTAGCAGCTTTTAAGCAGAATAAAACTGGATATTTTGTTGTTTGGGGAGGATATGTTGTTATTTCAAAAATAAAAAATGTTTGCGATTTGCAATTGCGATTTCGATGTGATAGTGTGATTAATTTTGTGTAGAAGTACTATTAAAATGTGTTACTCAAATAAAAGTACAGAAATAGGGGCTAAAAATTACTCAAGGATCACATAAATAATATGCATAAGTAAAAGTATTGAAGTACCTGTTTAAAAATGTGCTTCAAGAGTATTTCACACAGATTTTGAAGATTATTTAAAAGTGAAATGTTGTGATCTGGATAAAAAATTGTGTTGATTTTTGATCAAAGGAAGCGACTGAATCAACAACTCAACTCATCTCGTCAGTTTTATCTATATATTATATTAACAAAAATCTTAAAGCTGGATGTTACTTCAGGCAATCTCAAACTTTAAAGAAAACTACAATTCAAAAATATAGTGGAGTGGAAAATACAGCTACTGCCCTCAAATGTAGTGAAGTATAAAGTATTCACTGTAAAAGTATTCGAGCAAAGTACATATACCTAAAGATACTGATTTTCCACTTGTGCTTAAATGCTTTCCACTTTCCACATCTGTTCAGCTGAATCAGAAACACAGAATGACTTAAGAGCCTTTCTACAAGACCAAACCCCACTTGACGGTTTAAAAAGAGGAAAAAGAATAACTTTTTTGTAAAGTTTAATGCTGTAGATGTAATATTTTAAGACACAAGCACAGAATCCCTGCTCAAACGAGAATGATAATCTGCCGGGAGCAGTCAGAGCTCAGAAGAAGAATTCAGAGCCTGAAAGAACACATTTTTTCACATTCTCAGAGTGCTGACACTTGTCTAAACGACGTACAAAACCTCAATGAGACAAACATTCTGATATCCTTCTAGTGTTCAAGGTCAAGCTTTGAGTCCTCACACTTTAAATTCTCAACATACTATTTGTGCCACATAGTAATGCTCAGCGTAAATATTCAGTCTTCGCTATAGGATCATTTATTCACAGCACATCCCAAAAGTTTCACAAGTTTATTCAAGGAGGTGGGGAAAAAATGGATGCAAATGAAATGCAAATGGATTTGCCTTTTTAACAGAAACATTATTCCAAGGCATTTTAAAAACTGGAAGCATCCACTGCACTGGTTCTACTCCACACAAAGGAAAAACGTATTCAAACATCTTAGTTCCAGTTTCCTATTTAAAGTGAACATGTAAAATGAACTTTAATTACAGTGTTCTGTCATCTTTATCTTATATAGAGTTGTATTTAAAGTGATTCATGTTTAAGTAATGTTATCCTGTATTTGAGGCTTTTATGATTTTCTAATTTTGAATGTTTCAGTGTATGAATACCTCTTGTAAATATAAATTATAGTTTTACCCGGATCCGGTCGCTGTTTGAAAGAAACTCAATTAATTCAACAAAATAAAGGTGTTCACGTGTATTTTTCTTTGTCAAATAAAATAATCTGTGACATTAGATGAGTTTTGGGCCAGTGACCAGGATGTTTCTTGGTAATTTCCAAGTGTCATGTCATCATTTACAACCAGGAAGTAAAATTAAGAACCTGAAAAAATTGGTCTAGATTTTAGAATCATTTGAAATATATTTATTTAAACTGCATTTTAGTTATAGGACAAATATTCTCCTACAGTGACTTTTTTGAGCTTTTAACCATGTTCTAACAATATTCCGTCATCAAAAACACACCTGTACTAGCATTTAGCTTCATTCACGCTGTTTTGAGGAATGTTTATGAGAAAATCCTCTCCCTCCGAGCGTTAAACACTCTTCCTGATGAACTTCCTGGATTTTCGGACGTACTTTCAGATCATATACGTAATTTATCTGAGAATCTTTTGCTATTTAAAATCCTTAAATCATCGTCAGACTCGTTCTGAGCATTTCTGCCGTCTAAATACGATAACTGCTGCTGCTAGCTTGATAATTGTGCGTAGCATTCGCGTCAAGAGCTAATATAGCTAAGTGCTTGGCGCCATCTACTGGGCTGGATGGACTAATTAAGTGTCTTTCCAGACTGATGAGAAAAGCTTTAATTATTCCATAATAAATGTTTTCTTGACTAATTAAATGTACTCAAGAGGATGATAACAATACAAAAAAATGCATGTTTTTTTGCTGCAAATGTATAGTATAACCTGTCATATGGACTTTAAACACAACTGATGCTATAAATGCCAAATTCTCTCGACTGTGAATGTGTGGGACCGAGGGAACACTTTGCTAACTACTCCACACATTAAGGTGCGTTCATCATTCTACGCTTAAGCAAACACAAACTCCATTTAGGTCATTCTCGTCGTAACAACTGCAGGGACACAGTACAGTGCATTTCAATTTGCTCTCCTTGACCCACTTGCCGTCTGCTTTACTGCTTTCTTTTATCTTTGTGTAAATTTCTGCGTTCTCTGAGATTTTTGTCGAGCGGCGCCGTTCACGACCTCAGAGGAAACACTCTCTCCGCCATCGACGGCCTCCCCGGTGCGCGTTGCTGAGCTAATTAGTCGGCGTTGCTTATCCACGGCCGTTCCCCATAGCAACTCCACAGCGACAAACAGAAAGTATCACGTAATAAAGCGAAATTATTCCCTAGCGCGAGACTCTATACAGAGAGAATTATTGTTTTTTTGGTCAGTTTGCTCTCTCGACATATAAACTTTCAGGTGGAAACAACAACCTTGTCCAATCTTCTCCTAAAAATATTTTATTACTTAATGTAATCCACTTCAACCATAGATTTATATGCGATATTGTAACTTCAAAGGCTGTTTTCTTAAAGTTTTAAAATTTTTCTCCCTCAGAGACATAAAGACCATCCTTGAAGTAGAAATAAGTAACATTTGTACCTTATTAAAAGTCTGCGTGGTGGTTACTGATGTTTGTGAGTGGAAAACCAGCTGCAACATTTCCTGACGCCGACCTGAAGACAACTCTCCTGAAAAACTCTGGCTCTCTTTTTTTATATTTAGCGACATGAAATGTTTTTTGTATGTGATTGTACTTCCTGGTTTCAAAAAAAAAAAAAAAAAAAAAAAAGGGAAGGGGGAAAAAAAAAGAGAAAAAAAAAAGAAGCTTTTGCATCTTTTTACTGGAAGTTTATTTTCACAAGAGACCTGCAGGGGGAGCTCTGTCACTGAAGTTACTTAGTTTTGCTTTAAAGTAGCTCCTACACGCAACAAACTATTTAACAAGATTTTGACGGATCGTACTGAAGGATTTGTTGATATCTAATTCTTTGCCTGATTTATTAAAGTTTTAAATAAAAACTAAAAAGAAACTTAAATTTTAGGCAATTTTTCCGTCAGATCTAGTTTACTCAAAAACAAAATAAGAAATTGAAATCCCTCTGAATTAAAAAATCGATCGATATTGTGGGCTGCAGTATTGTTATATCGCCCTGAGTAATGTCTGATATAATTTACTGAATTATTTTGTGCCAGCGCTACAATTTTTTTGCTTGGTTAGAGAGAGGATATATTTGGAGACATATGAAGATATTCTGTCTTCTTGTAATTATTAACTTGTGAGTTTCTTCTAATTAGACAGTAACAGTAATAAATTATCTTATAGCTATTTACAGCTGTCTTATTAAAAGAAACTCACAAGTTAGAGAGAGGAAACTGGTTTATGCAAAAACATTGAACATATCCATTATTTTTACAAATAAATTTGGTGTTTTTTAATTGTAAACCTGTGCAGGCTGTGGATTAACAAACAAAAAACGTTATTCAAATGTATTGGGCTCTTTAAAAAATAGTGATATATCGTAGAATATCATTGCATGTATCGTAATGTTGTGATATTATCGTATCGTGAGCAGTGAATCGTATTGAATCGGGAGGGGACTGTGATTTCCAGCTCTAGTACAAAATGAACAAAAAAAAATTGCTTAAAATCTGCGTATATTTATTTTTTCAGTTTGAAGTTGATTGATTGATTGATTTTACACATAAAATGCCTTATTTTTACATGAAAACATTACATGATAAAAACGTGTAGTACAT
This sequence comes from Rhinogobius similis, assembly GCA_019453435.1. NCBI lineage: Eukaryota > Metazoa > Chordata > Actinopteri > Gobiiformes > Gobiidae > Rhinogobius > Rhinogobius similis. The sequence continues at coordinate 1,880,197 of CM033621.1, forward strand.
TTTTTTCTTACATTTATGTGAGTAAACTACAGCGGGAGTTTCAAATTGATATCTCTGAATTTAAGATTTTTCCCTGCAGCGCCTCGCCTTAGTTAAGCGTGCTGAAAGCGTCATAAACTCTTCGCTAACTGCTGAACCTACAACTGTTTGTTTCCCCCATTCAAGGAGACGATTATCTGACAAAGACAGACATGGAAGGTGGCAGGCACTTTACTCAGAAGTGGCTTGACACAAACATGGTGACTGTAGTGCTTTCATCAGGCATTAGCAACCTTCGGGGGTGAGACGCCAGATGAATGCGCGCTTTGTGAAGCCACCGAGACGGGCCAATTAAAAACTAGCAAACAATGTCAACATGACCCACTTTAGCTGTCTCCTGCAATGGCCCAGTACATCATCCCGGCCTCAGTCAGCGGTTTTAAGACTATCCCAGCGTTACCGCGACTGTAACAGATACACCGTGTTGGGAAAAATATGGGGGTGTGATGTCGCTATTGTTGTATTATTTTGAGCTCACGCCGTTTAACTTTTTTGTTAGAGTTGTGTCGGTTATGTAGCAGTGACATTTTCTCCTGTAAGAGCTCAAAACATGTCTATAGGCCTGTCGTGATAACTAATTTTGACGTGAGATATACAGTTTTGAAAAATGTCACGATAATCGATAGAAGTACAGTGATCCCTCGTTTATCGCGGGAGTTGTGTTCCAAAAATAACACGCGAAAAGTGAAATCCGTGAAGTAGTCACAGCTTTATTTTTTATTATTTTACAATGCAATACTGAACTATGGAATGAAACCAAAAATCAAAACCTGTTTTAAAGCCCAAAATTTGTTTAAAACAATAATTTTAATATAGTAATATAAGGTTGGAAACATTGTCACTGGCGTATTTCACAGTCTGTGCCTCTTCGTCCTGACTCTGCTCCGCTGTAGCGTCTGTTTCTACTGAAGACGCAGGAGAAGAACATTGTTATGGGTAGTTGTTGGCGCTCTTTTTATAAACGGATATGCCACCTTCGATTACATTTGAGAACTGCAATGAACGACTCGTCAAAGGGTCCCGTTCTTGTGCGTGCGCTGAAGTTCGGTGGATGCACTGTAAAAATATCCGCACTGTAAAAAAAATCCGTGAAGCAGCGAAGCCGTGAAAGATGAAACGCGATATAGCGAGGGATCACTGTAATACAAATAATTCCACAACTTTTATTTTTCATTTTAAAAACAAGGGCCAAAATCCATACAAATTACAAAATAGTTATGATATGACGAATAACTATACTTGACTGCAAGTTTATTATGTTGCATGACCGTTTAAATTGTCAAAAAATGTGTCAGTTGTGTGTAAATGGTCTTTGTTGTATTTTTGATGACATGTCACTTTTAGATGACATCACAGAGGGATCCGTTTTAGGCACGGATCTGTTATATTAACTGGATATGGTATTGCTTGCTGAAACATGTCTCCAGCGCGCCCCAGTGACCAGTCCATTGGAACTGCAGCCAAAACATCCTCTGCAACCCTGAAAGCCTTTTTCCCATGGAGCGCAATGTCATGAAAAACTGCTCGTGTTCAGCTGAACGGCACCTACAGCTTTCAAAACTGTCGGATTTAGCGGGAATTTTTACCTCTTTTCAGCTCATTGCCTTTTTCTCTGTTTGTAATTCTTCAGTTGTCATTGATTGTTGAAAACGCATGAGGGCGAAGCAAACAAGCCGATTCACCGTTACATGACTCTCGTTCTGATTGGTTAAAGCGATCACATGGTAAACAAGCTTATGCGACTTCGGGCCGCACAGCCATCGGATGTACTCGGCCATTAGAGGCTAACGGGCGACATGCGCCAATGAGCAGCCCCACTGACTTAAAAAGGCGGCCATTTTGTTTGCTAAGGGCTTGGTTTTAGGACTCGCACTACAAATGTAAACTCCGCTAAATATTTACCACAGGTGCCCTCCCACCACACTAAATCATAATTAGAAAAACTTTAAGACTTTAATGAAACTGACACAATAACTCAAAAATCTCACAACCTTATTAAAAACAAAATCATGAGCTGCAATTAATACAGAATTAAACACTTAGTTGGTATAATTTATGAGTTGTATATGTTAATTTTTCAACTCTCTACAGCTGAAATTAGAATATGACAAAAAAATAAAAATGTTGGAGTTGGGACAAAGAAAAGCTAAACACGATAAATACTGAGCCCCAAAAATATTGTTCCAGCTTTGATTTATTGAACGAAGTCTACAACTCTGGGAAACATTCAGTTTGTGTCTGAAATCTAAAAAAAAAAAAAAAAATCAAGTAGACAGTTGTAGAAAACCATATGAACAATAGGAACGCTGCAACTTGTTTGTGAAGGAAATGACTTGCACTTCAAAATTGCAGCCTTTGCTATTTGCGTCCATTCAAACTGCCATTTCAATTCAATTTCAATTAATTGTGCAGCCCTAGTACACAGTTTTCAACTTTCTCTCTTTGAATAACACATTTCTGAGTCCAAGCTTGAGGAAATGGATTGTTTTGTAGCAGGTGAAGTGTCCTTTATCTCCCCATGTTGTAATAAACAAGCTCGCTAAGCTCTGCACAGTCGGAGCAACAAAATACTTTCAGTTCACATTTTGCCATTGATTTAAGCAAAACAAAAGCTCCACAGACAAAGAAAAGAACACAGTTTATCAGTTTGTGCTGCTCATAATTCTGCATTACATAAAAAGAAGAATGTCTCTACAGAACCTTTATACTTAACATTCTGCTGCATAATATGAAACGTACAAAGACGAGACACACGGAGACGGAGTCAAACTGTCAAAGTATTACTCAGAAATCTAACCACCCCTGAAAGACCGTCCATCAAAGTGTCGTCTGAAATGCCACATTAGTTTTTCTTGACGATGATTCAAAATGCCGCTTGAACATATCTGGATTCCAGGGGCGAGCTCTCGTGTGGCAGCCGCTTGCATAACTCCAGTTTTAGTGCCACGCCGCATCGCTGACCTGTAGCTCTGAGGAATGAGGGTCAAACAACGAGTCAAATGCCTGAGTATCCAATATCCACTCCACTTGTGTCCATAAAACTTACACAAGTGATAAAAATGACGACAACTGAACGCATGCACTGTTTATGTAGAAGTGTGTGTCGTGCTGTGATGGAATGAGACACTTTGTCACGACCACGACACAGCGCTCGATACAATATGTGTGATGGTTTCAATATAATCCAATCCGTTCTCTACACTGATTTCCACACTAAACTATAGTACTTTCATTTATCAAACATTGTGGTCTCGTTATAGTTTTTATTAACCTAAAAATTATTCTAAAACTGTTCATGAAAGGTCACATTTTGTCTTGTTTATAAGATTTGTTTTGGATACTTCAAATGAGTATCTGTTAACCCTGCGACCAGTTGGCCACTGTCCAGGGTGTACCCCGCCTAAGGCCCAAAGTCACTGGGATGGGCTCCAGTCACCCGCAACCCCGGTAACGGGAATAAGCGGTAGAAAATGAATGAATGAAAAAATGAATGAAATTAGTATCTAATTTCAATTAGTAAGTAAGTAATCTTTATTTGTATAGTGCTTTTAACAAACCAGGGTCACAGAAGGCTTCACAGGCTACAGTAACATAGTGCAGAACAGAAATAACACACAGCTGATTGCAATAAAGAGATTACACAAAGGGCTAAAATACGTGTTTGTTGCTTTTTGCTTTTGCTTTTTAAAAGCATCCACAAAGTCCATGAAATGCAGAGAATAAGGAAGTGAAAGCTTTTTTATTGATAAGGAACAAAGCAAGCTTTGTTCTAAATGAACAAAAGTTGATTCTTACTGCAAGTCTTACAGTTCAATATTATGAATAACTGCAATACTTTGCCCTGAAAGATTTTAAATAGAACACAGGTAACGTTTACAATAGTGTTAAAGGTGGAGCTGTAATACAAGCTTTTTTAAAGTAAATCATCACCAAAGCTGGTGTTAACAAAAATTACCAACACGGGCTGCGTCTGTAACTTACACACACAAACACATGTGAACAAGTGACATAAAAACACACAAAGTACATGGGACAGTATTGTCTGTGTTTGACAGATAACGTAGTTAGTTGTTCTCTCTCCAAGGGTCGAAAATCAGCTAGTTATCAATAATAAAACTATTGAATCTGGACACTCAATTGAACAAGTATCAATCCTGAAAAAAAACATAAAAAGCCAAAATCCTGAACAGTTCTAGAATGATCTTGATCTTTCTCTGAACAAATATAAGACAACACGGTAGTATTAATGAAAATGCAATCATTGTGTCGAAAACATTCTGTTGACTAGAGCATTTGTTTTATTATCATTGTGGTAGGTAGGCCTGTCACAATGATTACTTTATCGACTTATCATTCCATATATGACAGAAAGAGCAATATTTTGGGGGCTCAACAGTTATCGAGCATGTTTTATTTGTAATTTGGGGAATTTTTTCTTTGTTTTTTGAAGAGATTTGATCTGTATTGAGTGAAATTTGTAACTTTTGACTCATTATTGACTCCAACTATTACTAAACTCTTTCATTGTGTCATTTATTTATTGCAGCTGATGTTTTATATCAATATTGCACAGTTTTTAGGGAGATTCTTCAGGGGATTCCTCTGTTGTCAATGGCATAAGTAGTTTCAATGCAGCTTTATTCATGTACTAGATGTCGTATAATTGTGATGCATAACGAACAAAACCGGGTGACAATTCATTGCAAAACGTTATACTCTCCCGGCCCCAGCGTCTTGTCTGTAACATTTGTCTAGATCTAATCCCAGATATGCTGCCCCTCAGGAATTTAAGTGAAGTTTTATACATGGGAATACAATAAATTCTTTTCAGACAAGTTTTCTCTGGTGATAAAACTCCAGACATCTCTTCTGCAACGATAGATTGACAGTGATTCAAGAAGAGCTTTTTGTCCCAAGGCCTTCTCTGGGAACGCTGCCGATTGTCCCGAGCACAGTTTTTAAAGGACGATGTTAGTCTCAAGCCGTGGCGCTGATGCTTTGTCAAACCGGTGCACATTCTGGCAGGTCGAGCTAAATCCAAGTGGGCACGGGTCTGAAATCTGAGGCAGTTTTATTCATTTTCGCTGCCAAAAATCCAATCAGTGACTCATCAACGTCAAGTACTGTTTTGTAAAAGTTGTGCCTCACTTTTTTTATGTCCATTATTAGAACATCCTTCATCTCTCTAATGTCCACCTGATAAATTGCTCATTAAAGCTGGTGTACCTGACTTTTTTGGGTGTCAATTAGTATTTTCTGTTTTCCACCAAAGAGTATCTTGCAAAACAAAAATTAGACCTTTGCGTGCTACCTACATCTAATAATAAAGTATTTTCTCTCAAATAAGAGCGCTCTGATTGGCTGTGCTTGGGTGATCCTCCCCAGTTTCACTTTGACATCTGAAAAAAAGCTGTTGTAAAGCTGTGCACAGGATTGAAAATGAATGCATGTGACTTTGAATGATGTGCGAAAAGGTTTGTGAGAGCGAGGGATGAGTTAGATTTAAAAACTACGTCCGGTTCCGCAGTGTGAAAATCAGGTACTCCAGCTTTAAATGGTGCATGAACGAACGGCGATCCGAACCCCAAAGCTACATCCTGTTTCCTTTTCACTGGAGTATTCGAAATCTTTGGAGACCAGCGCTAATACCGAGCCAAGCTGAAAAAAACATAATAAATGAAAGTTTTACACCAGCTAAGTACTAGTTTTTGAAGGAAAAAAGTTGAAAAATATATTTAAATGGATTATAGTATATAGTATTAGTAGTATTTAAAATACATGTAATTTTTTTTTTTTTTTACTTTAAATGTTTGTTTTTTTTTACGATACTTCAATACATACTAGATTCATGTATGTGATACTCTTACTCTTACTTGAGTATGTATTTGCTCCCCGTATCTACTTTTACTTACAGTAAGAAACAAAAATTGAATACTTTATCCACCACTGATCGCAGCTAATTATTGATTGATCATTGAGAAAATCGGGGTCAGATTGATCGCAGTCAAATCGAAATCGCAATTTTAATGGCTGCAATTAGCAAAACACAACGGCTGCAATTTTTGAAGGGCAATGATTTCCATATGATTCCATCTTATTCTCCATATAAAATATTGACATTTTGAAATACATGTGATTCTTTCACTAGTTTGTCAGTTCATTTTAGTCTTTTAGTCAATTCTCTTGGACACACTTAACACCTGAACTTTCAACAGAATTCTGTAATTAAAACAGGAATTGCAAATCTAAATTGATAATTTTCCCCAATCACGCAGACCTGATAATTAACTGACTCCAAAAACAGACAGCATGTGCTCAAAGAAAAGATTTTACATTTCAGAAAGAGAAATAATGACTTCAAAATTACACAGGAAACATGAGCAATTAGTGTTTTTGATCAAAAAACAATAAAGTCTGTAAATATTCTCCATCGGGACTTACACAAGCGGCACCATCTCTGAAGTTTTGTTAAAATCTTTTCTTCACAGGCATTTCCCACCTAAAACAAATCAATCAATCAAAGGAATAATTGCCAGACTAACCAATTAGTGAAATAACCATTAGTTGCAGCCCTAATCCTGAGACCGCAGCCTTTTTTCCCAGTCGCAGATGGGTCCAGAACACGGCGTGCACACAGATATCTTCATTACGCTGCCGGTGTCCAAGTTAATTTCCCCACGAGGTGTACAATATGATCTCCACAGCCAGCCGTGGTCTGACATGTCAAATCTCCCGGGAGGCCACAGGCTGCTGCTGCTGCTTGATGGCTTTTTCCTGCAGACCTCTCCAGCTCAACGCCAATGGGATTTTCTTTCTCCTCCGCTTCCTTTCAGGGGCCACTCTCAGCAACATCCGGCGAAATTGACATCCAAGATCCAAGAACGACGATCACTTGTTGGGATTTTGAGACCGGTTTCCTTTCATGGTTATTGATTTGTGGGTGTCGAGGGGTGCTGGGATAAGAGGCTCCCCCGAAAGCCTTTCAAATATTTAGTTGAGAAATCCCTCGAGTGGAAGCGCTAGTTAGTTAATTGTCGGTTTGAAAGGCCCATTCAGTGTACTAACGTCTCGAGAAGAAAGCAGACAAGAGAATTTTGTTTATTCTGAGAAGAAAAGAGGCAAAATTAAAGTGCCTTTGATAGCTTGGACTACTAAAGTAACCAAAATGTAGTTAAGACAAATATATTTCAAATTCTGCTCAAATTTTTACTAATTTTATCCCGGTTTAGCCAGTTTTTTAGGTTTTTAATTTTACTTCCCGGTAGTAAATGATGACATCACACTAGGAAATTACTAAGAAACATCCTGTCAACTGCACCAAAACTCCTCTAATGTCACAGATGTTTTTATTTGACAAAGAAAATACATGTGAAGAGCTTTATTTTGTTGAATTAACGTTTAAAGGCTAAAAAATATAAGTTTCTTTTGTGTAAATTATGCATAACCTGTGTCTCCCCAGTGTGATGTCAGCAATTTGTTTACTTCCTGTAATTTTCAACATTTTTTTTAACTTTTCTCCACAAATGGTAACTTGGTTGGTGTAAAACAAAAAAACAGCAGGTATTAATAGTAAATATAGTCAAAATTAGAAAATCGTAAAAACCTGTCATATGGACTTTAACCCATTGATAAGTGGGTTTGTTCCCAACAGAGCAGATTTTTGTCTCCACGTTGGGTTTTTTGTTTAATGCATTCAGCGAAAGGGAAAAATCACATTGCAAAGACATTTATTCCATCTTTTATTTAATGCTTATCTAACAGAGCTTCTCAGTAACCCTCTCAGAGCTGTCTGGTTGGGGCTTGTGGGTAGAAATAACCTCTTATCTTCATAAATAATAGCCTTTCCGCCCAGCTTGAAAACTCTCATTGCAAATGTAGCGTCGCCATTTGGGATTCTAATCAAACGTAACATTTTTCTGCGCGCCGACATGAAAAAGAATCTCTGAAACGGCTCATTCTTGGGCTTATTCTGAGCTGAAAAGTAGAATCTTGTATAAAAGTTTAATTTCAATTTGTGTCTGAGAAGGGAATCCTCTGGGAAAATGAAGGAAATTCCCCCCCGAGTCGTAAGCCTAATAGCAGGTCCCATCTCATTTCCTGGCTGATTTAAATGTTTTAAAATGCAAGTAAACATCTCAAATTGTGCACCAGTGATTTGAATTTCTTTGCAAGTAGGACATTTGGACGATGGACTGCATATAGTTTACTTTAATGAGTCTATATTTGTATTTTTAAGTACAAAGCTTCAAACACATTCATTGTGTCTTCCTTAGTTATATCCATAATATGTTCTTCTTAAAGACAATTATAGAGGTCTTTAATAGGTGTATTGACATGTTTCGGTGTCACATGTCAACAAGGTAAATACATCTACATAATGTCTTTAAGAAGAACATGTTGTGGATACAAGAGGGCAAAGGTACAGTATATGGAAGGTATATATATATATATGCTTTTATAAGGTCTTACACTGGCATTATAGTTGGTTTAAAAATAGAGAATATTACCCAAGGTTGTGTATCTAGTGACATAACAAATAAATCAATAATCAGTCATTTTTTAGATACTTTAAAAAAACAAGACAACATACTAGGGAATGTAGTGTCACGATTACTGAGGGAAAAAAACATCACATTTAACGAGTATTCACAATTAATTTCATTCTCATTCTCCAGCACATTACTGTTCATCAATTTTATGACTAGCTTTATGAAATCAATGAAGTAAATGTAACAATAACAGTACTTTTTGGACTTAGACGGATTAAAAATACATGTTTGCTTCTAAAACAGTCATGATTCTCAAATAACCTAATCTTGACATCCATACAACACAAATGTACCTGTAAACAAAACGATTGAGTGGGTTCTGTGCACATCAACACCTGGCTCAGTGTTAGATCAGCGTTAGCGTGGGTACCTCCTGTCTAATTCGATAAGATCGGGCAGTGAACGGTGAGATGTGGTGGATGTCTCTGAAACATGACTTTACGAAGGGCACTTTGTTTGTGTGTTTATAGAGGAACGAGTTTGTGGCTCAATGCTAATGCTAATTTTACCGTTGAGGCGTAAAGAAATAAAAAAATAAAACTAATTAAAATAACAAACTAAAATAATCTTCACATAAACACAAGCAGGTAGACTTTACTTTTCATTCATTTTAATATCTATCTATCTAATGTATGTTATCTCCAGTTAACCCCAGAAAGACAAAGACAAATCCAGTGAAGTGGCTTTATCCAGCTATTACTAAAGTCTGACATGGCTTAAGAGTTACAGGCCGCAATAAAAATGGAAAGTAGCAAAAAAAACTTTGCAGACACGTGTTTCGTTTTACTGTCGTGGCGCTTCAGAGTAAAGTATTTTTATGACTTTATGTCTTTGCTATTAGTGCGGCCTCACCTTCTTTTACCTGTGAACAGATGTGAACAGCCCCCTGTAGCTCACAGCTTCCCTGTCACTATCTATTCTTGTCAGGTGACACTTCTTAATAGATAATCTAATAATTCCCCAGTAACCTGCTTTTTTTTCAAATCTGCCATGAAGGGCACAGCGGAGAGAAAACGCCTCGAACTTCTGAGAGGGGAATGGAATATCAATCTCTTTCTATTGACTTGAAAACACAGGCAATGCACAGGAGCGTCCCCAGATTAAATTCACACCACATTGCTTTGCTCGAGTCCTGTTTTCCCGTCAACAAGTGAGTCAATAAATCAGAATGCAGACGGATGATAACGCTACTTATTTAACTGCTTTCATTCAGTGCCGGCTCGTTCCGTCAGCATTTCCCCGCTGACTTTTCTTCTTGGCAAAAGGTGAACTCTATCGAATTTTAATTTTCCTGCGCATTGAACAAAGCTGCAGCCCTGCCGTTGAGATTGGAGGCAAACATGGCAGTTTAAGTGCAGAAGACAGGTTCGACGACACTAAACTATTTCAGTATAACGTAGCGAACATGATTATATTTAAGATTTTACTGAACATTTTGTCAATTTGTCCCCAGTTTGACAGTTTTGCTCAAGTTGGACTTCGTGGTTGAACATGAGCAAATGACATAGGTAAATGAGTTATAATAAAGGTTAGAGAGAATGTCGCCATGGTAACTGATAGTAACCAATGTCCAGCTCTGGCAGCCATCTTGTGTTGGAAAATTCTACAAAATACAAATTATTACGGAGCTGGACTTTTTATATTATTCATAATTTTGTAATAAATACTTTAATATTTAATAATAGACCAGGATTAGACTTGGTTTAGACCTGGTTTAATCCTGGTTTGGACCTGGTTTAGAACTAGTTTAATCCTGGTGTAGAACTAGTGTAGTCCTAGTTTAGACTTAGTTTAGACCTGGTTTAGCCCTGGTTTAGTCCTGGTTTAGGCTTGGTTTAGGCCTGGTTTAGACCTAGTTTAGTCTTGGTTCAGTCCTGGTTTAGAACTAGTTTAGTTCTAGTTTAGTCCTAGTTCAGACTTCATTTAGACCTGGTTTAGTCCTGTTTTAGACCTGGTTTAGACCTGGTTTAGACCTGGTTATGTCCTTGTTTAGACCTGGTTTAGTCCTGTTGGTGCACTGGACACATTTCTGGCCCTGAGTGTCAGTGCCTCACTACACGGGCAAAGTGCAAAGACATCATGAGTCATGTGAGTCATGTTGTCACTGGGCTTTCCCATGCCTGCGTTTACAAGGTCTGAGCGTTTGTGCATTTTCCCCGCTGCTAGGTGCACTTGTGGATGGGGTGCAGTGTTTCCCATTAATAGAGAGGATTACGATGCCCCTGCCCCATAGTCTAATTTCATCCCCCATAATCTAAAATGAGGCTAAACAATAAACTGATATGACAAATCAGTGGTGGACCTAAGAATATGGGGGCCCAAGGCAAAATTAACTCCAGGCCCCTCCTCATCAAGTGTGATTTTCTGTTGTGTCTCTTGAATTGTTCTTGAAAGAAAGCTGTGTTATGTTCATGAATGTGGGATGATAAGTAAACTATTGAAAAAATTCAAATTCATAAGTGCAACAGCTTATAAGTTCTAAACAGCTTTAAACAGGGGGTTTGGGGGTCCTTCCTCAGAAGAATATTTAAGAATCAGGCCATATTTCCCGTTTCCTGCATTTTACCTTATGTTCCAGCAGATATAAATACATAATATTCATTTGTAATTTTATGTTATATTTTATTTACTTTACTGTGATAGTGAGAGAAAAGCAACTGTTTCAGAGCCTTGTTTCTATGATGTTTAGGAAGGGCATCTTGTTGGGGGCCCAAGGCAATTGTGTCCTGTTGCTTAATGGTAAGTCCACCACTGTGACAAATAACACTTTTTGTCTGTTATATTATCATAAAAACATAAAAAATAACTACATCATTCAAAAAGGAACTGTTTAAGATTGAATATAGAGGCAATAAGTGACATTTATACGCCAACATTTGTATAAAATAGAAATGAAATCGAATGTGCCGCCACAGTCTCAGCAGACTCTATGGGAAACACTGGGGGCATTACCTGTTTTACCACGGAGTCCGGGCCAAAACACCGTCTCATAAACACTAAGCGGCTCCATTTATCTAAATTAAATTGTGGCGACGGGTTTCCTTTCGCCCCTTTGTCATAAAGCATATTAGCGCAGTCAGGTTTGGCACCCGCCCCAGTGCTGAGCCGCCTGTGGACCGGCCTCTGCACACCCTATATCTCCTGGCTGCTAAGCAGACACAGGTACAAACTTGTCCAGTGGCTTTGCTTTTTTTGTTTTTTCGAAATTTATAAAACATACCGTCACATTTTTGTCATTTTAAGACGCGTTTTTGACTATTTTGTAGTTATTAGACACGTTTGTGTCTCTTTTTGGTGCATTTGTGTCGCTTTCAGTCATGTTTTTGTTACTTTTAGTCCAGTTTTTGTAACTTTTAGTCGCCTGTTTGCTTTGAGTTGCGTTTTTGCGTTTTTTCACTTTAAGTAGGTTTTTGTCACTATAGTCACCTTTTTGTCACTTTGAGATGCATTTTTGTCACTTTTAGTCATGTTTTTGTCACTTGTTTCAGAACATGTATTAACAAATCTAAACGAAATCTAAACAGGATTAGCGTTTTTTTAATCCAGAATAAAACAGGCTATTTTATCATTTGTGTTGCACTTAAGAAACTGCTGCTTTTATGATTTGCAAATTGTGTCCATTCAAATTGAGATTCAATTTTGATTAATTTTGCAGCTCTAGTATCTAGGTATTGATTTTTTTTTCTTTACAAACTATCATGGACACAGCATTAGTGTCTTTCTTTACAAGAAGACTGAGGCAAGGCTTTTAATCCACAGAGAAGCTTTCAAAAGGTATTAGAGTTAAGGTTGTTTCGCTGCTGAGTGTTCTTCAGGTCAAGGCGTCTCATTTACAAAACCTCGTTGTGATTCAGACCCACCGAGCAAACCTGTGAAGTCGCTGCAAAGTCTAATATATTTCCCCCAGCATCGTGAGGACGCATTATTAAAGATTTCATCTACTTGCTGCACTCTGGGGATGTCGATCGGACAGTATGTTTGCATATACACACCAGAATGAGGGAAAACAAGTGAATTAATTAACGGGTGGCACACAGAAGCTGTCAAGGCTGCTGAGTGAACTGTTAATCCAGCTCAGGCCTCCGGGAGGGAAGTGTTCAATCAGGGATGTGAAAGCACAGCAGACTTACAGCCAAGGCAACATACAGCATTACGAGCGACAAATGTAAGAACACGGGCTGATTTGTGATGTTATAGTCATGCCCTGCAGATTTACAGTGGCTTTATGAGGTGCGATGGGGACGCTCAAAACTCAAGGTTGATTGTAGGAAGACACTATGGAAAAATGACATTATCTGCAGAGACTATTCACTCAGAAACAGTAAAGCTCGCTCCATTTAAAATGAGTTTTGAATGTGTGGTCTGTCACGATAATTACTATATATTGACTTACCGTTCAACGTATGATCTGAATAATATTTTTGAGTCCTGTTTACCTTTTGACTTCACTTTGGAGTCGACTAAAGAAATTCTTGGTCGACTAAAGACCAATAAGTCGACTAAAATGGGGTGTGGCAAAAATATATCAAAACTGTAAAGTATTTCCATTTATCTAAACCAAACTGCACTCAAAAGTTCATGCAAAAACAACTATTTATACAGAAAAGTACAAGGAGACAGTGTATTTATACGTGAAGACTCCAAAATCCCCAAATCTTCAGCTAACTCACTTCATATCTTTACCATATAAATCATTTAATAATAAATTAGTATAAATAAAATGATGACTTGTTGAATAAGATACCGTCGACTGACTAATCCACAGGTTCCCAGTCTTTTCTGGCCAGGACCCCCAACATAACCATGCAACCGCCTCAAGACCCCCAAAGTGAAATGAAAAATAATTTAAAGTGTTAAAGCATGTCAAATCAGGTTTAATATTGGTTGTTTGAACAGTTTATTGTCTTATTAGACCCTATTTCACTAAAAGATACCATTTTTTGTTTAAAAATGAAAGCACATACGGGGTCATATTTATTCAAATTAGATCTTGAAATCTACTTATTCTTTGTTTTTGATAAGATTAGAATTATAGAGAGTAAAGTGAGTAACTTTTATGACTCATAATCAGCACCAACAAACTAAAAAAGTGTTAATTTTGCTGTTTATTTATTGTTGCTGCAAAACTGCAGACCTACAGCCAAGGCAACCTACAGCATTCCAGGTGACAAATATGAGAACACGGGCTGATTTGTGATGTTATAGTCATGCCCTGCAGATTTACAGTGGCTTTATGAGTGCGATGGGGACGCTCAAAACTCAAGGTTGATTGTAGTAAGAGGCAACTGAAAAATGACTTTATCTGCAGAGACTATTCACTCAGAAACAATGACACTCGCTCCACATAAAAAATTGTTTGGATTGCAGCGATAATAGTTTACAAGGTCTGTCATGAATATTACTAAATATCAATTTATGAACAGTTCAACGGTACTGAACTTATCAACATGTGCACGGAATAACAATATTTTTGGGTCGTGTTTACCGTTTGGAGAACTTTTTCTGTGTTTTTGATTTGATTTAGATTTGAATTATAGAAAGTGTTGTAAGTAACTCCTTATCAGCACCAACAAACTATAAAATGTTAGTTAATTGATCTATTTATTTATTTTAGCTCAAATATTTCACATTTAGATTGACTTTGTCCAGGATTATCCAGCTTTAGAGTTAGTGAATCAGTGGAAAAAAGTAGTTTCAATATTATCGTTTATCTAGATATTTTACTAAAAATGTGGTATCGTCTACAGTTTACAACGATTAATGAAAAAAATATTATAGGTCTAAATAGAGGTAAACTTTCAAATGAAAGGTATAATGGTTATATTTCTGCTCTTTTGTAATCAATTTTACAAACATTTAGCCATTGTTTGATAATGAAACCTAATACATTTAAAGACATGTTTTAACACATTTCTGTCGGATTTGACGAGCGATCGTTAGAATATTGTTATCTGGGAACACCAGAAAAATATTCAAATATTATTTCTTTGTCAGTATTATCCAGCCCTGAGTCTGTCATATTTACATTATGCAAAGAGGATAAATGGTTGTCTAGTCGTGAAAACATTTGTGGCAAATTATGGAACGTTCCACAACTAAACGTCAGAACAGGCAAAATTATATATACAATAAAAAGTATATAAAAACACAAAACTATTAAAAAAACAAAACAAAAAAAAACATGCAAGGGATTGTCCATAAGGTTAAGTTCATTAATCACAGTTTTACAGCATTTTTCCCAATTAATCTTACAGATGAGGAAAAAAAACATAATACATAACACTTAATTAGAGAGAGTACGGACTGAGCTAACACTGAGCTAACAAGAAGCTAAAACAAAGCTAACACTGAGCTAACAAGAAGCTAAAACAAAGTTAACACTGAGCTAACACTGAGCCAACACGGAGCTAACACTGAGCTAACACTGAGGTAACACGGAGCTAACACTGAGCTAACACTGAGCTAACACGGAGCTAACACAGAGCTAACACAGAGCTAACACTGAGCTAACACTGAGCAAACACTGAGCAAACACTGAGCTAACACGGAGCAAACACTGAGCTAACACGTAGCTAACACGGAGCTAACACGGAGTTAACACGGAGCTAACACGAAGCTAACACAGAGCAAACACTGAGCTAACACAGAGTTAACACGGAGCTAATACGAAGCTAACACAGAGCAAACACTGAGCTAACACGGAGCTAACACTGAGCTAACACTGAGCCAACACTGAGCTAACACAGAGTTAACACGGAGCTAATATGAAGCTAACACAGAGCAAACACTGAGCTAACACGGAGCTAACACTGAGCTAACACTGAGCCAACACTGAGCTAACACAGAGTTAACACGGAGCTAATATGAAGCTAACACAGAGCAAACACTGAGCAAACACGGAGCTAATACTGAGCTAACACGAAGCTAACACGGAGCTAACACGGAGCTAACAGGTGCTGATCTTCTCTCACAGAGCCAATCTTTCAAAGTAATGTCATCTCTTGGGAATTGTCATTATCCGCAGCCCGGGGCAAACACCATCACCTTTAACCCTCTTTACATGACCCAGGTGAATCATGGGAAGTTTACGGGACGAGCCTGAGCGGGAAGGACGAGGAGGTGGGGGAGGGGGGGAGATCAAACCAGAACCATCTGACAGAGAGATTTAGTTGGTGCTTCAAACAGACTGTGACCTTTCATAAATCGAGCTGCTGGGGTCGCATGGATAAAAAAGCCGACCCCACCCCCCACAGCGCCCCCTTCTGACGCTCAAATATTTCAATATCCCCCCGTTCTTTAGCCTCTACCTTTGCAAATCCCCACCGAGGTATTTCCCCTGGAGAAAAGTGACGACGGGGGCTGCATGTCGGGGCAGAGGTGGACGGCGTTTCAAGCTGCTCCGTCCCCCGCAGCTAAAGAAAGTGCATACCGCTCGCATTATCTCGTCTGGAGTACCTGTTTTGTGTGGTTTTAGGATATGTTTCACTCACCAGATGTCTTGATTAAAACTATCCGTCTGCGACAAGTGTGATTATTGAACTGATTGTAAACTAATTTTATGTCAGAGTAACCGTTAACTGGTCCAGACAAGGGTTTCGAAACATGCCATGAGGTGAGAAAAGAGAATGACAAAAGAAAATGTGTACATTCAGTGTATATTTGACGGAAACGCTCCATAAATATGCTCCGGGATCCTCTAATGGCTTCACTTCAGCTTCATCTGGGTCAAAAATAGTACAAATCGTTTCATCAAGTGACTTATGTTCTAAACAACTAATCGATGAATCAAAAGTATAACAGCTAAACTATTCAGTTGGCAAAATGATCATTAGTTTTAGCTCTAAATCCATTTTGCAATTACTAGTCAACATATTAGTCATATTTTAACTGTTAATTGGACTAAACAGACTCAAAAACACATTTTTTAACAAAGACCATGGCATTATTAAATCAAAATGTCAAAAAAGAATAAACAATTTCAGATTTTTATCAATAATACACTATATTTGTAAATATTATCTCTCCTGAATCCTTCAGTGATAATTTTCCACCCTTGATTTGGTAAAAAATGTATTTAAAAACTAGTTTGCGATTTCTGTTTTTAATAATGGGGTTCTGTTCACAATTCAAATCTTAAACAACCAGAAGAAGTGACGTGTTTCAGGACATTTTGTCGTGTTTTGTCATGTTTTTGTCACTTAAGTCGCATTTTTGTCACTTTTAGTTGCATTTTGTCACTTTAAATCACATTTTTGTTACTTTAAATCACATTTCTCTCACTTTAAGTTGCGTTTTTATCACTTTAAGTCACATTTTTGTCACTTTTAGTTGCATTTTGTTACTTTAAGTCACATTTCTGTTACTTTAAATCACATTTCTGTCACTTTAAGTGGCGTTTTTATCACTTTAAGTCACATTTTTGTCACTTTTAGTTGCATTTTGTCACTTTAAATCACATTTTTGTTACTTTAAGTCACATTTCTCTCACTTTAAGTTGCGTTTTTATCACTTTAAGTCACATTTTTGTCACTTTTAGTTGCATTTTGTTACTTTAAGTCACATTTCTCTCACTTTAAGTCACATTTCTCTCACTTTAAGTTGCGTTTTTATCACTTTAAGTCACATTTTTGTCACTTTAAAGTTGCGTTTTCATTACTTTGAATCGCATTTTTGTCACTTTAAGTCGCATTTTTATACCTTCTATTCCGTGTATGTCGCTTTTAGTCACGTTTTTGCCACTTTTATTTGCATTTTTGTCACTTATTTCAAAACACGTTTTCACAAATCTAAACTAAATAAATATGCTTTTTTTTTTTAAATAAGCAAAACAAAACAGGATATTTTGTTGTTGGTATTTATTGTGATTTGCTCATCACATTCATTCAAATTGCAATTTCAACTTGAGTTTGATCCATTGTGCAGCCCAAATTCAGAGTTCACCAGTATTTAAAATTCAAAATCTGATGAAACAAATGTCTTCCACAGCCATATAAACCCTAAAATAACAACCATGGCACTAAAACACAGCAATCCTGCCCGGGCGTGAGCCGCGGCGCCGTCCTCCTTAAACATCCTCGCTCTTAGGTCCGTTTCAAAGCGCGTGTGTGGAATATAATTACAGGCTGCTGCGAGTTATAATCCACGCTCAACTGGGATCAAAGCGCCACACCAAAGGGCCAGGTAGAGTAACGGGCCGGGGCCTGGGAGAGCGGCGCTGTGATGGGAATGGTTAACACGGGAAATGTACTGTCCCATCAGATCAAGAGACGAGCGCGCTGTTTTCATCTGGTGTCAACTTATGCTTGTTAATGTTCAATTATGTTCATTAGATTCATTGAGGAGAGTAGGTTAAAGTGACAGGTTCAACTACTCATTTACAAAAATACAGTTTTCCCAGATCCCAGTTTGGCCGTTTTTTTGTTTGTTTGTTTAGTTGTAAATGATGACGTCGCACCAGGTTGTCACAGGAAATATTATGTGCAATTATTGTCGCATTAAGTTGCATTTAGTTGTGTATTTGTCACTTTTTTGTCAATTTTTTGTCACATTTAATCAAATTTTTATCACTTTGTCGCATTTTTGTCACTTTAAATTACATTTTTAGTCACATTTTGTCACTTTCAGTTGTGCATTTGTCACATTTAGTCACATTTTTATCACTTTTAGTTGGATTTTTATCACTTGAAGTTGCATTTTTGTCACTTTAAGTTCAAAACATGTTTTAACAAATGGAAACTAGAGGATTAGCTTTTTTATGCAGAATTAAACTTTAGCTGTTTGTAGGATATTATTGAACTTCAGAAATGACTGCCTTTGTGATTTGCTCATTGTGTCTATTCAATTTCGATTAATTGCGCAATAATTGTTAGATGTTTAGGGCATCTAACAATTATTTTGACAACTGATTAATCCAGCGATAATTCTTTCGATTCATTATTTAGTTGTTTAGGAATTGAAAGGCCAATTTTAGTCAACTTGACAAAGATAAAGCTGAAGTGAAGCAGAAGTGAAGTTATTCCGGATATTCTGTTGGAGAACATTTACAGACAAAATGGTATTTTAGTCAAAAACCTAAAATGTACACAGTTCCCGTGTCACTTCTGTGTAATTCCTGCTTTGTCTGAGTCATAAAACCACTTCTTTATTTATTTATCTATTGACTTTCATTTAAACTGTGTATGACAGGCTTTTATGATTTTCTAATTTTGACTTTATTCAGAATATTAAAACCTCTTGTAAATATAAATTATAGTTTTACACCAATCAGGTCATTGTTTGTGGACAAAAGTTGAAAAATATGTTGAAAATTGCAGGAAGTAAACAAATTGATGACATCACATTGGGGAGATAAAGGTTATACATAATTTACACAAAAGAAGCTACTTTTTTCACCCTTTAAACACTGATTCAACAAAATAAAGATGTTCACATGTATTTTTCTTTGTCAAATAAAAAAATCTGTGACATTAGAGGAGTTTTGGCCCAGTGTAGAGGATGATTTCCCAGTGTGATGTCATCATTCACAACCAGGAAGCAAAATTAAAACCTAAAAAATGGCTAAACGGAGGTAAAATTCGTAAAGATTTCAGCAGAATTTGAAATATATTTATCTTAACCACATTTTAATTAAAGGAGTAGTCCTGCTTGTCAGAGGCACTTCAAGCAGGAAAGTCCCACTGACATTTATGATCTCTTCTTCAGGGGAGTCCCTATTCCAGAGGGAGGAGCCTGTTGCACGCTTGTAGTTGTCGGGGAAAACCTGAGCACCTCGAGGAAACTTACACAGACACAGGGGGAACATGCAAACGCCACCCACAACCCAGCGTCTTCTTGCTGTGAGGCGAGAGCACTAACCGCCCTCAGATCATGTTTTGGAGTATGAAGACCAGTTAACGCATATTCAACTGTGGAAAGAGTTGTCAACTTAATGTGTCGATACGTGGGTCACGGTTTTGATTTCATTTCCTCTTTTGCCTCTGAGGAGCAAAAACTTTAACTTAATTTTTCTTTTAATTTGCTAAATACAACAGAACTTTTCAATAAATTAGAATAAATGTAGTCTACAAGTGTCAGGAGTTTGTTGTTTATTTGGTTTAATGATTTAGTAGCTCTAAAGTTTTAATCATTGAAAAGAATAATTGTGTCTCATGAGAAATGTTTTTGAAAGAGAATATGCTACTTTTAAGCTATTAGACATAAAATCTCCTTCAGACTTTTCTATTTTGTGCCTTACTCAGTTTGGTCATGTATTTGCATGTGTGTTTCTCGTCCCCAGCAGCAGCTCCTCCTCGGCCTTTGATAAAAACGACACATAGTGCTCTACTCTCCTCTTTTCTGCCCCTAAACAAGTTACGAGAAGTCAAGTGTCTAAATGAGCTGTTTTATAAGGAAAACTTGGAAGATAACGTCTTAAAAAAGATTGCGTTTTCCACGAGTCGCGACGTGTGTGAATTACGAGTGGCTTTAATTACCAACTCATCAAGCCAAAAGTGGTCTAAAGAGTTTTTTAAAGGTTCATATTTTTGTCATTTCTGGGTTGAATTGCGTAAAATAAAAAGTGACAGAAAGATAAAACTGTTAGAGTATAGCAGCGGTAAATCTCTGGAGCAGTTTTCTTCCTGTATTTGTGAAGGACTGAGCGCTTAAAATGACTAAACCATGTAAAGAATCGTCACATCCCTATTAGTTGTAATATATTTGTATGGCTTTTTAGTTTGATATTTGAAATGACACGCTCTTAAAGGATTTATGGTTTACAGTCCATTGTCCTAAACCAGGTTATTACACTGAAGGCCCAGGGTCTTCAATAATTTTCAAAAATATATGTAGAAAGTATTTGCTCTCATGTTATTGGTTTAGTTCCGGTTTAGATCTGGTTTACACCTGGTTTACTCAAGGATTAGACCTGGTTTAGTCCTGGTTTAGACATGGTTTTGTCCTAGTTTAGTGCTTGTTTATTCCTGGTTTAGTCATGGTTTAGACCTGGTTAAGACCTGGTTTAGTCCTGGTTTAGACCTGGTTTAGACCTGGTTTAGACCTGGTTAAGACCTGGTTTAGACCTGGTTTTGTCCTGGTTGAGACCTGGTTTCTGGCCTCGAGGACAAAACCCTCCAAAACTTCTGGCCCTCGATAAAATAAAGTTATTTAATGTTTTGTGAAGGAAAAAAAAAGTTAACTTAATTGATTAAGTTAATCGATTAATCACTGTTAATCAATTATTGACATAGGTTCATGATCAATGATTGTTAACTGGTCTATAATAGGCTCCAAAACATGCCATAAGTTGAGAAAAGACATTTTATGACTCAGACAATGCAGTAATTACATGAAAATGACACGCTTTATCTGGGGCAAATTTAACAAAAATGTCATATTCGCAGGCCTTTTGCATTCTAAACAACTAATGGATTAATCGAAAGAATGATTACAAGAATAATCATTGTTCTCAGCCTCACATTCGATTTAAGCTATGCAATATATTGAATTTTAGATAATATTGTGAATGTTTATTTGCAGATACGCAAAAGTTTAATATAAAGTTTGTCATTTATGGGGAAAAAAGAGTTGATTAAAAAAAATGTAAAAAAATGTATGTTGTAATCTTTCAAATAAAGGTATAAGGTGATATTTCTGCACTTTTGTCATTAATTTTACAGACATTTCACAGTTTTCTGATATTTAAACCTCAACTAATACGTTTAAAGACATGTTTTAACACATTTCTGTTGGATTGACATGATATCAACTGAATATTGTATCAAGATACTCCCAAAAATACAAAAATCTAGTCAAACAAAACTCATAATAAGCTTGTGGTATATTTAGAATAGTGCAGA
Organism: Rhinogobius similis; assembly: GCA_019453435.1. Lineage (NCBI taxonomy): Eukaryota > Metazoa > Chordata > Actinopteri > Gobiiformes > Gobiidae > Rhinogobius > Rhinogobius similis. The sequence continues at coordinate 1,901,621 of CM033621.1, forward strand.
GCGACTGAAATGAAAGTGAAAGTGAAATATGACCTGCAGCTGCCTCATGACGGTCAATCCCCAAAGAGTCAGAATCTAAACACGGCTGTGAAAATCCTGCCTCAAATCCATGTCACTTTCCGTTCCACTTACTTTCACTTATCCATTTGGTTCTGCCACTTAATGCCACTTTAAAGCAGAACATGAGCTGCTCGTTTTGTGACCTGCCATTCATTATAAGGAACATGAAATAACATTTGACAGCAAGGGCTCGCCAAATCTGCTTCTAATCAAAGTGCGGTGTTCAGCGAGAAGCGCACGGCGGATCAGGTCTCAGTGTTGGGGAACGTGGAGACGTCTTTGAGGGATGACAAAGAAAAGTCGCACACGTCTGAAGTTGTGCTGGAGTGAGTCCGGACGCTGAGCTACAACAGACACAATGAAAAGTCTGGGAGCACAGTCAAACCCAGGAACAAAACATGACGGACAAAGATAGAAATTACAGTTGGTCGAAAACGTCCTGAGAGCCTCACACTGAACCACTGAATTAAAGTGCTTTTAATTGAACCGAGCTTCAGAAATTGTGCAAAAGCTTTTCTTCAAATGTCATTCTCAACAGTGTTTACTATTCACCTGCGTCTGACTTTAACAGCCCATTTGTGCTTTGTCCCTCACATCTGCATTGGCAGCTTATCACTCTAAAGTCACCCTGAAAAGCCTCCTGTGGCTTCAGACTTCTAAGTTTCAAACTGGCTTTGAAAGTCCCCGGTCTTTGATGTGTGGAATGCTACAGATCAAGCTGGAAACAGACTTGAGCTGCTATCTGCGCTGCTGCTATCTGTCATTATGTTCAGGATAAATATGGATTTCATCATGAATGAAATGTGACCAGATAAAGAAAAAAGTGTCCCCCTTTGGCCTCAGTCGAGTCAGTGGAGCAGATCGCAGCAAGTGATGGAGATGGAGCCCCTGGTCGTGTCCAGCTAAACCACCAATCACCCCCCAACACTCTGCCCACAGACACACACACACACAGAGAGACACACAGACACACAGACGCACACACAGACATACAGACACACACACATACAGAGACACACACACACACATACACGGACACACACAGAGAGACACACACACACACACACAGACACACACAGAGAGACACACAGACATGGACACACACACAGACACGCAGACACACACACACAGAGAGACACACACACATAGACACACACACAGACACGCAGACACACACACACACAGAGACACACAGACACACAAACACACATACAGAGACACACACAGACACGCACACACACGCACACACAGACACACACACATACAGAGACACACACACACACACATACAGAGACAAACACACACACACACACAGACATACACACACATACAGAGACACACACACACACAGAGATGCACACACAGAGACATACAGACACACACACACACACACACACACAGAGACACTCACACACATAAAGACACACACACATATACACACACACAGAGACAGACACACAGAGACACATACACACATACATAGACACACACGCGCGCACACACACACATGCACACAGAGACAGACATAGACACACACACAGACACACAGAGACACACACACACAGACACTCAAACACACACGTGCACGCACACACACAAACACAGAGACAGACATAGACACACGCACACACATACAGAGACACACACACACACATACACACACACACAAACACAGAGACAGACACACAGAGACACATACACACATACATAGACACACACCCACACACACACACATGCACACAGACACAGACATAGACACACACACAGACACACAGAGACACACACACACACACTCACACACACACACACGCACACACACAAACACAGAGACAGACAGAGACACACGCACATGTGCGTGTGTCTCTGTATGTGTGCACACATACAGAGACACACACACACATACACACACACACACAGACACACAGAGACACACACACACACACAGAGACACACACACACACACACACAGAGACACACGCACACACATACAGAGACACACACACACACAGAGACACACAGAGACACACACGCACACAGACACACACACACAGAGACACACACACACAGAGACACACACACACACACACACAGACACACAGAGACACACACACACACACAGACACACAGAGACACACACACACACAGAGTGCCCAGACAAGCCTCCTGCCCTCCAGCCGCCTGACAAAGAGCAGCTCTGTGAATGCCAAGAGACGACCACTGACACAAACACAACTCATGAGATAAGGGCACCGAGAGAAAAAACATTCATTCTCACTTATCCAGAGTAAGTGACACCGGCCGCTGTCACAGAGCCAGCCCTGGTGATAGTTTGAGACGCTTTAAGAACACACTCCTTGTTTTTCCACCAAGAAAAGACATTTGCTATCAGCCTTTGAAATTAGACAGGGCTAAGTCAGACTAAAATAGGAGTTCCACAGCCTCAGGGGCTTTGGACATGGTTCCCATACACACCGCTCTGAAAATGATCATTCACATTACAAACATACCAGGCTATTCTTATTAGATGTGTGGGAAAAGATTAGCGCACCACAAGTCCAAATCATTTCTGTCTCAGCCCTGCAGAGAGTCACATGAAGACAAAAGCCATTAACTGTGTGTGGCATTCTTCCCTCTTTAAACACTCCATAATAAACAGGCTGCACAAACCCAGCCACGCTTTAGACACACAAACACGGGCTTGGATTACGAGTGGATCCAAACAGCCACATCCACTAATTACAAACAAATGATCTGATAACAGCGCCCACATCTTCACCCCGGGGTTCACATCCAGCACCATGACGCCGCATTACGCTCCACAGCAGGAGGAGGAGGAGGTCCGGGACTGAGAGGAGCTCTGTTTGTTTGGTCAGAGCCTGGGAGAGTGGGCTTCATTAGAGGCTTTACCCCTGGGGCTGCGCGGGCTGGACACACCTGCATGTACTTTACCCACCTGTTTATTTACACTCTACGCGGCGTTTTGGCGCACAGGCGGAAAGAAAAGGAGCCTCCAAAACTCGGTGCTGGAGGCTACCAAATTGATCCAAATCGAGTTGCGCGTTTATACTCTTGACAAACTACAAGTCTTTCTGTTCATTTGATACGTACTGTCTTTGTATTCAGAACAAATAACAGATAAGCACTTTGATTTTGATCTAAAAACAGCAGAAGTGATAGTCGGTGCCATCCATCAGCGTAACAACAACTTCAGGTGCAAGAAACGCGCTACTACGGACCTCTTCACTCGAGTAGACACAGAAAAGCCAATAAAAGACGAAATCTAGCACACATTCGCACTTTGCTTCGCTTTGATTCCGTCTTTTATCGCCGAGGCTTACCTTGAAAAAGCGTCCCGGCGCACACGGACAGCAGCAACAGGAAAGCAGCCGACTCCATCCTCTGAAAGTGGAACTCAAGGTCCAGGGAAAAACCTCTAGCGAGATTTTCGGGCAAACGCAGAGTTGGAGACGTCGAGGGGGAGACGAAATAACCTCGTGCGCGGCGATACGTCACGGTTTGGCGGTGGAAGAGGAGTGGGGAAAGTCCGAAAGGCGCCGAGCGAGTGGCAGACAGTGTGTCCGCGGAGGAGCGCAGGTGAAACAGAGAGAATGGAGCGGAGCGCGCAGGAACAGAGCGCGCAGAGGAGGAGGAGGAGGAGGAAGAAGAGGAGGAGGAGGACCCAGCGCCGAACAGCACTTCCACGGGGGCTTCGGCCTCAAACTATGCCCCCTGCAGGCGCTGGAACAAACACAAACAGCATCAGAGTCAAGGGTTTACGCACGGGTCAGCGAGGAATGCACGGGTTACAATTCAATGAGCGCAACGCGGAAGAGAAAAGGTGAGTCTGCGTTTTATTCACACCGGGAAGATTAAAGTTTATATGACAGGTTAGACTACACATTTCACTAAGACGTAATAACATGATTATATTTAAGATTGTATTCAATATTTTGCCACTATTTGTCGCTGGTTTCTATCATTTTTGTAATGTTTATAATGTTACTTCCTGGTTGGCAGCAAATATGACGTAGATGTAATTCCACAACTGCTACCTAGCAACCAGACTGTAAACAAGGGCCAGAATCCATATAAATTACATAACAGGAATTATGAACTGACAATAAATAATACCTGATAACAACTTTATTTTGTTTAGGGTTTCTGTGGGGCATTAAAAAGCATTAAATATCATAAAATTGATTAAGACAAAAATGAGGTCTTCAATTCACCGGCATCAAATCTAAAAACCAGTTTGACAAAAATATGTATCCACCAGACCAATAAATGTAATAAAAATAAGAGTGAACACTTATGGCAGTCTGTCTCCCCAGAGCAGCTGTATCACCCAATCAGAAGTGTGTGTCCATAACTGTAGTTTTTACTTTGAAATTTAACCTTCAAATAATATTCTGAATCCCAGATGTACTGGGTTTATTGAATTTTGATGTGAATATCTTTGATCAGATCATCTAGAAAGTAAAAGATAAGGTTCAAAACATACATTTGCATTAAATGTCATGTAAAGTAGCTTATTGAATATTATAAAGCAGTTTTTTATATTCTTGTCATTCTGCTGCCCAATGGAATATTTACAAGCCAATAGTTTTAACATGATAAAAGTGTAAATGTCTTGTTTTGACATTGATTATGGCATTACAAATCGTGAAATGCGGTATTATAAAGCATTACATTTGATTTGCTGAAACCTGCATAAACCCTGTTGTTGAACGATGGTTTTAAACAGTCAAAAAAAGTTTTAAATGACTATAAGTAGTTTTGTATAGTTAATTACTTTAAATAATTAATAATATAAAACTACTTGTCATTTTAAACTTTTTTTTTTATTTATTCACAAACTGCAACTTTATGGATGTAAAATTTGTATACATATTTAGGCTTCTATCCACCAAACTAAGAAAGAGAACCTGCCATATAGACTTTAAGCTAATTATTTATTTCTCACGAGGGCAGCACCTAGTAAATAACTACAACAGCTAATGAGGGCAAACCGCACTGTTAGCAATGTGGTCAAACAAGTGCAACGACTCGTGCGTAAACCCTTATTTTTCATTACAAACCATATATAAAACGTCTTTTGCAATGTATCTTTCGAACAACAATAGTTTCCTGTGCAGTCACACCAAATTATAGCCCTGTAATATGCACCTGAGCGCCGCTGCGGGTCCTTTACGCAGAAACGTGAGGCGGGATTCCCGGAAAGGCGCGAGACGTACGTGCGCGGCGTCAGGACGTCTCACGCGCACGCAGCAGGTCCCCCGTGACACGAGGACAGTCACAGGGCACGTGTCTCTGCAGGTCCGAGCATGGATGTATTAAATGAACTGGATAAGGTACGCCCCCTCTGTCTGTGGTCCCAGATTGATTTGTGGCCGTGCGAGGTACTGCAGCCTCTTGGAACCAGCCTTTTTCTAAAATTGCTCATTATAATTGCAGACAGTACTGAATTATTATCGGTATTTAAATAAAATAGAAGGAAATGTTCTTTTCTACCGTTTCTAAAATCACCGAAATTACCGTTTTTATATGAAGTGGGGGATTGTCGTCACGTGGCGCCCTAAAACAAAGATGGCAGCCTCCGTTTCAGGAAGTAAAACAAAGATGGCAGCCATCGTTTCAGGAAGTAAAACAAAGATGTCAGCCGCCGTATCAGGAAGTAAATGCGGAAGTAAGAAACTTTTTTGGGGTCATGCGCCAATGAGCACTCTCCATAGGGATAAACAGGACGGCCATCTTGGATTCATCTTCCAGGTTTTATTATAGTTCTATGGGTCCGAGGCATGAAGATGATGATGGTGAAACCGGAAACGGGGGCTGGGCTTGTCCACAAAAAAAGTCCGCAAAATGTAGACCCTCTGCGCTTATGTGTCATAATATTGTGGATTTGATTAAAAAAAAATATTTTGGAACTTCTTATCTTTGTTTGTGAATAGAAAACCTGATATGAAATGACAACTAACATAATGTTTGTACTTTTTGGTGTCTATTGTTGTACTTGTTAAATCTGATCCTTGTGCTGTCAAAGTATCATATTCATTGCTTTAAAGTTTCAAACCAGAAACTTAAATGTGTAGTTTTTAAATCTATCCCTTTTGTAAATGCATTCTTTAAATTATAGCACCAACCTACAAGCTGTGAAGAGCAAAAATCTATATTTGAATTGTAAATAGAACTAATGCATACACTACAAACTGCAAATGTATTAATACATTAAGCCGCTAGCAAAGTTATTATTACTGCCAATGTATAATTGAATAAAAACTCAAAGAATTTCCCTGCCAACTAAAAAGTAGAGGCTTTAGCTTGTGAAGTTTCTTATGTGGGTCTAAATAAATCTGTTTTAAATACATGCTCCTCAATAGAGGAGTCTGATTTAAAAAATATGTACAATGTACAACAGTGTTAGCCCTGACATGAGACATCTGTTACATTTGTAAAAGCACATTCATGTTTTCTTCTCTGTTACCAGCTCTGCCTTTGTCTGTAACGTAGTCACAAACACAGGTGCATGTTGGGCAGGTCAGTAGTGTGTTGTTCTTTCTCCTGCTGAATTCACATCACTGTAAATGCAAAATCAACCATTGTCAGTCAGTCATTAAAGTATTAAGATGCATGTTCCCAATACAATACTACAAGACTGCGATGAGAAATTGTAAAAGATTATATATACTTAAGTCACTTTAGCAGCGACTTACCTTCAATTTATTCTGCTTAATCACTAGTGTACATTATAAACACTTAAAGACTAGTCTAAGGTTCATGTTTTTCTAGCATTTACATTCAACGATCATTCAATTAAATAAACATTACAAAATAAACATTTGACAGGTTTCACTAAAACATAGTGAACATGATTTTACTTCAGATATTACAAAACAGTTTGCCTTTGGACCTAAGCTAAACTTTTATTTATCAAGACAGATATGATAAATATTTACCACAGGTGCCCTCCCACCAAACATGGACAGAATTAGAAAAACAAATGAACAGCCACATACTTGAAGTACCACCACTGAGTTTAATGTTGTATTAAAAAGGATGTATCGATTTCAACAGACGACAGATAATGAAGCCGTGGTTTTGTTTAGACCAGAGAAAATATGTTTTTATGGGTGACTGTTGCTGTGTGAACCAGACTTAGATACGCTGCATTAGAGCCGCTGCATTGGGGCCAGATCATGATTTTATCACATGTTCACTTTGTACTTTTTTATTGCCTTTAATAGAGCTGCACGATTTAGGAAAAATATCTGATTTTGATTTTTCTGACCAGTGCGACTGTGATTAGATTTGATATTTATGTTTTGATAATAGGATTCTGTTCAAATTAACTTTTTAAACACAATTTTGTCACTTTCAGTCGCCTTTTTGTCACGTTCAGCCATATTTGTCACTTTTAGTCGTCTCTTTGATGTTTTAAGTCACGTTTTTGGCACTTTTAGTCTCGTTTTGGTGCATTGAGTCGCGGTTGTTATTTGTAGGTGCGCTTTTTTGAGCTTTTGAACACATTTTTATCGCCTTTGGTCGCACTTTTGTCGCTTGTTTCAGAACATTTTGTACAAATCCAAACTACAGTGTTAGCAGGTTTTATTTAAATCAAAGCAAGACATTTTGTTGTTTGTGGAAGAAATTATTGCACTTCAAACATTGCAGTCTTTGTGATTTGCCGATTGCATCCATTAAAATTGCGATTTCGTGTGGATTTGGAAAAAAAGAAAAAGTGTGTTTGAACAGACCGCTGCATTAAAGATTCAAACAGTGAATCAAGATACAACGAAAATAGCAGATTGTCACAGGGACAAGCTCATGATTCTATTTTCATCACCGTATCGAGTAGCCCTGAGCTGCATCAGATTTAAATATCCAACACATTTGGTCGCTGATGTTGCACAAATCTTTACAGAGTGCAAATCACGTCCAGCACTGACTTGTTTCATATTTGAACAGGCCTGTGATATAAAAGTCAGAAATCCTTCGCTCAAGGACACCAGATCAGTGCGAACGTCTCTGGAGAAGGTTCGACCTGGACTCAGCGGCTGAAAGGACTGTTTCTGCAGAAGTCGAGTAAGTAAAGCATCAGAGTTAAACTGAATCTGACCCGCTGACTCACAGGTTGGCGATTCTAGCAGGTGAATACTGCTTTTGCCTCCTTTTGGGCAAGACACTTGTCCCGCCTTGCCCCTCTGTCTGTGTGAGCGTGAATGGGTGAGTGGTTCCTTGATGTAAAGCGTTTGAGTGTCTTGACGGGAGAAAATTAACCATTACCATTTATTTCAATAAAAAAGAAGGAGACTTTTTTTTTTTAATACGCGTTTTTCTCTAGCAGTGTATTTTCACAAGTGAGCTGCAGGGGGAGCTCTGTCGCTGAAGTTACTTTGTTCTGCTCTTGTGAAAATGAACTCCCAGTAAAAAGATGTCAATGCTTTTTTTTCTTCCTTTTTATTGAAATAAGAAAGTACAATCATTTACAAAAAACATTTCATGTCACCAAATATAAAAAAGAGAGGTTTCTCAGGAGAGTTGTCTTTGGGTCGGTGTCGTTTAAGTTGCAAGGCTGGTTTTCCGTGCAGAGACAGCAGGGGGCAAAGTCTTTCAAATTCATCCATTTCCAAATTAAATCAAATTTTTTGTAAAATGTTATTTCAGTCCTTGATTGTCGATGAGTTTGTGTCATCCATTTTTTATGTGAAAGTATTCTAAATATTAGAATACAGAACTCTGAATTGACCAAGTAACAGAAAACGTTACAGAATACATTTTAATGCAGGTGTTCAGTATTCTGTAACTAAAAACATGTTCAGTGGATTCTTCCCAACACTGTCTATTTGAAAAGGTGAATGACAGCCAAACACGCAGAATCAACCCTGCAACAGTATTTTCACCAAGTTTGTTCAAACTTAGACAAAATAAAGCTGCAAAAGGCCAAGCCTATCCTTCTTCAGGTCTTGTAAACACCAGGTCACGCTGCAGGACGCCGGACGATCAAAGGTGGCCCTGACCCTGAAAAAAGACTCTACTCTGCTGCAAACTGCACCGAGGAACAATGACCGAGAGGGAGATGTCACACAGGCAGCAGTCCATAACGAGAGCGGTCAGGTGATCATCCCAGCGAGGGCATCTGCTGCATGGGAAGTGCACGGGCGAGTATGAGAAATGACAGTCTAATCAGGGAGCTTCAACGCACACCGAAACTAGAGTAATTATCTCTCCTTTAAAGGGACTGTACCTGATTTTTACTGTTTGTTTTGAAACGGGACAAACAGAACTAGTCAATTTTCATGATTTTTATATATATATTGTAAAAGCATCTGTTCGGGTGAAAATGAGACCACAACGTTTTCTCAGCATCTATTTATGGAGCATTTTTTGCTATGAGAGAAGCAGGAAGAGGGCCGTTAGCATGCTAATGTGTGTTAGCTTTACCTGTGAAGGTGTGGGACACTCTGGGCTCATCAAAAGTTCTTCTAAACTCATGGAGGTGAATATTTAGGATGCTGGAACTGCATTAGGAAAGTGAGCGATACATGTGACTGATGTAAAGCGTTTAATATCAACCAGTTCTGTTTTTCACGTTTCAAAACAGTAAAAATCAGGTACAGGGCCTTTGACAGGTTTTTATGATTTTCTAATTCTGACTTTAATTGTTGGATTACTACCTGATATAAACATAAATGATAGTTTCACATCAATCAGGTCGCTGTTTATGGAGAAAAGTTGAAAAATCAGTTGAAAATTACAAGAAGTAAACAAACAGATGACATCACACTGGGGAGATAAAGGTTATGCATACTTTACACAAAAGAAACTACTTTTTTGACCCTTCAAACAATTATTCAACTTAATAAAAGGTGTTCACATGTATTTTTCTTTGTCAAATAAAAAAATCAGAGACATTAGAGGAGTTTTGGCTCAGTGGACAGGATGGTTTCTTGATAATTTCCCAGTGTAATGTCATCATCTACAACCAGGAAGTAAAACAAACTTTTGCTAAACTGGATTCAAATTTGTAAAGATTTTAGCAGAATACATTTATCTTAACTGCATTTTAGTTCAATGGGTAGTCCAACCTGTCAGAGGCTCTTTAATGACACCAGATGTCATCAATGTCCAGATTACAGATAACCCAAAGTAAATGAAAATAACAGGAGCGAATGAACAGGAAAGAGAGACAGACAAAGAGCAGGTGCCAGGGTTTGTGAGGCGTAAAAAACAAATGAATTCACAACTGGCAGCGGAACAAATGCAGTGAGAAGTGCGCTTACTATCATCGAATGTTCAGCTTGGCAAAAACTCATCAAACTGGCAAGCGGCTGTTATTTTTTATTTGTTTATTTCAAACAACAACGCTTACAATTGTGCTGCGCTCCAGCCGTCCTCGGAGGTCAGAAGTCGGATTTAAGAGAGACGTTTTCTCTGAGTCTGGATTTATTTATGTTTTTGAAGATATCTAAGATAGATTGGGCAATTTTTGTTTGACTAAAGACCTGCCATATTGATGGATAAGGCGACTACAAGGGGCTGTGACAAAAGTATGTCAAAACTATGTAGTATCTCCATGTATATAACCCAAACTGACTCAACTGCACATGAGTCCAGGCTAAAAAAACTATTTGTACAGAACTTACCAGGGAACAGTGTATTTATATGTTAGATATGGATTAAACTCATGATTCACTACATCTTTAGCTAACTCATGTCATATCTTCTTGTTTTTACCCTATAAATCCTTTTAATCTACATAAAATAATTGGCCAACTAATAAAAATATTGGTCAACTAAGACACTGTCGACCGATTAATTAAGAGACAAAAGGATTACAGCCCTAATACAACCTTTTTTGTCTAGTGTAAAAGTTTGTTAAAGCTCAAAATCCTCATAACTTTTAATAAATAATACATTTTAATAAATTAAGATGAATAAAATGTCTGAAATGTTTAAAATGCCTCAGTAATGTATTTTTATGGTAATGGACAAAGCATCTCCAGATTTTAACACTCCAAATTTGTACCTAAGTGACTATATTTTAAAGTATGAGTTGAGTACTTAATTGTTATCCTTTATACCTGGAAAAGAAATTTGAAATATATGCAAATGAGGAAAAAATATCAGCAATTTATCATTATCGCAATACTTGACTCGCATGTCGCACTCATTTCCAATATGCAGCGCTAGTAGTAGTAGTAGTAATTGTTTATCGTGATGTTTTTTGTAACAATATATCGCATCAAAATTTGTTATCGTGACGGGTCTATTTATCCTGAAATGTCATTACTTTTACCTCATTTAACTTGTTCTTGTCAAACCATAGCTTGATGTTAACGGTTTCAGACTTGTGTCATAACGAGGTTCATTGTTTGGACGTGAATGAAACTGATTTCTATATTTGGAGTTATTATTAAGGTGAGATGCGGCAGGTGAAAAGGAAAAACAATCTTAAGTTTAAAGATATCAATTGTAAACTTCTCCTGTAGTTTACTCACATAAATGTAAGAAAAAAATATATATTACAAGGTTTTCATTTTGTTATGTTTTCTTGTGGAAATAAGGCATTTTATGTGTAAAAATGTTCAAAATGTCACATATTTGGGACATTTAAATCTGAAAAATGGACAGAACCAGTTTTAAATCTCTTGGTTCATTTTGTACACATATTAGACTGAAAGATGTATCTCTTTATCTCTCGCACTCGTTTTTTTAAATGATTATGTATGTGTTTATGTGTTATGTGATTTTAATGCTATTTTTCCTGGTCCTGTAAAGCACTTTGAACTGCCTTGTGTTCGAATTGTGCTCTACCTTGCCTAATTATAAAAAATATGTACAGAGGGGATTTTGGATTTCTTATTTAAGTTTTGTGTCAACTTGATCTGATTGAAAATTATCCTCAAAATTCTAATTTCGCCAATTTGTTTTGAATTAAAACTTAAATCTGTTTTAGAATTAGATATGATTAAACCCCTTGGTATGTTCTGTCAAAATGCTGTTAAGTTTTGGTGTGTTTAAGAGCTACTTTAAGGCTGATCTTTGTGTCTCTGTGGGAGAAAAATGCATTTTAAGAAAACGTCACAATGTTCCAGAGAAATGGATTAAATGAAGTAAAAACAACATCTTTAGGAGCAGATTGGACATGAAAGCCAACAAAAAAACAGTTTTGCTTGTAGTGTCTCGCCTTAAGAAAGTTATATTGAGCTGCATATTGTTTGTCTTGGACCCCCTGGAAGCTGGGGGCCCCACTGCGAGGCGCCCGTTATATACTGTTCAGACTTTGTACAAATGCAAACTAATGAAGGCAGTGAGGGATGATTTTCACTCTTAAACGTAAACCCCTGCCAGAGAGTTTTAATTAAAATCTGGTTTCCACATCCAGCACGCACCGGGATATGAGCGGTGTATTAATATATCTGTGCGCAATGAATTTACCACATTACAGCTGTGACTATTCACAAAGTAAGGACAACGTATGTGCACAAGGGAATGATCACAGTGCCTCCTACTGGTGCACACGAGGAACAGCCGAAGCAGATGGAGCACATTCAGCACAGGCTCAAAGAAATGAAGGAGGTGGTTCTGCGTTTTGAGCTAATATTGACAGCTACGTTTGCCAGACCTGTCACCATAACGAATTTAGACGTGGGATAAATTGTTGAAGCAAATATAGACGATAAACGGTAATATAGAACAGGGATATTCAACTTAAGAGCTGCTTTAGTCCTGTTTTAGATCTGGTTTAAGTCCTGGTTTTAGACCTGGTTTAGTCCTGGTTTTAGACCTGGTTTAGACCTGGTTGAGTCATGGTTTAGTCCTGGGTAAGACCTGGTTTAGACCTGGTCTTGTCCTGATGTAAATGTTAGTCATGTTTTAGTTCTGGTTTAGTCCTGGTTAGCACTGGCTTAGACCTGGTTTACACTTGGTTTAGACCTGGTTCTAGTATTTATTTAAAGTCTATATGATATGGTTCAACAACACATTTCAGTAAAACATACGGATTTTACCACACATTTTGTCTATTTGTCCCAAGTTTGACGGTTTTTGTAAAGTTTATAATGTTACTTCCCAGTTGAACATTGGCAGCAAATATGACATAAGTGTTACCATAGCAACCATTTTGAAAGCAAAGGCCAAAATCCACATAAATTACACAATAGTTATGATTTGACAAATATTAATACCTGTTAACACCTTTATTTTGTTGAATGATGGCTTAAACTGTCAGAAAAATGTGTGAGTTGTCTGTAAATTGTCTCAGTATTTATCATGTATATTTTCTTTGCAGTTTGGCAAACTTTTACTTTGTCTTTTGAGAAAATGTTAGCTTTAAAGAGTGAAATTAGTAACATTTATGACTCATTATTGACCCTAGACCCTAGTACAAGCGTTTATTTGAGTTTTTATTTATTGCAACTGACGTTTTTTTAACGATATTGCACTTTTTTTGGTGGAGATTCTTCTACTGTCAGTGGCAAATAGCAATTTGTTTATCGTGATATTTTCTGTATCAATATAGGTCAACTTTAACATTTGTTATCATGACATGCCTAATGGTCTCTTTTTGATGACATCACAGAGGGATTCTGTTCTCAGCTCTACTTGTAATTTTCTTTTCTTTTTATTTCTTCGAAAACTGTAACTTCACAAATGTACAGCTATGCTGAATATTTACTACAGGTGCCCTCCCACCAAACTAAGTCATAATTAGAATATTTTGAGAAGCTGTTATTTGCACTTTAAGGCAGGAATAAGTGCAGTTATTATGAAGTGTTACAGTTCATTTGTATCTATAATGAGTCATAGAAGCGATTTATTTAAAGTCTATATGAAGGTTCTCGTGACTTTTTATTTATGACTCAGTTTAGTGGGATAGAACCTGTAGTAAATATTTATCACAGTTTTACATCTGTGAAGTTGCAGTTTGTGAAGACATTTTGTAGGGCTGTAGTCGACTAAAGCCAGATTAGTCAACTTAAAGCGAGTGCGGCAAAATATATGAAACTTATAAGTATCTCAATGAATGTGACCCAAACTGCACAGGAGTTTATGTAAAAACAACTATTTATACAAGATCTCTCTGGGTGGAGTCTGCATGTCCTCCCTGTGTTACCGTGGCTTCTCTCCAGGTTCTCCTCCCAGGCTTCCTCCCACCGTCCAAAGACATGACTGTGTTCAGGTTAATTGGAAACTCTAAATTGCCCCGAGTGAATTAATGTGAGAGTGAATGGTTGTCTGTCCTTGTCCATGTCTCTGTGTTAGCCCTGCGACGAGTTGGCCACTGTCCAGGGTGTACCCCGCCTAAGGCCCAAAGTCAATGGGATAGGCTCCAGTCACCCGCGACCCCTAACGGGAATAAGCGGTAGAAAATGAATGAAATATTTATACAGAAAAATACGTGTCACTGAAAATACAGAGACAATTCGCACACAACAGGGACAATGTTTCTGACCGTTTAAATGATCATTCAACAAAGTAAAGATGTTATTAGGCTTTAGTATACATCAAATCGTATCTATTGTGTAATTTATGTGGATGTTGGCCTTTGTTTTCAAAATGGTTGCTATGGTAACAGTTGTGTAATTACCTCTATTACTATGTCATATTAGTGCTCATGTTCAACCATGAAGTAACATTATAAACATTGTGAAAACTGTCAAACTGGGGATAAACAAGCAAACTGTTTTGTAAATCTTAAACATAATCATGTTCACTACGTTTTAGTGAAATGTGACGTCGAACCTGTCATATAGTCTTTAAACTTCTACAGCTGAAATCTTAGCGTAGTACAGAAAACTAGCAAGAGAAATTACCCTAAGCTAAACACTGACCCCAAAAATTCAAAGAAAAAACTATTCGATATAGTATTTATTATGACAAGCCAGTTTGCGGTTCATGGGTAGCAAACTCAGGTGCTCTCTGTTCACTTTGAAGCCCCGCTGCTGCCCACTTCTGCCGGCAGAGCGGGTTCAAAGTCAGGATAAATCTCTTGTCATCTTTCTCATAACAACCACCCAACATCTCTCTCTCGCTCTCTCGTTTCTCTCTCGCACATCTCAGTAACCGAGCGTCGTGCTGATGGAGGCTGCCTTTGAATCCATGCTGCCATTTTCAGTAGGAGCAAAAAAAAAAGGGAATTCCAACCCATTATTCTCACCGTTTGACTCCAGAAAAAAGCTCGTCATGTGGATGAAAGTCGACGGCAAACAACACGTACAGGCGCAAGCAAAAGTGATAAAAGTGCCTAGCTGTAAATACATTTCTGCATAATTTGAATGACTTTTGTAGATGTAGTATTTATTTACTGTTCGTTAGATCTCCATTTGTAGCTACAGCATACTCCATCAGCTACTCTTCCTGTGATCATTTTAAAATTCAAATATAACATTTCATAATCAGTTTCTGCCAAACACATGACCAAAGCCATGTTGATTCTGGTTGCTAATGTAAACAAATGTAAACAAATGTAAAATCTCTCTGCACTTTCATAAAGCAGAAGTCAGTAACTTCAGCGACAGAGCTCCCCCTGCAGGTCTCTTGTGAACATACACTCCCAGGAAAATGACGACAAAAAGCTTTTTATTGAAATAAGGACGTTTAATCACTTTCAAAAACATTTAACTTTGCCAAATATTTAAAAAAAGAGAGCCAGTGTTTCTCTGGAGAGTTGTCTTCAGGAGGGTGTTAGGAAAGGTGCAAGGTTGGTTTTCCGCTCAGAGACAGCAGGGGGCGACAACGGGGTCTTCAAACGGCCCGAAAATACATTTACAACCACCACACGGACGAAGAAAGACATTTAATAAGGTAGTTCTACTTTAAAAGACAGAAACTGGTCCACTCTAATGATAAGATGCCAACACAAAAACAGAGCAATGTAGTGTATTCGATAGAGTGCAGTGAGAACAGCTGCAAAGAGTGGTACACAGTGAGACTAAACAGCCACTGCACAAAAGGCTGTACCCGCACAGAAGGCCAGCAACAAGTGGGCCCCAAAGTGCAGTACATTTGCATCTGTGAGCCACAAACCACTTGTTTGAAGACAGAGATGAAGATTCTGAGCAGGAGAAGAATTGGTTTGAAAGAGGAGTAAAGGAAGCCATTTTGTGAAAAGAGAAAATCCTTCTTTAAACAGAAATGGTAGTTTAAGATTAAATTTAGCAAAGGTTTATGGTTTAGCCTTCTAACCCCCTGGTCCATGTCTATAGACCAGTCACATGCTAATCTGGTACTCAGCAGTGACGAGGAGCTACAGCTAACAATAGGACTGTTCACAGGGCTAACATAATAACAATAGATTAGCTTCAGGTAGGCAGGCCATTATCAGAGACTCCTCCCTGTGGGCGGGGCTTCCATTTTTATGTGTAGCATAAAAGTCAGAGTTCTCAGACCAGCTGTGATGGAGAATGACTTCTGGATAGAAGTCAAAACATCTTGATTTTCAAAACAGTGTCCGGATGACGACCTTTGAAACTTTTTCTCAGACTTCAGACTTTACTTATGAGATGAACACTTCCCCTGCAACACTTGTGTGTTGATAAATGGAGGTGTTTGTGGATTAATGCTAATGCTAATGCAACCAAATGAGTGAATTTTGGCATCTGGAATCTGTGCGGTGACATCTCTGAATTTAAACTGTTGAATTTGAAGTTTTGAAAATCTATGCATTGAGTATTTAAAAGGTGAATGTTTAATTTAGATGTTTTTTTTTCAAGGAGAACTAATGCAAAATCAACTTTTAGGAGCTTTTAAGGATATTATAATTGCCCCCTCTTGTCACTAAACCACTCAAAGTTTTAGAGTGATTCATGCATATTTCAGTAATCTTTTTCCTCCTGTGGACAAGACGCCATCGCTCTAACAGTTTCACTCCCCAGATTCCTTCCCACTTCACGGCCACTGCTCTTTACTTACTTCTTTCTGCAATTATTTTTTCTTAAACGCTGACACGCTAGGATTCGGCAGCATCGTATAGCACATTTTTTGTACACGTTTTTGAAAATCCTTTCTCCAATTCAATTCTCGTGAACTGCAGCTTTCCACAGGGGAGTTTTAGATCAATATTGCGATCTAAAATGTCCAAAACATAAACATGATGATTCACAAATTTTGCAAATAAGAATTATACTGTATAGAAGACCAAAGCACAATATTTCGTCTTTAACTGAGAAAATGTATACTGCAAAATTAAGCAGCTGAAATTTAGATTCAAAACTTTGCAAACATGTTTTTTTCATGGTAAAAAAAAAAGCCAGTGTTTAAAATTCCATACACTGTTGTGTTCCCAATAAACCCATTAAAGTGTGATGTCATCAAAATCACATAATGGAGGCGACTGGAGGCAAAATGAAGTTAACTGTAAATTTGTCAATGATCATCTCACATTAGATCTAAATTCTACTGGTTTTAAGTGTTTGTGTTGGAAAAAAAGCAACACTTCCAGGGTAGAAAGGTCAGTTAGTTTGCTTTTCTACAACAAATGATGGACATAGTACAATTTTTTAGTCTTAAAATTGTATTTTATCTAATTTATGGAATAGTATCTAATATTGCTAAATATAAATATATAAATATAGATAAAATTAAAAATATTGTGGGCTCAACATTTCTGTGAGTATTTTTCCAGTTAAACCTATAAATCTGGATTGTTTCTTCATCAATAATGCAAAGAATTTATCATAATTTCCTAAAACTTAATGTAAAATACAATAATAAATGTGTTTAAAGCAGCTCTGATGTCACTCACATGCGTCTGAGTGATTTTACTTTTCCAAAATCATCTCAGTTTTTAATATTTTGTGATATTCTGAGATTAATCCCAGTTTTTCCAGTGAAATCACATTACGATGCGCTTCACTTTTGCCTCCATTCTGAATTTAGAATGTTTTAACCTTTAAACATTGATTCAACAAAATAAATGGTGTTCGCTTGTATTTTTATTTGTCAAATAGAAAAATATGACATTAGAGGAGTTTTGTCCCAATTAGTAATTTCCCTCTGTGATGTCATCATTTACAACCTGGAAGTAAAATTAGAAACCTAACTAAATGGCTAAACTGGGGTAAAATTTATAAAGATTTTAGCAGAATTTTAAATATATTTAATTTAACTGCAGTTTAGTTAAATGAGTCCCACCTGTCATTGGCACTTTAAGTTTGGCAGTGATCATCATTATAACATAAGTTAAAGATTCTCAGATAAGTGACGTCTAAGATCAAATGTCATTGATCGAGGGAGTTCAGCAGGAAGTATTTTTGACACTCGGAGGGAGAGGATTTTCCAAGTAGGATTCATCAAACTAGCGTGAATGAAGCTAAATGGTGTGTTTTTTGATGACGAAACATTGTTAGAACAGGATTAAAGCTCAGAAAAATCACTGTAGCAGAATATGTTCAATATGCTCCCTTCAATTCAAAAATAAATGCCATGAATTCTCTACAAATGCCTCCTGATCATTCCTGTCCCTTCACATCTGAAAGAGCTGCTTCACAATGAGAGCACGTTGGAATAAAAGCGCATAATACAGCGATAGAGGATGTCATGGCTGAGCCCAATCATCCGAATTCATTCAGCCGCCATATAATAACGTCAGTATACAGAGAGTGATTGGTCGTCTCTGTTGGTTTTTCTCTTGCCTGTATGTGTGTGCTCGCTGGATAACTCACGGGTGTCGAGGAGATAAAACACGAACGCACTCATATTTCATGTTATCTGCTCACCCTTTGCTCGAGCCAAACCTTCATCTAACAATATGGTCGTTATGTACAACTGCACGAGCAAGGTCACCTTTGCAGCGAGCCGGGAAGCCTTTTGGATGATATTATAAACAGTGTTGTGCACTGACTGCAGTTTGTCTGGTGTTTGTATTGTGCAAGTTGAATCAGATTGAGCTAAATAGGCTGCAGAATCATGACTTTTCTGTTTGTTCACTTCAAAGATAGCTCATATGTAAAAGAGCTTAGCACATACTGTAGGTGAGGAATAGGCAAACACGTCATGTTTTTTAACCTTTATTTAAAGATGGAATACCCAATGTTTTTCCCCAAAGAATATAATGTAAAAACAGCACTTTGTGACAAAAATGAGACAGTTGCGCACTGTCTATCACTGTCTATCACTGTCTGTCACCAACCCAGAAATATGAGCCGAAAGCAATTCTCCGATTGGCTGTGCTTGGGGCGGTAGCACAAGTTTCACTTTGCCATCTAAAAAAAGTTGTTCTAAAGCCATGCGTTCTTCTGAAAATGAATGCTTGTGGATATTAACAGTGTGCCAAAAGGTTTGTGAGAGTGAGGAAGCTGTTTAGACACAGTTTAATCCTTCTGGTTTTGCTGAATGAAAATTAGGTAATCCAGAAAAATATTAGGCATTTTTTTGTATTGTTTTTAGTCTTTAAACATGCTCTTGAGCACCTTTTAATTTGCCATCTCATGTTTTGAAACAAAATAGAGTTTAATATGAAATAATTACAATTGTTATCTGCAGTCTGGAAAGACACTTACATAGTGCATCCCGCCAGTAGATGGCACATAGCGCTTGGCTTGAAGCAAATGTGCTACTCATAAGTATCAAGCTAGCAGCAGCAGTTATCGTGTTTAGACGGAAGAAATGCTCAGAACGAGTCTGCCAATGATTTAAGGACTTAAAGCAGCAAAAGATTCTCAGATAAATTACGTATGATCTGAAAATACGTCATGAACAGGGAAGTTCAGCAGGAGGTGTTTTTGATGCTCGGAGGGTTTTGTTTTTAATGAACATTCCTCAAAAACAGCGTGAATACTGTATGCTTCTTCAGGTATGTTTTTGATGACAGAACATTGTTATAACATTGTTTAAAACTCAAAAAAGTCACTGTAGCAGAATATGTGACACAGCTCCCCCTGCAGCTCTCTTGTGAAAATACACTATAATGAAAAGACACAAAAGTTTTTTTGTTTTTTTTATTGAAGTAAGGAAGTACTGTCCAATCGCATACAAAAACCTTGCACGTTGCCAAATACAAAAAAGTGCCAGGGTTTCTCGGGAGTTTTCCTCAAGTCCTTGTCATCGGCAAATGTTGCAACTGATTTTCCGCCCAGAGACAGCAGGGGGTCACAACGGGAGTGAACTCTGAAAATACAAATGCAACCACCACACGGACTTACAAACACATTTAATAAAGTAAAAATGTTACTTATTAACCAGGAAAGCCCCATTCAGATTACCAATTTCATTTTCAACGGAGTCTTGGCCAAGAGCAGCACAGATCAGTCATAACATCAACACATTTAGACGATCACAGAAAATATGTTCCCTAAAAACAGTTACAAACAATAGATACCATTTCCAAACCTTTCAGCAGAGATTTAAACGCTCCTGTGAGCTCTGCGCACAACAGAATCTGCATAGCTCAGTGTTAGCTTCGTGTTAGATTCAAGACCAAGCCCGTGAGTCATGAGTGAGTCTTCCTGATTGTTTTTATTTATAGATTGCTTCAGTTTTGTTTTATTTTTAATTAGTTTTATTAATTTTTTTTATCGTTATTAGGCTTCAAATGTTGCATTAGCCTTAGCATTAATCCACACACCTCTATTTATCAGCACAAAAGTGTCTCTAGAGAAGTTTTTATCTCAAGTGTAAAGTCCTGTCAACATGTTCAGCTCGCTGTCACTGTGGGATCTTTAAGGATTTATTCATTTTAGTGTAACTCTGTAAAAACAAAAATCCAATTGTTCCTATTATTTATGATCATCATTTATTATCATGGAGATAGGTCTGGACACATCAAACTGGTGCAAACATTACTTTAACCTTAGAAAAAGGTGAAATTAAATTATTGTGCGCAGCAGTGTCGTTTAGGGCTGCACAATATATGGCAAAAGTATCGATATCACAGTATTGTCTGACGCAATAACATTATTGCAACAAACAGAATATATGGCAGTGATACCAAAGTCTTCATCTGATAGAAAGGTTCTGTGAATGAAAACATTGAAAAGGGAAAATCATGAATAAAATCTAACTTTTTCAAACTAAATTAGCCTTGGTTTTGTATTTGTTGGTTTTTATTTTAATATAACAGACATTATTGCATCAAAAATATGGCTGCAACAGTTAGTAGAATAATCATGAAGTCGACTATAAACAATAATTGCAGTTGAGTCGTTCTCTGGACTAAACAGACTCTAAAACACAAACTTAAAGACTTTTAAAATAAAGACAGTGACATTATTAAAGAAAAATGGCAAAAAAGAATAGAGCATTGTTGATTTTCCTCAATTATACACTTCATTCACAATATTTCAACATGTATTTGGTTAAGAAGGTTAGTTTATTCTAAGTCTCAATCAACAATGGACATAATCATGACTTGTCGACGACTAAAATAATCGTTCATTTCACAGTTTAAATATTGCAATAATATCAACATTGCAGATCTTAATTGCCATAATCGCGATCATTTCCAATATCGTGCAGCCTTAGTGTCGTTACATTTGATCTTACGTAGGATATAATAACATGTTTTTAATTAACATCCTTATTTTTCATGGCGAGAAACCAGGTAGCTCGAGTCAGAGGGTCTTTTGACTTGGTTGCAGAGTTACTATTCCTGTCTCAGCATTGCCCCCGGTTCAATTCCCAGCAAAGATATCAAGTATTCTGTGCAGCGTGCTCGTGCTGCAATGTGCTTCTGCCTTCTGACTGAATGCAATGAAATCACCCGCTGCTGAAGCAACATATATTTCACATTTCCTTTGGACACAATGGGAGGGTGAATGGTCGTCTGTCAGTACACGGCTCTGTTTAGTTACACTTTAAAATAAGAATTTGAATGGAACGTGAAACAGCACTCGAATGTCACTCAAATCAACGTGTGTCGCAGTTCTGTGGAATAATCTTAAGGAAGATATCAAAGCGAGTTTAAGTGTTATTCAACTTTTTAAGAGACGTAAAGAATTACAAATGGAGAAGTTCGAGGAAATTGAATCGGACAAATAGTAACTGATACTTGTAGATTATACACTGCTAATAAAAAAGCAGAAGTAAAGGTCACCTGCTGTATTATTTGGTCGTAGCGCCTTTAGCTTTGATCACAGAGACATTTTGCTGCGTTTTTGTTTGAATAAACGTCTGCAATGTCAAATAATTACTTTCAATTCAGTGGTGCATTCATCGTTTTCAAGATCTGCAGCTCATCCCAAAGATTCTCACTGGAGTTCAGATCTGGAACAGGGAAAACCTGGACTCAGACATTCACCTTCTTCCATTGATCCAGAATCCGGTCCGTTCGCTCCAGAGTCCGGTCTTTACCCTCCAAAGCAAATTGAAGCCTTATTTTATTTATTTTATTATTTTACAGTTATTTTTCGCCTTAAACGCACAGCTTTTCAGGCCTAATCTCTTGAGTCCTCTTCACATTGTTCTTGCGGAAATTCTCTTTCTTTCACTATTCAACATAGCCCTGAGTTGTACGGTTGTTTTTCTCCTGTTTGATTTAGTCAAACATTTAAATATTGCAGAACGATTCAGGATTTTTATTCCGACCAGTTCTCCCTCAAAGACAATGGTTCTGTCACAAAAGTGAGTAGGGCTCTTTACGACCAGTCTAAACAAGGACCGCTGCCGAATAATGAGACGGCCAAGCTCAGGTAAAAATTATTACGATGTTTATTTACAATTAAAATAGCAGAGCCAACCCAAGCGCTTGTTGTTTGTTTTTGTTTCACAATTTATATCAATGACTTCACCGTCCTCCCCTCAAGTCAAGAGTCTGGGTGTCATCCTCGACAGCACCCTTTCTTTCCACTCCCACATCAACAACATCACCCGTTCTGCCTACTTCCACCTTCGCAACATCTCTGGTCTCCGCCCTTCTCTCACTCCTCACACCACAGCCACACTTGTCCACAGTCTAGTCACCTCCCGGATCGATTATTGTAACTCTCTCCTCTTTGGTCTCCCCAATAAATCCCTCCAGAAACTGCAGCTTCTCCAAAACACTGCAGCCCGCATCATCACCAGGACGCCCTCCCACCATCACATCACCCCCATCCTCCAACAACTTCACTGGCTCCCCATAAAACAACGGATTCACTTCAAAATTCTCCTTACCACTTTCAAAGCTGTCCATAACCTGGCTCCACCGTCCATCTCTGACCTCCTCCACATCTCCACTCCCTCTCACTCCCTCCGGTCCTCCTCCTCTCTCCAGCTCTCTGTCCCCTCTTTCCGTCTTATTTCAATGGGGGGCAGAGCCTTCAGCCGCTCTGCTCCTCAGCTCTGGAACTCTCCCTCCTGACCTCCGCAACATAGACACCCTTCCACTTTTCAAGTCCAGACTCAAAACTCACCTGTTCAGACAATCCTACACCACATAACTCAGTCACTCCAACACCATCATCCAGTTCTGTTTGTGGGTTTTATTCTGTTTTTTTTTTTTTTCTTGTTGTCATGTACAGTGTCCTTGGGTGTTTTGAAAGGCGCTTATAAATAAAATGTATTATTATTATTATTATGGTCCAAGATACTCCAAAAAGATGCTAGATTTTTATTCAGATATAAGTACATTTCATCTTCTTTTAAAACCTGAAACAATTCTAACTATCTAAGTAACACAGGACGGCTTTTACAGCTTAAAAACAATCACCTGCAGCAATTATTGGAGGCTTGTATCATTTGCTTGGTTGAATCCAGGTCCACGCTTTTTTTGGGGGACAGGTAAGGTATTATTCTTGTTTTTTAATTGCATGGAATCATATCCTTCGTTTTGTTTGGGGATTATGGGAGAGACAATACTTTTTTTTTTATTTTATGTAATATTTGTAACGTCTATGTAAGAAAAAAGGGGGTTAATATGGGTATATATGAGTATTTTTTTTGTTGCTGCCATGTTTTGCAGATAAAAAAAGTCAAAATAAATAGAATTCATGGTTACGTTGGAAAAGGCCTTTCTACATTTGCAGCATTTTGGACAGACACAGATAACGAGCTGAATGCTAAGTGGTCTCCTGCGAGCTCGGGTCAAGACCACATTCTATAATATACACTAGAAACAAAGTAAAGTTTCCCGGCTATATCCGTGTCTGCGTCTGTATAATTAGACCTGTACCTGCCGCTCACCCGCTGTTCTGTATCGTACGTTCTCCATGTGAAAGTTGGAACAATTTCCCGTCCAAAGGTTTCCCGTCGCCGGCAGAAACCCAAAAGCAGTGACATTTAAACTTCATTCCGGATGTAGCGCACCGTCTCAATTAAGAACGACGGGCGATTCGTCTGCCGCGGGCCCCGTCGCACACACTCGTTCTGACGTGATGGATGCGTTTTCCATTTCGTTCAGAACAGGCTTTGCGTTCTTTTCAAAACTTCAGAGCAAATTTGTTCAGAGAATCAAGTCAATTTACGGTTTGAATAAGTCGATTAGATGGTCTGATGGAAAGCGTTCGTAGTGTGATTTAATGAGTTATTGAATTGTGGCATGAGACGTTCAAAGAGTTCATTTGTAAAAACCGATAAGTGCCATTTGAAAATAATGTCAAAGGCGTTCACTTTACTCTCAAGTCTATTTTAGTGAAGTACAAATGTTATTCAACCCCTTCTTGAGCAAATAATCTCAATTAATAATGTGTGTAGACGATAGCATAAAAAAGAAAACAACTTAAAGAGACATTTTCAAAACGCCAATAACTGTTAGTGGTGGATGAAGTACTCAAGCTTTTGTTTGAAGTACAGGCTGTGTATTGCGTAATGCTGTCTGCAATCTCACATAGTGCTGCCATTTTTCATTTTTATTTTAATCAGCTCTTTTTGTTTTACTATACATTATATACTCAATACTCAAATTTTGAACATCGTCAAAACAACATCCACAATAACTGAAATTCTATATGTTGCCCACCTCTATTTGCACTGTTTTTTGTCTATTAGACTTGTTTATATATATTAGAGAAGTAAAACAACAATGTTCCAATAGAATGGAATAAATATAAGCAGCAAGAGACTTATTTAAACACTTTATTGCAATGAAATTGAAAAAGTGAGTGGCTAGCACATATGCCTGCCGTGTGGAGCAGTTCAAATCTTGTCCTCGATAATTTGCTGGATGTGATTCATTAGTTTCACCAATGTTTCACACTGCTCTGTCTCATGGAATGAACCCTGAGAGACAAAAATAACACATTACTTATGATTCATTTAAGGACAAGGGTTAGGGTTAAAGTCACTCTCAAAACTCTCAAACACAGGCCTTACCTGTCGCCCTGTTCGAAACTCAACACAATAAAAGACAGTGGGTCGTATAGTTACATTCACTCTTAAGGAGCAGCGTTCAGACCGCAGCGACCCACGCGACCAGTTCACATGTAAAGTCTATGGTGTCGTGCGACTAAAGCCTCCTGCGATTTTACGTCGCAACCGGGACGAACAGGAATGCACCTAAACTCAATCAAATGTTCAATAATTCAACACAAACCTCATTATAAACACAATAAGACAACACACTGCACAATCAGAACAGGAACTAATCAAACCTACAGTGTAGTCTTGAAAAGTGTAGTTGAACAAAAACCTCAAACTTACCCATGATCCTTCAGTGTCAAACTGAAATGGCTGAAATGAAATATGTTCATTTGAAAACAGCTGGGCCTGGAGCACAGAGCTGCACTGTACGTCAGGGAACAGCCAAGAAGACTCCACTCTTTGAATGTGACGCTTTGAATTCAACACAGCATTAAAGACACAAACCCCTGTCCTTAGACTCTCCTTCAGGGTGAGGAAAAACTCATGAGAGAAACCTCAGGGAGAGAGAGCCACAGAAGGAGAGATCCACTCCCTGGACGGACAGGCGGCATCTTTACACAACTCCCCACTTGTGTTTGGGAGATGTCTCCAAAGTCTTCACTGGAGCTGCTCTTCAACATTTGAAGGTGAATTTCTGCTTTTGTTGTCATTAGCTCTGTGTAGACGTTAGCAACATTAGCATAACATTAGCATAACATTAGCCTTCTCTGCTGTCGGGCTCACCAAACTAGACAAATACACACATCCAGTTAGATTTATGTTGTTTACATTAAAGTGCATATGACGGGTTTTTATGATTTCCAAGGTCTGACTTTATTTGATTGGGATAATACTTGTTGTAAATATAAATGGTAGTTTTACTTTTTACTCTCTTTAAACACATTTTCTGACCCTTTCAACACTAATTTAAGGCAAGACACTACAGGCAAAATGCATTTTTTTCAAGTTTTTTGGTCAGTTTGCTCTCTCACCATATCGACTTTCATGTGGAAACAGCAAATGTGTTCACTCTGCTCTTAAAAATGTTTTATGCATCCTTTTAATCCACTTCATCCATAGATTTCTCTGGGACATTGTAATTTTAACCAAAATTGGCCATATTGGGATAAAATTGCAACCAAAAAAAGTGCTAAATCTTAAATGTGTTTCAGTAAAATGAGTAGATCAAGCTGTCAGTGGCACTTTAAGTTTACGGTTATAACAGAAGCAGTGCTCACCTCTCGCTCGGTCGTCCAGACTCGTTAGAAGGAAAAGTGTTTCCCGGCGAGGCGGGTCTAACGAAGAGGATCGTGGGTGACTTCAAGAGCGTCTCCTGGACTGGTTCGGCCTGCTCCTCGTCCTCGGGTTCTTCTGGCTCATCCCCCACGCTGTAAACAACAACGCAAATATATAATTACATTTCTTTACGTTTGCCTTACATTGTATCCAATCAAAAGATGTTTTTCAACCAGTGTGCCGGGAACATTTGTGTGCCGTGAGGGATTGCCAGGTGTTCCAGTTTCAGTCAAGGCATTCAAACAGAGCCCTGTCCTACTTGTTACAGTATTTATTTAATCAGATTTAGAATTTTAAACACTGGCGAATTTTTTACTTTGCATTTTTACGTCTGTGTTTGAAGATTTTTTACTCTAAATCTCAGCCGCTTAATTTTGCATTTGCATATTTACAAAAAAAAAAAAAAAAGAAAAAGAGGCAAAAATAAATAAAAATCTGTTTTTTTGTCAGTTTCTTCTCTCACCATTTCGGCTTTCATGTGGAAAACAGTAGACGTGTCCAATCTGCAACTAAAGATGTTTTATTCTTTCATTCAATCCACTTCATCCATAGATTTCTCTGGGACATTGGAACTTCAAAGGCCGTTTTCTTAAAATGCATTTTTCTCCCACAGAGACATAAAGATCAGCCTTAAAGTAGATCCTACACCAAACTGTACAATCTGGGCTGAAGATTTTGACGAAACACACAGAAGGATTTCTATCTAATTCTAAAATTAATTTAGTGGAGTTTTAAGCCAAAAAAATGAGACGAAATTTGAATTTTTAGGACAAATTTCAGTCCAATTTAGTTTACTTCAAAACAAAATAAACAGGAGTCGTGTTGTTGTCACATCATGACATCATGTATCTTTCAATATTTTACACTTTACAAAACCAGTTTGGTCAAAACTTCAGTTTTTTAGTCCTTTCTAGCCTCATTGCCGTTTTAATTCCTGTCTTTTGACATGAAAAAATGTGTCTCCTGTTTTATTTCAGCGCAGAAGTCGAATGTGACTGTGATTAATCTGGTCCCATTAAAGGAAAAAATCGTATGCATTTTTCATATGGTTTTAGCCTTTAAACCTGCTCTTGAGTGTCTTCAGTTTGACATGTCATTTTTCAAAACTAAAAATAAAATGCTCTTACAAAGAAAAATATAACTTTATCACTGCGTTGGCAGATGCCATTTTGACTTAGTTGTGGCTCCATCTACTGGTTGTAGAGGCAATTACACACATGTAAATACAGATTAGATTGAGCTGTTCCCACTGTCAAAAATAAGATCCAGGTCACATAAGGGCAAAAATCAGATTTGAGCCTTATTTTCTGTTGAGCTCGCCTACCCCGTATAAACTAATACAACAGAAAAAAGATGGCAGCGCCCATGGGAACTTCCAGAATAAGGTGAATATTAACACTCAACATTTACCATCACTAATACATACTGTAACATCACTGTTACCAGCACTACATTTCACTACAACTACATATTGCTGTATTACTGCAGAAAATCTGCAAAGTCCTTTGAAGAACATGTTGTGTGGCTCAGACATTCAGTAAATCGTGAGTTGCTCTGGTACCTGTTTAACGATGGTGAGGGTGTCGGAGATGGGCAGTGGATAATTGTCGTAAAAATAACCCAGCAGGTCCATGTCCAGCATTTCAAAGACCAAAGCCTTCCCCAAACGAGTGTCAAACGCCTCGTAGAACTTCACCATATGTTTCTCGTCCAATCTGTTGTCCATGAAGTGACGCAGCAGACCAATCTGAGCACAAGAATAACAGTTACATATTTTATTTTGCTGCATAAACGTGTCTCTTTAAACAGTGTTAAAGCTGGGGCTCACCTCCTCCTCAGTGTCCTGCTGGAATGAGGGCACTTTGACTGCCACAGTCTCCTGAGTGTCTCTCCTTCGACACTTGAACACTTTCCCGAACCCTCCGCTGGACAGGAATTCCATGAGGTCATAATCTCCTGGGAGGGTCTGCTTGAGCTCGTCCTTAAGCAGACTCAGGGGAGTTTCTCTCTCTATTGTTTGTGACTGCATCGCTGAAACAAAAAACAGGGGAAAGTTGTTTAATTTCACATTAATGAGAGAACGCTAAGTCTAAATGCAAAGGTGAACTACAAACCATTTAGACAGCTCAAAAGTAGGAGGAGTGTTTTTTTGTTTAACACAAACACAGTTTAACACGAATGTACACAACAACTTTGAACTGTGACTGTAAAAGCGAAACATTAATTTTGCTTAACTTAACACTTTATGGTGATCTACAGTGTGCTTTTTTCTCTTTCTAAATGCACTCAGACAAATAAAACATGGTTTTGAAAAGCTGATGTTTAAACCAGAGGCGTTTCCAGGATTTGCTGAGCTGAGCCCAGATGTGTTCGTAAAGTCATACACAATTTCTTGACGGGGTCTTCACACCCCACGGAGCCCGCGAGCCCCGTGAGCTGAGCCCGAGAGTGTAATAATTGTGAGAATAAAAGCATCACAATGTTTGTCCTCCCAATATTTATAAAACGTAAATTTGATTTGTGAACATGTTTGTCCTCCCAATGATGTTGTTCTTCACCAGTGAAACAAAGCAATCTGTTTATGTTTAGAAAAGGGAAAGAAATGAATTGTTTTTGAAGGTTTTATTTCACTTTTTGTGCTGTGCACAAGTTTGTCTTTAACAAGTGTAAAACTTTTATTTTATGTTTTGAATTTCTGTCACTGAATACATTTTCTTTGTGTTTTTCAGTGTTAAAATTCTAAATTCACCTTTAAATATTCAGTGCATTCAAGTCCTCATTTTTCAACAGTTTACAATCCTGAGTGTAAAATTCTTATAATCCTGTTTCGGTCCGACTCTGAGAGCTCTGGTTTTTTTGTGTGTATTAAGTGTGTTAATAGTACTTTTAAATAAGAAACACAATCAAAACTGACAACTGTAACTTAAGTGTGCTACTGATTCTTGATAGAATAGTTTATTTGTCAAAGGAAAGTTGACTTACTCAGTACAGAGTCCATATTTAAATGTATTTATTGTATTTATTTATTGGCTCTTATCTCTGGCTGCTGCCATCGTTGTTTGTCTCTGAAGTGCTGATACTTCAGTTTGAGTCCAGCTTGATTTTTCCCACTTTCGTGGTCATTACGAGGTGTGTAACCCCTCTGTTTTCAGGAGACCCACCACCGCAGGTCACATCTGCAGCTGGGATTCTCTGATTCATCCCTGTGGTCAAACAGTAAAACCTCCAAAATACAAAAATGGTGTAGAAAGTACAGATACCTGCTCTCAAATGCAGTGAAGTATGCAGTACTTCATGTGCAGTACTTGCTGTGCTCTCACTGACCTCCTTCAGTTGTTGTTCTTCAGGGTAAATGTATCAAAAACACTGTTCATTTTCACCAAAGCTGGACACATCACACCCTGCCATCCACGCTCTGTTTAATCCTGGCATTTTAATTTAAATGTGTTTATTATTATCTATTATTATCCCTGACATGATTTTGACCATCATATCTTTGTACTAAGTTTTAGTTTGGGAAAATATTTTATAGCAGTTTTTATGTTTATGTTTGAAGGCTCTTAACTTTGCACTGTACATTTTTGATGTGTTTTCCTCAGTTCTAAATAAACAATTCACCTTAAATTAAACATTCAAGGCATAGATTTTCAACCCTTCAAATTCAACAGTTTAAATTCAGAGAGAAAAATTCACAGTAAAAATGTCACAACAAAGATTCCAGACGGAAGATTCACTCATTTGGATCAGTTGCTAATGCCTTACTTTGATAAATTCACTGTGAATTCAAACTGTTGAATTTAAGCGTTTGAAAATCTACGAATTAAATATTTAAAGGTTCCATAACATGCAAAATCGACTTTTCAGAGGTTTTAACCTTCCTACAGTGCTATTTGGGCCTCATATGTGTGCCCAAAGTGGTTTTTTGATTGATTCCCGCATGCTTTCACTAGAGAACTGTCTTTTCAGTCCCCCTCGGCTGAGCAGGCAGACGGGGGCTCATCACAAGGATGACGCAGTGTTTAAGCCACGCCTCCGGGAAGCGCGCAGCCGCAATAATAAAAACAGCTAATGCTAATGCTACACAGTAATTACACGATGGATACGACAGATCGAAGAGTTAGCTTGTTATTTACCAAACGGCAACGTCCGTCGTCGAGGCCCTGGAGCACGTCAAACTCCAGGTCAGATCCAGGACGTAGGACTCAGCACGACGCACCGTCAGGACGGATAAAAGGTTTATTCCCGTGTTTGGGTATCGCTGTTTACCGGAGCACACGGCGCATGTGCACTATCTCCGCTCTAGGCTTCGGCACGAGTTGGGCGGGGGAGGCGCGCGAGTTGGGCGGGGGAGGCAGCCTGCTCTCTGTTCGGGGGGGTCAGATCTCAGAGTGAGCTGTTTGCTTTTGCAAGGAGGGGGGCCAGTCCAAGAAATGGGTGTTTTTTGTAAACTGTTATGTTATGGATATTGCACAACGCAAAATTTTATCAACAAAGCCCTTAGAATAGACTGTGTAAAGGGGGAAATAGCAGAATATGGGACCTTTAAAGTGTAATTTTGAATTTTTAAAACAAGGAAAAATGAAAATGCAAACTGCAAAAGTCAGCGACAGAAACTAAAAACAGAAAATAATTCAGACGTTTTTTGTTTTTTTTCAGAGTTAAAGGCCCTGTCATTTTTATTGTTTTGAAACATGAAAAACAGAACTAGTTGATGTTAAAGCCTTAAATCAGTCACATGTATCTCTCACTTTTCTAATGCAGTCCTAGCATCATAAGTATTCACCTCCATGAGTTTGGAATAGAATAAAACCGTGAAAAAAACGTTTGAATTCTTTTCTGTTTTGAATCTCACCCATGTGTTTTAATTGTGTTTTTCTTTGCTTTAAAAATCAACCTTTAAAAAAATCAACCTTTTAAATGGTCAGTGTATAGATTTTCAAGACTTAAAATTCAACTGTTTACATTCAAAGTGTAAAATTCACAGTGAATTTATCAAAGCGAGGCATTATCAACTGGAATCTTTGCTGTGACAATTTTCAATGCTATTTTTTCTTTATGAATTTGAAAACTGTTTAATTTGAAGTCTTAAAAATCTATGCTTTGAATATTTAAAAGATTAATTTTTTATTACCGAGAAAAATGCATAAAAAATGTACTGCAAAATGAATTAAATCAATTCGTACATGTGTTTTCAGAGTAAAAAATTCAGAGTTAGAAATTAGTCACTGATGTTTAAAAATTCTAAATCTTATGAAACTAATTATCTTCCATACTATGAGAGCTGCAAGATTTGTGGAAAAATATCTAATTGCGATTTGTCTGACCAGTTTAAAGATTGCGATTAGATTTGAGATTTATGTTTTAATAATAAGATTCTGTTCAAAGTTCACATTTTAAACACAACCAGGAGAATTGACAAAAAGACTGTAAATTGACAAACGAATTGAAGAATAGCTTGTTTAAGAGCATTTTGTCACTTTTAGTCACTTTTCACATTACTTTTAGTTGACAGTTAGCAGTTTTTATACAGAATGAAACAGGATATTTTGTTGTTTGTGGAGGAAATTATTGCACTTAAAAAATTGCAGCATTTGAGATTTGCTAATTGCTTCCATTAAAACGTAATTACGGTCGATTTCGATTCATTGTGCAGTTAAAAGTTAAAAGCCAGTCCATCCTTTGTATGTTTTTGATGTTGCTTTGGCGCAGAAATCCTGTGTAAAGGTAAAAACAATATGAAATCCTTGCAGGCGGACGCTGCTGTGACATCTGCTACTCAATGTGAAGGCTGTTGTACATTAACCCCATGTCAGGATTAAAAGCAGCAAGAGTTTAAAGTACGTGTATGACAGGTTTTTATGATTTTCTATTTTTGACTTTATGTATTAAAACCTCTTGTAAATATAAATTATAGTTTTACACCAATCAGGTCGCTTTATGTGCAGGAAAGTTGAAAATTACATGGAAAAAATTACAGGAAGTAAACAAATTGGTGACATCACACTGGGGAGCCAAAGGTTATGCATAATTTACACAAAAGAAACACATTTTTTGACAATTTAAACATTGATTAAACAAAAATAAGGTGTCCACATGTATTTTTATTTGTCAAATAAAACATTAGATGAATTTTGGTGCACCGCACAGGACGGTTTGTTGGTAATTTCCCAGTGTGATGTCATCATTTACAACCAGGAAGTAAAAAAATTGTGAAGTGAAGTGGAACATGGTGTGATGTCACTGGAGAAACTGGGATTAATCTCAGAATATCACAAACTATGACAAATTCAGGTGGTTTTGTCAAAAAAACAAAACAAAAACAACACTAGACTATTTTATGGAACTAGACTATTTTACATGTTTTAAACTGGTCATGATTTGTTTCAATACATTACTTCTTACTTCAAGACAAACTATCTGCCAGTGGGTTATGGTAATTTTACTTATACCCAAATGTAATGTAATGCAAATGTATTTTCTTATTTAACGCTAAATTAACACATGTTCAGCCAATCAGAGTCAGAACTACTCAAATCCAGTTAAAAAAATAGAAAGTCATTTTAAACTGGCCTAGATTCACATATTTTTGCAGTGCATTTTTGATGAAGGTTTTACACGGCAAAAGTAAGTGTATCTAGTCTAGCTAGACCAGGACTGAATTAGTCCTGGTTAAGACCTGGTCTAGACCTGGTTTAGGGACACTTTGGACACGTTTCTGGCCCTGAGGACAAAACCATCAGAAAAATCTGGCCCTCTGTGAAATAAAGTTGAATTACCCTTCAGTATAATATAATATAAATGCATGTACGTAAATGTATATATATATCATGTAATTGGGTATTTCTAACAAAAGACACATATTGTTTTAGACTTAAACAGTTGATAAACTGATTTAATGAGAACTTTTAATGTAACACTTTTCCACACAATTATAGCTCCGCAGTAAAAGAAATAACATACAAACTGCACAAAAGTAACGAGGTTATAGAAGTCATTGAAGAGGACCAATGCTTCTCATATACAACTGTTTATTCTCTAAATTTTGCTTTTTCCCCATCAATTTCCCACTAAGTATAACCCAGGGATTAGTAACATAAATATATTTCTACGATCTATTTAGAAACATTTAACCGTTCTTCATTATCAGTCATTTCTTTGCTAAAAGTGCAAAAATCTGACAACAAAAACCTCATAACTTAACATTACATTCACAAAAGTCTTTCCAAAAACCTTACAGTATTATAGCAGCATTTCTACATTGTTGCTTCCACTTTTTTCCTCATGCAAATACAAAACCATGAAACCAAACTAGAGCTAAGCGATATAAATGCTAGCAACATAACGATTTGGTGCATCATATTCATGTGTTTTCTTTAACGCCTGAGTCTTTTGTAGAAAACAGCGGCCATCACAAACACCGCGGCCACTGCCACCGCCAGGATGCCCACCGCGATCTCCAGACCCTTTTTCTGCTCCGGCGCAGAGGCCGTGTGGACTGAAAACACACGAAGAACAAGACACGAACAGAGGTCAGTGAAGGAAACGACTGCCTTTGGTTAAATCTACTCTACAGTTAATGTGTGTGCACTTTCCTCTGAACGAGGGGTGTTTAACTGATTAACCGTGACTAAACGCTGAGTGAAGGTGTCCTGCCCGGGTCACTGGCACGTTTCATTTTCTGCCTCGTTTACTCTGTTGTAATACACAATTGCACCACCAGAGGGCGCCTGAGAGAGCACCTCATGCCATTGTAACGGATCTGAGTGAAGACAATTGTGAGTGAAACAAAATAGTGGATTGATCTCATAAAGACACTGCAGTATTTATGAGCTAATATTAATATTGCATGGTTTATTTAATTTGGATTTCATGTTGGTGAGAAAACAGACAGCTTTTTGCCTCAGATGGAAAACTATCCATCTTTTCCTGCACAAGCTAAAGGTAAGCAGCTAACGTTAGCGACTTTATAACGTGACTTTAATAAAAAGAGTGCTGTATTCATTATCTGTACAACAGAACATCAAAACAGTGTTGATTGCAGCTTTCATTCAGTCTGTTGTGCTCCGTTCAAAGACCTGCTGCTGCTCTGTGTTTGCTCTCAGGCACCAACATCTAAAATAACTCATTCAGTAACAAAAAGTACAACAAAAAGCTGTTTCAACGCAACCAGTTAACCGATTATTGACCGCAATGATTCCAACAGTAGAATAAACTGAAACGTGCATCCTTATTCTGAACTACCCTTTAGACCTGGACAAGGGAGGATCATTAGTTTCATCAGATTTGAATTTCAAACACTCGTGAATTTCTTAACCCTGAAAAAACTGATAACTGACATACATAAAATGAAAAAACGTACTCTAAAGGACAAACATTATGAATTATTTGTATTTGCATTAGCCTTTAAACATGCACTCGAGCAGTGGCGGCAGAGAAAAAAAATGAATAAAATCATAATTTTATTTTTGTCTGTATGTTTCATATTGTGTAAAAATGAATCAGAGCATGTTTTAATAATGGTCTTATGACATTATTTCGTGCATTTCTTTGCCTTTGTGTTGGCTAGGTCTGTGGCACTGAATGGGTGTGTGTTTTGGCCAAATGTCACTCTGGAGCTTCTGTCTGTTTACAGAACAGGTCCCTCCTCATTCACAGGGACCCTGTGCACTGGAGTCAGAGATGTGGATTCACTTCTGTTATATTTATGACATTCTGTGATTCAGCTGCAGCTCTGACCCGCCTTTAGTCACAGACTCTGATTTGGCGCATTTTTCAACTGTCTGTGATGACGATTTCAGCTTCAAATCTAATCTTCTACCTCACGTGAACAAATGTCAAATACAGAAATCATTTAGTCACACAGAGCTGGACAGTGAAGTGATAATGTTGAAGATAATTCATCTGCACAGTTTGTGTGGAGGTGTAGGTCAATAGGATTAGCTCTCAGCTGTCACACAGGAGGACCAAGTGCGCTCCTGCATTATTATTATTATTTTTTTTAATAATTTTGCACCTACATACAAACTGTTGTAAAAAAAAATATATATATATATATATATATATATATATATATATATATATATATATATATATATATATATATACACCACCAGCCGCCACTGTTCTTGAGTCTCTTTAGTTTGGCATCTAATGTTTTTGAACTAAAAAAAAGAATTAACATCTGTATCTCTATCTTTTCCCCACGTGTCCAACTGATTTTGGCAGAAATGCTCAAAACGATGAGCAGAATGCATAAATATTCAAGCCCTCATATTCAATTCTGTTTGAATTTAAACATACAACAATATGAAGACTTGAAAATGTATGCATTGAATATTTTAAAGGGGAATTTTCCATTTATAATTTTTAAACTGAGGATAATGTACTGATTGTAATGTCTGTGACTGTAATGAAATGCAAAATGAAGCGTCTGAAATTTGGATTCAAAACTGTTCCGATTTTCAGGGTAAAAGATTCAGAATTAGAAATTGTTTCATATCTTCTGGGGAGCGACTTGGACGTGGGAGGAGAGTCTCTGGTGGGTTACAGTCACTGGTTGTTGACCCCTGCTTTAGACAGTGTTTAATAACAGAATAATACGTAGCTCATAATCCATCCACTTTACAGAAATCTGTTTGTTAAAGATGTCACTGTATGTGTTTAGCCGCGGCTGAACGTCTGATCTCTCGCCCGTTGAACATGCATCACACATGGGTTTGTTTGCAAGTTTCTTTAAAAAAAGTACATATTTTTTACTTTACCTTGTGCTGCAGCAGTTTCATCTGAAAGAACAAAAACAATTTTAAGTTAGAAAAAAAATAAATAAAACCTCATCACACAGACTTTATGACGTACTGTGTTTGTTGTGCGTCAGGCAGATTTTACAACATAAAATTGTCATTCAAACTGACTAGCAACATTAAAAAGTAAGGTTTTGATTGAAAGTCATTGAACAAACAAAAATGTATGAATGAAATTGACCAGGAAAATTAAACCATCGATTCAGTTATTTTGTTGACTGAAATTCTGCACGATTCTTTATCAAAATCACCACATGTGACTCAGCCAATCAGAGCGCTGCTTTCGGCGAGCAGTGCTTTTACAAGATATTCTTTGAGGGAAAACACAAAAAGGTGGGTACCCCAGCTTTAAGTAGATTCATTATGTCAGGGCTATTCAACTTTATTTTACAGAGAGGCAGATTCTTCAGATGGAAACGCTTTTGAAATATGATGCAGTATGGAAGGATTTAACAACATCTGCAGGACCGAGGTCTAAACTAGGACTGAACCAGGACTAAACCAGGACTAAATCAGGTCTAAACAAGGACTATACCAGGACTAAATCAGGTCTAAACAAGGACTAAACCAGGACTAAATCATGTCTAAACAAGGACTATACCAGGACTAAACCAGGAATACACCAGGACTAAACCAAGACTAAATCAGGTCTAAACAAGGACTATACCAGGACTAGACCAGGACTAAACCAGAACTAAACCTGGACTAAACAAATAACAAGAGATAAAATGTTTTCAATATTTTTGGAAGACTGGTTGAGGTCCGGATCATGTTCCTTGAAGGGCCTGATTTGGCCCCCAGGCCTTAAATTGACTAGCCGTGGTTTATATGCTATATATATGGATATATATACTTGGGTTAGGGTTAAGTTTTCTCTTGTTTTGTTTTGTTTTGGGTTTTTTTTTGCTCCTGTATCTATACATTTACAGTTTAAACTATCATTCAACAAAATAAATGTGATATTATTTACTGTCAATTACTAACTATTGTGTAATTTATATGGATTTTATCCAGGAAGTAATGTTATAAACTTTACAAAAACTGTCAAACTGGGGACAAACAGGCTAAATGTTTAGTAAAATCTTAAATATAACAATTTTCACTATATTTTGGTGAAATGTGTTGTGGCACCTGTCACATGCCCTTTAAGTAACATCTACTGCAGTGACACACTCATTAATTGTTGTGTCGTACCGTTGTCGTTCTTGGTCACGATGGGGATATTTGAGGAGAGAGTGGTCGGGTCAGTGATTCCCGTGGACTGGACGTCTCTTTTCCTCCTTTTGGTGGGACATTGCTGCATAACGCACAGACAGATGTGAGTTTTATAAGATCACAGATGAATCATGGAACAGGAGCGACAGTTTTCAGACCTTGAACGACGGGCAGGTGCTGATCTCACAAAGTCGCGTGATGCAGTGGAGATAGTACGTCGACACGGTCTCGTTCTGCTGCTCGATGAAGCGAAAGGCCCGGAAGGAGAAGGTAGCCTTGTGGCCGTCTCCGTTCAGGTAAATGTTTGTCAGCGGATCCTGGTTACAGCTGTAGACCAGAATGTGACACATTCAGACTCTTCTGTTTTTACGGTGAGACACTACAGGCAAAACTTTTTTTTTTTTTCAATTTTTGGTTTTTGGTCAGTTTGCTCTCTCAACATAAAAGCTTTCATGTGGAAATAACAAACTTGTCCAATCTGCGCCTAAAGATGTTTTATTACTTCATCTAATCAACTTCATCCATAGATTTCTCTGGGACATTGTAACTTCAAATGCCGTTTTATTAAAATGCATTTTTCTCCCACAGAGATCAAATTTAAAGTAGCTCCTACACCAAACTGTACAATCTGGGACTCAACAAGATTTTGACGAAACATACAGAAGGATTTGTTGATATCTGATTCTAAACCCAGGGGTGCACGGTGGCAGAGCGGCTAGAGCTTCTGCCTCTCAATAAGGAGATCGTGGGTTCGAATCCCGCACCACCCCAACATCGTGGTTTCGAATTCTGAACCACCCCAACATCACACGATCTCTCTGGGTGGAGTCTGCATGTCCTCCCCGTGTTACCGTGGGTTCTCTCCGGGTTCTCCGGCTTCCTCCCACCGTCCAAAGACATGACTGTACAGGTTAATTGACAACTCTAAATTGCCCCTAGTGTATGAATGTGAGAGTGAATGGTTGTCTGTCCTTGTCTGTCTCTCTGTGTCAGCCCTGCGACGAGTTGGCCACTGTCCAGGGTGTACCCCGCCTAAGGCCCAAAGTCACTGGGATAGGCTCCAATCACCCGCGACCCCTAACGGGAATAAGCGGTAGAAAATGAATGAATGAATGAATGATTCTAAACCTGATTTACTAAAGTTTTAAGTAAAAAAAGTAAGGAGAAATTTGACTTTTCATGCAAATTTTCAGTCAGATGTATTTTACTAACTAAATACAATCCAAAATCCCATTTGTAATTGTTTTTGTAACTAATATGTGTACAAAACGAAGCAAGACATTTAAAACAGGTTCTGTTCATTTTTTCAGATTTAAGCGTCCCAAATATGTGCAATTTTTACACTTAAAATGACTTATTTCTACATGAAAACATTACATGATTAAAAATAAATGTCTTTCTTACATTTATGTGAGTAAACTACAGGAGAAGCTTCAAACTGATAACTTTAAATTTAAGATTTGTCCCTGTTCACCTGCAGTGTCTCGCCTTAATCTCGTGCGACCACTTACGGGACAAACAGGTTGAAGAAAGTAGAGTTGGTTGGAAGTGGAGAAATGGAAGCGTAACATCTATCCATTAACACGCTGTACCTGTAGACCAGAGAGTGCGTTTATATGCCAGAGCAGAGTGTAAAGGTCGCAGACTTTATGCGTCGTTATCGAGAACATCGGGGTGAGACTTACTGGTCGGTCAGGTTGTCCGCTCTGACCAGGACCCAGATCACGGTCCTGAGCTCCAAACCGGACGCCGGCACATTCAGACGCTTCGTGAATTTGGCATCCTGAAATATTTACGTCTCATGTTCAAAGTGTGGAGACAATTTCAGTTCAGTTCCACTTAAAACAACACAAAATAGTATATTCAGTTTGGATTGGTCAGTTCCCATCCAATGTGACTGATCTACAGTAAAATGCAACAAAAAAAATCATAAAATAAAACACAACAATAGCCAACATCTTTCTTTAAAGGCCCTGTACCTGATTTTTATTGTTTTCAAACATGAAAAACAGAACTAAAACGTAATCATCCAATAACCAAATTCAGACTCATTCCCTCTTAAATATGTAAAATATTAAAAGAAATGTGTTAAAAATTTACATTATTTTTTACAATGATGTGTTGTTAAATAAATAAAGCAGGTTTGGCAACAATTGCAATTAAAAAAAACAATATAAGATAACACATTGCGTCGACTATGAGCGAAGAGAAAGACATAAGGCAACATTGAAACTCAAAATTAAAATTTTCGCTGATTTTCATATTTATTTGGAAGATTTACTGCGTCTTAATCAACAAAAGTGCTTAATTGTGCAAAACATCTGACTGTTCTGACTGTGCCGTCGCTATCGATCCACAGGGGCGTGAGCACCGAATTCTGGGCCCCAGGTTCAAACTTTCCCAATGGGCCCCTTATGGACAATTTTGTGTATTTATTTATCCCAGTAAATTCAGTTATTATTGTTATTTTTTCATTCACTATTGCTCTAATCAACACCCTAAAAATTGTACACTTAACAATAACTTGCTAATTTATAGACTTTCTGTGTAGCTGCCAGCTTTTACTACGATACACTGTTTTGTAGTTGCAATTAGTACCAGACCATTTTCTCAAACATCTCGAAACGTGGTACTACTGTTCAAAAATACACTAACTGCTAATTAGAATCTCTAGTTTTATTTGTTAACAACTTGGCTTAAATGTGAGCAATGATTTTCCTCTTCCTCTTTTTTATATTCTGTTTAAAGGGTGATGGGGCCCTTAGATCTCATGCATAATTGTATTTTGTCTCGCAAGGATTTTACTCAGCCGCGTTGCATTTTATTCCAACAAAAATTGGTCAAAGTGTGAGAAAAAGAAACAAATCTCCCCTCTCTGCTCAGGACCCCGGGTAAACCAGCACCCCTTACGCCCCTGTCAATGCACTTACACTGTACAGCTCCATGCTCAGAGTGCTGATGAAGCTGCCATTGTTGTCTCGCACCGCAATGGAAGATGCTGACCTACATGGGACCAAGGGTGGAGTTGCATATCATCATGACCACAGGACAATGTCTGAAAACCTCAAACAAAAGACATCTTACACATTTATGCGGGTGTTGTTGATCAGGTACTCCAGGGGGTAAGCACACGAGTAGAAATATGAAAGCTCTGCGTTATATGTGACCTTTCCCTGAGACGGATCCACAGAACGCACGGATCCACTGATGTTTACCGTCTCAATGTTGGAGAAGTCGGAGAAGACGCCTGTGCCTGCTGCACTGGTCGTCTGTGAGCGAGAATGAGAACAAGCAGAGATTTATTTAGACATTTTTATATAGCGCTGTACGATTAATCATAAATAGAATCTGATTTCAATTATTATTCCATTCAGATAGAATCATACATGGAATTAATTGCCATCTGTTCAGAGTTATAAGTGACTCCTTTTGCCTAAAAACCTGGAGCAAAGGCACTTTTTCTAAAACATTACTAATAGAATAAATTATCAGTCTATGCTTTCTCTACAGAATCAATTTGACAATATTGAAGTAATTGTTTGACATTGTGATTTAAATTATGAGCCAAATAATCATGATTATAATTTTTGCCATAATCGAGCAGCTCTAATGTGAAAGAACAAAAAGCACACACCTTAAATTTACTCCCACAAGCGTGAGTCATGTTGATGGGGAACCTGAAGCGGACCACAGGCGGAGACACCGTCTCGTCTAAGGTGCCTTTGCAGTCAGAGTTTCCAAAGATCTGGTTGATGGTGAGTAGAGTTTCGTTGTAGCCCGTGTAGAGGATGGGGCACAGCTGGATGGCCAGACTTATGAAGGATGTACCACAATCAACCGAGATGTCACTGAGCTCTGAAAGAATCAGTTAAATCATAAGCCTAACATTCTTTGCTGTTGTGATGTATACAATGTAAATCATGCGGTATTTGGTAATGTTATCCTGAAGTTAAAAAGGAATAACTAAAATACAAACAAAAACATTACTTATTTTGTAATTTTCTGGCACAAAATAAAACAACTCTATCTCAACTCAATATCAAAACCAGCACAAGTTTATGGTTTAGCAGGTTAGACACATAGATACACATATAGTACACAGTTGCACAGATGTTTGTACAGTACCTGGACGCCTCCAGTTAGGGGGGGACTGGGTGCATTTGGTCGGATCAGACAGAGCTGTTTGCATCCCTGCGATCTGACTGGTGATCTGGCTCCAGCCGACAGCCGCTACCGAAGCCAGCGCTACAAACCCAACAAGCCTCATGTTTGTCCTGAGTTTAGAAAGCTGCAACAAATCAGGAAGAATTTCAGATTTCTTCAAAACAACGTGTTCATTTGTTGATTTCTCTCCACTGCCACCTACCTGCAATAATTCCACTGCACATGTCTCTGCTCTTTGGGCAAAAATTCACTCTGAATGTTGTTTTTATACCTCTGACACTTTCCTCAAGATGCGCTCCAATTGGACGGAAACAAGGTCGTGTAGTTTGGCGTGTCCAGCTTCTCTTGAATATTAGTGATGGGCCCCTTTGTGGAGCAGAAGCTGGGCCCTCACCTTAAGGCTTATTGCGAAACCAAAGCCGCGTGTGTTGTTTGCAGAGTGGGGGCACGCACAATGACAGTGTTCCTGTTCTTTAAAACACAGACCGTCTTAGAATGTTAATATGAAACCTCATGAAGTAAGTGTCAGATCCCATGAGACTGCAGACAATGCTTTGATGGCCTCATAGGTGCGAGTCCTCTGCCTTCACAATAACCATAATATACTATACTTCACGCGGAGGACGGTGGGAATGGTTCACGTCCCAAGAGACACTGGACCTACTGACGTCTGGTTTTATACACAACTATTTACTATAATACATTGCACGCCAGTTCACCAGTAGTAAAATAAAGTAGTTTGCTTTACAGAATACTGAAATACAAGGTAAAGATTATTGCCTTTAATGCATATTTTGGATAATAAAGTGCAAAAGAGGTCAAAAGACAGCAACAGCCTTTTTAACCCCAAAAGATCAAGTTTCCAAGCACTTGACCCACAAACATGAATATTATAATCACGCTGTTCAATAATCACAACCTAATTTGAACTTGCGTGCAGAACATACTGTCAGTTTTGCACAAATTGAGTTTTAATGTGATGCAACTGACCACCAGTATATATGGGGAAAATATATATATATATATTTTTTTTTTCTGTTGCTTTGTCCTATCAGAGTGCTGTATCCTGAATACTTTCACATTGAGATGGATCGTAGTAGTGTGAAAACATGACAAAGGATTAAAACTGATTTTTGTTTTAGTTTCACTCTTTGTTATGCATCTATTTCTACGATTTGAGAACCTTTATTCCAAATCTATTC
Organism: Rhinogobius similis; assembly: GCA_019453435.1. Taxonomy (NCBI): domain Eukaryota; kingdom Metazoa; phylum Chordata; class Actinopteri; order Gobiiformes; family Gobiidae; genus Rhinogobius; species Rhinogobius similis. The sequence continues at coordinate 1,944,612 of CM033621.1, forward strand.
AATTCAGTTTTTTTTTTGTGACGCCTAAAATCCCTTCAGCAGTTTCATCGATGGGCACAAGTTTAAATAAGCAATGTTCAAAGGAATTTAGCGAATGAATAATTGTCCCAGAGCACCCCAGTCTTTGACCGTCCTTCTCAACAATGAAAAACTACCAAAAAAAGTATAAACCTCGGGGAGAACCACAGTGAAGGAGAGTATACTCCCACGGACGGACAGACAGCAGATGGTCCAGTCCATCTAGTGTAGAGAGTTCATCCAGGCAGACGGGAACAGTTCAGAGAGAGTGTAGACAGAGTTCCTTCGGGCCGATGAGGAGCAGTTCATCTAGTGTAGCAAGAGTTCCTCCAGGTTGAGGAGGAACAGTTCATCTAGTGTAGAAAGAGTTCCTCCAGGCAGACGAGGAGCAGTTCATCTAGTGTAGAAAGAGTTCCTCCAGGTTGAGGAGGAACAGTTCATCTAGTGTAGAAAGAGTTCCTCCAGGCAGACGAGGAGCAGTTCATCTAGTGTAGAAAGAGTTCCTCCAGGCAGAAGAGGAGCAGTTCATCTAGTGTAGAAAGAGTTCCTCCAGGCAGATGAGGAACAGTTCAAACCACAACTTGTTTGTCTCATTTTATGAAAGTACCGTAACTGTATTCTGAACTTCAACAAAATAAAGCACCAGAGCACAGTCTAAATCACTTTTCTGAAAGTGTATTTTTGGTTCATGGATTCAGTCACTTCCCAACACTGCAAACCGCTTATTTCCAATGAAAACATTAACTAAACAGAAAAGATGTTTGTGAAAATGATATGTTGTCTAATAACATGTCATTCAATTCCTGTAGAATAAGCACCTCAAAACCTAAAGACTCACGCTTGGCTGCTTCATTTTTTCATCAGATGAACCGCAGTGAACTAATCTCTCAATTATTTTGTACATTTTAATTGTGTTTTTAAAAGTGCAAATTATTTTTAAGTCTTCAAATTCAACACTCTAAATTCAGAGGCGCTCGCTTCCAAACTCACTGATGCTTTTATCACTCCTGCACAGAAACTAGTGGTGGATCAAAATCAAACACTGCTGTTGTTAAAGGGTGAAACAATGTTTTTGTCCCGATCAAGAAAGTCAGTGACACTCATAGTGCATGTGTTATTGTGCCACACTGTTATCAGTGACAGTTTAAGCAGAGGCTGCACTCTGAGCTCTGCTCTGACACTCTCAGGTCACTGTGGTTTCACACGTCACACTTTTACAAACTCCTCCTCAAGGGTTTCCTCATATGGACTCAAATTTGGACAGAATCATGTTGTGGAATGGAGCATCAAATGTTATTAAAAAAATGCACACAAGTATTTGTGCAGTGCAGTGGCAAACTGCACACATTTTCAGTTGACAAATGCCTCATTTAAAAATATTTTATTTTATTTTATTTATTAGCTAATTCTTAATTTTATGCATGCCTTCTTTTACATATTTTGCTTCTATTATATTCATTGTTATATGTTGCATTCCACCAAAACAAGTTGCTAGTTTGTAGATTTTGTTCACTGACAATGGCAATAAACCTTTTTCTGATTTTGATTTTGATTCTGATTAAGAAGTGGAAGAAGAATAGAAGGAGAGATAGTGCTCACATCTGGCAGTGAGTGTGATATAAAAAGGGAAATAGGGCACAGTGTAATGATAATAATAATATTTATATAGTGCTTTTCCTTTGATTGTCATCGAGTCACTCCACACTCGATGGTGATACTGTTGTCGGCACAGCTGCCCTGTGGCAGACTAAGGGAAGCGAGGCTACCAATCTGTGCCATCAGCCCCTCCAATCACCACCAACCATTCACAAACACAGCACTTTCATAAAGGATAATATGGGTGAAGTGTCTTGCCTCTGGACACAAGGACATTTAATTTCATCATCAAATGTTGGTGCAATTATGTATAAACTTGTGTATGCACGTTATCACAAAATATGAAAAGTAAAAGCCTCAGACACATGTGAGTGACATCAGAGCTGCTTTAAACACATTTATTATTGTATTTTACATTATGTTTAAGGAAATCATGATAAACTCATTGCATTGTTGATGAAGGAACAATCCAGATTTATGGGTTTTACTGAAAAAATACTCACAGAAATGTTGAGCCCACAATATTTTTTATTTTATCTAGAGATATATTAAATACTATTCCATAAATTACATTCTTTTGAAGCTTAAATACAGTTTTAAAGCTGGAAAATTGTATTTTGTCCATTTGTTCGTTTGTTGTAGAAAAGCAAACTAACTGTCCTTTCTACTCTGGAAATTCAAATGTGTTGCTTTTTTCCAACACAAACACTTAAAACCAGTAGAATTCAGATCTAATGTGAGATACAGTGATCCCTCGCTGTATCGCGTTTCATCTTTCACGGCTTCGCTGCTTCACGGATTTTTTTTACAGTGCGGATATTTTTACAGTCCATCCACTGAACTTCAGCGCACGCACAAGAACGGGACCCTTTGATGAGTCGTTCATTGCAGTTCTCAAATATAATCGAAGGTGGCATATCCGTTTATAAAAATCTTCTTGCTCAGAAAAAGAAAGAGCGCCAACAACTACCCATAACCTGCGCCTTCAGTAGAGACAGACGCTACAGCGGAGCGGAGTCAGGACGAAGAGGCACAGACTGTGAAATACGCGAGTGACAATGTTTACAACCTTGTATTACTATATTAAAATTATTGTTTTAAACAAATTTTGGGCTTTAAAACAGGTTTTGATTTTTGGTTTCATTCCATAGTTCAGTATTGCATTGTAAAATAATAAAAAATAAAGCTGTGACTACACGGATTTCACTTTTCGCGTGTTATTTTTGGAACGCAACTCCCGCGATAAACGAGGGATCACCGTAATCATTGAAAAATGTACAGTCTACTTCATTTTGATGATTTCAAAATGGTGCCCTATTGATCCCTATGGCGTGTGCTCATTGGCACATGAAGCAAAAAAGTTTTTTTTTCTTCTGCTTCACTTCCTGATGCTTTAGGGACACTATGTGATGACAATCCCCCATGATGCTTTGAGTGACACGAGCCATCATGCAACTTGCAAGTTTTTGTGCCAACTTTAGTTTGTGTGATTGTAATTGTATTCTTCATATTAGATCAAATGTGAAAGTGTCTCAAATGAAATAAAATACAACTTACAGGTGTCTCTGGTCTAACCATGTCCACGTGCACATGTTTGTATCGTCTGTCGTGCTCGCGGCTCGTTCACGCGGCTCGCACATGTTTACCGTCACATAATATAAAAACTTTAGAAACGGTTCAAAAGGACATTCCCTTCTGTTTTATATAAATCATGAAAAGAAAGTCTATATGACAGATTTGACATCACTATTCACTGTATATATATTTAAGATTTTACTAAGCATTTTTTTGTTTGTCCCCAGTTGGACTATTTTCGTAATGTTTAAGATGTTACTTCCTGGTTGGACATGAGCAGCAAATATGACAGAGGTTTCCTAGCAACCATTTGGAAAACAAGGGCCAAAATCCATATAAATTACACAATAGTTATGATTTGACAAATAATAATACCTGATAACACCTTTGTTTTGTTGAATGACTATTTAAACTGTCAGAAAGATGTTTCAGTTGTGTGTTTCAGAGTGTTAACTGTCAACTGTATGTTGCTTTCTGATGCCAGAGGTGGAGGGATTCCATTTTAGAACTCAGCACTACTTCCTGTCATTTTAAACTTTGATTTTTCAGATTTTTTTCCCAAACTGTTACTTCACAGATGCCAACTATGATAAATATTTCCACCAAACTAAGGCAGTATTAGAGAAAAATGACTCATATTTTGCTACAGTGACTTTTTTGATCTTTTAACCCTGTTCTAACAATCTTCCTTCATCAAAAACACACCTGGAGTAGCATCCAGTTGCATTCAAGCTGTTTTGAGTAATGTTTATCAGAAAATCCTCTCCCTCCGAGCATCAAACACACATCATGCGCACTCCTTCTGTCCGGGACATAGTTTCAGATCATCTATGTCACTCATCAGAGAATCTTCAGCTGTTTTTAGTCCTTCAACTGCAACTACGAACTAAGTAACATTTTTACTTTATTAAACGTCTTTGTAAGGCCGTGTGGTGGTGGTAAATGTATTTTCTGGCCGTTTGAAGCCCCGTCGTCACTCCCTGCTGTCTCTGAGCTGTAACTTTCCTGGCGCCGCCCCGAAGACAATTCTCCTGAGAAACACTGGCTCTCTTTTTTTATATTTAGCGACATTAAATATTTTTATGTGTGATTAAACGTCCTTATTTCAATGAAAAAGAAGGGGGGAAAAAATAAGCTTTTGCCGTCATTTTACTTGGAGTGTACTGTAGACCTGCAGGGGAGCTCTGTCGCTGAAGTTACTGAGTTCTGCTTTAAATCATCACTAAACTGTCGTTAAAAGTGTAATTTTATAGTAACTAATGACACAGGTCATAGAATGAATAATACACTTTTTTTGTTTTAAAACATGAGATGGCAAATTTAAGGCACTCCAGAGCACATTTAAAGGCTAACAGCAATATGAAAAATACAGAATATTTTTCCTTTAATAGATCCATTGTCTTCTGACGGGATGAGACTTTGGTATAAGCAGGTGTGGCCACATAGTGCTTCCTCCTCTTGTGCTGTGGGGCTTACGGCTATTTTATCAGTATATTACTTAAAAAAAGAGAGCCCTGGAGTTGTTTAAAGCTTTGCCTTTGTTTCGAGTGGCAGGAGGATGGTGTTGGTATGTGCCACTGGACCCTCTCACTAATCAGTTTTACTTGTGACGGTGCTGATTACTGAATGGGGCCCTCACCCTGATGTTTTTAATAATTGCTGGTTCAGTAATGAGCACACACCGCACATGTACTAGTAAATCGCTCCTCGCGGTTGTCATGGCGACGCACACATTTTACTCTGCAGGCAATGTGAAAGAGGAGAATGTTGTCCTTTCTTGTTTTTGCGCCGGGATGTGAACATAACTGAGGCGTGTGGGTCCTCACACACGGAGACACTGCAGGTGAATAGGATAAAATCTGAAATTAAAATATATCAATTTGAAACTTCTGTGGTTTACTCACATAAATGTAAGAAAAAAATGTAGAAGAGAAATTTTAAAGTTTTTCATCATGTCTTTGTACAGGAATAAGGCATTTTATATGTAAAAATGGCCAAAATGTCACATATTTGGGACATTTAAATCTGAAAAATGGACTGAACCAGGTTTAAATTTCATCGTTCATTTTGTACACATATTAGTTGGCCTAAAAATTGTTTTATTTAATTCTTTACTAACGCAGATTTTAAAGCAGAACTAAGTAACATTTTTACCGTATTAACCATCTTTGTTAGTCCGTGTGGTGGTTGAAAATGTATTTTTGAGGCGTTTAAGCCCCCGTTGTCGCCCCCTGCTGTCTCTGAGCGGAAAAACAGCTGCAACATTTACCGACAAACCCAAAGACAACTCTCCTGAAAAACACTGGCTCTTGTTTATATTTGGCGACATGAAATGTTTGTGTGTGTGATTGTACTTCCTTATTTTAATTTAAAAAGTAAACGTTTTCGTCTTTTACCGCATTTAGTGCATTTTCACAAGAGAGCTGCAGGGAGAGCGCTGTCGCTTAAGTTACTTAGTTCTGCTTTAAAACTTTAATTGATCAGTTTTAGAATTAGATCAATAAATCCTTCTTTACAGAAGGTTCCGTCGGAATCTTGTTGAGTCCCAGATTGTACAGTTTGGTGTTGGGTCTACTTTAAGGATGATCTTTATGTCTCTGTGGGAGAAAAATGCATTTTAACAAAACGGCCTTTGAAGTTACAATGTCCCAGAGAAATCTATGGATGAAGTGGATTAAATGAAAGAATAAAACATCTTTAGGAGCAGATTGGACAAGTTTGTTGTTTCTACATGAAAGCCCGTGTGTTACAAGAGCAAAATTGACCCAAAAAAACCAAAACATTTTAGAAAAATTAGTCTTGGCTACAATACAAGATCTGTATTTGCCCCCTGCCTCAGCCATTGAAAACAGAAATATATATATCTAATGTAACACTCCTCTTACTTTAGGAGAAATTACATGTTAACAGTGCGATGGAGACCAGGCATCGTGTTTGAGGAGTTTATTTTTGGACAAATGCATTCAGCGATGGATAATCTGTAGAATCTTGTTAGTGCATATTTTCCCGGATCAGACGATTCCAAACATATTTTCTGCATCCTGGCAACGAATGGAGACAAATATTAGGACAGAATGAACCATTAGCCGTGTCATTTCACAGCACTATCAGAGCTCACGCCGACAGGAAACAGCAGGGGATTGAAACATAATTCAAAGAGTGTGGACACATGTGGCCAAAACAGATGATCATGTTAAATCATACATTATTATGAGCTGCATGTGTTTGTTTGTGGGTGATTTGGTTGGATTTTGATGGAAAAATCGACAAAAGTGAATAAATGGGACAGATGAATGTTTTCCCTATTTTACGCATGTCAGTTTTGATGTCAGTCCAGTCCTTAACTGTTGGTGCAGTTTGTAGATTACTCCAAAAATACAAAAAAAATACTCCAAAGGTATTCATTTATTTTGTTTGTGTCAGGAGTTTTGAGGCCCAAATAAATACAGTCCTGATCAATAGTGTAAAGCCGGGTGTCCACTGCATGATTTTGTCCGTCTGAGACACAAGATTTGCGATTGTGGGAAGAATCTTGAGTCATTACTAAAAATCGTGGCTCGTAGATCTGAGTGTGACAAGGACAAAGACTTAGAACCGTCGTACAACTAAAGACGAGCTGTAATTCATATCAAACATGTTTGATATTTTGGAGTCTCAGAGTGAGTCCTCCTGTCGCTGCATCTACAATCAATCTTTGTCAAAAAATGTAAACACAAGCGTCGCAAAGTAACAGCAGGAGCTCCACCGGAAACGAGATCTCATCTTGCCATTTCTCTTTCATTTAGCAACTTTTACAAACACAAAAACACCGCTAGCATGTCACGCTAGCCTCCGCTAACAGGTACAGCTGTGATGACTTTATCACCCGGAGCCTGAGCCTGACATTCACTCAGATAAACTTTTGTCGTTGCTACGACTGATCGTGTGATTCATCGTACAATGTGACTGTGTTCTGTCTAACGACTTTTAATTCATCGCGGCTGTGGTGTGACATCCATAAATCTGATAAGGTGAAAAAAATGGTAAATAGACAACGGACACCGGCTTAAAACCAGTTGAAAAAATTGTAAAAGTCACATTTTTCATGGTTGGATCTTAACAAGGTTCCAAGTAGAGCTTCAATAAACAACAAGAAATGGAAGTGAGACAAATAAGCAACAGTTCCTGACAGTAGACGCCCCTCGTGAGGCCGTCTTCACCACTCGGAGAAACGTTCCCATTCAACAGATTTTTGAAGTGATCAATAATAACAGTGGAGCTACTCATAACTGAGTTCATGTTTGGGATTTTGATTCTGTTTTGAGGGAGTTTCAGGTTGTTTTTTGAGGTGTGGTCCTAAACCTTTGCTCAGCTGCAGAGCGGATTTAATTGCTGCATTCAGTAAAATGTTTACTCAGCCTTTTGTGTGTGTTTGTGTGTGTGTGTGTGTGTGTGTGTGTGTGTGTGTGTGTGTGTGTGTGTGTGTGTGTGTGTGTGTGTGTGTGTGTGTGTGTGTGTGTGTGTGTGTGTGTGTGTGTGTGTGTGTGTGTGTGTGTGTCTTACTTCCATTTCTTGCTGCCATTTCTTGTTAAGAGATGTGACTTTTGCCATTTATTCAACTGGTCTTAAACTTTTGTTCAGGACTGTAGTTCATCAGTGGGATGTTGATGTCAATTAAACTCAGAATACCATCACAAATCAAGGTGTTTTTGGCAAAGTAAAACCATTCAGACACATGTGAGTGATAGATTTAACAGTGTATTTTACATTTTTTGTTATTTTATAGGAACTTATGATAGAATATTTGTATTTTTGATGAAGGTAAACTCCTGATTTTTAGGTTTTAGTGGACAAATACTCACAGAAATGTTGACTCCACAATAGAGCTCCTGCAGTTGTCATCACGCTGTCCCAGCATGCACCACTACACTCCACACTGGCAGTGAGTTTCAGAGATTGTGGATTATTTTTGCGCAGAGGGATGTACAAATGATCAAGAGTAGACATGCGTTAATTAATTACCAAAAATTCTGCATTAATTAGAGTTTTCATCCCAGGTATGATTTAACCATCGTTTCATAACTATTAAAAACTGTATTAAGATTGTGTATTGGCTATTCTATTGATAATCTGTTAATTAAGCGAGAGGGAATCGTTTGAAGAGAAAAATTATCAGAAATGATCATTTTAATTGTCAATATCAGTAAGTACAATGCGTTATAATGAAGTGTATTTCTCACAAAGATCTCAAGAGACACTTTTTGATGAAATTAGAAGGTGGATCGTGAATCAGATGTCCTGATTTTTTCAGATTTGGTGCACAATCTACACAATCTCTATAAAAGCACCACTGAGGATCTCATCTCTCAACATTTCATATGAATAATTTGAAGGTGTTTTGTAATTTAGGACTTTATTTAATAACAAAGATAAACTCCAAAAGCTACATTTTGGGCTCATTACCGCTGCCCTCAATCAATTTTGTCACGTAGTGCAGGGGATCTACAGTTTTTCATTTGATCTAATCACAAATTGCACTTTTTGTGAAGCTCAAATACACTTTTGAGGCTAGAAATAGTATTTTGTTAAAGCAAAGCAAACTAACTGACATTTCTACCCTGGAAATTCAAAATTATTGCTTGTTTTTTGGACTTAAAACCATCAGTATTTAGATCTGATGAATCATTGAAAGTGTGTTATGATCTGCTTCATTCTGAAATTTAGAACATTCTGAGCACAGATCATTTTAAAGTGTTAATATTTCTGCGCTGCACACTTCATTCACAGTATATAATTCGACCCAGTCTCAAGAGAACGACACGAATCTCATCAGGACGACTTGAGCACACCCACAGTCGTAGACAAAACACTCGCCGCCCGTTATTACCCAACTTTAATCACATTAGCTAATCCTTTCACAACAGCATTCACGGTGAAAGACCCAGCAGCATTTTAACATCGGCCTGTTCTCAAACACAAACAATGACCTCACGACACGGTCCAGAACAACGAGTCGACTTAAATGTGCAGTGCGGGATGTGCAGAGTCTGCTTTGACACCGTGGATTGGATCAACAAATACAATACAGTTTAATGCAAAAAAAAAATGAAGGCCCACGTCTCTTATTGATGTCTTGGAATCTTTATTTTTCTCTACTACCATTTCTCTTTCTTGACACTGTGAAAACTAAAACAATAAGCAGAACAACAAACACATGTCACTCTTAACTCTTCACATGTTATACAGATGCCCAGTGGCAGAGTGGTTAGAGCTCCTGCCTCCCAATAAGGAGATTGGGGGGGCAAACTTTTGACATTTGTCAAATTTGAGTCAGTCATGTTTGTTGTTAGCTTAAGTATATTATTATGACTTAAAGAGAACGGTTAAAATATTATGTCAGTTGAAGCTTAAGTTTGCCAGTCATTTAAGGCAGAACTCAGTACCTTCAGTGACAGAGCTCCCCCTGCAGGTCTCTTGTGAAAATCCACTGCCAGTAAAAAGACACAAGCTTTTTTTCTTTTTCTTCCCCCCTTCCTTTTTATTGAAATAAGGAAGTACAATACCATACAAACACATTTCATGTCACCAAATATAAAAAAGAGAGCCAAGGTTTCTCAGGAGAGTTGTCGGCCCGAAAATACATTTACAACAACCACCCAGACTTACAAAGACGTTTAATAAGGTCAAAATGTTACTTATTCTGCTTTAAGTTGAACAGAGTTTGTCAAGAAAGTTCCACAATGTAACAAAGCTGTAGTGAGTCAAGTCTCGCAATGATTAAGCTACAAATAAGTTTCTGCTCTATTTTTGTGTTTTCATTTAACCATAAGATCATAATGATTCAAAAGATTGTGTATTGGCGGTTTTACATCTATTAATTAAATGAGAAAGCGTTTGAAGAGAAAAACAATCACAAATGCCCTTTTAAAACGTCAGTGATGGACCATCTGCTGTCTGTCCGTCTGTGGAAGTAGGATCTATATTTCACTGTGGTTCTCCTCAAGGTTTAGATTTTTTTCCCACAGGGTTTTTTGTAGTTTTTTTCTTGCCGTGAAGGAGGGTCAAAGACAGGGGGCGCTCTGGGACAGTTATCCATTTGATAAATTCTCTTGAACATTGTTTATTTAATCTGCTTTCTACTTGTGCCCATCGTCAAGACTGTTGTTGTGAATTTGGGCGCTACAAAAATAAACTGAATTGAACTGAATTGAAAACACTGTTTGCATAATTCATTGTTTAATAAAATCACAAACTAAGGTTACACCAATGATTTTCAGGTGTTTGAGAATGAGCCTCTGTCATGTACAACAGCTTCACATTAGTTCAACATTTGTTCACTATTTAAATCACATCCTTTTAAAAGGGCTGTTCCTGATTTTTATTGTTTTGAAAGGTGAAAATCAGAAACGTGCCAGATTTTTTGCATGTAATAGAGTAAAATCTGTGTTGCTCCAGCACAGATATAATAAAAAAGCTTCTATTTGAATGAAAATGAGACAACAGTGCTTTCTCTGCATGTATTTATAGAGCATTTTATTCTACGAGAAGCAGGAAGTGCTAGCATACTTGGGACTGCATTAGGAGAGTGAGTGATGATTGATGTAAAAACTAAAATGAACTAGTTTTATGTATTTATCTGGTTGGGACAGTGCATGGTATACTGTACATGTAGTAAACACACCGGGTTATACACATCCATTGTCCCGCTTTCACTCTCACACACACTCTTGTTCATACTCACACTATTGAACATGTTGTTAGTGCTGGGGCAACTGGAAACCTTCACATGCACAAGGAAAACATGTAAACTCCACACAGAAAGTCCCCATTGAACTGTTTTTCACGTTTCAAAACATTAGAAAACAGGTACAGCCCCTTTAACTATCAATATCAGTAAACATTACATGTGTAGGGTTTTATAATAACTGTATTTTTCACAAACATCTCCAGAGACACTTTTCGATGACATTAGAAGGTGGAATCAGATGTCTCTTTAAAATCACATTCAGAGGATGTACTTCCTGCGGCAGCTGAGGAAAGCCAAGCTGCCGGCGCAGATGATGGTGCAGTTCTACACGGCCATCATCGAGTCCATCCTCACCTCCTCCATCACCGTGTGGTACGCTGGAGCCACAGCCAGGGACAAACAGAGACTACAGCCCAGCATTGTGCCTCTGCTGAGAAGGTGATCGGCTGCAGCCTTCCATCTGTCCAGGACCTGTACGTCTCCAGGACTCGGGGACGAGCAGGTCGGATCACAGCTGACCCTTCTCACCCTGGACACGGACTATTTGAGCCACTCCCCTCGGGCAGGAGGCTACGGTCCATCCGGACCAGAACCTCCCGCCACAAGAACAGTTTCTTTCCCTCTGCCGTTGGACTCATGAACACTTTGTAACACCTGTCACTTCAACAATAATACTATTTAAGAACAATCTATTTGCACTACTCATTTGCACATTGCACTATCTGCCAACTGTACATTCTGTATATAGTCTATCTTAGTCTATTTTATTCTTAATTTTATGCATGCCTTTTTATATATTTTTTATATTTTATCCTTTGCTTTATGTTGCACCTACGCCGAAGCAAGTTCCTACGTTTGTGAATTTCACTGACAATGGCAATAAACAATTTCTGATTCTGATTCTGATGCCACAGAGGTTTATTTTTGACAAAAACATACAGTCACAATAAACATTAAATATTACACTAAAATCTGTTGACTTTCATGTTTCTCTGCCTTGAGCTCTTTGCTTAGGTTTATTAACAGTTAAATGTTGTGTTTTCACAAATTTCAGGTTAATATTTAACTTAAAATATACTACAAAAGTCATTAATAGCATGTTAGATGTAGTTTGTTCACATATGTGTTGCCGTAGTAAAAGACCAATGTTTGTGCAGAAGCATCAGGGCATGTGCAGATTTAATTTGTATTGACTCAAATTAGAGAACCACTCTCTGTTGATTCAACAGAAAAAGTCAACCTTCTTACCTCTCAAAGGACACATTTTCTGTTACAGTGACTTATTTGATCTTTAAACCATGTTCTGACAATATTCTGTCATCAAAAACACACCTGGAGTTGCATTCAGTGGCATTTACGCTGTTTTGAGGAATGTTTATTAGCGTCAAATATACTTCCTGCTGAACTCCGTTGATCCGGGACGTATTTTTAGATCATCTACGTCATTTATCCGAGAATATTCCACTGTTTTAAGTCCTTAAATCATCGCTAAACTGGTTCTTAGCGCTTCTGCCTCTAAACACGATAACTGCTGCAGCAAATCTGCTTCGTAACTTCTTTTCAGCGCTAACTTCACTAGATTGTATATTGCACTAGCGCCATCTGGTGGCTGGATGCACTCAGTAAGTGTCATTTCAGTGACTGATAACACAGGTCATAGTTGTCTTGTGTTGTCAAATTCTACTAAAGAACACATACGGTAATAGGGAGCTGGACTTTTTAATCATAATTTTGTAATAAATACTTTGATAACTGAATGTACTTTGTACTTTGACGCTCATGTTCAGTCAAACTAATGTGAAGATTTTATGGCCCAGAAAGTACTTGGTTTGCTACTTGTCTTCAGGAGACCTTTTGGTTTCATTCGCTCTCCAGAGAATAGAATGTTTTATACTCCAGCAAACTACATGGTCACTCTTTAATTTTCAAGATGTGATGAAACAAATGTTGTTCCGTAAACATACCTCACTGACACTGAATATAATTACAAAGACAGAATTTGTTCTACTGCCAAACATCAGTGCTCACCGCTCTGAGACAGATGGTCGATCATCATCTGCAAGTCTAATAAGCTCCATTGCACTCATGTAGGACTTTCAGGTGCATTAATTAGTGCACTGCCCCACTTTAGAGGTTCCTCGATACATGGATCTGCCGCAAAAACTAAACCATGTACATTATATCAAACAGAAACAGCTGGAAAATGTCCTTGAACTATTGCTGCAAGTTAATCGCCTGATCGCAAGTAATCGATTATTGAAATGATTGTCAACCAATTTTTTTAATCGGATAATGGACAACCGGTCACTACATAGGTTCCAAAACATGGGCTGAGAAAATTTAAAGACATCAATTTGAAACTTCTCCTGTAGTTTTTCATCATGTCATGCTTTTATGTAGAAACAAGGCATTTTATGAGTAAAAGTGGCCAAAATTGCACATACTTGGGACATTTCAATTTGAAAAATGAACAAAACCAGGTTTAAATTGGTTCATTTTGCACACATTGGTTACAAAAATGTGTGGAGGAGATTTTGGATTTCTCATTTAGCTTTTGAATAAACTAGATCTGACTGAAAATCTTGCCTGAACATTCAAATTTCACCTCATTTCTTAAACCTAAAACTTTAAATAAATCAGGCTTAGAATTAAATATCAACAAATCCTTCAGTACGTTGTGTCAAAATCATTTTGCGCACAATATTGTAAAGTTTGGCTTGTGTAGGAGGTACTTTAAGGCTGATCTTTATGTCTCTGTAGGAGAAAAATACATTTTAAGAAAACAACCTTTAAAGTTCCAATGTCCCACAGAAATTTATGGATGAAATGGATTAAATGAAGCAATAAAACATCTTTAGGAGCAGATTGGACACGTCTGTTGTTTCCACATGAAAGTCGATATGTTGAGAGAGCAAACTGACCAGAAGACAATAGAGACAATAGAGAGTTTTGCCTGCAGTGTTTCATCATTAAAATCAGATGATGCTTTTATCTGAGGAATAGCTCTGGTTCACTAAAAGGTTTCAAAGTCTGACTTGGAAAAGATTATTCAAGCTTTTATTTCATCGCAGCTCGATTATTGTAACTGCCGCCGGGCTTTTAACAGGAACCCGCAGAACGTCCCACATCGCTCCAGTTTTATCATCCCTCCTTCCTGTAAAGTTCAGGGCTGATTTTAAAATGTTAGTTGTTACTTTTAGAGACGGACAGGCCCCCCAAGTGCATCCTGGACCTTTGGACTCCTCACTCCTCTGGACGCACCCCTCGGTCCTCCAGTCAGAACCTGCTTGTGGTCCCAAAAACAAGATTTAAAACTTGGGGGATGTGTCTTCTTCAGGCTGTGGCCCCAAAACTATGGAACGCCCTGCCTCTGTCTCTGCATGTGGCCGACTCGGTTGACTCTTTTAAGAAGCAGCTGAAGACACAAGGAAAAGTTTTTGGTTGACAGGGTCTTATTTTATTTTTATCCCATTGTATTTATTGTTTCTGCGATTTGTTCTCTGTGAAGCACTGTGATTTTTAACTGTTAAAAGCGCTGAACAAAGTTTACTTACTTACTTACTTTACTTTCTTGTTTATTTACTTTTCTTACTTACTTAACTAATTTACTTTACTTACATATTTTCTTAACTTTACTTACTTTAAAGGAAAAATATTCAGCATTGTTCATATTGTTATTATCCTTTAAACATGCTCTTGAGTTCCTTAAATTGGCATCTTATGTTTTTAAATAATTATTTTTTTTTATTATGGCCTTATAAAAAGAGTTGTCTGCTGTATGCAGTGAGAGCATCCAGACAGTAGATGGCGCACAGCTTACCCAATTTACTTATGTTAGCGCTTTTAAGACATAAAAAGTGATAGCCTAGCAGTAGCAGTGATTGTGTTTAGAGGCAGAAATGCTCAGAATGACGATTTAAGAACTTAAAACAGCAGAAGAGATTCTGGGATAAGTCACGTACGAAATCTGAGGATTGTCTGATGAACATTCCTCAAAACAATGTCGCTGAATACAACGTCAGGTGTTTTTTTGATGACAGAACATTGTTAGGACATGATTAAAAGCTCAAAAAAGTCACTGTAGCAGAATATGTGTCCTTACTTTACTTACTTATTTACTTACTTTTACGATAGTTAATTATTTACTTTCCTTCCTTATTTATTTAATTTACTCACTTCTCATACGTTCCTCACTTTAATCCTCCGACTCACAAGAGAGATTTTTGGCCCAATTTTAAGCCTGAGTTTCCTCTCCAGACCCCAGCAGTGATTCTTGTTACAGATTATTTGTGGCGGTTCTTTTCATGTCTGTGGGTCAGTGCGACTCTGTTAGGACTACGAGTCTACTATTTGTCAATTTGTAAGGTTCCAACATGTAACGAGAAACTTTACAACAGCCAATCAGAGCAGCCACACAGCGCCAGGGTCCGTTGCCTGGTGACGGCTCTTAAATGTTGAAAATATTGGACAAAACCAACTGGAATGTCATCGCGGCTACAATGAGTCAGTTTATAGCTCCACCTCTTGTGAATATAGCGCCCTCATGTGGTCTTTACAGCAGGTTTAACCCACACGTTTCATCCTTTTGTTTTATTTTCACTCTAGACAGGAGCATGTAAGGGCAGCTGATGCTGGCCTCGTCCTCGTGCATTTGTTTTCATCACACTACACTCGGTCACGTCATTGCGATCTCCTCCGCTCATGACAAATCCACAGAAATCACAAGTGCCTCTGTCCTTCATGTGAGTGTGAGACAAATCATCGTTGCCAAAACGTCCTCATGTTTAACACGCCTTAATCATGTTTACTTCCCTTTTACTTTCCTCACTTTCTTACTTACTTTACTAATTTTACTTTCTTTACTTACTTTACTTTAATAACTGTATTTACTTTACCTACTTCACTTTACTTACTTTACTTCACTCATTTTACTTACTTTACTATACTCCCTTTACTTACTTTACTTTACTTTAACCACTTAACTTATTTACTTTCTTACTTACTTTACTTAATTTACTTTAATCACTTTATTTTATTTACTTTACTTACCTTTACTTTACTCCCTTTGCTTACTTTACTCACTTTACTTCACTTCCTTTTCTTACTTCACTTTACTCACGTCACTTACTTACTTTACTTGCTTACTTTACTTACTCCCTTTACTCCCTTTACTTACTTTACTTACTTTACTTTACTCCCTTTACTCCCTTTACTTTACTCCCTTTACTTACTTCACTTTACTCCCTTTACTCCCTTTACTTAGTTCCTTTACTTTACTCCCTTTACTTACTTTACTTTACTCCTTTTACTTTACTCCCTTTACTTACTTCACTTTACTCCCTTTACTTACTTCATTTTACTCCCTTTACTTACTTTACTTTACTCCCTTTACTTTACTCCCTTTACTCCCTTTACTTTACTCCCTTTACTCCCTTTACTTTACTCCCTTTACTTTACTCCCTTTACTCCCTTTACTTTACTCCCTTTACTTACTTTACTTTACTCCCTTTACTTTACTCCCTTTACTCCCTTTACTTTACTCCCTTTACTCCCTTTACTTTACTCCCTTTACTTTACTCCCTTAACTTACTTTACTTTACTCCCTTTACTTTACTCCCTTTACTCCCTTTACTTTACTCCCTTTACTCCCTTTACTTACTTTACTTTACTCCCTTTACTTTACTCCCTTTACTCCCTTTACTTTACTCCCTTTACTCCTTTATTTACTCCTTATTCTACATTTTACTTTACTCCCTTTACTTTACTCCCTTTACTCCCTTTACTTACTTCTCTTTACTCCCTTTACTTAGTCCCTTTACTTTACTCCCTTTACTTACTTTACTTACTTTACTTTACTCCATTTACTTACTTTACTTTACTCCCTTTACTCCCTTTACTTACTTTACTTTACTCCCTTTACTCCCTTTACTTAGTCCCTTTACTTTACTCCCTTTACTTACTTTACTTACTTTACTTTACTCCATTTACTTACTTTACTCCCTTTACTCCCTTTACTTACTTTACTTTACTCCCTTTACTTACTTTACTTTACTCCCTTTACTCCCTTTACTTTACTCCCTTTACTTACTTCACTTTACTCCCTTTACTCCCTTTACTTAGTTCCTTTACTTTACTCCCTTTACTTACTTTACTCCCTTTACTTACTTCACTTTACTCCCTTTACTTACTTCATTTTACTCCCTTTACTTACTTTACTTTACTTCCTTTACTCCCTTTACTTTACTCCCTTTACTCCCTTTACTTTACTCCCTTTACTCCCTTTACTTTACTCCCTTTACTTACTTTACTTTACTCCCTTTACTTTACTCCCTTTACTCCCTTTACTTTACTCCCTTTACTCCCTTTACTTTACTCCCTTTACTCCCTTTACTTTACTCCCTTTACTTACTTTACTTTACTCCCTTTACTTACTTTACTTTACTCCCTTTACTTACTTTACTTTACTCCCTTTACTTACTTTACTTTACTCCCTTTACTTACTTTACTTTACTCCATTTACTTACTTTACTTTACTCCCTTTACTCCCTTTACTTACTTTACTTTACTCCCTTTACTTACTTTACTTTACTCCCTTTACTCCCTTTACTTTACTCCCTTTACTTACTTCACTTTACTCCCTTTACTCCTTTACTTTACTTTTACTCCTTTACTTTACTCCTTTACTTACTTTACTTTACTCCTTTACTTTACTCTTTACTTACTTTACTTTACTCCCTTTACTCCCTTTACTTTACTCCCTTTACTCCCTTTACTTTACTCCCTTTACTCCCTTTACTTTACTCCCTTTACTTACTTTACTTTACTCCCTTTACTTTACTCCCTTTACTCCCTTTACTTTACTCCCTTTACTCCCTTTACTTTACTCCCTTTACTTACTTTACTTTACTCCCTTTACTTACTTTACTTTACTCCCTTTACTTTACTCCCTTTACTCCCTTTACTTTACTCCCTTCACTTTACTCCCTTTACTTTACTCCCTTTACTCCCTTTACTTTACTCCCTTTACTTTACTCCCTTTACTCCCTTTACTTTACTCCCTTTACTCCCTTTACTTTACTCCCTTTACTTACTTTACTTTACTCCCTTTACTTTACTCCCTTTACTTTACTCCCTTAACTTACTTTACTTTACTCCCTTTACTTTACTTTACTTTACTCCCTTTACTTTACTCCCTTTACTTTACTCCCTTTACTTTACTCCCTTTACTTTACTCCCTTTACTCCCTTTACTTTACTCCCTTAACTTTACTCCCTTTACTTACTTTACTTTACTCCCTTTATTTACTTTACTTTACTCCCTTTATTTACTTTACTTTACTCCCTTTACTTTACTCCCTTTACTCCCTTTACTTTACTACCTTTACTTTACTTTACTTTACTTACTTTACTTTACTTACTTTACTTACTTTACTTTACTCCCTTTACTCTCATTCGTTTACTCCCTTTACTTACTTTACTTTACTCCCTTTACTTACTTTACTTTACTCCTACTTTACTCCTTTACTTTACTTCCTTTACTCCCTTTACTTTACTCCCATTACTTTACTTTACTCCTTTACTCCCTTTACTCCTTTACTCTTTATTTTACTACCTTTACTTACTTTACTTTACTTCCTTTACTTACTTTACTTTACTCACTTTACTTTACTCCCTTTACTCCCTTTACTTTACTCCTTTACTTTACTCCCTTTACTCCCTTTACTTTACTCCCTTTACTTTACTCCCTTTACTTTACTCCCTTTACTCCCTTTACTTACTTTACTTTACTCCCTTTACTTTACTCCCTTTACTCCCTTTACTTTACTCCCTTTACTTTACTCCCTTTACTCCCTTTACTTTACTCCCTTTACTTTACTCCCTTTACTCCCTTTACTTTACTCCCTTTACTTTACTCCCTTTACTTTACTCCCTTTACTCCCTTTACTTACTTTACTTTACCCCCTTTACTTTACTCCCTTTACTCCCTTTACTTTACTCCCCTTTACTCCCTTACTTACTTACTCCTTTACTTACTTTACTTTACTCCATTTACTTACTTTACTTTACTCCCTTTACTCCCTTTACTTACTTTACTTTACTCCCTTTACTTACTTTACTCCCTTTACTTACTTTACTTTACTCCATTTACTTACTTTACTCCCTTTACTCCCTTTACTTACTTTACTTTACTCCCTTTACTTACTTTACTTTACTCCCTTTACTCCCTTTACTTACTTTACTTTACTCCCTTTACTTACTTTACTTTACTCCCTTTACTCCCTTTACTTTACTCCCTTTACTCCCTTTACTTTACTCCCTTTACTCCCTTTACTTTACTCCCTTTACTCCCTTTACTTTACTCCTTTACTTTACTCCCTTTACTTTACTCCCTTTACTCCCTTTACTTTACTCCTTTTACTTCATTTTACTCCTTTACTTTACTTTACTCCTTTACTCCCTTTACTTTACTCCTTTACTTTACTCCCTTTACTTTACTCCCACTTACTCCTTTACTTTACTCCTTTACTTTAC
This sequence comes from Rhinogobius similis, assembly GCA_019453435.1. NCBI lineage: Eukaryota > Metazoa > Chordata > Actinopteri > Gobiiformes > Gobiidae > Rhinogobius > Rhinogobius similis. Next base: position 1,964,058 of record CM033621.1, read on the forward strand.
TCCTTACTTTACTTTACTCCATTTATTTAATTTACTTTACTCCCTTTACTAACTTTACTTACTTTACTTTACTCCCTTTATTTACTTTACTTTACTCCCTTTATTTACTTTACTTTACTCCCTTTACTCCCTTTACTTACTTTACTTTACTCCCTTTACTTTACTCCCTTTACTCCCTTTACTTTACTCCCTTCACTTTACTCCCTTTACTTTACTCCCTTTACTCCCTTTACTTTACTCCCTTCACTTTACTCCCTTTATTTACTTTACTTTACTCCCTTTATTTACTTTACTTACTTTACTTTACTCCCTTTACTTACTTAACTTTACTCCTTTTTACTTTACTCCTTTACTTTACTTTACTCCCTTTACTTTACTAAATTTACTTACATTACTTTACTCCCTTTTTACTTACTTTACTCACTTTACTTTACTACCTTTACTTTACTTCCTTTACTCCCTTTTCTTTACTCCCTTTACTCCCTTTACTTTACTCCCTTCACTTTACTCCCTTTACTTTATACTTCACTTTACTCCCTTTACTCCCTTTACTTACTCCCTTTACTTTACTCCCTTTACTTACTTTACTTTACTCCTTTATTTACTTTACTTTACTACCTTTACTTTACTTTACTCCTTTACTTTACTCCCTTTATTTACTTTACTTTACTCCCTTTACTTTACTCCCTTTACTTTACTTTACTTTACTCCCTTTACTCCCTTTACTTTACTCCCTTTACTTTACTCCCTTTACTTACTTTACTTTACTCCCTTACTTTACTTTACTCCTTTACTTACTTTACTTTACTCCCTTTACTTACTTTACTTTACTCCCTTTACTTACTTTACTTTACTTACTTTACTCCCTTTACTTTATTCACTTTACTCCCTTTACTTAGTCCCTTTACTTTACTCCCTTTACTTACTTTACTTTACTCCTTTACTTTACTCCCTTTACTCCTTTACTTTACTCCCTTTACTCCCTTTACTTTACTCCCTTTACTTACTTACTTTACTCCTTTACTCCTTTACTTTACTCCATTTACTTTACTACCTTTACTTACTTTACTTTACTCCCTTTACTCCCTTTACTTTACTCCCTTTACTCCCTTTACTTTACTCCCTTTACTTACTTTACTTTACTCCCTTTACTTTACTCCCTTTACTTTACTCCCTTTACTTACTTTACTTTACTCCCTTTACTTACTTTACTTTACTCCCTTTACTTACTTTACTTTACTTCCTTTACTCCCTTTACTTTACTCCCTTCTTTACTTTACTCCCTTTACTCCCTTTACTTTACTCCCTTTACTTACTTTACTTTACTCCCTTTACTTTACTCCCTTTACTCCCTTTACTTTACTCCCTTTACTTTACTCCCTTTACTTTACTCCCTTTACTTTACTCCCTTTACTTTACTCCCTTTACTCCCTTTACTTTACTCCCTTTACTTTACTCCCTTAACTTACTTTACTTTACTCCCTTTACTTTACTCCCTTTACTCCCTTTACTTTACTCCCTTTACTCCCTTTACTTACTTCTCTTTACTCCCTTTACTTACTTTACTTTACTCCCTTTACTTACTTTACTTACTTTACTTTACTCACTTTACTTACTTTACTTTACTCCCTTTACTTTACTCCCTTTACTTTACTCCCTTTACTTTACTCCCTTTACTTTACTCCCTTTACTCCCTTTACTTTACTCCCTTCACTTTACTCCCTTTACTTACTTTACTTTACTCCCTTTATTTACTTTACTTTACTCCCTTTACTTACTTTACTTTACTCCCTTTACTTTACTCCTTTACTTTACTCCTTTACTTACTTTACTTTACTCCCTTTACTTACTCTACTTACTTTACTTTACTCCATTTACTTACTTTACTTTACTCCCTTTACTCCCTTTACTTACTTTACTTTACTCCCTTTACTTACTCCTTTTTACTTTACTCCTTTACTTTACTCCCTTTACTTTACTTTACTTACTTACTTTACTCCCTTACTTACTTTACTTTACTCCCTTTACTTTACTCCTTTACTTACTTTACTTTACTCCTTTACTTACTTTACTTTACTCCCTTTATTTACTTTACTTTACTCCTTACTTTACTTTACTTACTTTACTTTATTTACTTACTTTACTTTACTTTATTTACTTTACTTTACTCCCTTTACTTTACTCCCTTTACTTACTTTACTTTACTCCCTTTATTTACTTTACTTTACTCCCTTTACTTTACTCCCTTTACTTACTTTACTTTACTCCCTTTACTTTACTCCCTTTATTTACTTTACTTTACTCCCTTTACTTACTTCACTTTACTCCCTTTATTTACTTTACTTTACTCCCTTCACTTTACTCCCTTTACTCCTTTACTTTACTCCTTTACTTACTTCACTTTACTCCCTTTATTTACTTTACTTTACTCCCTTTACTTTACTTTACTTTACTCTTTACTTACTTTACTTTACTTTACTCCCTTTACTTTACTCCTTTACTTTACTACTTACTTTACTTTACTTTACTTACTTTACCTTTACTTTACTTTACTCCTTTACTTTACTTACTTTACTTTACTCCCTTTACTTTACTCTTTACTTACTTTACTTTACTCCTTACTTTACTCTTTACTTACTTTACTTTACTCCCTTTACTTTACTCCCTTCACTTTACTCCCTTTACTCCTTTACTTTACTTTACTTTACTCCCTTTACTTACTTTTTACTTTACTTACTTTACTCCCTTTACTTTACTTTACTTTACTCCTTTACTCCTTTACTTTACTCCCTTAGCTTTACTCCTTTACTTACTTTACTTTACTCCTTATTTACTTTACTTTACTCCATTTACTTACTTTACTCCCTTTACTTACTTTACTTTACTCCATTTACTTACTTTACTCCCTTTACTCCCTTTACTTACTTTACTTTACTCCCTTTACTTTACTTCCTTTACTCCCTTTACTTACTTACTTTACTCCCTTTACTTTACTCCCTTTACTCCCTTTACTTTACTCCCTTTACTCCCTTTACTTTACTCCCTTTACTTACTTTACTTTACTCCCTTTACTTTACTCCCTTTACTCCCTTTACTTTACTCCCTTTACTTTACTCCCTTTACTTTACTCCCTTTACTTTACTCCCTTTACTCCCTTTACTTTACTCCCTTTACTTTACTCCCTTTACTTTACTCCCTTAACTTACTTTACTTTACTCCCTTTACTTTACTCCCTTTACTTTACTCCCTTCACTTTACTCCCTTTACTTTACTCCCTTTACTTTACTCCCTTTACTCCCTTTACTTTACTCCCTTCACTTTACTCCCTTTACTTACTTTACTTTACTCCCTTTATTTACTTTACTTTACTCCCTTTATTTACTTTACTTTACTCCCTTTACTCCCTTTACTTTACTCCCTTTACTTTACTCCCTTTACTCCCTTTACTTTACTCCCTTCACTTTACTCCCTTTACTTACTTTACTTTACTCCCTTTATTTACTTTACTTTACTCCCTTTATTTACTTTACTTTACTCCCTTTACTCCCTTTACTCCCTTTACTTTACTCCCTTTACTTTACTCCCTTTACTCCCTTTACTTTACTCCCTTCACTTTACTCCCTTTACTTACTTTACTTTACTCCCTTTATTTACTTTACTTTACTCCCTTTATTTACTTTACTTTACTCCCTTTACTTTACTCCCTTTACTTTACTCCCTTTACTCCCTTTACTTTACTCCCTTCACTTTACTCCCTTTACTTACTTTACTTACTTCACTTTACTCCCTTTATTTACTTTACTTTACTCCCTTTACTTTACTCCCTTTACTTACTTTACTTTACTCCCTTTACTTACTTCACTTTACTCCCTTTATTTACTTTACTTTACTCCCTTCACTTTACTCCCTTTACTTACTTTACTTTACTCCCTTTACTTACTTCACTTTACTCCCTTTATTTACTTTACTTTACTCCCTTTACTTTACTCCCTTTACTTACTTTACTTTACTCCCTTTATTTACTTTACTTTACTCCCTTTACTTTACTCCCTTTACTTACTTTACTTTACTCCCTTTACTTACTTTGACTCACTTACTGGAGCGTTTGGTGAGTGTTCCGCGTGTGGCCTCACAGGTTCCAGGGGTTCACAGTTGCTGGAGTGAATTACAGGCCTCGGCACAGGCTCCCAGCGCTGGCAACAGAATAAACATGAATTATTGAATAGAAGCTACAATGAAATATGTAGTGAGTGATGCTCATGTGCAGGAGGAAAATCGATGATGGAAGATTGACATATGAGCCTTTGAGTTTTAAAATCAAAATACTTTTTTAATGGCACCGTAGACATTACGATCTGTAACGATGACAGGTTGGACTTTGCCTGGCCTCCGTTCTAATCTCCATGTATTATTCAGTACTGTGGATTATTCTGGAGACGCCGCCACATAATTTGACTTCAGGGGGCGGGACAAACATACGTCAATCAGATGAACAGTGGACGTGACGACAGCTCCACGAAGAGAGCCGTGGCTGTCAGTCCAAAATGGCGTGTAGCTGTAAGGCTTCCTCTGGCTGTGGCTTTAACGACACGTCTTTGAAAAGAAAGAAGCCCCAAACATTTTCTCTGTCGTGGACGCTATCTTGTTTGTTATCGCTTATAATCACAGCACATGGATATGGCGTTCTCCTTTGGCGGCTCTGATTGACTCGGTTTTCGCAAAATAGAGGAAGTAGGGGGTTTAGCGATCATGCCCATACACACTTTGTTTCAAAACTGAAAGATATATAAAGATCGTGGGAATGGCTGGTCAGGCTAGGTTGAACTAATCATTTGACTAAAATGCAGTTTAGATAAATATATCTTAAAGTTTGCTAGAATACTTTACAAATTTTATCCCAGTATAGCAATGTTTTATGTTTTTAATTGTACTTCCTGGTGGTAAATAATGACGTCACACGAGGAAATTACCATAGCAACCACACTGTACGTTCTGTACTCATCTAATGTCACAGATTTTTGAATGTGACAAATAAAAACACATGCGAACACCTTTAGTTTTGTTGAATTAATGTTTAAAGGGTCAAAGAAGTAGTTTCTTTTTATAAATTACGCATAACCTTTGTCTCCCCAGTGTGATGTCATTAATTGTGTTTACTTCATGTAACTTTCTACAGTTTATTCCATTTTTCTCCTCAAACGGCTGCTTGATTGATGTAAAACTATAATTTATATTTACAAGACGTATTAATACACCAAATAAAGTCAACAAACCTGTCATACACACTTTAAAGCATTGCGGTGTGGTTTAGCGAATGATAATCTGGATATTTAAAGTTACAAGACACACTGAATAAACACCACACTCCTTTTGTATTTGTCCATCCTAATTAAAAGAAAACCAGTTGTCTTCCGTATTGCGCTGTATGTCCAAAGCTAATGTATTCTTCTTGATTTTTGGGCTGAAATGTATATTATTTGGCCTAGTTGTTTCATTCTCTGTGGTCTGTGGTGTGAGTGTTAACAGTGAGTTATCGTATGTATTGTTGTACTGACCTTGAGGCCCGAGTCAGGAACCACCCGGGGTTATTAAACTTGCTCGGTTTCTTATTATTATTCCGGGCTGAGATCGCACATTTCACAACTTTTCCGCTGACAGATTTTTGAGCAAATTGGCAGAGTGATCAGGCCCAGTGAAAATCCCGTTTGAGTGGGTATGGCCAAGACAAAATGGCTCAACACTTGAATTTAATTTATCTTAAAGGGACTTTGACAAGTTTTTTTGGAGTATATGAAAGCTGATGATAGAGCACACTGAGACAAGCCTGAAATATAAATGTAGCTCCGCTCTTTGATAAGTAGGAAGTCAGCCAGAATTGGAACTCTATTTTGTTTCATTTTTTTCATCAACAAAAAGAAGAAAGAGAAAAAAAATGAAGTAAAAAAGAACACTGCAGTTTACCTTCTTTACATCTGCACATATATGTTATTATATTATCATTTTTTAATACCATGCATTTTTTGTATTGTTATTAGCTCTTACATGCATTGTATGCTCTTGAGTACCTTAAATATCCCATGTTTGAAACAAACAAAAAAGTGTATTATAGACGCAGAAGCAGGTTAGCTGTAGTCTGGGATGATTTAAGGACTTAAACAGCAGAAGATGTGTCCTTTAATCTAAATTTCAGACTCTTAATTTTGCAGTGTATTTTTCTCAGTTAAAAAGTTTTATATGAAAAATTCACCTGCATAGATTTTCAAGTTTAAAGAGAAACAAATGTGCATCGAAAAATGTTCACTGATTCCAAGATTCACTCATTTGGAGCAGTTGTTAATGCCTTGCTCTGATAATTTTCTCTCTGAATCTAAACTGTTGAATTTGAGAACATCTATGCATTGAATATTTAAACGGAGAAGTTTTCGTTTAGGATTTTGAAAACTGAGAAAAACAAAATGAAAACGTACCCTGCAAAATTCAGTGACTGATATTCAAAATAGAAAATGATTCAAACATATTTTTTCAGGGTTCAGAAATTCAGAGATAGAAATTTTCCAGAATTTGACATTTTAAATCGGATTAAACAAATGATCCTCCATACACATATGATATAATGTAGTGTTTTTCAACGTTTTTTGAGTAGTGGCACACTTTTTTGTAGAAAATTATCATCAACTAAAGAGACTCCAATTAGAAAAAGAGGATTAGGATTTTGAAATCGTGGAGGTTTTTGTGTCTTTTCTAGTTCAAAAGTTTGTTCAAAATAGCATTGTACTGTATTACGTTAACGATCTGCTTGAATTAGTTAACTCAAATCAGGATTCTTTTCGAGGCACACCTGACAATCCCTCGAGGCGTTGGTGTGAAAATCAAGGCTCTAACGTAGACCACGACACGCTTCATTGTTGTGGATGACAAAAACAGGAAGGGAATCATTAAACACGGGATGAACCGAGGACACTGTGACAAACGTGAGGGCGCGGCAGTTTATGTCTCTGCCAGACTAAATGTATTTATTAGTTGCCACCGCCCATTGAACACAATACTGACAGGCTCGCTTACTTCAGGAGCAACAGCGCGCTCTAAAAGTAAAGGGCCCTTAGGTAAAACCACACGTGAGTCACTTCCAGGGGCGTCACAGCGGGGGGTAAAGGGTGCTGGTTTCCCCGTGGCCCGGGACAGGGAGGGGCCCTCAAAAAGCATGTGGTGTTTTTTTGTCTATTAATCTGTTTTTGTTGAGATAAAATGCACTGTGGTTGCGTAAAGTTCTTGAGAGTAAAAACATTTATGCATGACATCTGTGGGCCTTAACCCTTATGACTTGTTGGGGAAAAAAGGCCACTTTCTGTCATTTTTCACACTTAAAGGAAGAATATTCTGCACTTTTCATATTGTTATTAGCCTTTATGTTCTTGCTTACATCAAATTTGCCATCTCATATTTTGAAACAAAAAAGGTGTATTATTCTTTAAATGACACGCTTTATCAGTTTTTATCAAAAGACACTTACTTAGTACATCCAGCCACTAGCACTCACACAATCTAGTTACGTCAAGTTAGCCGTCAACCAACATTACGCTGTGGGTGAGTAGCAGCAGTGATCGTGTTTAGAGGCAGAAATGCTCAGAACGAGTTAAGACAGAAGATTCTCGGATACATGATGTATGAAGTCTGAAAATATATCCCAGAAACAAGGAAGTTCAGCAAGAAGTGTTTTTGACACTCGGACGGGGGAGGATTTTCTAATAAACATTCCTCAAAACAGCGTGAAGGCTTCTGGATGTTACTTCAGGTGTGTTTTTGATGACAGAACAGTGTTAGAACAGTCTAGCCCTTTTACTCCACTTTTTTTTTTGACAGCTGTAAAAATAAAGTTGGTTTATTATTTATTATCATTTATTTTTCAAACTTTTTTTGGTTAAATCTGTTAATCCACTTCTGTTCTGACTAAAAATAGACTTTTTAAATTTCTATCTGAAGATTTTAGTATTTTAATAGTCATTAGTAAAAGCAAAATGACAGAGGTACTGAAAATATCACACAAAATGGACATTTTTTCACATTTGTTTGTACCTTTTATCACAGTCTGGGACATGTCAAAGATTAGTTACTGTGGCTGTGATGTTGACTTTCATTTTAACCACTTTCTTGATAGCTCTGCAGTGACACTAAAATTGTGATTTCCTGATCATTTGTGGTTTTTCCTTTTCAGAACAGATGAAATTTGTAATTTTACAGTTTATTCTGAAATGACTCCATTTTCCTTTTGAACAGACCTTTTTAAGTGACAGTTTGTGTATTTTCTGATTGTAATAAGAAGTTTGGAGATGTTTGTGAAATTGGTCTGAAAGTTATTACAAAACAAACACTACTGTGTCATTATATAAGCCGGTAGCTCCAGGATAATTATAGATTAGTAAATGATTGTTAGGTGCAGTGTGGAAAACGTGAGGTGTTTGCCACACTGCACCAACAGTGATTGAAAAAATATCAATAACAACCAAATTTGCAGGGATAAATAAATCACAAACAAAATTAGGGGCCCACTGTGAAGGTTTGAACAAAGGGCCCAGAATTTAGCTCTATGGCCCTGGTCACTTCTGTAACGTCCAACATGAAATCTGCACTCTTCTGTGGGAAAGAACAGACTGCATTTGTGAGCGGGATTTGCAGATTTACACTGTTTTAAAACCAGTTGCTATTCTGGTGTCCCACCGGTGGGACGTAGGAATTTTTTATTTGTTTATTCCTTGTCATTCACCATGTAATAAAAGGAAACTATACTGATAATGAAACTGAAACTGATAGTCGCTGTAGCCCACTTATTTCCAGACAAATCCATCGTTCTGGGATGAATTAGAGTCAGTTTTTACTCCAAAAGTACAAATAAAAAAAAAATTTAACTAAAATTCAGAAAAATTTAATAGGACTTTTAATGGATTCCGCGAGGATGTTTTTACTTAATTACAAGTCCCTAAAACAAATTTTTAGTTAAATTAACTTAAGCTTTGAAAGAGGAAAACCAACAAGAGCCAAAACTAGAGTCAATCAGGCAAAACCTAAAGACACCAGCTCTTCATAAATTTAACAAAGAAAATTTAGGCTTTAAATGTAGGTTTTCCTCTGAGCAGAGCTTGTTTCCACTTTAATTAGAGTAAATTAAACACCAGAGTCCAAAACTACAAATTCTCAGCGTCACAAAGTGTCGTGATAATAGTTTGTGTCCAAAGGGTTCAGAAGCAGCTTCGGTTTGAAATGAGGCTCATTTTAGTCGGACGCTTTAGAAAAAAACCAGATCTGATCTACAGTGAAAGACAAAACAATCAGCTGAAGCTGTGAAGTGCACACTTGTAATGTTACATAACAGCCCTGTACATTTCTCAGTCTCACTTACAGTATCTACATACGTGTACTTTCACATGACCTTGAGTGTGTATCTGTCTCTTTAACGGCGCTCCCTAGTGTCCAAAGATGGTTCGTCACGTTCAAGTAGATGGGACATAACATCACAGTTATAGTTTTATTTGTACGCAGTAAATTCAAAAGACAAAGTATTTTCTTAACAATGCAGGTTATAGTTTTATTCAAACAAAAGCTACATGATTAGACACTGCATGCTTCAACACTCAATTAAAGTAAAGCTACTGTAAAATTGGCAATAATAAATTAAACATAAAGAAGAGTGGCTACGTAGCACTATACATGTTCTAATAAATAAAATGCATTTAAATAATTATACAATCTTGTGACATCTACACAATAAATGTCATTGAAAAATGTAATGTTAATATATTTGATGGCTCTATGTTAATAAATAGCACAAAGTCAAGCTTCAAATCAATACAAGTGCAATATTTTCCATTTGCACGGGATAATTCTGAAATTTCATGAATAGATACTCAGTGCCTTTCAACACACAAACTATATATATATAGGCATGTGTACAATCAAACAATAAGTGTTTCTTTGTGTAAATCCCATGTTGCCATGGCAACAGCTGGTCTTCATGGGCTAAAGTGACAAAAAGAAATAAACTACTCCTTGATATAATCACAAGTTGGCTATTTAATCATTATTTTTATCATATATATAATTTGTACTTGTCATTTTAATGAATTTAAAGCATAATTACATTGTATAATATATATTTCCTTATGCTGCGTTCCAGTTGTCCTTGGGGGTTGTTGTTTTTTTTACACTGCAACAATCTCACGTCTCAGAAATCATTTCAGAACCCCAAGTTTATCCAAGTTAGACAATCCAACACATCCATCCCCCGCTATTGGATACAGCTGACACCCAACAGTCAAAATGTGAATAGTCATTTTTCTTTAAAAGACAGATATTATCCATTATTTGTTTTGTTATTAGCTTTTTAACATGCCCTTGAGTATTTTTAATGTGTCAGCTTTAGAACTAAACATTTTATTTATTAAAAACAAAATTAACATCTATATCTCTTCTTTTTTTTCTTTTTTTGGCGGCATCTACTGGCTGCAGAGTGAATTACACAAGTTAAAAACAAACAACTGGAAAGTTCTCCAGGAAATGTTAATGCAGCCGAGCAGTTGTAATGATCGTGTTTAGAGGCAGAAATGCTCAGAGTCTGTGATGATTTATGGACTTAAAAACAGAGCAGATTATCAGAGCCACATCACACATCGAGGAAATTCAGAATGGGCTGTTTTTGACGTCAGAGGGAGAGAATTTTCCAACCAGGAATCATCAAACTGAATGAAGCTTTTAAATGCTCTGTGATGTTTATGCTGCTAACATCTACCCAGAGCTAATAACAAAAAAAGCAGACATTCACTTTCAAACATTGATTTAAAACTTGCAAATATAATAACACTGTCTGGGTTAATAAATGTGCTTAATTTGTCCCACATTTTGGCTGATTTGCACTTTCTCGTTTTACATTATTCGATTTGAGTCGTTATTGTGCATAAACTGTATCGCACTGCTCATAGTTTTTGGAACACAGAAACTCGGAGAAAACGACGACTGGAACGCAGCATTAGCAGAACAAGCTAAACTGACAGACACACACCATTAATAGCATGACCATCCCCCGTAAGCACCTGAACATTGTGTCTGAGGTATAAAAACTTAAAGAGCCTATGACAGGTTGGACCACTCATTTAACTAAAATGCATTGATGATAACTATATTTCAAATTCTGCTCAAATCTTTACACATTTTGCCCCAGTTTAGCAATTTTTTAGGTTTTTAATTTTACTTCCTGGTTGTAAATAATGACATCACACTGGGAAATGACCAAGAAACCAATCGGTGCACTACATCAAAACTCATCTAATGTCACAGGTTTTTTTGTTTGACCAAGAAAAGCACATTAATTTTATTCAAACGATGTTTAAAGTGTCAAAAAAGTAGTTCATTTTGTGTAAATTATATATAACATTTGTCTACCCAGTGTGACGTCATAATTTTTTTTACTTCCTGTAATTTTCAAACAAGATTTTTCAACTTTTCTCCACAGACTGCGACCTGATTGGTGTAAAACTATAATATATATTTACAAGAGGTATTAATACACTGAATGAAGTAATAATTAGAAATGAAAAACCTGTCATACACACTTTAAGTTCCAAATGTAGAAAAGAGTGAGCCTTTTCCTGAACGCTAACGGGAGGCGGGTCTGACTGGGCTCTAGCTGAAGGCTGGGTTGCGCGCTCCAGAGAGGCTGCCGGGGGGGAGACCTTTGCGTCTGAGGAGCGTGAGGGAGAGCGCGAAGAGGCACGCGCTCATGACGCCCAGGATGACCACGCCGGAGATGAGCGCGCTGGTCACCGAGTTCACCTCGAATGTGGGGGCCTTCAGGTGACCTGCCAGCACAGACACAGCAGTGAAAGCCTATATGACAGGTTAGACCCTTCATTTTCCACCAGTGAGCCTTGAGGTTTTGCCAGGTGTGCCTTGAAAAATGTCCGACTCGAGTCAAGAGGTTCACAAATGTGGATATAATTGACTAATGTACCATTTTGGGAGTGCACTGAGCAAATTCTGCACCAAAAAAACTCACAAAACCATCACAGTTTCCAGTTTTAAAGAACCAGACAGCGGTACAAACATTATTTATCAATTTTTTTTGAACTAAATGGTCTGATTTGGTAATGTTTTAGTAGAAGGTGGCATGCCGTGCTATGTTTTAAACCCAGAAAGTGGGTTTCACCAAAACGTAGTATCAGACTGAGGTAGGGCGACCACCTGTCTCGCTTCTGGTTGTACTGTCCCATATATCCAGACAGTGTGCCGCTTTTTCATTGGTGATTGAACATGACAATCAAAACACATATAGTGGCGTGTCAAAAAGTGAGTTTGAAAGTTAATGTCAAACTGGCAGCCTCATGATTTTTGTTGACCCTCAGAGATGATTTCTATTTATATTATTAAAGGCCCGCTGATAAACGCATAGAAACCGTTAAAACTACAGCTACCATAATGCACTGCAGCATTAGCGTTTCCACAGCCCGACAGAGAAACAGCACGCTGCACTTCACTGCAGACTTTTCAACTTTCCTCAACAATAATAACATCAAAATTAAAACGGGCTTATTTATTATATATTAAAAAGGAGTATTAATTTCCAAAAATATTTATCATATAGATTATTTAATTTATCGAGACCGTCCCATCATGTCCCACCAAAACCGCCTACATGTCCCACTTTCATGAATGTTTGAGGCGGTCACCCTGGACTGAGGGGGGTTTACAGGGGACTCAGGAGCCAGTGCAGGGGGCCCAGGAATCATCTATGGAAGATCATTTGTTGCATCAAAAATTTGAATTTTAAATGCTGTCGATGAGACCCAGAAAATACATGATTGAATAGTTTTGAATATCAATTACCACTGCGTAGTTTGCGATGTGCATTTATTGATGTGTTTTTCTTAATCAAAACATAACTTATTAAATATTCAGTGCATTGGTATTCAAGTCTTCAGATTCAGAGTGTAAAATGCACAGTAAAAGAATGCAGAGTCCAATTTTCATTAATTTCATTCAGTTGCTAATGTCTTGCTTTGATAAATTCCCTGTGACTTTTACAGAGTTGTAAGACTGAGGGCTTGAAAATGTATGCATTGAATATATAAAAGGTGAAACTGACAAAACACAATGAAGAGTCTGAAACTCTACAATCAGTGACTGAAATTCAACAATAATTCAAACATGTTTGGAATTTGGAGTCAAAATCTTACAAATGACCTTCCATACATTTGCCTTCACACAAATACATTTTGTTATTTTAACAAATTGTTATTTTAATAATGGCACATATTAGATTCTGTTTCATTGATCAAATAGAGTGAAAATCGAATCATAAAACTTCAATTAGTTAAGTTTCAATTGTATCAACAGTTGTTTTTTTTTTGTTTTTGTTTTTTTGCTTTTTTTTTTTTTATTGACCTTTCTTTAACCAGGACAGTCCCACTGACATTCAGAATCTCTTTTTCAGGGAGTCCTGGCCCCAGAGGGAGGAGCCTTAATGTTTGTGATGGGAACAAACCGGAGCATCTGGAGGAAAACCTACAGAACAAGCTCCACAATCTCCAACCGGGAGTCGAACCCAGGACCTTCTTGCTGTGAAGAGGGAGCACCCACTGTGTTAGCAGGTGTATCACAACATAACATTTTAGTGCTACAATTATTTTCAGAAGATAAATCACAATTTTACGATTATCCACAATTGACCAAATTATTGAGACCAAATAACAGTGACATCCAAAATTTTAATGAACAAATTTCAAATACACGATCTCTTGATAGATTTGTTGACTTTTGTTTGCTTTGTGCACTATTGCATTATTTGACGCATTATATATGTTTTTTTTTCCAAATAAAAGGTCAATTTTTTTTTGGAAGCTTGTGTGCTGTTATATCATCTCAACCATGAAAGCATGCCACGACTATTTGAAAAACACTGGTCTAATAGATCGCAGTCAATCTAGTTTTTGTATTTTTACAAAATCAAACTTCCTCAATGATAAAATACAGTTAAAGCCAGATAAAAACGCATTTTACATTCAGGTTTACTTTTTTTGACTTATTTATTACTTCTTACTATTATATTTTATAACATATAACATCGATTAACCGAACAATCTTGATATCCAGATTTTTAAAACTACGTACAGTTACAGCGCTCTCTATCTTTGCATGTTTTTATACGCTTCCATCTAATAGTTTGTTTTTCTTGTTCTGGCCTAGAATTACACAACTTTCAATGTCACACGGGGATATTTCCTGCCCGGCTACAATGACATTTGATCGCTTCGAACGACTCAGACTCTGAACAGCGGGAATCAGACTGAAATGACATTCAAAATCAATGGGAGGAAGAAATCCATCTGGCAAAACATCACAAACACCACTTTCCGAACCGATATTTAAGTCAAATACACCCGAGTGCGGCACCTCCTGCTTGGAACAACTCTTGCACTTTTAGCCTCGTTTGAAAGGACGGCTTCGCTTTGCCGTCTAATTGCTTTGAATTGCCTTAGCGCCTTCTCCCACCTGCGCCGGCAACAATCGCAGACGTGTTTTCAATAGTCAATTTAAATAGCCTTGTTGAAAATAACTCACCAAGGTGCAATTATAATGAATAGGAGGCTCCATTAATGCACCTGCCAGGCACAAAGCTAATAACAGGTTTCGTAGTTTAAAGATTTACTACTTTTAACAAATGATAGCATTATATCATTAAGTCTTACCCCACTGCGAGTTGTTGGTTGGCGTTTCTTCTGCAAAAAAAAAAAAAAAAAAAAAAAAAAAGAGTAGAAAAAGGACATTTAGAGACAAGTGTATGACAGGTTTTCAAGCTTTTCAGATTATGACTTTGTTTGGTTGAATTGCGCTTGCGGTAAATATTTATCATAGTCTTGCATCTGTCAGGTCACAGTTTGTGAAGAAAAATGGACAAATAAAAGTAAAAACAACCTTATTATTTTTACAGTTTTTTAAACCCTCCCCCTATCTTTGGGTCCATTTGACCCCATCTAGATTTTTTGTTTCATTTTTTGTTTCATTGCTACAGGGCCGCCGCTTCCATAAAGCACGTAACGCACAGCGCGTAGGGCACCAAATGCTCAGGGGGCACCACATCGGCTGTGCCATGGCCGCCTGTGGCGAAAACGAGCGGTGCCCACGCGGCGCCGCGTTCCGTTCCGGCGCCGCGCCGCGTTCCGGCGCTCGCCAAAGTGAAGCGCATGCACGTAATTTAATAAAACCGCGACGCCAAGGGCTCTCTCTCTTTCCTCCGCGGCTCCTCCCTCAGAGAACAGGGATGGCCAAGACCCCAGGCAAAGTTTGAGAGAATGATGAAGACGAGAGAGAGTCAGCGGAGGAGCCTATTACCTGCCACTCTGCAGCAACGTCTGACTCTGAGGCGTTTAGGGGACATTTGGTGCGTGGGCTTTTATTGCACTTAATCCGTGAATAAATATGATGCCAATGATACATTCACAATGACAGTTCCTGTGCATTTCTTAAAGCTGAATAAACTATTTTTATTCTTTTTTTGCAAAAAAATAAATACATAAATTGTAGTAGTAGTAATCATTTACAGTTACGAATATTTCGGTTCTTTTACCCTTTGAACTCACCACCAATTGGGGCACCATCAAGACATTTTGCATAGGGCACCAAAAAAGCTAGCAGCGGCCCTGCATTGCTATGACACTTTCATGGTTGGTCCAAAATATCACATAACATACAATTTATGCAAAATGTTATTAAAATAAGTATATTTTCCCTGCTCTTTGACCAAATGT
The DNA here is from genome assembly GCA_019453435.1 of Rhinogobius similis. NCBI lineage: Eukaryota > Metazoa > Chordata > Actinopteri > Gobiiformes > Gobiidae > Rhinogobius > Rhinogobius similis. Next base: position 1,979,849 of record CM033621.1, read on the forward strand.
ACATTGCTAAAATGAAGAGAGCACGAGGGATGCATATTATTATTTTTTAATTAAAACTAAGAACACAATATATACACAATAAACACTATTTATAGTGTACTATTTATAGTAATAGTATACTATTTATAACAAACATTCATTTGTCAGTTGTAGATGTGTGAGAGGAAAGTAAAAGGAAAAAAAGGAAAAAAGAACACATGCACACACACACAAAGGGGTAATTATGAGAGACAGACGGAGTTTGGGAACATGAATTAATGATATTTAGTTAGTTATTGTATTTGCTTTTTTATTTGTTAAATTGTTTGCTTGGTGTCTATAAAAGTAAAAAGAAAAGTGAAAGTAGCAAGGAATACCTCTGTGATGTCATCAAAAAGCGACAATCCTTTGAAAATGCAGGGACAACATTTTTCTGATAGTTTAAACAACAAAATAAAGTTGTTATCAGGTATTATTATTTGTCAAATAAACTATTGTGAAATTTACACACATTTTGGCCCTTGTTTACAGTCTGGTTGCTAAGTAACAGTTTTACAGTAACAGTAAGGTGTTTTAAACTTCTCAACTTTTATTTTCCAGCATTTCTTCTCAAATTGACACTTCACAAATGTAAAACTATAATAAATAATTGCCACAGGTGCCCTCCCACCAAACAAAGTCATAATTAGAAAATCATGAAAACCTGTCATAAAGGAAAAATATTCAGCATTTTTCATATTGCTGTTTAAATTAAATTGCCATTAAATCCACCATCTCATGTTAAAACAAAAATAAAAGTTTCTTATTCATTCTATGAGCTGTGTTATCAGTCACTATGTGCTAGCGATATATATAATCTAGTGAAGTTAGCGCTGAAAAGACGCCATTGTGCGGATTTGCTGCAGGAGTTATTGTGTTTAGAGGAAAAAATGCTCAAAACGAGTTTAGTGATGATTTAAAGACTAAAAACTGCAGAATATTCTCTGATAAATGATGCATGAAGTCTGAAAATACGCCAGAAAATCCAGGAAGTTCAGCAGGAAGTGTGTTTGACACTCGGAGGGAGAGGATTTTCTAATAAACATTTCTCAAAACAGCGTGAATGCAGCTGAATGCTACTTCAGGTGTGTTTTTGATGATGGAACATTGTTAGAACACGGTATAAAGCTCAAAAAAGTCACTGTAGCAGAATATGTGTCCTTTAAGTAAAGTACAGATACCTAAAAATGTCACTTGAGTGCAGTACTTTTACTCTTGTACTTGTTACTTTACACTTCTGATGCTGAGGAGACAATGCAGTGGTCTTTTGTCGCGTCGGATTCTGAATCAGGAACATAAATCACGAGTGTAGCTTCGGGCACTTTTCAAGCAAAACTAGGTCGGCCCGGATAATTGTCATGTTCAGAATGCTAGGATCGTATCTCAAGTCAGTTAAAAGCAGTGTAGGCAGAAATCAGGACAGGGCTGAAAAGACAGGAGGACACACTACAATAACTCAAGACCTGGCTTGTTTTTATTTACATCAACACGAGGAGAATATGCATGTTCAAGTCTCCATGGCAAGTGTGTTCTCGTCTCAATGTAAACAAAGATTTTGGTAGAGCGTGTACGTTTTTGTGGCCAGTTTTATACTTTTGTAATTAATTTTTTTTGTAATTGCAGTGATACCTGAGGCTGCACATAGGGCTGGACGATATGGCAAAAAATTCTTATCACGATTTTCTTGGGGCCAGATCATGATTTCGATTTTATCATGATTCATTTTTCTATTGCCTTTAATAGTGCTGCGCGATTTAGGAAGAATATCTAATTGTGACCAGTGCGATTGCGATTAGATTTGCAATTTATGTTTTAACAATAACATTCTGTTCAGATCCACATTTTAAACACAATTTGGTCGCGTTTGGTTGTGTTTGTCATGTTTAAATGTGTCTTTGTTACTTTTAGTCGCATTTTTGTTGCTTTAAGTCACGATCTGGTGCATTAAGTCGCGTTTGTTGTTTGTAGACACATTCAAATCACTTTTGGTTGCACTTTTGTTGCTTGTTTCAGAACATGTTTGTGCAAATTCAAACTACAGTGTTAGCAGTTTTTATTCAAATCAAAGCAAGACATTTTTGTTGTTTGTGGAAGAAATTATTGCACTTCAAAGATTTGCTAATTGCATCCATTAAAATTGCTATTCTGTGTGGATTTGGTTTAATTGTGCAGCTCTGGCCTTTAAGAGGTAAATAAAGTCATCTGCTCAGAGGCTTCAGAGGCTAAACAACAGGAGAAAAAGTGTCTTTGAACAGACAGCGGCATTAAAGAGACGAACAGTGAATCACGATACAACGATTTCACAAAAATGGCAGATTGTCACAGGGACCAGCTCACGATTCTTTTTATCACCAGTCATTGCTGTACAGTTAATTGCAACTTAAAGGTCCCATATTCTGCTATTTTCCCCTTTACACAGTCTATTCTAAGGGCTTTGTTGATAAAATGTTGCGTTGTGTAATATCTGGCCCCCCTCCTTGCAAAAGCAAACGGCTCACTCTGAGATCCGACCCCCCCGAACAGAGAGCAGTCTGCCTCCACCGCCCAACCCGCGCGCCTCCCCCGCCCAACCCGTGCCGAAGCCTAGAGCGGAGATGGTGCGCATGCGCCGTGTGCTCCGGTAAACAGCGATACACAAACACGGGAATAAACATTTTATCCGTCCTGACGGTGCGTCGTGCTGAGTCCTACGTCCTGGATCTGACCTGGAGTTTGACGTGCTCCAGTACCTCGACGATGGACGCTGCCGTTTGGTAAATAACAAGCGAACTCTTCGATCTGTCGTATCCATCGTGTAATTACTGTGTAGCATTAGCATTAGCTGTTTTTATTCTGCGGCTGCGCGCTTCCCGGAGGCGTGGCTTAAACACCGCGTCAAGCGCGTCATCCTTGTGAGGAGCCCCCGTCTGCCTGCTCACCCAAGGGGGACGGAAAAGACAGTTCTCTAGTGAAAACATGCGGGAATCAATCAAAAAACACTTTGGGCACAACATACGAGGCCCAAATAGCACTGTAGGAAGGTTAAAACCTCTGAAAAGTCGATTTTGCATGTTATGGGACCTTTAAATGTACACAATTAGCAAAACGCAAAGGCAGCAATTTTTGAAGTGCAATAGTTTCCACCACAAACAACAAAATGTTTTATTCTGCATAAAAAACTGCCAAACCTCTAGTTTAGATTCGTTTTCTGAAACAAACAACAAAAACGTGACTAACTGTGACAAAAAAGACAAACATGCATCTAAAAACGCCATAAATGTGACTAAAAGTGCAACAAAAATGCACCTACAAATGACAAAACACAGCTTAAAGCAACAAAAACAACTTAGTGCTAAAAACGTGACTAAAATTGAGAAGAAAATCTACAAATTGAACATGGTCCGAACTGCACTTGTATCCATCAATTAACACACAGACTACAGCAAATTCAAGCCAGTTTTGCATGGAATGTCCAGAGTCAATTGACCTGTTTCAGGTCAATCAATTTCTCACAAAAACTCACATAAATGTAAAAAAAAAAAAAAAGGCATTTTATGTGTAAATTACACATATTTGGGACGTTTCAAGCTGAAGAATTGACAGAACTAGGTTTAAACTTCTTTTTGATTTTGTACACGTATTACTTATTTAAAAAAACTTTACCAAGGGGATTTTGGATTTCTTTCATTTCAGTTTTTGAGTAAACTAAATCTGACTGAAAATTTGTCTTAATTTTTTTATTTAAAACTATAATGAATCAGTTTTTGAATTAGATATCAACAAATCCTTGTGTACGTTTAGTCCCAGACTGTACAGATTGTAATGATTTGTTAAAGTAAGGATAAAGTAAGGGTTTCAAAGTTGAACCATTGCTTTTGAAATTGCTTTTGAAACTGTAATCTTGTCACATGTCTCTAGTTTATGGTAGAACACTGCACTCAAAGCTTTTCAACTTCATTTATTTTACCTGATTTCTACCGACCACCGAGCGCCGCAGTCAGAAATGAACAGCAATTTCACACGTTTATAGAAAATCACAGCTACGGTCGAGGATGTTTTTGCTTTGGAGGGGTCTCTGGCGCCGCAGTGTAAGTGCTATAGCTCTGAGTGAATGAAAAAGACGTCTCGATTCGGATGGAGAGGCAGTGTCAGTCGGTTAGAGCGGCAAAAATAGACTGTAAGGAGCGACGGGAGATGGAGAGGATTGTTATCAAACCATACCACTCCGCGTGATGATAGGCCCGGCAGTCAGGACGGCGTTTCCAGATGCCCCGTTTGATTCCTTTCCCCCCGAGACGTCCCGTTTTTTCCTGCTGCCACAGATCTGCGACAAATGGTGAAAGCAGATATGGTTAGCGGCAGTCAAAGTTCCTCCTGGTATGATAAGGCTTTCGCGGGCTGCACGTTTGTCATTTTATGCACGGGAAAATACACTCGTCCATGTCACAAAGGCGCGTGACATTTTGAAATCTGATACAGAACGTGAACACTTGTTAATTCAAATACCTGCAATGGCAGCTGATACCAAACTCCATTTCGCTCTGTTCGATTTGAAATATTACTGCCAGACATGTGACCTGTATGACACCAGCGGCCATCTTGGTTCTCGTTGATAATATAAGCAAATGTGAACTCCAAAGGAAATCTGCATAAACTGCTCAACTGTCAGAACTAGGGGTGTTCATGGTTAACCAATTAGCTGATTAACCGAGACTAAGCGCTTAACCAAGTGAAGAGTTTCATTTTCTGCCTTGTTTACTCTGTTGTTGTAATACACACAACGAATATGAGTGAAAACAAGTTTGCTGACGACTTCAGAATAGTGGATTTTTCCCATAAAGACGGAGCAAACCTGAGACGCTGCAGTATTTATGAACTAATACTAATATTGCTTGGTTTATTTAAAGGGACTGTACCTGATTTTTACTGTTGTGAATCGGGAAACACAAAACTAGTCCATGTTCTCGAAGTTTTGCAGGTAATAAAGTAAACTCTGTGTGTCTCCAGCACAGCTATACTGTACAAGCATCTGTTCGGGTGAAAATGAGACCACAACTTTTACTCTGCATCTGTTTATAGAGCCTTTTATCCTACGAGAGATGTAGGAAGTGCGGTGAAAAGTGCTCATAAACTCATGGAGGTGAATATTCATGATGCTGGGACTGCATTAGGAAAGTGAGCGATACATGTGACTGATGTAAAGAGTTTAACACAGGGGTCTCAAGCTCATTTTGAGAGGGGGCCGAATTTAGAAAATCAGAGCTGGTCGGGGGCCGTAACAGAGACAGATTTGAATCGCACTAAATACATTTTCCTTACCCACAAAATCTACATATAGGAGATTTTAGTTGCCAGAAGTTTTACATTTTACATTTACAGGTATATTTGGTATATTTTAGAATTTAGAAATAATAATCAAATCAAATCAAATCAAACTTTATTTATAAAGCGCTTTTCATACATATAATGTAACACAAAGTGCTTTACAGTGCATTAAAAACATTCCCACATGCCGTTTCCCTCCCAACCTCCCCCACAGCCGCCCAGCCCACTCAACCAACCCCCCCATAGACAGTCACATATACAAACCTGTACATTCACGCACACACGCACACGCACACGCGCGCACACACACACACACACACACACACACACACTTTTTAAGAGACATGAGGCTGAGTACAGATACACCAGCTGAACAAGCACCATCAGAGGAGCCGTCTGCACCAGGAACAGAGTCGGCCACAGCCACAGGACACAAACTCAGGGCCCAGAGATGAGGCAAACACCTCCACCAGGGGCCCATGAGCCAGGGCCCCACAGCCACAGACGACCGCCGCTCCTGGTACAGAGGGCCCCTCAGAGGAAACACTGGAGAGTCTAAAATGAATAAATATTAAGAAATAAGTCAATAATTGGGTTGAAATAGAGTAAAACTAAATAAATAATAAATAAATACAACTAAAATGCTAAGCCTAAGTTAAACACATTAAATAAGATAAATAAATATATTAAATGAATTGATTAAATTAAATATTAGTCAAAAGCTAGGCTAAAAAGGTGGGTCTTGAGTCTACTCTTAAAAACCTGAACGTTCTCTGCGGCCCTGAGGTTCTCCGGCAGGCCGTTCCACAGACGAGGGCCATAGTACTGGAAAGACGCCTCGCCGTGAGTGTGTGTCCTGACTTTGGGAATGACTAGGAGCCGGCTGCCGGAGGAGCGCAGGGGCCGCGAGGGTTCATATGGTAAAAGCAGTTCTGAAAGATAAGAAGGCCCAAGACCATTAAGACATTTATAAACCAGTAAAAGGACCTTAAAATCGATCCTGAAACACACGGGGAGCCAATGCAGTGATTTTAAAACCGGTGTAATGTGGTCCCGCCCCCTGGTCTTAGTCAGGACACGTGCTGCTGAGTTTTGTAATAACTGCAAACCTGCAATACTCTTTTTGGGAAGACCAGAGAGCAGGGCATTACAGTAGTCTATTCGACTGGAGATAAAAGCATGCATCAGCGTCTCCGTGTTGGCCCGAGAGAGAATGGGGCGGACTCTGGCTATGTTCTTTAAGTGATAAAAACCTATTTTTGTGACGTTCTTGATGTGTGGAATAAAAGTCAGCTCAGAGTCAAAGATAACGCCCAGGTTTTTTACTTGTGCTGATGGATTAAAAGACTGTGCTTGGAGTTTGGATAAAAGTTTCTCTCTCTGGGCCTCAGGACCAATGACTAAAACCTCAGTTTTGTCCTGGTTAAGCTGGAGAAAGTTTTCTGCCATCCAGGATTTGATGTCTAAAATGCAGTTAAAAAGAGCATCCATTGGCCTGGTGTCATCAGGAGACATGGAGATGTAAAGCTGTGTATCATCAGCATAACTGTGGAAGTTGACTCCATGTCTCCTGATGACATCACCAAGAGGGAGCATGTAGAGGTTAAAAAGCACAGGACCTAAAATCGAACCCTGGGGCACACCACATGGGATTTTATGGACCTTGGAGGAGCAGGTATCTAAACTTACCATGAATGTTCTGTCTGTGAGGTAGGATGTAAACCATTTATATACAGTACCAGAGAGGCCCACCAGGTGTTTGAGTCTGTTTAAAAGAATAGTGTGGTCTACTGTATCAAAAGCAGCGCTTAGATCCAGTAGAACCAACACTGTCACCTGTTTAGAATCATAATTTAATCTAAATCTAATAATACCTTTGAATCCACAAACTAGCTTCTAACAATGTGTTTTAGTAATAAATCATGTTGATATTAATCAAGTCATGCATTATTAGGCCCAATAATGACCAATAATGATAATGCTTGGGATTTTAAGCAGGTCCACTCTCTTTATTTGAAACAGTGTTTTTGTGTTAGTGAATTATCAAACTTTCAACTTTCTGCAGCTTTAGGACGGGTGCTGTTTGTTTGTTTCTGTGAGCGAAGTATTGCAGCAGGGAGAAAGTGGGAGTGTTAGATACCCTCCCCATGTGTGATTCACCTGCTCACGGATACTTCTCTCACACTGCTGTGACTCTCTGTAAACACAGCTGGTGCTGGTGGCTTTAGTTTTATCAAAGAGAGCGTGTATTTGCAATGTTCGCTTCATAACACGATGTGGTGAAGCCTAACTTTACTTGGACAGCAAATGAGCTCACCAAACAAACAAAGTTCTACTTCTCCCACTTTGACCTTCTCTCTGAGCTGCTCCTGAAGCTCCTGCACTCACATCCTGCATGTTCTCTGTCCATTTATCGAGGAATGTTGAAAATCCATGGAGGAGTGCAGAGTATCCATGTTGGGTTCAACTCTCGGCACTGCACTGCAGGAGCAGTGGGGGAGAGGCCGTGTAGGCGCTAATGCTGCAGTGCATTATGGGGCCACCGGAAATCGCCTTGAGGCCCGCATTTGGCCTGCAGGCCGTGAGTTTGAGTTAGCGTGCCGAGAGCCAACCCTAATTTTGTGCTGCATTTATTCTTTTCATTTGCAAATATATGATGGTTAAATGGTCTTTTATTAACATGTTTTAGGGGACTTGATTTGGTGTTTTGCAATTGCTGACAGTGTTTTTAACACTAACTAGATCCTAATAAATCTCAGCACCCCTTTGCAAGCTCCAGGAAATATTCTAACAACTGAAATATGGCGTGTCTGAAACTTTCCCTGTGTTAAGTGAAAGTATCAATTAAGTTTTTATGTGATTCTGAGCTGTTAGTGCTGACTTTGATGAAGGTCTTTAGCAGTTAAAAGTCAGTGAAAAGCTGTTGAAAAACCTGATATCTGACCTGACTGCTCTGTGAGATTTTAGAGGCAAAAACCAACACCTTTCACCCAACATTTGTGACTCAATTATGTGTTTATAATACAAAGAGTAAACACTTGCTTGTCGCTTCCCATTGAAACAACATGTCTCTGACTAGCCTCAATTTAACTCTATTCTTGATGTGTAAAGTACGCTGATAACTGATATAAGAGACCATTTAACAAGAGAAGCAGTTAAACTGTGTTGTTTAGAAAAAATATATAATAATAATGAGCTAAATGAACATCTGTAGGTGCCATCTACAGACTGCAGAGTGCTTACACAATTTAGTTATGTTACCACTCAAGGGACTGTGTGAGATACTAATCAGGTTAGCAGTAGCAGTGATTGTGTTTAGAGGCAGAAATGCTCAGAACGAGTCTGTGATGATTTAAGGACTTAAAACAGCAAAGGATTCTCGGATAAGTGGCCCCTTCCTACCTCACCAACCTACTCCAACCGTACTGTCCCACCCGCCGCCTCCGCTCTGCTGACACCAACCTCCTCACTCCCATCACCCGCACTAAGCACCGGACCTTGGGGGACCGAGCCTTAGCCGCTGCTGCCCCCGCCCTCTGGAACTTACTTCCACAACCCATCAGGAACTCGGACTCACTACAGACATTCAAATCACTCCTTAAGACCCACCTGTTCAAACTGGCTTTTGTGTAAATTTATGTTGTTTTGTCTGTTTATGTAAAGCGTCTTTGAGTGTCCAAAAAAGCGCTATACAAGTTTGATGTATTATTATTATTATTATTATTATTATTATTATTATTATTATTATCATTATCATTATCATTATCACTATTATTATTATTATTATTATTATTATTATTATTATTATTATTATTATTATTATTATTATTATTATTATTATTAGGGTGCACGGTGGCAGAGCGGCTAGAGCTTCTGCCTCTCAATAAGGAGATCGTGGGTTCGAATCCCAGACCACCCCAACATCGTGGTTTCGAATTCCGAACCACCCTAACATCACACGATCTCTCTGGGTGGAGTCTGCATGTCCTCCCCGTGTTACCGTGGGTTCTCTCCGGGTTCTCCGGCTTCCTCCCACCGTCCAAAGACATGACTGTGTAGGTTAATTGACAACTCTAAAATTGTCCCTAGTGAATGAATGTGAGAGTGAATGGTTGTCTGTCCTTGTCTGTCTCTCTGTGTCAGCCCTGCGACGAGTTGGCCACTGTCCAGGGTGTACCCCGCCTAAGGCCCAAAGTCACTGGGATAGGCTCCAGTCACCCGCGACCCCTAACGGGAATAAGCGGTAGAAAATGAATGAATGAATGAATGAATGAATGAATGAATTATTATTATTAAGTGATGTCTAAAATCGGAAAAAAGTCATTGATCGAGGGAGTTCAGCAGGAAGTGTTTTTGACAGTTGGGGGGAGAGGATTTTCTAACCAGGATTCATCAAAACAGCGTGAATGAAGCTAAATACACTCCACCTGTGTTTTTGTCCCTATAGCATAATATTTAAATAATTTTGTGGTTTTGATGGAAAGGAAGGCTTCACTTATTGATGAAAATCTATGAACACATGTATTATTCCTCGTAGTTTCCAGGTTCATCAATGATTCATGTGTGAAAATGTATGATGAATAAAACAGCAGGAGAATGACCTGTATCTTCTGTACATATTATACTGGACTGATCACACGAGCAGAGTGTGATATTAGTCAGACTTGTCATGTTTTATAGATCACAGCCCACATGTGTGTCAGTTTGGCATCAATGAAACAGGAAACAGGAGTAGGATGTCACTTTAACTTCTAACTACTGTACATAACCATTACCTGGTCTAATGTGGAAGATCATGCGTTTCATCTGTTTCTAAATTTTAAATACTGGCAAAATTTTAAACATAGAATTTTTTTATCCTAAAAAAATATGTTTGAATTGTTTTAAATGTAAATGTCAATGTGTTTTTCTTTAAAAAAAAATCATAAGTAATGAATAATCACAAATATCAGTTAAGGTAAGACAGTGCAGGTGAAAAAATCTTACATATAAAACCAATTTGAGACTTCCCCTGTAGTTTACTTTCAATGATTTATTGACCCTTTCAAATGTGATGTAATCAAAATTCCAGAAATTTTGTACGACAAAATAAAGTTTGACTGTACATTTTGTAGTGATTATCTCACTGGTTTTAAGTGTTTGTGTTGGAAAAAGCAACACGTTTGAATTTCTGGGGTATAAAGGACAGTTAGTTTGCTTTTCTATAACAAACAATGGACAAAATACAATTTTCTAGCCTTAAAATTGTATTTAAGCTTCAAAAGAATCTAATTCATGGTATAGTATCTAATATATTTCTAGATACATTTTTTTTTTTTTATTGTGGGCTGAACATTTCTGTGAGTTTTTTTCCGATAAAACCCATAAATCTAGATTGTAGAAGAGTTTATCGTAATTTCCTAAAACATAATGTAAAATACAATAATAAATGTGTTTAAAGCAGCTCTGATGTCACTCACATGTGTCTGAGGCTTTTACTTTTCCAAAAGCATCAAAATTTTTCATATTTTGTGACATTCTGAGGTTAAATCCCAGTTACTCCAGTGAAATCACACTATGAATTTAATGTTTTTGTTTACAAACATTTAAAGGGTTTATAGTAAAAATGTACAAAGTTCAAAAATAAGAATAAATATATTTTTCATAGTAAAAAGGGCCAACATTGCACATAGTTGTATACATAAAAATTTACTGTTTGGATTTGGATATTGGATTTCTTATTTAGTTTTTAAGTATCAAAATCTTGTTCAGTCCAAGCTGATCTTTATTTCTCTGTGAGAGAAAAATGACCTTTGAAGTTACAGTGTCCCAGACCCAAAAATGTTAAAAAATGAATGGCAAAAATGAGTTTTGCCTGTAGTGTCTTGCCTTAACCAATGAATCTTAACATCCCAATTAATGACAAACAGAGCCTTTTATACAATAACTTTGGTTGCCATTTCTTTCTGCACTTATTCCCTTAAATCCTCGTTCCCATTTGTCTTTTCTGCACATGTAAAGTGTTAGATTGGCCTCACTGGCATGAGCACGGGGCAGTCGTCGGAGCGGCACAGCTTGGTCACACAGTGCAGGAAGACCGTGGACATCTTCTGGTTCTTGTGCTTTACGAAGCGGAACACCTCGAAGGAAAACCGGCCCATCTGGCTCTTCCCGTTCTCCAGGATCGCGGTCTGGGGGTCCTTATCGCAGCTGGGTTCAAAAATAATAATGTAAGACTCAATTAGGAAGAGAAACGGAGCGATTTGTGCCTTACCTGAAGAAAAGGTCGTAGCGGAGGTCGTCGTTGGGGTTTCCAGAGGGAGTGGTGTAGCAGTAGTCCATCAGAACGTTCCATCTGTTTCACATAAAGAGCTTTTTGTTATGTTTTGTGCAGTGGCGGACCTAGGAACTTGGGAGCCCAAGGCAAAATTAAGTACAGGCCCCTCCTCATCAAGTATGATTTTGCACAACTTTTCTGCCGTGTCTCTTGAAATGTTCTTGAAGGAAGCTATTGTTTTGTTTGGTTTTGTTTGTTTTTTACATGTAAGATTAGTGTAACAAGTGAACTATTGGGAAATTCAAATTCATATTCTTTAAACAGGGGGGTTTGGGGGTCCTTCCCTAGAGAATATTTTATGAAATCAGACCATATTTCTTGTTTGTTGAAGCATTTTAAGACATGTTCATCTGATTTAAATACATGCTATTCATTTGCAATATTATAATGTTATAATATATTTACTATTTGGCTTTACTAGGGGAAACTTTTGCGCTTTTAATGGACTTTTTATGGACAAAAAGTGCATGCGTTAGGTATTCAGTGATGCCTCAAGCCGAAGAGGTCAAATGTATTTCTTGACAGCAGATAATTGTGAGGTTTTTACATTACTAACTTTGTCAGTATTGTCCGTAACACCAGGCTGTTCTCAAAGGCACTAAATTTCTATAGGTGGAATTAAAGAAATGTATTGACAAAGTACATCAAGTTGACCGGCCTTTTAGAATAGAAAATGAATACAAATTGGAAAAAGAAGTGGTCTTTTTCTTGTTTAAAAGTAAACTGTGCTACTTTACTGTGATATTGAGAGAAACACAACTGTTTCAGAACCTTGTTTCAATGCTGATCAGGAAGGGCATCTTATTGGGAGCCCGTTATAGTCTCAGCAAAATCTATTGGAAACGTTTGCACTTTTTATGGACTTTTTATGGACAAAAAGGGCATGCGTTATGTCTAAAGTGATGCCTTGAGCCGAATATGTTCCTTTTTCCATTGAAGAGGTCAAATGTATTTGTTGACAGTAGAGAACTGTGTGTTTTTTACGTTGCTAACTTTGTAAATATTGACAGTAACACCAGGCTGTTCTGAGACTAATAAAAAAAACTGTACAACTGAAAACTATTTATCTGATTTGTATGTGTATTTTATTAAGTTATCAACATAATGTCAAAGGCACTATTTAGAGGCCTTCAGTACAGAACTACTGGGTAGAATTGAAGAAATGCACTGATAAAGTACTTCGGGTTGACCACCCTTTTACAATAGAACTGTTTTATTTTGGGAAAACGAATGCAAATTGTAAAAACAACTTGACAATCCCAGACTATTTTATTGGTCTTTTTCTTGTTTAAAAGTAAACTGCACCACTTCACTGTGAGATTGAGAGAAAAGCGACTGTTTCAGAACCTTGCGTCTGATGATGATTAGGGGACATCTTACTGGGGCCCCTTCAGGTTGGGGGCCCAAGGCAATGATGTCCTGTTGCCTAATGGTAAGTCCGCCACTGGGCTTGTGCTATTTCGGGGACTGTTTTTCTACTAACAGTTCCGAGGCTGCTTTTTTCCCGGTTCCACAACTTTAGTTATTCAAATATATTTCCTCCCCAGGGCTGTTGTGCTTCAGTTTTTCAAGTGAAAGGTCATTGGAAATTCACAACAACTTTCTAAAACAGTGAAACGACACTGTGTGTAGTGGAACAACAGGCTAAAAATACCATATGTTGGACACATTCCACTTTTAATGCTCTCACCATACGTTCTGTGGAGATAATTGAGATTCCAGTCACTATAAAGCACAACTCTGAGACAATTTGACAGGCTAACGTGCTTAGTTTGCAGCAATGTGTGCACAGTGCAAGAACAACAGCGTGTTTTAAGTTCATTTAACAACTGCGCAGCTGTCTGACTAATTAGCCATTAGCGCATGTGTTCACTTTCACTCATTTTAATGGTAGAAGTTGTTTTAGCTCCGTTTATCTTTTATTTGTAATGAAGCGTCTGTCTCGTGTCTGTGGGTTATTGCATTATTTTTTAATTATGTGTGACATCTCTGCAAGTGTGGAGGATTCAGTGTGCCAAATAATAATATAATTCAGTGTATTTGTCATTGATTAATTTAATTTGAAAATAAATACATGAATAATTAAATGCCCAATGAATTAATTTAATATTATCTGACTTAATTCAATTAAATTATGAATCAATTCATATCCAATAAATGAATTAAAGGTCCCATAACATGCAAAATCGACTTTTCAGAGGTTTTAACCTTCCTACTGTGCTATTTGGGCCTCGTATATATTCAGTGCATTAACTAATTGTCAAATGAATGAAATAAATCTACAATGAATTAATTAAATGTCCAATGAATTGAGTAAATGACAAATAAGTTGATGAATTGCTCAATTAAGGAAATTAATGTTTGTCATTATTTAAATGCACAATGAAATAATGAAATATGGAATGCATTAATCAGATGACCAATGAATAAATTAAATGTCCAAATAATTTCCAAATAATTACTGCACGGTGGCAGAGCGGCTAGAGCTTCTGCCTCTCAATAAGGAGATCGTGGGTTCGAATCCCAGACCATCCCAACATCATGGTTTCGAATTCTGAACCACCCCAACATCACACGATCTCTCTGGGTGGAGTCTGCATGTCCTCCCCGTGTTACCGTGGGTTCTCTCCGGGTTCTCCGGCTTCCTCCCACCGTCCAAAGACATGACTGTGTAGGTTAATTGACAACTCTAAATTGTCCCTAGTGTATGAATGTGAGAGTGAATGGTTGTCTGTCCTTGTCTCTGTCTCTCTGTGTCAGCCCTGCGACGAGTTGGCCATTGCCTAAGGCCCAAAGTCACTGGGATAGGCTCCAGTCACCCGCGACCCCAAACGGGAAATAAGCGGTAGAAAATGAAAAAAAAAAAAAAAAAGAATGAATAATTAAATAAGTGTACAATGAATTAAGGCAGTGTCAAATAAATTGATGAATTGCTCAATTAAGGAATTAAATGTTCTATTATTTTAATGTTCAATTAATTAATTAACAATGAATGAATGAAATGACAATAGATGCGTCCAATTAATTAAATGTCCAATTAATTGATGGCTTGCTCAATAAAGAAATTCAACGTTCTATTCATTATGTCCAATTCATGAATTCACTTCCCAATAAATCAATGAAATGCCCGATGAATTAATAAAATGTTCAGTGAATTAATCAAATGTTCAATAATTAATTGAATGTTAATAAATCATAATCTCCATATATAATATACAAGCTCTGTTGCCTGGTTAAATGTTCACATGTTATCTGTGATACAAATAATATTCCACTCATAAAAAAACACATTTTGAGAACGTGTTCATAATATACACCGTACTCTCCAACCAGAAAAGTTACATTTAAACACACAATCAATTTTCAGTCCCAAACCCTCTGAACCTGATGGATTTGTTCTAATTTCCTTGCTTTAAATGTTAAACTATTCACAGACGTCATTCACAAAGTTCAAGCTCAGTCATTATTTCTTCACCTGTCAGTTACTTTTAAGTAAATCTACTGTACATGTCTCTTAGATTTATGCCGGCGTTTTCTTTTTTGTTTTTTCCCCACTGTGCGTCACATTGTTCAATTAAAATGTAAAATAGATACATGAGTAATTAAATGTCTAATTAATACATTACCATTTTACTTTATAAAATTTCCAATGAATTTGTTAAATGCACAAAGAAAAATTAAGTAAATATCAAATAAATGAATTAATTGCCCAGTTAAGGAATTAAATGTTCTATTCATTAATTAAAATCTGTGAATTAATTAAAATGGTCGATAATTAATTCAATGTTTATCAATCCTATCAGTCTCCATTCAGCTGTCGGTTTCTATTATGTAAATCTCCTGTACATGTCTCTTATATTATGCCCTTTTCTTTTTCCCCCCCTGTGCGTCACTTCCATTGTTCTCCGTCCTGCGAGTGGGCGTCTCCCTCGCATACTTTTACTTTTCATTTCACCGAGGAATAATGTTTCAGATCAGTGACATGTTCTTTATAAAACCCGGGACAGACCAGATAAGCTGCGAATAAAGGGATTGGTTGCCTCGCTGTGTCGCTGACAGATATCGGATTGAAACAAAATTGTCAAAAGCTTGAATTTGATCCGTCTCGCTGATGCCGATACAATACCGTCTGTCCAGATTGGTGGCTTTGACCGCGGCAAACACCCTGGTCTTCAAAGTCAGCCCTGCCATGGGGATCGCCAGCTGCTGAATGTACGACGAATCCTGCAAAACACACAATTCACCTCTCCATCACCCAATTTGCAGGATAATTTATCGCCGTCATCTGGCACCCGTAAAATTCCACTTATCATTCGCATTGCTTGACAAGAGAATCTCGCTTGTGACATGAATTGGGGGTAAAGTGAGAATAATCTGCTCCAATTAGAGGATTATAGGTAATTTGCAAGACTTTCTGAAGCTTTCGGTGTCTCCCTTGTCTCCCGCACGGATCATCGCGTGGGGTAATTGCGGCAGTCACAAATCTACAAAGGTGCAAATGATACGAAGCTTCCTCTGCAACTCAATGCCCAACAATGGATCAGTTGTTTCAGCAGATTGTGAATTTAAAACACCGGCGAAGTTCTGACTCTGAAAAAACATGTTTGAACACTTTAGAATCTAAATTTCAGATGTTTAATTTTGTACATTTTAAATTCTAAATTCACCTTTTAGATATTCAGTGCATAGATTTTCAAGCCTTCAAATTCAACAGAAAAATTTGCAAAGAAAAAATTTACAGCGTTAATAATCTTGAAAGCCATTCTACTAAATATTTTAAAGGACAAATATTTTACATTATTCATATTGTTACTGATTTTTAACTTTGACATCTCATGTTTTAGAACTAAAAATGTATTTACAAAAAGCAATATAACATTGTCACAGGCTTGGGAGAGTAACTTAACTTGGGCTCCATCTACTGGCAGCAGAGGGAATTACACACATTTTAAAAACACTGCTTGTTATGCTAGCTGTGATCTTTATTGTTGACGCAGTTGTGATGATCGTGATTTGAGGCAGAAATGCTCAGGACGAGTCTGGCCATGATTTACGGACTTAAAAACAGTGCTGAAGATTCTCCGAGCCACGTCACACATCAAGGGAATTCAGAAGTGAGTGTTTTTGACGATCGAAGGGAGATGATTTTCTAACCAGGATTCATCAAACAAGTGCACATGAAGCTAAATGGACTTCATTTGAAAATGTACAAATTTGAAAGATGTACAAATTTGGACAAAATGTGACGTTTGACAATACCTGCCTTCATTTTGTTTGGCTGCCTTGTTTTTGACTTGTTTTTATCTTCTGTTTTCTCTCCGGTCGTGTTGTTTTTTGTGTTTTTCTGTGCTGCGTTACATAAATATCACAAAATTTCACAGCAAAGATTCCAGACACCAAGATTCACTCATCTGGATCAGTCGCTAATGCCTTAATTTAATAAATTCCCTGTCAGTTTTGCACAAATGAATGTAACCTGTTGGATTTGAAGGCTTGAAAAACACACTACCTGATTTTTACATTCTTAAAGCGTGAAAAAGAAGAACTAGTTCATTTGAAACACTCTTTTAATGGAGCTCACCAGTGCCCGCCCACCACTTGGTTCTGGGAGCAAACTTTCCATTAATTTCCCCATAGGGATTCTGAAAGTAATTAATATCAAATGTTTGAAAGCTTAGGGCTAATCAGCTCTGTGGTGAGTAATGAGCATAAGACCGATCTGTTTCTGAAACTTTATAAATCGCTAAGTTGTTACAACAATGAAGTTTTAAATGTGTTTTTTGGACTGAAAACAACCACGTTATGGACATTAGTGACCACAGAGCTGCTTAACCTCCACTGTGCCCTTAAACTCTTCATATTTAAATTTTTAAAAGTCTAATTAATGAGAAATTTACTGTCAAACTTTGAAGTGGGCTGAACTGCAGATAAAGCACCCAAATAGACGCTTTTACAATGTGCCTGTGCTGGGGAAACACAACAACAAAAATTTTCAGGATAAAAATAGAGTTAGACATTCAGAGGTATTATTATTTGGGTCTTTTTCCTACAACGTCAGACTAATTATTGTCTGGACTCTTTGTGAAGCTGTGACTCTGTAGTTTTGGACTCTGGTGTCTGATTTACTCGAATTACAAGGGGGAACAAGCTCTGCAAAGAGGAAAACCAACATTTAAAGTGCACCTAAATTTTCTTTGTTAAATATATGAAGAAGTGAAGCTGGTGTCTGTAGGTTTTGCCTGATTGACACTAGTTTGGGCTTTTGTTGGTTTTGACAATTCCTCTTTCAAAGGCTGAAAGTCTACATGACAGGTTCGACGTCACATTTCACTAAAACATACACGTTATTTACACATTATATTTAGGATTTTACTAAACATTTAGCCTGTTTTTTCCCCAGGTGATAATACCTTTATTTTGTTGTATGCCCTTTAAACTGTCAGAAAAATGTATCAGTTGAGTCTTAACTGTCTCTTTCACAGCCATTTATAGACGCGAAATTGCTGTCTCTCTGCTGTTGCTATGATACAGACAGCGCCGCCATGTTTGTCCAGTGAATGTGATGACGCAAATCCATTGAATACAATGGCAAATGTTGCAATTTCATGGATAAAAAAGCACTATAATTAGCAATCCCTGCGTAATTAGGGGCAAAATGGGACAATTTATGTTTAAAAAAAAAAAACATTTAACATATTGGCTGCATTAAAGTTAGATATTATGCTGAACTTTCTGAATTTGGTGACTTTGTATTGACTCATGTCAAAAAGCATAACCACCTCATCACTGATACTTTGTGATGCAGTCAGCTGTAGCTTATTGTGTTTTAGCTGAATGCCTTTATGACCAGATCCATCGACATTCACAGAGGCGTCTCTGTCCGATGCTCAGACTCGGCTAATGGCTAACTTACCTAATGCTACCCAGAGTTACGTCTGATCGAACGATCCTTCACTTACAAATGAACCGTGAGGCCATATTAAAGCATGTGAAATGTTTATTTCATGATATCTGTCATTTCTCTGCTCTCCTCACCGGTAACATGCAAAAGACACTGTTTTGAGGTCACTAGGTGCTCACCAGAAGCACGCAAGAGCCGAAACTCAACTTAAAGTCAGTTAACCTTAACTTTAGTTTTACACGCTAATTACATCTAAATTAAAACATTGAAGTTTACACTCTCAACAGTGATTCTTAACGAGGCTTTGACTTCACCTAAATGTGCTCGATGGGTTGGTACCAGCTGACACTCTCTGGATTATTCATAATTTTTATTCATAATTTTTTGCAGGCTAATGCAAATGCTAACGGCTATAGGAGAAATATATGAGACTTCCACTGGAGTCCTTCAAATCATACCAGACAAGCTGCATTGCTAAGTAGTTGATAGCATGAGCATCGAACGCCGCGTCTACATATTTATACGTCTATGGTCTCTTTCTTTTCAACTGTGCGTCGCTTTTTGATGACATGGGAGGAGGGATTCCATTTTAGAACTCAGCTCTTCTGTAATTTAAAACTTTTATTAATTTATACATTTTTTCATAAACTGCAACTTCAGGGATGTAAATATTTACCACAAGTGCCCTCCCACCAAACTAAGTCAGAATTAGAAAAACATGAGAACCTGTCATATGGATTTGAAGCTAATTTAACTAAAAATTTGTTTTAGGGACTTGTAATAAAGTAAAGTAAGTCCAGGTGGAATCTATATAAAAGTCCTATTGCATTTTTCAAACTTTTTTTTTTTGCTTTTGGAGTAAAAACTGACTCTAATTCATCCCAGAGTCATTGATTTGACTGTAACTAAGAGCCTTCTTTTTATTTTCATTTCATTCACAAAAAGTCAGAATCACAACAGGTTAAAATTCACGATCTGATGAAACAAATGCTTTTCCTCACAGGTTCAGAAGTTCTAACTGACTTTGCTCTGGTTTGAACTCACGTTGTACAGGAGCAGGTTGAGCGTGCTGACGAATGTACCGTTGCTCTCCTTCACGGAAATCGCAGCAGCCGACCTTTGATAAAGAGAAAAATGAAAGCAATCAGCTAAACAAACATAAATATATGAATAAAACATGTTTGCTTCTTTACATACACTTTTCTCGGACGATTTAATTAAGGTTTGTTGCAAATTCTAAACCACATTATTGCGCTGAGGCTTTAATTAAATTGCAGACAAAGATGTATTTTTATCCTAAAGCTGTGAAATAGTTACTGAGGCATAATGAAAACAGAATATTCATGTTTCACTAATTATTATGATTCCAAATTAAAAGTCTGTGGTAACTTTTTTAATAAGCTACATTTAATGAATGTGTTTTGTGTAAAGAAATGGACAGATAGTTTAACTGACAAAAAGTGCATGGATTATGTGTAAAGTGATGCCTCGAGCTGAATCTGTTCCTTTTTCCATTGCAGAGGTCAAATGTGTTTTTGACAGCAGATCATTTACAGTTATTTATGTTGTTAACTTTGTCAGTAACACCAGGCTGTTCTGAGACTCATTAAAACCCCTACTACTGAAAACTATTTATCTGATTTGTCATATTTTAAGGAGAAAATGTATGAATATTTTATTAAGGCAAGACACCACACTGGAGGGGGGCAAACTAAGGCCCCGGCATTTTGATCCGGCCCGCAAAGCATTTAATTATATTTTTATGAGTCAAGTATGGCGCATTTTATAGTTGTCTGAGACTGCAGTTGCTTTAGTTCATTTCACCAGATGCCGCATTCCTTTTCATCAAAATAACTGTACTAGAATTGATGCGCGGAGATTCCAACAGAGGGCGCAGTCCAAAAACAAATGCCAAGTACTGTCTTTTCACAAATAATAAGCAGTGGTTAAAGGAGACGTTCTACTCTCTTAGACTCAACGAGTTTTACGCGTCTTTAACAGAGGGACATTTTCCAAACCTCAGGGACATGCCACAAAAGATGCTTGTGTTTGTCCACCTGTGTTTATGAGAAGAACACCACAGATCCAGATGACAGATGGACACTTAAGATCAGTTTTGAGAATAGCCACCACTAGAATAACACCAAACTTTGATGCATCGGCTAAAAAGAGTGACCAACAGCACTGTTTCCTCTAAAATTAATAAGGTAATGATTTTTGCTATTCTGTTCTGTGTATTTCAGGCATTCAATCTAACTGTTATGTGTCAAGTCAAGTCAAGTCAAATTTATTTATAAAGCACATTTAAAAACAACCACAATGGCCCAAAGTGCTGTACAGACACAATATAAAATACAATAAGACAAAAACAGACATGCAGAAACAAGCTAAAAAAAAAGCAATACAAATGTTCTGCTCAGCTCGCGTTAAAAGCCCGTGCAAACAAATGGGTTTTCAACAAAGTCTTAAAAATATTCAGAGATTGAGCTGTTCTAATGTCCAGAGGAAGACTGTTCCAGAGTCTGGGACCTGCCACAGAGAAAGCCCTGTCCCCTCGGGTTTTTAACCGTGATCTCGGGACGTCTAAGATCATGAGGTTTGCTGATCTCAACGCTCTACATGGAGCATGAACAGACAGAAGCTCCGAGAGATAAGGAGGAGCCAACCCATTCAAACATTTAAAAACCATTAGTAAAATCTTAAAATCAATCCTGTAGCTGACAGGGAGCCAGTGCAAAGAGGCCAGCACGGGAGAAATATGCTCATATTTCCTGGTGCCTGTGAGCAAACGAGCAGCAGCATTCTGGACCAACTGCAGGCGGTGGATGGAGGCCTGGTCCAACCCGGTGTACAGGGAGTTGCAGTAGTCTAAGCGGCTGGTAATAAATGCGTGAATAACGCGCTCTAGATCTGAACGGGGCAGGTATGGTTTTACCTTACTGAGCAAGCGCAATTGATAAAAAGCTGATTTAACAACTTGACTTATTTGTTTGTCAAACTTGAAAGAACCATCTAAAATCACACCGAGATTTCTAGCAGACTGGTGGCAATAGCAGCTCAGTGGCCCCAGATCATTTTTTACATGTAATAAATCCCCAAATACCACAATTTCAGTTTTAGATTCATTTAACTTTAAAAAGTTCAGAGCCATCCAGTCTTTTACATCCTGAAGACAACTCATCAGGGTTTGGGTGCAGTCTATGTTTGATTTTAAGGGCAAGTAGACTTGCACATCGTCTGCAAAACAATGAAAAGAAATGTTGTGCTTTCTGAAAATTGACCCCAGGGGAAGCATGTACAAAGAAAACAATAAAGGGCCTAAAACGGAACCCTGTGGAACTCCACAGCTAAGTTGGGCCACGTCTGAGTTATGGGGGCCTAACTGAACAGTAAAGGACCTTTCCTCAAGATAAGACCTGAACCATTTTAGCGCCACACCTTTAATGCCAACGTAATTCTCAAGACGGGAAATTAAAATTTGGTGATCCACAGTGTCAAACGCTGCGGTCAAGTCTAAAAGCAATAAAACAGAGGAGGAACCAGAATCAACAGTTAAGATAATATCATTATAAACTCTTAAAAGTGCAGTTTCAGTGCTGTGACGTGATTTAAAGCCAGACTGAAATTTTTCTAAAACACAATTTTCCTCTAAATGGGTTTGAATTTGTATAAAAACCAATTTCTCCAACACTTTTGACAGAAAGGGCATCTTGGAAATAGGCCTATAGTTAGACAGAACCTCAGAATCCAAGGTGGGCTTCTTCAACAAAGGCTGAACAATGGCATGTTTAAAAGCACTTGGGACACAGCCTGAGTTCAAAGAGGTGTTCACAATTTTCTTTAAATAGGGACTAATCACGTCAAATTAATCTTTTAAGAGTTTGGAAGGAACACAGTCCAGAGCACAGTCAAAGGGTTTAAGCTGACGAACAACATTTGACAGGTCACTAAAAGTAACATGTTCAAAACGCTCAAAAAACACAGTCCAATCAGGGCTGACAGAGGGATCCACAGCTGTACAGGGAGGAGCCAAGTCCCTAATTAAAGATATTTTATCAACAAAAAAATTGAGAAATTGATCACACAATAATTTAGACTGTACAGTACAGTTAGAACCAGAAGGGTCCACAAGATGGTTTAAGGTATTAAAAAGCACTTGATGTCTGTGACTGTTGGTAGATATCAGGTTTGACATATACTCAGCTTTAGCACACCCTACAGCTTTCTGATAATTGCGCAAACAATCTCTTAAAATGCCCAGAGAGACGTGAAGCCTGTCCTTTTTCCACCTCCTCTCAGCGCGTCTGCATTCACGCCTAAGCGCACGCGTGTGGTCATTTAACCACGGCTCGGGCACTGCCTTTGGAGTCCAAGCTTTAAAAGGAGCAACAGAGTCAAGAACGGTGGTGCAGATGTAGTTAAACAGATTAATTAACTCATCAACACTTGAAGCGCACGAAATGTCCACTGTGGCTCCAACAGAGGTAAATGCACTAGAGAACTCCGGTGCAGTGGAAGAGTTTTTTACGCGTCGGTTGCGCGTAAAGGCGCATGGTGTAGGCGGAGGACCGGGTAACTTAACTGAGAACAAAACAGGCAAATGGTCCGATATCTGTGTGCTACAAAGATCCTCAACACAGACATTTAAACCATAAGAAAGAACGAGGTCAAGAGTGTGTCCCTTTTCGTGTGTCGGGCCATCTACCCATTGCGTCAGGTTAAAAGAATCCACAACAGATAAAAAGTCCTTAACCAAAGGTTTCTCGTCACAGCATACATGAATGTTTATGTCTCCAACAATCAGAAAATGGTCATAGTTAAGAGCCATTTCTGACACGAGGTTTGAGAAATCCGAAATGAAGTCTTTGTTAAACTTTGGTGGACGATAGATGAGCGCGCATTGGACACGAACATCGCGCTGTAACTCAAGCAACTGCAGTTCAAAACTGGAGAAAGTGTTTGATGGACACTGTCGGCACTTAAAACTGGATTTAAACACAGAGGCTAGCTACACACATAATAGTATGTGTGTAATATACTGTAGTTAACAACATCCAAACTGTAAATGGTCGGCCCCCGGGCAAGTGTCAAAATCCAATTTGGCCCTTGAGTCAAAAAGTTTGCCCATACCTGCATTACAGGCAAATCTCTTTGTCACTTTGCTCTCTCAACATATCGTCTTTCATGTGGAAACAACAAATATGTCCAATCTGCTCCTAAAGATGTTTTATTCTTCCATATAATCCACTTCATCCATAGATTTCTCTGGGACATTGTAACTTCAAATGCCGTTGTCTTAAAATGCATTTTTCTCCCACAGAGACATAAAGATCAGCCTTAAAGTAGCTCCTACACAAACTGTACAATCTGGGACTGAACAAGATTTTGATGAAACAGTAATTCCAAGCTTGATTTATTGAAGTTTAAGTTTAAAAAAAGGCCAAATTTGAGTTTTTAGGACAATTTTCAGTCAAATATATATTACTCACACATTTAAATAAGAAATCCAAAATCCCTCCCGTAAAGTTTGTTTACAAAACTTTACAAAATGAACTAAGAAATGAAAACCTGGTTCTGTCCATTTGTCACACGCACTCAATCCCATCCTTTTCCCTCTTCTACTGCTGCCTTTATCTGAGAAAAGCAACAACCTGTGTCCTCGAGTACCTCCGCAGCCTGAGAGCGAGGCCCGAGCCCCGTCTTTACACCTTCAAAGTGCTCTCTCTGAGTCTGCGGCAGGGCTCAGGCGTCGCTTCTCTTCTTCTGTTCAGACTTACGAGGCCAGCTGCGTGTTGTTGACCAGGTACTCCAAGGGGTAGCTGCAGCTGAACTTGTACTGCAGCCCGGGCAGGTAGCTGATGACGGTGGAGGGGTCCGGGGTGTCGATGTACCCCGACACGCTCCCGATCTGCACCAGTGACATGTTCCCGTAGGCGTTGGGACCGTGCGCCGCGAAGACCTGCACAGACAGGAGAGAGAACGGACTGATTACTGAAAGGGAATTTACAGGTTGGTTGCGAGAGAGGCACAATTAATCTAAATTGAATCTAAATCACAATTTGAATGGATGCAATTAGCAAATCGCAAAGGCTGCAGTTTTTGAAGTGACATATTCTGCTCCAGTGACTTTTTTGCGCTTTTAACCCTGTTCTAACAATGTTCTGTCATCAAAAACACACCTGAAGTAGCATTCAGTTGCATTCATGCAGTTTTGAGGAATGTCCATTAGAAAATCCTCTCCTTCCAAGTGTCAGACACACTTCCTGCTGAACTTCCTGGTTTCTGGGACCTATTTTCAGATAATCTACGTCACTTATCCGAGAATATTCTGCTGTTTTAAATCCTTAAATCATCTCCAGACTCGGGCTGATAGATCCTGTCATGCATAATATTTTTGCCACATCTATAGTTTAGATTTGTACAAACGTGTTCTGAAATACATGTGAGTCTTATATTAGAATTTCAGGTGAGTCTGGAGCTTCCTACGGCAGGACTTGACTTTGGGCTCCATCTACTGGCTGCACAGGGAATCGCACGGTTAGATAAAAGTATACTAGTATCCCTCCGACATGTTAATGTAACCACATGGTTGTTATGATCGGGATTTGAGGCAGAAATGGTCAGAATGAGTGGTGGACTTAAATGGACTTAAAAACAGCTCAGAAGAGGGAGAGGATTTTCTGAACAGGATTCATCAAACCAGCATGAATGAAGCTAAATGCTACTCCAGGTGTATTTTTGATGACGGAACATTGGTATAACATGTTTAACATTTGCATAATATGTGTCCTTTACAGAACTTTACTGGCTTTCCAGTCCGACCAGGAACCGTTTCCTTAACACAAGTACATATACAACTCTGACTTTGTTGAGAATGAGTCCTTCATCCTCAGAGTTACACAAACTTTACTGATCCTCAACAAAAATAACTTGGACACAGGAGCTCCAAAGGCAATCCTTAATTTTCTTTCATTCTAATGCATCACTGCTCCTATATAGTATGTGACCAGCTTTATGAAATCAAACTTTCTGAATGAAAAATAAAGCCCTTATGATATTAACAGCCACATACCTTCAGGCTTTACTTTTTTGGAGCGCAAATTGAATTAAAAATACTTAACATTGCTTCTAAAATAGTCACGATTATTATTTTTTTGTTCTTTTAATCATATTGTGACCCGAATAAGCAAGAAAACTTAATCAACCGAATAATATTGACATCCTCAGTTATTACAAGTGCTTTTACTCGAGATAAAAAACAAAACTCGCACAGGGATAAAAGCGCTCATCTGGACACACGGAGAGGGCTACCGTTATCGAGCTGGACGAACCCTGATAGTATCATCCATTCCGCGGAGCTTACGAACACCGCCCACTAATCCCGAACTCCATCAGCCTTATCTACGGCGCACCTCCAGGAACTGCCCCGCCGCGTGACACAAAACCACATCCCGCTCAGTGCGCACACTCGCTCTAAACTGCCTTTAAAGTTTCCCCGCGCCGCCAGACCCCTCCGCGCCGAGATAACGAGCTCTGGTTCCCACGCAGGACAAACAGGAGTTGTCAACATCAGGGGGATGGGGGGGAAAAAATCACACTCGTCTGATCGTCTTTGTGCTCAACTTTCTGCTCCGTAAAGAAAAGCGCGCGGTTGGAGTTTGCCTTGTCAGCTCTTACAAATTGCAAAATCTACCGTCATGCATGTTTAATGCGCTGTCGGGCTGGACTAATGGGGTGTTTGGGATGTAAAAATGTGTCAAAATCCATGTCAGAAACTGCTGGAGCTAAAAAATACTAGGACAACTCAGTAAAATTGTGTAATACTATGTCACGATCAAATTTCTTACAAACCCCATGAAATACTATTTAAAATATGACATAACAACTCCATGTATATGGAGCAAATACGATAAAGAGTGTTCTGGATTATGTTTTAAGTGTAAGAAAGAGGTACATACACTTGATGTGTCCCAAAATACACTCATTTTGTTTGGAAATATCTGCTGCTATTTCAACTATTCTAAAACATCCCATCAAGCTTAATCCTCTTCATTATATATTAGGTCTATAATGTAATATAATGTACATTATATACATAATGTCTAACCAAAACTTTTATAGTGCATATTATTTTCTTATTTTGGCTTTATACATTTTATACATTTTTGTTTTACACCAATCAAGCAGCCGTTAGTGGAGAAAAGTTAAAAAATACGCTGAAAATTACAGGATGTAAACAAAATGATGATATCACAGGAGGGGGCATAACGTTACGCATAATTTACACAAAATAAACTACTTTTTTAACCTTTTAAAAAAAACCTTTAAAGTACAAAGACACGACTGAAAGTGACAAAGGCACGTTTAAATAAGACAAACACAACCGAATGTGACTAAAACTGACCAAAGTGTGTTTAAAATGTGAATTTGAACTGAATCCTATTATTAAAACATAAATCACAAATCTAATCGCAATCACACTGGTCAGAAAAAACACAATTAGATATTTTTCCTAAATCGCGCAGCTCTATTAAAGGCAATAGACAATTTGTGAACATGTGATAAAATCGAAATCATTCTGGCCCCAAGAAATATTAGATAATAATTTTTGACATATTGCCTAGTCCTATGTTAAACTCTATCAAACTTGTGCTAACATAGTTTGGATTCACATGTTTATGTTTTGAGGCACGTCCAATCAGAGCACTGCTTTCTGTGAGAGTCTTCGGCGGAGAGCAAAAGTTGGGTACTTCAGCTTTTATGATTTGTATGTTTTGTGTTTTATTATGTTTATTATTGTTGGTGCATTAAAAGAGCACATAAACAGTCTAATGTTAAATTGTATACAGTGTCAAATGTGCACACCCTCAAATAAAAAAAAATATAAGAAAATTTCATCTTTTTAGACGAATCAACACATATCTGGTTACAAAAATGTTTGTCCTGTTCAGTTAAAGGTTGACAAAGAGAAGTTTGTGTCTAAATCAATGTTACTATATGATGATACATGTTTAGTTTAGTCTTTATTTGAAGGGACAATGTACAGAGACATTAAGCTCATAAAAACAGAGATGTTCCGGACCAGATTATAGCTAAATAAATTATTCAAATAAAAGAGGTTATGCTGGTGACGTCACAGCATTCTGAATTTTAGCACAGAGTGGTAAAACACTCAATGGAGTCAATGGTGAATAATGACATTTTCTCCTGTAAAAGCTCAAAACAAAACTAAAATGTGAAAAAGCTGCTAAAGTTGGATAACAAATGTAAAAAACTACAACTCTGCTGAATATTTACTTTGTATCTGACGTCTAAAAAATGAAAATCAAGTAAACAGTTGTAGAAAACCAGATAAACATCTGCGCTCACATTTATCACTGATACAGACTTTAGAATCACACTGAGCTGTAGACGACTGAAGACATTTTTGGTTGACTAAAGATGTGCTCAATCGACCAATAAGTCAACGGAAAAAAAAAACTGCACTCAAAAGCACCACAACTGCACAGGAATCTATTATACAAACAACAATATACAACAATATATAAACAACAATTTATACAGAAAAGTACTAGTTAACAGTGTATTTACATGTTAGATATATAGAAAATCTTCAGCTATCTCACTCCATATCTTCTCGCTTTTGCCATTTTATCAATATAAGTCCTTTAATCTGAATAAAATAATAATCGAGCTACCGATTAATCGACTAAACGACAGCCCTAGGTCACACACAGTTGAACTCGTTACATTTCTCTTCTTAAAAACACATTCCCGAGAGTTGAAGATATGCATTGTTTTGAGGCGAGTTGAAGTGTCCTTTATCTCTCCCTGCCAGCTATCTAAGCTCTGCACAGTTGCAGCAACAACAAGAAACTATTTTCAGTTTACATTTTACCGTATAAAGTTAATAAACAAAAGTTCCTTGGACAAAAAATAGGCCAAAAAAGTGAAGAAACAAAATGTATCATAATTTTATGTCGTAATGTTAAGAGGCATTTTTCAACTAAAATAATGTCGCTGCATAACCAAAATATAACCACAATTATAATCTAGCGTTAGACATTTCTATGTATTTCTACACAACGAGCAAACGGTTAAATGTGGATAGATTTTTATTCTTTGGGATGCCCTGTTTCCTTGTTTTTGATTTGTCTTTTGCCCTCTGGTCTTGTTCTGTTTATTGTGATTGTTCTGTTCGTTTTAGTAATATACAGAATAAATACAAAAAAATGTCTTGATATTTGTTTAGCACACTTTAACACAAAACCATTTTCAAAGTTGATGCACAGACAAAGCAATAAAAACAACAAACAATTTGAGCAAACAATTTGAGCAATTTGAGCTCGCGAATCCTAACACTGGAACTAAATCAACCAAGACTCTATACATGAAACATAACATTTCTCACCCAAAGATTATTCATAAACAAGCAGCCTACTGAATACATTTGCACTTTATATATTTTCTTATAATTTATGCTTTTTTGCTGCCTGAGCAAAATCAGCGCTGCCCTCATTCTGCCGAGGTGCTAAGTTTACACGTACTAAATCATTTGACTCTATTTTTACTGAGAACCCACCACTTACCAGGTGTTTTATAAGTGTACATGCAAAGTTTTACAAAATTAGGTCTTTCATATTTGCCAGAATGAGTACAAACACTACTTTTTCTGTTAAAGTGCTGTACACCAAACATATAAGACAAAGACCACTTACAATGTAAATACTGCATTAAAAGATGGTAACAATAAGACAAAAGTTGGTATTAAACTTCAATGAGATTGAATAGCCTTT
This sequence comes from Rhinogobius similis, assembly GCA_019453435.1. Classification (NCBI taxonomy): domain Eukaryota; kingdom Metazoa; phylum Chordata; class Actinopteri; order Gobiiformes; family Gobiidae; genus Rhinogobius; species Rhinogobius similis. Next base: position 2,009,184 of record CM033621.1, read on the forward strand.
TTCTATGGATTCTGCATTGACTTTTTTTTTTCTGTATTATAAGACTTTAAATATCATTTTTAGTTAAATTAGCTTCAGCTTTTAAAGATGAATTGTCAAAACCCAATAAATGTCCAAGAGCATCCTCCAGACACCAGCTTTATTCCTTCTTATATTTACAAAAGAAAATCTGATCTAGAAAATCTAATCTAAAAGTGACAAAAAGATGGCTTATAGTAACAAATTGTGACAAAAAGTGACAAAAAGTTAAACAACCCGAACTAAAAGTGTCAAAACGTGACTACAGATGACAAAAACGCAACTAAAAGTGGCAAAAACACGACTAAAAAGTGACAAAAATCCATCTGATAGCGACAAAGACGTGACAAAAAGCGTCAAAAACCTTCTGAAACATGTGATTCTTTTATCAGTATGTCAGCTTCTATTTCAATCTTTTTGTCAATATTCCTGATTGTGTTTAAAATCTGAACTTTGAACAGAATCCCATTATTAAAATCATAAATCAAAATCGTAAAACTGGTCAGAGATATCCTAATTACACATTTTTTCCAAATTGTGCAGCTCTCGCGTTTATCTCAGTTAAAACGGGCAAAATTTAGTCTAAAGCTGAACACAACCAGACTTTTCTCTGTTTTGTTTTTTTTTTCTTTTGGTTTAGACCTGGTTTAGTCCTGGTTTAGACCTGGTTTAAAACTGGTTTAGTCCTAGTTTATATCTGGTTTAGTCCTGGTTTAATCCTGGTTTAGACATGGTTTAGCCCTGGTTTAATCCTGGTTTAGACCTGGTTTAATCCTGATTTAGTCCTGGTTTAGACCTGGTTTAGTTCTGGTTTATACCTTGTTTAATACTGGTTTAGACCTTGTTTAATACTGGTTTAGACCTTGTTTAGTCCTGGTTTATACCTGGTTTAATCCTGGTTTAATCCTGGTTTAGACGTGGTTTAGTCCTGGTTTAATCCTGGTTTAGACCTGGTTTAGACGTGGTTTAGTCCTGGTTTAATCCTGGTTTAGACCTGATTTAGCCCTGGTTTAATCCTGGTTTAGTCCTGGTTTAGACCTGGTTTAGTTCTGGTTTATACCTGGTTTAATCCTGGTTTAGACCTTGTTTAGTCCTGGTTTATACCTGGTTTAATCCTGGTTTAGACCTTGTTTAGTCCTGGTTAAATCCTGGTTTAGACCTGGTTTAGTCCTGGTTTAATCCTAGTTTAGACCTGGTTTAGTCTTGGTTTAATCCTGGTTAAATCCTGGTTTAGACCTGGTTTAGTCCTGGTTTAATCCTAGTTTAGACCTGGTTTAGTCTTGGTTTAATCCTGGTTAAATCCTGGTTTATACCTGGTTTAGTCCTGGTTTAGACCTGGTTTAATCCTGGTTTTGACCCGGTTTTTGTAACTTTTAATTGTATTCTTTGTGATTTTTCGTCTTTTTTTTTCCACTTTTAGTTGTGTTTCGTGTCAGTGTTTGTCGTGTTTCTGTCACGGTCACTTCCCGCGTGCTTCTCACCGTCAGCGCGTTGCCGCAGGACTCCAGCGTGGCCAGGCTGATGCTGAAGACAACCAGCGTGGGGAAGGTGTTGTTGTTGATGAAGCCGCGGCAGTGTGCGTCTCCGTGGCGACCGTTGAGGGCCAGGTCGGTGTCGGTGTAGCCGGAGAAGAGCACAGGGCAGAAGTTGATCTTGAGCGTGATGGTCTGGACCCCGCAGTAAACGCTGATGTCCCTCTCGACTGCGGAACGACACGGACACACCAGCCACAAGGTCATTCTTCAAAACATTCTGGAGACATTTTATTACTTTCAAAAATCTAAACCAGGGCAACTTAACGTCCGAAAGCCAAATCAGGCCCTTCAAGGGTTAAAGGTCCCATAACATGCAAAATCGACTTTTCAGAGGTTTTAACCTTCCTCCAGTGCTATTTGGGCCTCGTATGTGTGCCCAAAGTGGTTTTTTGATTGATTCCCGCATGTTTTCGCTAGAGAACTGTCTTTTCCGTCCCCCTCGGGTGAGCAGCAGACGGGGGCTCCTCACAAGGATGACGCGCTTCACAAGGATGACGCGGTGTTTAAGCCACGCCTCCGGGAAGCGCGCAGCCGCAGAATAAAAACAGCTAATGCTAATGCTACACAGTAATTACACGATGGATACGACAGATCGAAGAGTTAGCTTGTTATTTACCAAACGGCAGCGTCCGTCGTGGAGGTACTGGAGCACGTCAAACTCCAGGTCAGATCCAGGACGTAGGACTCAGCACGACGCACCGTCAGGACGGATAAAAGGTTTATTCCCGTGTTTGTGTATCGCTGTTTACCGGAGCACACGGCGCATGTGCACTATCTCCGCTCTAGGCTTCGGCACGAGTTGGGCGGGGGAGGCGCGCGAGTTGGGCGGGGGAGGCAGCCTGCTCTCTGTTCGGGGGGGTCAGATCTCAGAGTGAGCCGTTTGCTTTTGCAAGGAGGGGGGCCAGTCCAAGAAATGGGTGTTTTTTGTAAACTGTTATGTTATGGATATTGCACAACGCAAAATTTTATCAACAAAGCCCTAAGAATAGACTGTGTAAAGGGGAAAATAGCAGAATATGGGACCTTTAAGGTCCTGCCCTCTTTAAAGAATATAGAAAATATGTTATCTCTTGTTATTGGTTTACTCCTGGTTTAGTCCTGGTTTAGTCTTGGTATAGCCCTAGTTTGGATCTGGTTTAGACCTTGTTTAGTCCTGGTTTAGTCCTTGTTTAGTCCTGGTTTAGTTCCGGTTTAGTTCTGGTTTAGTCCTGGTTTAGACCTGTTTCAGTCCTGGTTTAGTCCTGGTTTAGACCTGGTTCAGTCCTGGTTTAGTCCTGGTTTAGACCTGGTTTAGTCCTGGTTTAGTTCTGGTTTAGACCTTGTTTAGTCCTGGTTTAGTCCTGGTTCAGTCATGGTTTAGTCCTGGTTTAGTCCTGGTTTAGTTCTGGTTTAGTCCTGGTTTAGACCTGTGTTTTGTCACTTTTAATTGTATTCTCTTGATGGTTTTTTTAAACTTATAATCATATTTTTTGTATCTTTTAGTCACATTTGATCACTTTTCTATATGTTTTTGACACTTTTTGTTATATTTTGTTGCTTTTAGTCATTCATTTACAGCAAGTTGCAAAAGATAAACGCAAAAACAGGAGCGTATGCACTTCTGTAGATCAGAAATAACTAAAATAAATGTAGAATAGACTAAAATAGACAGAGTTTGTGAAGGTACTGCATGTGCAAACTGGACTCTTTCACTTTCATTCTGCAGTCACTCATATTCTTAAAAGAAACTATTGCGTGCTACGGTGGAATATTGTAAGTTACAAGTGTGAATGGTGTAAAATGAGTTCCTTTCTCTCGCTAACATTTCATTCGTTTAAAATGCGTGCGCGTAACAAAGTGTAATAGAGGGCACACGTGTGAAGAATCCCTCTGAATTCTCACCGGGGATGCGGCTGTGAAAGTTGCCGTCGCAGTTGTATCCATTGAACTGCGCTTCGACAGATAAAGCCTCACCGAAGAGTAAAAGAATCAGAAATATATGTTCCATTTCAGCACCTGAGAAAAGGACAGGAAATGTAGTTATATATATGTACAGTGCTTTCATGTGGAAAAAACAAACTCGTCCAATCTGCTCCTGAAGATGTTTTATTGTTTCATTTAATCCACTTCATCCATAGATTTCTCTGGCACATTGTAACTTCAAAGGACGTTTTCTTAAAATGCATTTTTCTCCCTCGAGACATAAAGATCAGCCTTAAAGTAGATCCTACACCAAACTGTACAATCTGGGACTCAACAAGATTTTGAAAGAAATCACTGAAAGGATTCACTGATATTCAATAGACCCTTCAAAAGTTTATAAACACAAACATTCTAAATTCAGAATGGAGGCAAAAGTGAAGTGGAACATAATGTGATTTCACTGAGAAACTGGGATTAACCTCTGAATATCACAAAATATGAAAAATGTAGATGATTTTGGAAAAGTAAAAGCCTCAGACGCATGTAAGTGACATCAGAGCCGCTTTAAACACATTTATTATTGTATTTTACGTTATGTTTTAGGTAATTATGATAAACTCTTTGCATTTTTGATGAAGAAAAATCCAGATTTATGGGTTTTACTGGAAAAATATTCACAGAAATGTTGACCCCAAAACAATTTTTCATTTTATCTAGAAATTTTTTCCTACATTTATGTGAGTTAAGTTTTAAGCGTTAAGTTTCCAATTGATATCTTTAAATTTAAGCTTTCTTCCTATTCACCTGCAGTGTCTCGCCTTAAGCTAAAACAGAAAACGTGTAATTCCGCTTGTCATTTCTGCAAAGCCCCAAATGTTAAAGCGAAGTCTTGTATTTTAAGCTCAAAACGAGGCTGTGTTCTGGTTTTGCCGGAGTCAGAGTGCAGAGCCGGTCCCTGAAGATCTGGAGCCATTTCGCACTTTTGAACATCATTCGCTCGGCCGCCGAACGGAATCAAAGCCGACGCAAATGTCACGTCGAATTATCTCCGAACACCTGCTGCCGCTTTCGGCCTCAAAGAAATTACACCGGATAATTTAGCGATAACTGCCGGTGTTCAGGGGGAGTATAATGTCGTATCTCCGAGGCACATCTGATTGTCGTTTCATCACAAAATCGCCGCAAAGCTCTGGTTTAAAGTCGACATCAAAGTCCTCGTGATGTTTCAATTGTGACTTCGTTTGGTGGGAGGGCATCGGTGGTAAATAGTCAGCATAGTTTTACATTTGTGAAAGTGCAGTTTGTGAAGACGTTTTGAAAAATACAAGTTGACAGGAAGTGGTTCTAAAATGGAATCCCTCTGTGGTGTCGTCATAAAGCGAAGTTCCATTGAAAATATAGACGCCGAATGTCGAAAAAAAGTCGGCAAAACTCTGATAAAAATGATTTTTGGGTCAAATCCTCCTGACACATATTTCTGGACTAAAATCATCACAAGTTTTATTCATCTTGGATCGCACTTTAAACATCAAACGGACTGGATTATTCAACTTTTTGCCTGAGATTTGCGATCTGTTCACAGCTCAAGCTCAGGTTAGCGGCTATTGCTAGCAACGCTGCCATCATCGATATCGTCAACTCTTTTGCCATCATCAATATGCTAAGTGGCTGTTGTAATCTGTTGTGTAATGTGAAATATAAAGTTAAAAGTGTTTAAAGCAGCTCTGATGTCACTCACATGTGTCTGAGTGCGTTTCATTTTCCAAAACCATCTACATTTTCAGTTTCTCCAGTGAAATCACATTATGTTCCACTTCACTTTTGCCTCCATTTTGGAATTTAGAATGTTTTTGTTTTACAGTTGTTTAAAGGGTCTATGTTCAACCAAGTAACATTATAAACTTTACTGTCAAACTGGGGATGAATGGGTAAAATATTTGGTAAAATCTTAAATATAATCACGTTCATTTGTTTTAGTGAAACGTGTCGTTGAACCTGTTATAGACTTTACAGGTCGCCGTAGAGATGTAATTGCAGTATTACAGTATGGTATAAACATTTACATTCTCTGCATTTCTCTCTCTTCAACCATGTGAATGTAAAACAAAAAAAGTAAATGTTTGAAAAATAAAGCTGTATGTTCTCCAAATCCAAACAATAATAATGAAAAAGCCCCAAATTAAAGAGAAATGACACTTTTTTTTTTTTTTTTTTTTTAAACAAGTTCCTAGATCTCATGTTTAGTTAAATTAGCTTCAGCTTTGAGAAAGGAAGTGTCAAAACCCATCCAAGTCTGAATCTCCAACAGAAGTTTCACTCTTACTTGTATTTACTTGTATTTAAACTCCAAAGGGTTCAGAAACAGCTTCAGTTTGAATTTTGGCTCGTGTTTTAGGAAAAGTACCTGTATATGGACTCAGAAGACCTTTTCAGCAAAAAACAAAACAAAACAAAACAAAAAACCTAACTATCAAGCTCCTGGGAATGTACAGTAAATTCAGTTCAATTTATTTCTGTAATAATCAAAACCACAACAGCAGTTTCTTTGGTGGGCGACAGTCACTAGAAAGTCGAAAGTCGAGACGCTGCCGGTGAATAGGAAAAAAACTCAGATTTAAAGATATCAACTGTAAACTTCTCCTGTAGTTTACTCACATAAATGCAAGAATAAAATCATCATGTCATGTTTTCATGTAGAAATAAGGCATTTTATGTGTAAAAACAGCCAAAATGTCACATATTTGGGACATTTCAAGCTGAAAAATGAACAGAACCAGGTTTAAATTTCTTGGTTCATTTTGTGCACATATTAGTTACACAAAACTATAAAAAACAGAGGGGATTTTGGATTTCTTATTTAGTTTTTGATTAAACTAGATTTGACTGAAAATTGTTCTAAAAACAAAAATTTCGCCCCATTTTTTAAATTTAAAACTTTAATAAATCAGTTTTAGAATTAGATATAAAAAAGCAGCAGTGATTATATTTAGAGGCAGAAATGCTCAGAATGATGATGTAAGAACTTAAAACAGCAGAAGATTCTCGGATAAGTGACGTACGAAATCTGAGGAAGAGAATTTTCTAATAGACATTCCTCATAACAGCGTGAATGAAGCTGAATGCTACTTCAGGTGTGTTTTTGGTGATGGAACATTGTTAGAAATAAAAGCTAAAAAAAAAAAGTCACTGTAGTAGAAAATGTGTCCTTTAAATAAACAATGTTCAAAGGAATTTGTCCCAGAGCGCCCCCTGTCCTTGACCCTCTGGAACTCTGGAAAAAATAGAGACCTAAAATATAAAAAGAAAAATGAAACCCATATTTTCAGCCAAATCATCATCATCATTCTGGGATGAATCAGGGTCTGTTTTTTCTCCAAAGTCACACAAAAAAATAAATAAAATAAAAAATGTAAGTATGACTGATGATGATGCTTTTCCAATTTTTACTTTATTCAGTGTATTAATACCTCTCATAAATGTAAATTACAGTTTTGCACCAATCAGGTCGATCTTTGTGGAGAAAAGTTGAAAAAAATCTGTTGAAAATTACAGGAAGTAAACACATTATTGATGACATCACAGTGGGGAGACAAAGGTTTCACATTGAGCCTTTAAACATTGAGTCAACGAAAGAAAGGTGTTCACATATTTGTTTTTGTTTTTTTGGTCAAATAGAAACATCTGTGACATTACAGGAGTTTTGGCCCAATGTACAGGATGGTTTCTTGGTAAAATTTGTAAAGATTTTAGCAGAATTTTACATATATTTATCTTAACTGCGTTTTAGTTACTCATTTAGAGTAATGAGCAGTCCAACCTGTCAGTTTAATTGAAATTAGCTTCAGTTTTGAAAACGGAATTGCCAAAACCCAACAAATGCTCAAACTAGTGTAAAGCCTCCTCAAGACTCCAACTTTACTCCTTCTACATTCACCAAAGAAAATCTGACATTTCTCTGAGCGGAGCTTGTTTCCGCTTAAATAATCAAAGTAAATCTGAATCAAAACTACAGCGTCTCAGCTTCACAAAGAGTCCAGACATTTGTTCAAACTCCAGACGTTCAGGAACAAGTGACACCAAAAGGCCAAGATTCACAACAATAAAACAATGGAATAAATGCATGAAATATGAACGTAACGTAACACTGTGGAACATCTGAGGCAAATATATAACATCTCCATGGAGACAAGCAGGCGTTACACTTCAGAAAACATACTGCACCTTTAAAGCTGGAGAAACCAACTTTTTTTTTTTTTTTTTGTAAATGAGTAAATTTTGCAGGGTTTTGTTGTACGTTGTCTTGTACAAGCAACACTTTATGACAAAAATAAGAAAAATATAAGACCACTGCGCCTCGTCAGCATCTAATGACACAGTATTTTATTTCTCATCGACCTGGAAATCAAAGCTAAACGCAGTGCTCTGATTGGCTGCTCAAGTTTCTGTTTGTCGTCTGAAAAAAGCGGTTTCAAAGCTGCGCACGAGCAAAATGATGTAAAATGTGCTGAGTTCAGGTTAGAGTACAGGTTTTTATGATTTTCTAGTTTTGACTTGATGAGATAATACCTGCTGTAAATATAAATGATAGTTTTACACCAATTAAGTAAGAGTTTGTGAGGAAAAATATGTTCAAAATGACAGGAACATGATGACATCACACTGTGGGACTTTTACTCACTCAAAACACGTTTTTTCTGACCCTTTAAAACATCAATTCAACAAAATAAAGCTGTTCTCATGGATTTTTATTTGTCATTTAAGTATTTCTGTGACATTAGACATTTTGGCATGAATGCTAGGTAACAGATGAAGAAATTCCAAGTGTGACGTCATGATTTACAACCAGGAAGTAAAAATTTAAACCTAAAAAATTTCATATTGGGATGAAAATTTTAATTTTTGTGTGCGAAATCTCAAATATAATGATCTTAACTGTGTTTTAGTCAAATTAGAAGTTTAACCTGTCAGAGGCACTTTAATCTTAGTTTCAGATGTTCTGACGAAATGAAAGTGCCCATGTCAGCTTGGACCACTCATTTAACTAAAATGCAGGTAAGATATTTAAAATCTGGCTTGAAAAATTACAAATTATATCCCAGTTCTGCATTTTTAGCTATGTAATTTTACATCCTGGTTGTTGGCAAAATGATGACATCACCTTGGGAATTACAACGACACTGGGCTAACACTTGTTTTATTCTTATTTCACATATAAAAATATAAATATGTGAACACCATCATTTTGTTGAATTAGCATTTAGAGGGTCAAAAAAGTTGTTTATTTTATGTAAAGATCTATAACCTTTGGATGGATTGCATCTCCCCAGTGTGACGTCATCAATGTGTGTTTATTTCCTGTCATTTTCAACACGTTTTTATACTTTTCTCCACAAACATCGGCCTGATTGGTATAAAACTATAATTTATGTACATATACATATTTACAAGAGGTATTAAAACACCAAATTAGGTCAAAATGAGAGAATCATAAAAACCTGTCACGCACTTTAAGATTAGTTAGGACTATTTATTTGATGGAACAAGATTATTTTACTTGTTTCAAATCATTTCTTACTTGTTTGAATCCATTACTTGTTACTTCAAGTTGTGGGTTAAGATAATCTTACTTACCTCTTTGGCAAATTTTATTTTCTTATTTTGAGGTTAAGTATTGCGTCAGAGCCAGTGGTGGATGAAGTACTCCACTTTGTTACTCAAGTAAAAGTACAGATACAACAGAAAAAAATACTCAAGTAAAAGTAAAAATATCACAATTTAACTTTACTCAAGTAAAAGTATTAAAGTACTCCTTTAAAAATGTACTTTAAGAGTAAAAAGTAAGAGTAGTTCTTTTTGGTTTGGATGAACTATTGGATCAAATTGTGATCTTGATGTTGAGTTTTGGTCGTTATGGGACACTTTCCTTGATATTTTCCTCTTTAGAGGCTTTTTATTTCCTCAAAGAAAAGTGGGAATAAAAGAACAGGCAAGATGTCACTATAAATGTGTAAAAAATAAACCCCTCAGTCTTTTCAGCAGCTCTAAAACCTTACGAAAATATACTTTTACTTTTCAGTTCGGTTCAAAAATGTAGTGGAGTAGAAAATACAGATACACGCTCTGAAATGTAGTGACGTTAAAGTAAAAGTATCTACTGTAAAATGTACTTAAGTACAGATGCATTAAAAAATTACTGAAGTAAAGTACTTTTACTTTTGTACGTTGTTACTTTCCACCACTGCTCAGAAATCTGTGAAATTCTGCATCACATCAGTAATTAAATCTCACTGAGCCAAAAATGACTAAAATCCAGATTAAAAATTATAAATTCAAGTCATTTTAAAATGGACTAGGGATACATTTTTAGCTGTAAAAGAGTAACGCTTATTAGGGCTGTGTGACTGTGGAAAATGTGATGTGATTGATTAGATCTGTAATTCATGTTTTTAATAATAATCTGTTCAAAGTTCACATTTTAAACACAACCAGGAGAATTGACACAAAGACAGAAATATGAACCGACAAACTGATAAAATAATCACATGCTTTTAAATAATTAAATAAATCGGGGAGTTTTTATGTGGAATGTGTTGTTTATGTAGGAAATTATGGCAGCTTTTGTGATTTGCTAATTTGATTGGACATTGATTTATTATTATCAGTAACAATGAGCAACGTTTAGGGGAAAATATCTAACTGCAGTTTTTCGGACAAGAATTGATTTGTGATTTCTGTTTTAATCATTGGATTCTGTTCCAAGTTTGACATTCAAACACAAAAAACAAAATATATTTAATTGTTTGAAAAGGAAATGGTTGCACTTCAAAAACTGAAGCCTTTGCGATTTGCTAATTATGATTTCAGTTCGATTTCAATTGATTGTGGCATCCTGCATCCAGTTTCAAGTGAGTTGAACGATTAGGGAAAAATATCTAACTGCAATTTTTCTGTAAAGAATTCATTTGCGATTTATGTTTTAATCAACACAATTGGCAAAAAACAAAACAAAACTGAAATATAAACAGAACAAACTGTTATTTCAGAGGGCGTTTGTACAAATCCAAACTGCAGAGTCAGCAGTTTTTAAGAAGAATAAAACAGGATATTTTGTTGCAGCATTTGTGATTTGCTAATTATGATTTCAGTTCGATTTCGATTAATTGTGCAGCCCTAATACTCATGGACATTAGCTATGTTTGTTAGAGCTAAAGACGAGTGATACTGGATTCTTTTCTGTTCAAAGATTGAAATTTAAACAACATGAAGAAACTGAAATGTGAACAGGACAAACTGCTGTTTAAGAGGGCAAATCTAAACTGCAGAGTCAGCAGTTTTTAAGAAGAATAAAACAGGATATTTTGTTGTTTTTGGAGGAAATTGTTGCACTTCAAAAATTGCAGCCTTTTTTTTGCTAATTGTGTCCCGTAAAAGTTCATTTCGATTTCAATTAATTGCGCAGCTTTAATAATCATGAATATCAACAATGTGTGAGAGCTGGGGACCAGTTACACCGACTAAAAAACCTACATCCGTTTTTTCTGATGATTGATTGATTTGTGATTTATGTTTTAATGACTGGATTCTGTTTGAAGTTTGACATTTAAACACCACAAAAAACTGAAACATGAACAGGACAAACTGTTATTTCAGACGTACAGACTTAAACTACAGAATCAGATGTTTTTAGGAGAAACTGGATATTTTGTTGTTTGTGAAGGAAACTGTTGCACTTTTAAAAATCCTAACCTTTGAGATTTGCTAATTACGATTTCGATTCGATTTCGATTAATCGTGCAGCCGTAACACTTGCGAATAGTAACGATGTTTGTTAAAGCTAAAGACGAGTGACATTAGATTATTTTCTGTTCAAAGTTTGACATTTAAACAACACAAAAAACCTGAAATATGACCAGGACAAACTGTTATTTCAGAGGGCGTTTGTACAGGTTGAAACTGCAGAGTCAGCAGTTTTTAAGCAGAATAAAACTGGATTTTTTGGATGTTTTTGGAGAAAATTGTTGCACTTCCTAATACTTTTGAATATCAACAATGTTTGTGAAACCTATGTACGGTTTCGAGAAGAGCTGAAGGATTAATTGCAATTTTTTTAGACAAGAACTGCGATTAGAAGTTGAAAGTTTTACATTTAAACAACACACAATTGACAAAAAAAAAACCTGAAATATAAACAGGACAAACTATGTATTTCAGAGGATGTTTGTGCAGATATAAACAACAGAATCAGCTGTTATTAAGCAGAATAAAACTGGATATTTTTTTGTTTGTGCAGAAAATAGTTGCACTTCAAAAATTGCACACATTTGTAATTTTTTGGTAATCACGTCCCGTCAGAGTTAGTTTTGATTTAGATTAATCGTGCAGCCTTAATACTTTCAAATATTAACAATGTCTATGATATTAGATTTTTTTCTGTTCAAAGTTTGACATTTATACAACACAAAAAAACTGACAATGAACTTTTGAATATTAAGGTGAGACGCTACAGCTGAATAGGAAGAAATCTTGAATTTAAAGATATCAATTAGAAATTTCTCCTGTAGTTTATTCACATAAATGTAAGAAAAAAATGTATTACAAGTTTTTCATCATGTCATGTTTTCATGTAGAAATAAGGCATTTTATGTGTAAAAATGACAAAAAATACACATTTAAATCTGAAAAATGGACAGAACCAGATTTAAATTTCTTGGTTCATTTTGTACACATATTAGTTACAAAAAAACTTTACAGAGGGGATTTTAGATTTCTTATTTAGTTTTTGAGTAAACTTTGATTTGACTGGAAATTGGCCTATTTTTTTTTTACACTAAACTTCAATAAATCAGTTTTAGAATTAGATATCAAAAGATCCTTCTGTACGTTTTGTCCAAATCTTGTTCAGTCCAAAATTGTAAAGTTTGTTTTTTGTGGGATCTACTTTAAGGCTGATCTTTGTCTCTTTGGGAGAAAAAACATTTTAAGAAAACGACCTTTGAAGTTACAATGTCCCAGAGAAATCAATGGATGAAGTGGATTAAATGAAGCAATAAAACATCTTTAAGAGTAGATTGGACAAGTTTGTTGTTTCCTCATGAAGGCCGACATGTGGAGAGAGGAAAAAAACTTGAAAAAAATAAGTTTTGCCTGTAGCGTCTCGCCTTAACGATGCACCAAAGACTTTGCTAGACCTAAGTACAAGTGACTAAAACATCTTTACCCAGCTTCACTTTCACCTTTTTAATCTCGTGCGTCTAAAAACTCACCCTGGTCGTTTCAGCGGTTCTCCATAAGCACGGCCTACTCGATGGTCCGCACAGCATCCCGACCTGGAGTCTGGACACAGGAGCCAGCGACGCGGCGGGAGAAAAAGGGGACGACACGCATAAGAGATTCATTATTTGAACACGCCGACACAACAAGGAAAAAAAAAGGAGCTGTCCGGCGCCTGCATGGGAAAGTCCGTCATGTGTCACCGCGTTATACAAATCCTTTCACGGCGGCCGAAACATGAGCAGGTTTTCAAGTTTCCCACTCATATCCTTTCGGCCCAATCTGGCTCTGTCACTGCTCACAAATGGTTTTGACGCCGCATGAGGTCCAGCGGCGGCGGGAGGGGGGTGGAATTATCTTTTCATCGCTCTCGGTTCGGAGCTTGGCCTCGCTGACTGAGATGCTCCCTTTTCTCGCCCCACCTTTTCTCGCTGAATGCCCGCCGAGCTAGGAATACGTGGCTTTTCGGTGTGCGGTGGGGTTTTTTGTTTTTGCGTGTGGGTCCAGGGCTCAGTCAGCACGGCAGCAGGAGCGGGGGGCCGTCCTCGCTGAACTTTGATTCCTGAAAGAAAAAGAAATGGCGAAAAAGAAAGAAGAAGAAGAAGAAGAAGGCAGGAGCAAAGGTGAAAGTTCACGGCGTCTGGGGGATTGTCGTCTCGTCTCTGTGCTCCGTGTGTGCGGCGGTGGAATCAACTTTGCGATTTCAGTAAATAAACAAAGGCAAAACAAAAAAGAAAAATCTATGTTAAGTGACAAATTTGTACAAGGTTTTGACTTTGTTGTCACTCTCCTGTGCCTCCCCTTAAAGGCCCTGTATATGATCTTTACTGTTTTGAAACAAGGAAAACAGAACTAGTTGATGTTTAACTCTTTACATCAGTCACATGTATCGCTCACTTTCCCAATTCAGTCCCAGCATAAATATTCACTGCGAGACGTTTATGAGCACTTTTCAGGAGTTTCTGAGCCCAGAGCGTCATGGACCGTCACGGGTAAAGCTAACAAACATTAGCATGCTATTGGCGCACTAAAACACTCTATAAACAGATGCAGAGTAAAAGCTGCAGTCTCATTTTCACCTGAATAGATGCTTTTACAATATATATGTGCTACAGCAACACAGATTTTACTTTATTGCATGAAAAAAAAAAGAAAAGCGGGAACACGGTGTAGGTACAGGCCCTTTAAAGCTGGAGTGTTTTTTTTTTTTTTTTTTTACAAATAATTAGTCAGTTCTGTGTCTCCCCTGAAAGTGTTTTGTAAAAGCAGAACTTTGTGGAAAAATCCAACCTCTACATGTACTCATCTAATAATTAAACATTTTATATTTTCAAACTAGTAAGAAAGTTGAGAAGCATTCATTTGAATAAAAACTGCTTCTGTTTTTATGAGAAAAATATGTTCTATTTCAATGAGAAAAGTTTCTGTTTCTGTCTTTTATGAGAAATGTTTCTGTTTTTACAAGAAAATGTTTCTGTTTTTATGAGCTAATTAAGTTCTGTTTTTATGAGAAACGTTTGTTTTATGAGAAAGATTTTTGTTTTTATGAGAATGTTCTGTTTTTATGAGAAAAGTTTGTTTTTGTGAGTAAATTAAGTTCTGTTTTTATAAGAAAAAGTTTCTGTTTTAATGAGAACTTTCTTTTTTCTTTTTACTTTTAGTTTATTTTACTCATAAAAACTGAAAACTTTTCTTATAAAAACAGAAACTTTTCTTACTTAAAACAAAAACTTTTCTCATTAAAACATAAACTTCTTTTAATTCACGTGAATGGGCTGCTGTAGGACAGAGTGGTGTTTCCATAAGACCAGTGCAGTCTATATGACTCCTTGTACTGAGAGCTGATTGGCTGAGCAGAGATAACACTCCTGCTTCACTTTTGTGTCTGAAAAAGCTGTTTTAAAGCTGCGTTTGTGGCCTAAAAATCCATGCATTTGAATAACATTGATGTGTCACAGGGTTTGTGAGAGCGAGGAATGAGTTAGAAAAGTTTAAATACTTCCTGATTTCAGTGTTTGGAAATCAGGCACCGCAGCTTTAAACATCTACAAAAACATGAGTTAATCCTGTGCTCTTACCTTAGAATGGAGCTTTCCTGATGTTCAAAAATCTGCTTGTTCGCAAACACATTTCTGTTTACGGAGATTATGTTGATATCAATAAAATCCACCATTCTGCCCGTAACCTTTTCAAAAACGTCGATAACAAACCAAAGACGAGAGCGTATTTCTCCAGGATCCTCGTCGAACTGAAGCTCCAAAGCTGTGGCTCGTCTTATTTTTAAATACTAATCGGGACAATTTGTAAATGGCTGGAGACTTGGCAAAAACCGGCAGAAGGAACAATGCGCATCGTTTGAGACGGGCCTGATAGGGATCTAAAGTGGGGCCTCAATTACCCAGAGTGCATTTGGTCTCTCTGTGCAGGGGTTACATGTCGTCTGTTATCGCCGAATCGTCTTCCAGGAATCAGAGCAAAACACTGGACGTTTCTTGGACATTCAGAACCTGGAGCAAACAAACGGATTTGCATAAAAGGAAAAAACACTAGTTTTTGGGTAATTTCTGTCACAATAACTATGGAGATTTTATGATACAAAACTGAACTCTAACAACCTCCGTCTTGTTGCCGTCCGATCCGAGAATGGAAGATGATTTGTTTCATCAGATTTTGAATTTTAAATGTTGCACAATTGAATTTGAATGTCTTAACCCTGAAAAAACAAGCTATTTTCTATTTTGGATTTGCATCACGTACGTTTTGTTTTTCTCAGTTTTAAAAATTCAAATGTCACCTTTAAAACATTCAATGCATAGATTTTCAAGTCCTCAAATTCAACAGTTTATATTCAACTTGTAAAATCTTCAATGAATTTAACAAAGCAATAGTAACTGAATCTGGAATCTTTGCTGTGACACTTTTTTATTCAAATTCTCTCTGAATTTAAACTGTTGTTTTTGTGGTCTTTGTTGTTTTTTTATTGACCTTTATTTAACCAAGTCCCACTGAGATTCAGAATCTCTTTCAAGGGTGACCAGGCCCCAGAGGGGACGAGCCTTTTGTACATGTTTTTAGTGGTAGGGAAAACGGAGCACCCGGAGGAAACCAACACAGACACGGTGAGAATATGCAAACTCGACTCCCTGGAAGTCGAACTCTGGACCTTCTTGCTGTGAAGCGAGAGCACTAACCGCTGCACTACCGTGCCGTGAATAGAGATCCGTTTTACAAAATATATCAAAAAATAAACAGGAAGGAGAAGGTAATTTTGTTTTGTCGGATGAAGAGTGGGACAGTGTTTCAATGGAGAACAACTGAATTGCATGTTTGGAAAAAAATCTACTGGAAAAATATTTTTTGTTTTTTTTTCATAACTGCATGTCAAAGTGCTCACTATTCACCGGGAAATACAAACTGCTGGAGAAATTGTGACTGCCAAGTGGCCCATCATTACCATGTGTTTTGGGACTATAAGCTGAAAAAAAAGCTCAAAAATATTGGACTGAGATTAACAAAGCACTCCAGGGCAGCACTTTCAGTATTTGGGCCTCAAAACTCTTGCCATGAACACAATAAACGACAGGGTTTGTATGGGTGCTTGGAAACCTTGAAAATGCTTGAATTTTACTACGTTGCTTTCAAGATTGGAAAAGGGCTTTACATTTTGGGAAAGGGGCTTGAAAATGCTTCAAATTTAAACTTGCCAATCTGTATCCTTCACAGTTTGACAGTAAAGAGCGATATTAGTCTTCTTCACCACCGCGGACTCTTTCCGCTTCCTCGGCTCCACCATCACTCAGGACCTCAAGTGGGAGCCGACCATCAGCTCCATCATCAGTCAGGCCCAGCAGAGGATGTACTTCCTGCAGCAGCTGAGGAAAGACAAGCTGCAGCGCAGATGATGGTGCAGTTCTACACGGCCTTCATCGAGTCCATCCTCACCTCCTCCATCACCGTGTGGTACAGGAGCCACAGAGGGACAAACACGGACTACAGCCCAGCATTGTGCCTCTGCTGAGAAGGTGACCATCTCCCCAGGACCTGTGCGTCTGCAGGACCTGTGCGTCTGCAGGACCTGTGCGTCTGCAGGACCTGTGCGTCTCCAGGACCTGCGCGTCTCCAGGACTTGCGCGTCTCCAGGATTCAGGGACGAGCAGGTCGATCACAGCGGACCCTTCTCACCTGGACATGGACTATTTGAGCCCCTCCCCTCGGGCAGGAGGCTACGGTCCATCCGGACCAGCACCTCCCGCCACAGGAACAGTTTCTGTCCCTCTGCTGTTGGACACACACTTTATAACACCTGCCACTTTAACAATCATAGAATAAAAGCTGCTCTATTTGCACAGACACATTTGCACTACTGTCTATCCAACTGTACATTGCTCTATATAGTATAAGTCTATTTTATTTTATTCTTAATTTTATGTGTACCTTCTTTTATATATTTTGCTACTGTTTTATTCATTGTGGTATCACACCAAAGCAAGTTCCAAGTTTGTGAATTTTGTTCACTGAAAATGGCAATAAACCTTTTTCTGATTCTGTTTGTGGTTTTGAAGAAATAGAAACAAAATATAGTTTACCCACATTAACTGCAGACTGCAATAATTGTTTGGTCTTATTTTTATTACGTTATTGTTCTGATGGATAAATCTTTTTTCAAAATGATTTTTAGATTTAATGCCAGGATTGAATTAATGCTTTTTAATACATTATAATGCCTTATTTTTGCCGAAATTCATGTAGTGGTGTCTAATGCCTGCAGAAGCCCAGAATAAACATAACACATGCAACAAATAAAGTGGGTCTAGTTCAACGTAAAACAATCATTTAAATGCTAATACAGTACGGTACACATTTGTTACCAAGTGCGCAAGCTATTTTCTTCACCAATTACTCATTTGAAAAGGTCTATTCTTAGTTTAGCTTATAAAACGCACCCATGTTTGCACACAGTAAAATGGTTTATAACTGAAGGAGTGATTGACAGGTCTAAATTAATAAGAAAACGTGTTCAGTTTGCGGGTTGGATCTGACTGAGTGGGATGCAGTCAGGAAACAGGGCTCCTCTCTTTGTCTGTCTTTAAAAATGTGGCGTTAAGCAACATGATGTAATAAAAAACAATTTGTTGGCCTTGCTCGCTGGAGGTGCCACATCAAACAGTCCCAGCGCTGATGCTTCCAGACGTCTGCACTTTGCACCAATGTAACTCATTAGAATGAAGCAAAGTGGCTCTGCTTCTCCCCGACGAGGCGACGGCCGCGAGACCACGCCGTGATTAGGCGGGAAAGTTTCTGCTGCAAACCGTATATTGCATAAAGCTGTTCCGGCTAAACTTGTATCTCCTGTCATTTCGGTTTAAAACATAGAGCTGACGAGTAGTATTGCTTTCTTTAGATGTAATGAGTCCAGGGATGATTTCTCATCCACTGCCAGTTCATTCATGCTCACAAACACATTATACAGCAATGAAAGTGTATCTTATTGTGGAAGCTTTGATACATATTTGAATATAAAAGTACCCACACTGAACAACAATATAAACAGAACACTTTTGTTTTCATGAGCGGAACTCAAAGATAAATATGAACACAAAAGAACTTTTCTATCAAATACTTTTACACAAATTAGTTTAAATCTGTGTTAAAAGTAAGTAAAAAAAGTAAAAAGTAAATGGTGACATTGTGATTAAGATTACAACCAACACTCAAAAGTCCTTTGGTGAAATATTTTTTGTAAAGTCTGTTTCAGTCATGTTTCAGAAACATCCACCACTCTCTGTTCACAGCTTGATCTTGTGGGATTATTTTAAGACGGGTGTTCACTGTACGATTTTTTTATGGATGTCACACTGCAAGACATAATGAATTAAAAGCCTTTAGACAGAATCACATGATTCTGTCTAAAGGCTATGACATAAGTTTATCTGAGTGAATATCAGGCTCAGGCGCCGTGTGATAAAGTCATCACAGTTGTACCTGTTAGCAGTGCAGTAGTGCAGTACCATTTGCGGTGGAGCTCCTGCTGTTACTTTGCTGTGCTTCTGTTTACATTTTTGACAGAGATTGATTGTAGACGCAGTGACAGGAGACTCACTCTGAGACCAAGACTCCAAAATATCAAACATGTTTGATATCAATCGCAGCTCATCTTTGGTCATATGACGGTTCTACGTTTAGTCTTTGTTCCCGTCACACTCAGATCTATGAGCCACGATTTTGAGCCACGACTCAAGATTTTTCCCACAATCTTATGTCGCAGACGGACAAAATCGTGCAGTGGACACCCGGCTTTAGACTGATTCTGTGAAAACCTCATAGAGATAGAATCAGACAAAAAGTACTGACGCACACTCTGAGCTAATACTGAATTAACACTGAGCAAATACTGAGTAAACACTGATGTAAAACTGAGTGACAAGTCTCTGTGTAGTATAGAGGTTATGCAGGTGATGATTCTGAATTTTAGCAGTGAGCTGCAAAAACGCATGAGAGTCAACAGTGAGTCATGACTTTTCTCCGGTAAAAGCTCAAAACACAACTAAAATGTGAAAAGGCAGCAAATAACAATCTGTCTCTACAACTCTGTTAAATTTTGTTTGTACTTGACATCTAATAAAAGAAAATCAAGTAAAAAGTTGGAGAAAACCAGATAAACAACAGCAACACAGCAGCTACGCTCACATTTATCACTGATACAGATTTGGGCTCACACACAGTTGAACTCATGACCTTTCTTTCCTTAAAAACATGTTTCTATCCAGTGGTTGACTTAGAAATTTGGGGGCCCGAGGGAAAATGAAGTACAGGTTCATAATATTGGAGTTGTTAGTGAACTTTAAAAAGGGGGGTTTAGGGGGTTAAGAAATCAAATAATATTTCCCATTTGTTGGTGGTTGATTTAAATACATGGTTTTAATTTTATTATGTTATATTTTATTTTTCTATTCTATTTCTATACAATCCCAGACTATTGTGTTGGGCTTCTTCTTGTTTAAAAGTAACACGGCACTTCTTTAGTGTGACATTTAGACAATAGCAACAGTTTCAGAACCTTGGTATATGGTGATCAGGAAGGGCATCTTACCCTTTCAGGTTGGGGGCCCAAAGCAATTGTGTCTTGTTGCCTAATGGTAAATCCGTCACTGTTGCTGAGTCCAAATGTGGAGGAAATTACTTGTTCTTCTGCAGTTGAAGTGTCCTAAATCTCCAGCTGTAATTCGTAAACAAGCTAGCTAGGCTCTCAGTCAGAGCAACAACAAGAAACTACTTTCAGTTTAGTTTTTAGTTAATTTGGTCTCCACAGTCAAAAAGAAAGAAACACATTTTATCAGTTTGTGCTGCCCATAATTCTACCGCTCAAGTCGGAATATTGAGGTGTATTTTTCTAATAAAATAATGTCTCTGCACAATCTAGCACAGTACTCAAACTGTACATGACGCATTGTTACAGCTCTAATTAAGTTTTAACTCAAGTTTGACCCGAAAATATTGTCCCATAACGATTAACCTTGATAAACGAAGGATAAATTCAAAGGCTGCCGTGTGTTGTGTGGGCCCAGGCAGCTGTTTCCCTTCGAGATCTGTCTGATAGTGGAACCTGAGGGGAACAGAGTGACTCACAAACCAGCCTCGTCAGTATCAGTCCTCTCTCTGCACATTCTGAGGCTCACGCTGACCTCAGAAGAACTTATGGAAATGTTCCGGGACTCAACTGTCGGCAAATCACGAGCTGCTCAGACGGATGGACATTTTCTATTCTCCGCGCACCACTGGTTTAAACGTGTCCCCAGACGATGCCGACGGCACATTAAGGGCTTAACATTGTGACGAAATTACAGGTTTTGAGGAACAGTTTAGTGACAGAAATGGATATGATGTTACTCTAAGCGCCATTAGCTATAAATGTTTACCGTGAACCCTAACCCCAACCCACTGAGCTTCTATTCAGGGCCGTGAATGTGAATTGAAACTAATGATTTCGGACGCAATTATCAAACTTTATTGGAGTTTCAGAGATTGTGGATTATTTTAGCGCAGCTGGATGTACAAATGATCGAGGGGAGAAGAAATACAGAGCATTTTACTGCATTTTTACAAAGATACAGATCAACAAGAAGCGGATTTCTGCAACTGAACAAACTTTAGTGAGTCAAGCTTCACATGAATTAAAGGACTCATATTCTGCTACAGTGACTTTTTTGAGTTTTAAATCTAACAATGTTCTGTCATCAAAAATGCACCTCAAGGTGCATTCAGTTGCATTCATGCTGTTTTGAGGAAAGTCCGTTAAAAAATCCAACCACCTCCGAGCGTCAAACACACATCCTGCTGAAGTCCGTCTATCTATGACGTATTTTTAGATCATCTACGACATTTATCCGAGAATTTTCCACTGTTTTAAGTCCTTAAATCATCCCCAGACCCGTTCTGAGCATTTCTGCCTCTAAACACGATAACTGCTCCTGCTAATCATCTTTATAGTGTTTGTTGACGGATAACTTCACTAGATTGTATATAGCCCTGGCGCCATCTACTGGCTGGATGCACTCAGTGTAGTGCAGTAAGTGTCATTTCATACAAGGCTGTCATTTAAAGAATACGAATTTTTTTGTTGTTGTTTCAAAACATGAGATGGCAAATTTAAGGCGATCAAGAGCATGTTTAAAGAATAATAACAATATGAAAAAAGCTGAATAATTTTCCTTTAAGATACAAATGTATTTCTGCATTAATTAGAGTTTTCATTTGAGGAATGATTAAACTATCGTCTCTTAACTCAAAATTTTGTGTGACTCTGGCACCAGCAGGAGGCTGTTTCCTGAGGAAGAAAATGAATGAATGAATACTTCAACAACATAGATTTGTGGGCTTTGCTATGGATTTTTAAATCTTAATATTGGTATCGGCAAAAATGGGTGTAAGAGTAAAAAGTAAAAAGGACATTTTTCTTGAACTAATTCATATGTGAGTTCTCTCCATCTGGTGGGCCTCTGGAGGATGGCTATATAAGGGAGAAGGCTCTACCTGGAGGTGTGGCTGCAGCAGGAAGAGACCGTCTTTAGCTGAAAACACACTGAACGTGTGAGCGTTTACTATGTTACCCCGATGTAGAGACGCGTTGACGTCCGACCAAAGCAGCACGGCACTAACCACATTTTGGTCTCCTAAATAAATTTCATTTTCTTTTGGTGGACATTAATTGTTGAAAGTTGAGCGTCAGGCCTATCTTGGCTCAGTCACCAAGAGGTACAGGATTGTAAAACTGACTCTACAATGGGCAAAAGCAAGACAAATATCGGACACCAGTATTGGCTCAAAAAGTCCATATCAGCCCATCCCTGATAAAGAAGTAAACTTTTACGCATGTTTTAAAAGTCAGGGGTGACGCACCTGTTATTGAGTCATCCTTACAATCCTATTTTTAACGATTGAAACACTAAAATATTGTGAAATAAGTAAGCCCACGTTTGAAAAAGAAACCCAGCAGATTGTGTAAATGTTTTGTGACTGAGAGTGCAAAGAAAGGTAAAAGTAGATTTAAAAAAACAAACAGTTCTCTTAGTTGTAAATATGTTAAATATAGATAGAATTTTAAAGTATCTTCATTACTCGTGGTGTGCAGTGGGATTGATGCATGTTTTCCTCTTAAATAGATGCTGTGAGTCGTCTGTGGAGCTGAAATGACAGAGGCCATTGTTCATTTGTCTGTCAATCACAGCCAGCACTAATCAGGCTCAGCTTTTAGCCGTCGCTCTGAGGTGAAACGGGCATCAGGGCCTGCATCTGTTTGCACCAGGATGTTACTGTTTGTTATTGCTGAGGATGGACGGGTGCCAAAATGTTCTTCCACGTTTATTATTTTAGAAAGAACATCCTGTCTTATGCAAGGGCACGGTGTATTTAGCAAACCTCTGCAAACTCATGAGGACGAATAACAGGCTACAAGCAGGTTTTATCAGGGCCCTAAACAAGATTTTATTTCTGGCCACTAAACCACACACTGTTTAAATAAATGGCCATAAGGGAATATAATTAAATAAAGAAAAGAAATGAAGAGTGAGCTGAGGAGAAAAGGTGATTAAGGATCTTTAATGGAGCTGGTTACATTCATCTGCATTTATATTTTTTCTTTTTACAGTTTACAGACATAAGGGGGATTTGAGGGTCCTCTCTAGAGAAAATTTGAACAAATCAAATTTTATTTTATCTAATAACCCATTTGAATAGTTTTAATTTGAACTTGTGTTTAAAATATCATGCATTTTTCATATTGTTATTAGTCTTTAAACATGCTCTTAAGTACCTTAAATTTGCCATCTCATGTTTTGAAATTTTTTTTTTTATCTAGCGAACTCTGAAAAACGTCCCAGATTGAGGGAGTTCAGCAGGAAGTGTTTTGGATTTTTTTTGATTGGAGTGGAGAGGATTTTCTAATAAACATTCTTCAAAACGGCGTGAATGCAGCTAAATACAACTTCAGATGTGTTTTTGATGACAGAACATTGTTAGAACATGGTTAAAAGCTCAAAAAAGTCACTGCAGCAGAATTTGAGTCCTTTAATGTCCATTTCAGGTTTGAATCCTGCCAGAACATGTGGCTTCCTATTGGCTGTGGCCTTAAACATTTGCTTAGATTGTTTATGTTACAGGCCTGCCCTGGGTTTTATTCTGTGGGACTGCAGGAGAACATACACTTTCTACTCATAGAACTATAATTAAAGCTAAAGATGGACTCAAAATGGTGCCCTATTCATCCCTATGGCGTGTGCTCATTGGTGCATGACCCCAAGAAAGTTTTTTACCTCCGCATACTTCCCGATACAGAAGCTGCTATCTTTGCTTTATGGAGGCGGCCATCTTTGCTTTAGGGGCACCATGTGGCGACATTCTCTGATGCTTTGAGCGACGGTTCAAATGTGAAAGCGTGTGAAATGAATTAAAATACAACTTACTGCTATCATTAGTCTAGCCTTGTCCACGTGCTTCCTTTTGTATCATCCGACATACTCGCTCATGTGGCGCGCACATGTTTACCATGATATCACTTAATATAAAAACGGTAATTGCGTGGATTTTAGACACGCGAAAAATAATATTTCCTTCTATTTAAATACCGATAATAATTAAGAGCTGTCTGCAATTATAATGTGCAATGATAGAAAAACGCTGGGCACAGAGGCTGCAGTACCTCACACAGCCACTAATCAATCTGGGACACGGACAGAGGGGGCGTGTCTTATCCAGTTCATTTAATACATCCATGTTTCTACTTGACATGTGGACCATGTTAGTTTCCTCTTAAGGGGGCTGGACCTGTTTTTTTTAAACTGTTTTGAAACATCAAAAACAGAAATAATGTGCCCATTTTGTTTTGTTTTGTTTTTGCATAAAGTAAAATTAATTTTGCTCCAGTGCAGATACTGTTTATTGTAAAAGCATCAATTCAGGTGAAAATGAGACCACAGCTCTTTCTATTTATAGAGTGTTTTATTCTCAGAGAAGCAGGAAGTGTGCTGTTAGCATTTTTAGCTTTACCCGGAACCCGTGAAAAGTGCTTTTACACTCGTGGAGGTGAATATTTAGGATGCTTGGACTGCATTAGGAAAGTGAGTGTTATAGCTGGTTGTAGATCTGTGCCCCATTCCCCCCTCCCTTTGTGTTCTGTTCAGGGCATGTGAGTGGCAGGGGGCGTGGCCGGCTTCTCCCCCGTGAAGCGGACGAGGCACACCTGCCATCTATCACCTCATCTACCTGCTATTACTATCTCTTTCAGACTGGTCTACTCACCCCTACTCTGCCAGATAATTCAGTCATGTTCGCTAGCTCAATAAAGTTGTGGTTTTTGTATTGCCTTGTGTTTTTGGACATACATTTACCTACTCCTTCATCTGCCCAGGTCCTCTGTGTGTCTCATCCTCACTCCTGGTGGGCCACCTGCTCCAGTTCCAGATAAGTCGGCCTTCTCTGTTTTTTTTTTTAAATAAACTGTTAACCCTTCCTCGACTAGCAACTCTGCTTAAGGATTCACCTTACATTCTGGCCACCATGAAGTCCGTAAAGGCTGAAAGATTGCACCAAGTCTCTTTGCCGAGACTGAGAAATTTAAACAGACCATCGCTTCTCAAGGAGCTCTTGTTGGATATGGCCAAGCACTTAAGAGATGAAATCCATCTAAGATCTCACTGCCGGAGTTAGTCAGCTTGGTGATCGTTTAACTGAAGTTATTACTCACCTCACCTCTCTGACATCTGCAAATCAAAGAGAGGTAGGGTCATGAAACCAGTTCCGGTTCCAGTTCAGTGTAGGTTAGTTTTGTGTGTAGGTTAGGTTAGTTGATTAGCAGCCCCTTACCTACTCTACTGAATAGTTTAGAGTAGCCTTTATTGTGAGTCTACTCTCTGGGACAGCATCAGCATGGGCTGTAGCTTTAGCCAATAGTAACTCTGCAGTTTGTAGCACACTTGATTCTTTTACAGCAGAAATGTTGAGAGTGTTTGACCATCCACTGCAGGTTAGTAATAGGTTGTTGTCGTTAAGCCAGGGCTCGGGTTCAGTTTCCACGTACTCTATTGATTTCCGCATTTTTACTGCTGAGTGTGGGTGGGATGATAAGGCACTCCAGGGCATTTTTTTCAGGGGCCGCATGAGATTAGGCTGCTTCTTTAGAGGAGTTAATTTCCCTCTTTATTAGGCTTGGTAACCACCTTCAAGAGAGATGCAGGGAGACAGCAGGCAGGTTCAGCTCACCTCAGCATGCAGTCCATTTCTCCCTGTCAGCCAAAGACCATTCCAGATCCTCTTCCTCAAGAGTTTGCCGCCACTGCTCTACAGTCTTCTACCACTGAGGAGCCCATGCAGCTTGGGAGAATGTGTCTCCCTCCAGAGGAACGCCAGCGCCAGCTTCGCCAAGGTCTCTGCCTCTACTGTGGTCAAGCGGGCCATATTCTGCTAAATTGTCCCACGTGGCCAAAAGACCAGGCTCACCAATCTCAGGAGGGGCACTGGTGAGCCATACTCCCATCGACGACGACTCCTGCATTCTGCTCAAAGGTGCTATTTCCTTCAACGCCACTTCCTTGTTCCCTGTTCACGCTTTATAGCTCGATGACTGTCAGTTTGTCATCTGGGTATCATCTACAAACCAATGGCCAGACAAAGCGGGCAGACCAGGACTTGGAGGCTGCCCTCCGCTGTGTCGCAGCCAATCACCCTGCATCTTGGTCCAGTCACCTTCCATGAATAGAGTATTCCCTGCCCTCCCTGTACTTCCCTAGAGTTCTCTGGTCTCCTTTGCCACAGGTATGTCGCCATTCATGGCATCTAATGGCTACCAGCCTCCACTTTCCCAACTCAGAAGAGGGCAGTGGCGGTGCTCTCTATTCAGATTTACCTCAGGAGAGCTTGGAAAATTTGGCATGAAGTTCGAGCTGTGCTCTTCGCACTGCCGAGAGTAATTGGAATCTTGCTGACCACCATCGTGTCCCAGCCCCTGACTGAGCAGAGAGAGAGGTTGGTTCTGGGTTGCTGTAATTTTTGTTGACCGTACATTTTTTCTGGTTTAAGTTGTTCAGTCCACCACTCATTGCAATAGTCCTGTCCTCTGTGTCCATATCTGTTTATTTTGCTTTGACGCTACATAACGAAATAAAATGTACAACGAAACGCATCTGGATCCAGCATCTTTGTTCATGTAAAAGCGCGTCATTCAACGTTACAGGACCCACCAACTTTCGAACCTAAGCGGCTTCATAGGAGCAGGTAGCCGCTACAGAGTCCTTAACCCTGCTGTTGTCCAACTGAAACTATCTCCCTCTCTGACTGTGCACTCCTCCTATGTCTCACTCCTGACTCTCCTTGCTGTCTACCAAAGTGTCCTGAGCTCTCCGGCCGAGCCCCCTCCTCCCCCCGTATGGTTGACGATCACCCAGCCTTCACTGTTCGCCAGCTCTAGGATGTCCAGCGTCGGGTTAGTTGGCAGTACCTTGTGGACTGGGAGGGGTACTGGTGTGAGGAGGTGGTTTTTGTCTTGCCTTGTGTTTTTGGATGTACACTGCTCCTTCATCTGCCCAGGTCCTCGGTGTGTCTCATCCTCACTCCTGGTGGTCCACCTGCTCCAGTTAAGTCGGCCTGCTCCCTGCCTCCGCAGCCTTCTGTTTTGTTTTTTTTTGTAAAATAAACGTACCTGTTCCTCAACTCCGCTTAGGGATTCACCTTACATTCACTACAGTAAGAGATACATGCGACTGATGTAAAGAGTTTAACATGAACTAGTTCTGTTTTTCATGTTTCAAAACAGTAAAAATCAGGTACTGGGCCATTTCAGTTTCATCCACAACTAAGACAAAAAGTGTGTTCAAACTTATTTGTTATTTGCTCCTAAACTGAGTCCATATAGTCCTGATGTGGACTTGGGTTGGTCCTGTTCTGATCCTGGACCTGGTTTAGTCCCAGTTTTGATGTGATGAATGAAAAAGTGTGATCGTATCCTCAGAAACCCTCTGACGTAAACACACAACACAGTATACGGTAGGATCATGTTGACATTTGTGTATTGTATTTTTATCACAGGTCTCTGGGCCTCTTCTGGGTGTCCCCTTTTACAAAACTGTCATAAAAGTAAATGATTTGAATGTATGGCAAAGATTTTCATACTGCGAAACCGGAAGTACGTATTAAAATCTGTCTAACCTGTCCCTCGCTCTCATGAACCCTGTGGTACATTGTTAATATTCACATGCATTCATTTTAAGCATATTCATGGCCTTAGAACAGCTTTTATTCAGACAGACAAGTGAAGCTGGGGTGGTCCACCTAAGCACAGCCAATCAGAGCGCTGCTTTCGGCACTTTCTTCCAGGTTGATGTGGAATAAAATGCTTTATTAGCCACAGACAACACACAGAGGTCTAATTTTAAAGTAAGTTTTTTTTTTTTAAGTCATAAAATGCTGCTCTTACAAATACTCTTTGGTAGAAAAAACAAAATATACTAATTTACAACCCAACAAGTTGGGTACTCCAGCTTTAAAGGATTCTACTTTTTCAGCTGTCACTGGATCAGCTGCATAACAACTACCCCTGAAAATGTGTCATAAGTGTAATAGGTGCCTCAGGGATATGGGCCCAAAATGCAGAGCTCGCCAGAACAGTTTAACAGAACAGAAACGGCTTTAACTCGATCCAAAAAACAAGAGAAATGCAAAACCATAGTGAGAAACACAAAGTAAACGAGGCTGAAATTGAGATAAAAACTGAACTGACAAACTGGGACAAGACAAAGGGAAGGAGGGTCTTAAATACTCAGGGGGAGGAGACAATAAGACACAGGTGGGACACATCAGGTCATGTGATCACATAAGGTGAGAAACCAAATACAGGAAAAGGAACCTGGAAATACCACGTGATGACAGTCCCCCATGATGCTTTGAGTGACAGGAGCGATCACGCAGCTTGCAAGTTTTTGTGCCAACTTTAGCTTGCGTGATTGTAATTGTATTCTTCATATTAGATCAAATGTGAAAGCATCTGAAATGAAATAAACAACTTACAGGTGTCTCTGGTCTAACCATGTCCACGTGCACATGTTTGTATCGTCCGACGTGCTTGCGGCTCGTTCAGGCGGCTCACACGTTTACCGTGACGTCACTTAATATAAAACCGGTCATTTCAGTGACTTTAGAAACGTTTAAAAAGAATATTCCTTTCTATTTTATTTAAATACTGAGAAGAATGAAGTATTGTCTGCAATTATACAAAAAGATAGGGCCCGAGAGGCTGCAATACCTCGCATGGCCACTAATCAATCTGACTCGCGGAGGGGGCATGCCTCATCCAGTTTATTTAGTAGATCCACGAACAAGACATATTAGAACCAAAATAAAACAGGAAGTACAAACATAACTTAAGCTAAAGTGCTGCATGTGACAATAAGTTTCATTGGTCGAACAAAACACACAAACACAAAAACTACAAAGAAAACAAAAAGAATAAAAGGCCTATAAACATAACTATTGCCTGTAACCTTTTGAGAAAAGTCTGCCCTGGTTTCCTCGTCTCAATTAAAATGTACAGATTGGGTTGGAGCGGGTCAGTGGTGTCAGTCAGAGCAGAATCAGAAGCAAGCGTCCATTATGTGAAGTGAAAGTCTATCTGGACCTGGTGCCGTCATGTTGACCCCCTTTAGCCGTTTGACTGACACACAAATAATTTGGAGTCTTTGACAAAATGAAAAGGCTGAGTCTCCTGGCCTTTTCATGGGCTAAAATGTCACCGCTTGGCACGAAGACAAGTGGCCTTTGCACCACTGGCCCTGTCCCTCGGAGAGTATCCCTGCATTAGCTCCTTTTCCCTGTCTATACATGACCAATGCATTTATTCAGAACACTGTATTGTGTCCAGAACTCAGCAGTGTTTGGCAAACTTCAAACAGTAAGTAATGACTATGACAGTATTTGGCTTATGTAACAATTATTTGGAATACAATACAAGTATAAGTTGAACAAGTGCAAAAAAGGCATTTCTAGATGAGTCAAAATGTCTTGATCGCAAGATATTTATCTTAATTTCAGACTAGGGCTGCAACTAACGATTATTTTGGTAAGTCTAGCGATTAATTCCTTTGATTAATCGATTAGCTGTCAGAACGCGAAAGACCCTTGAATGAGAATTTTATTTAATTTTACGCAGACAAATCTGAAGTGAAGGTGTTTGACGATGTCCTGAAGGAGAATATTGATAGATCAACAAGGATTTCAATCAAAAACAAACAATTTGCATGTTTCCTGTGTTTTTTGAGTTGTTCCTGTTCCTCTTTTTTCAGCACATACAATGTTTTGAAGTCTGTGTATAGAGCAGTTAACAATTACCTCGATTATTTATTTAGTTGAAATCGATTAGTCTAGTGGTTATTATTTCTGTTAATCCATTAGTTGTTTAGAAGGCGAAAAAAACCTGTGAATATGAGATTTTTACTCAATTTAACCCAGATAAAAAATATTCTGCATTTTTCATATTGCTGTTAAACTTTTATTATGCTTTTGAGTGCCTTAAATTTGCCATCTCATGTAAAAATACTTGTGCAAAGTGCAGATCAAATCTTTCAAAAAAGCTGAAGTGAACCCATTTGGTTTGTCCAAGTGGAGAATATTTACAGACAAAAAAAATACAATTTCCTGTATCATTTATGTGTGATTCCTGCTCTGTCTGAGTCATAAAACCTCTTATCTGCAGCTCATGGCTTGTTTTCTTCTTTTGTCTTTTGCTTTATTTATTTACAATTATTTGATTACTTAATTAGTTGACAGCTATTTCTATAATCAGTTAGTTGTGATTAATCAGTTCACTTATTGTGTCATGCTACAGGTGAAAGCATTATAAGATCTGGTGTGTTTGGTTGTGTAATTCATCCATGAAAACTTAAATCAGAACTGAGCAAAAGACCCTTTAAAATGTGATGTCATCCAAATTCCAGAATGGGAAAGGGGGAAAGTCGATTGTACATGTTTCAATGATTATCTCACATTAGATCTGAATTCTACTGGTTTTAAGTGTTTGTGTTGGAAGAAAAGCAACATATTTCAATTTCCAGAGTAGAAAGGTCAGTTAGTTTGCTTTTCTATAACAAACCATGGACAAAATACAGTTTTCTAGCCTTAAAATTGTACTTTACTGTCGAAATAATCAAATTTATGGAATAATATGTATCTCTAGATAAAATGAAGAATTATTGCGGGCTCAACATTTCTGGGAGTATTTTTCCAGTTAAACCCATAAATCTGGATTGTTCCTTCATCAAAAATGCAAAGAGTTTATCATAATTTCCTTAAACATAATGTAAAATACAATCATAAATGTGTTTAAAGCAGCTCTGATGTCACTCACATGTGTCTGAGGCTTTTACTTTTCCAAAATCATCTACATTTTTCATATTTTGTGATATTCTGAGGTTAATCCCAGTTTCTCCAGTGAAATCACATTCTATGCCACTTCACATTTACCTTAATTCCGTATTTACTATGTTTTTTTTTACAAACTTTTAAAGGGCCTATAACCTAAAAGAACATCCATCACAACAGCAAATATTTGAGGAGATTGTTAAACCTCTGACCCCTTGTATGTCTTACGCACCCAACATGAGCTGCTCAGGATGCCGATATAGTTCCAACAAAAAACAAGAAAAGACACCAGAACCTGTATAAAAACTCCTCCCGGAACTTCTAAACTCAGGGCATAAGAGCCTGGATGGTTTTATGTAGCAGAGGTGAACGATTTGGGAAAAAGATTTACAATTTTTAATAAATTGAAAACTTCAAACTTCTCTTTTTTTAAACACGTTATGGAGAATTGACAAAAAGACTGAAAAATTAGGCGACAAACTATGGATTTTGTAAGAAGTTTGTACAGATCTAAACTTAATCGTTAACGGTTTTTATTCAGAGAAAATACAGGATAATCAGTTGTTTCTGGAGAAAATTATGGTACTCATTTCTAATTTCGTCCATTGTCGTTTTGATTGGCTTGTGACTAATCTTGCAGCTCTGCAGAAAAACATCAGTGACTGAGGGAGTCCAGCAGGAGGTGTTTTTGACGGTTGGAGGAAGAGGATTTTCCAGGATACATGTTTTTGATGATGGAACATTGTTGGAACAGGACTAAAAGCTCAAAAAAGCCACCGTAGCAGAACATGTGTCCTTTGAAAGTTCACTGCACCACTTTATTGTGACACTGAGAGAACCGTTTCAGAACCTTGCGTCTGTGATGTTCAGGAAGAGCATATTATTGGGGCCTCCCTCAGGTTGGGGCCCCGTAACAATTGTATCCTGTTGCCTTATGGTACGTACGCCACTGATCATGTGCGACTCAAAGGCCAAAAGATCTTTAACATAGAAGAAAACAGAAGAATCATTCTCGTCGCATCAGGTGCAGCTCTGATACAAACAAACAACGCATTTACGTCTACAATTTCCTCCCGATTGTTTTAACCCCACAAATCAATATATATTTATTTATGGATGCCTATTGCTTTTTCTGCGCTTTCGTTTTGGAGCACAATTACCGACAAAATGGAGAAACGTATTGCTTTACTCTCCCGACTTTAGATTGAAGTCGTGACGGCACATTAATTAAATTTGAATAGATTTCTCCACAGGTTAGACTTATCAGGATGACAACAGCTTCTCGGATGAATGAAGTGACAGCAGTAAATTACTTGTGTTGGCAAAGGAAATGCTCGAGGGAACTGGCAGACGCAGCGAAAGGCAGCGCTTTTTCATCTCGCTCCGTCAAAGTCTGCGCATTGCACAAAAAAAACAACCTGAAATCCAGCCTCTGTACGTTTCGCTTTGTTTTAGCTCCTGTCACACAGATACGCCGCTGTATATTTTAGCCTCGCAGAGAGATTAAGTGTCGTGCGATTGTTGTACACTGGTGCTATCTGCGCTCTGTCTGATAATCCTCTTTATGCTCTTGTGGTTATTGTCTTTTTCTGTGTTGGGCCTTCTGCCGCTGGGATTTCCCTCGAGAACAGGATTATCTCACCTTATCTTACTTACTTTGTATAAACAGGGAAGTTCAGCAGCGCCTCACTTCTTTTAAGGCAATTACCATCTGCAAAAAGCACGAGAAATTGTCACTTTTTTGATAATAATTGTGGATTTTTTCCTGCAATTTAAACCCCACGGCTTGGGTTTTGGCCAGTTTGTTCTCTTAACACACAGCCTTTCACGTGGAAACAGCAAATTTGTCCAATCTGCTCCTAAAGATGTTTCATTATTTCATTTAATCCACTTCATCCATATGATGATATATGGGACATTGTAACTTCAAAGTCCGATCAGCCTTAAAGCTCAGACACCAAACTGTACAATCTGAGACTCAACAAGATTTTGACGAAACGTACAGAAGGATTTATTGATATCTAACTCTAAATCTGATTTATTAAACTTTTAAGCCTAAAAAATGAGGCAAAAGTTGAAGTTTTGTGCCAATTTTCAGTCAGATTTAGTTTACTCAGAAATTGAAAGTGCCAATGACATGTTGGACTACTCCTAGAACTAAAATAGTAAGATAAATACATTTAAAGTTTTTAAATAAAAAAAAGTTTTGTAATATCCTGGCATTGTAATGTATTGTCCTGATCGAAAATGATGACATCATAGTAGGAAATAACTTTGTACTCTGAGCTAAAACTTTAATGTCACAGATTTTTTTTTCAATCTGACAAATCAAAATATATGTGAACACCTTTACTTTGTTGGATTCATGTTTTAAGGGTAAAAAAAAAGTGTTCATTTTGGGTAAATTATGCATAACCTTTGGATGGAATGAGTTTTCCCAGTGTGATGTCATCAGTTTTTACTTCCTGTAATTTTAAAAATAATATTTTTAAATTTTGAATATTTTTATTTTAAATTTTTATTTTATTTTTAAATTTTAAATAGGTATAACATACCAAATGAAATCAAAATGAGAAAATTAGTTAAAACCTGTCATACGCACTTTAATTTAAAAAAATTAAAATATTTTGTAATTATTATATGTACAAAATTAATCAAGAAATTTAAACCTGGTTCTGCCCATTTTTCAGATTTAAATGTTCCAAATATATGCACCATTTTCATTGCTTACTTCTACATGACATGTTGAAAAACGTGTAATACATTTTTTTCTTACATTTATGTGAGAAAACTACAGGAGAATTTCAAATTGATATCTTTAAATTTGACTATAAATGTATATTTTTCATATCTGTTCATAGACATTTATTTTACTGGTTATTTTAAAGATGCAATGTGTAACTTTCCTGTTTGCCTCCAAAGAGATACTATTGATTTTCCTGAAATGTTCCACAGCTTGGTATTAATGTTTATCTTGCATTGATTAAATTGTTGGCATTTTTATTGCTTAAAACACATTCTTGCTGAGGGCAGGAGTGCCTCTCCACAGATCTGACCTGTATCTGTTCATCTGCTTGTCTCTGTGGAAAAAAAGTTTAATGCCATACTGTGGAATATTCCAGACAAAGCAATAATATTTCCATCCCCAGAAAAGTTATATAGTACACCTTTAAGGGATGTTTAAATGTAAAATATAAATATAATACAAATATAACTGAATACAAATAAAGTATACTGTGACACTCATTAACAGGTTATTATACCTTAAATAGCAGTTATAAAATTACCTTATTATAGGTAAGTAAATATCTTATATCTGCAAATATTTGTTTATGAAAATGTCAACATGCAAAGCAGAAGAGACCGTGTTAAACTTGTGTTGTTTATATAAATCATTAACTACAATATGAGCTCCTCTGTAATGGCGGCCGTTCACCACTAGATGTCATCAAAGTTAAAGCAAAGGAGAACAAGAGCCCTGGGAACAAGCTAACGTCATGAATCATTGGGCGACTTAAAGGTGCACATTATTGTGGAACTTTTCTGATGGGGGTCCACTACTGGCTTATCGTCGAGGAGATGATATTGCTTTGTCTAGAATGATCCACAGTATGGCATTAAACAGATCCATCTTGCATTCATTCAATTACAAGTGCTAGAATAAAAAAATAAATAAACAAACAAACAAACAAATAAATAAATAAACATGCATTAGTATGGGTAGATAGATTCTTTATTTATTGACCTTTATTTACCAACAAAATCCCACCCATCTTTACAATCTCTTTCTCAGAATAATCCTATTTAAGGCTAATGATGGAAAACACCAGATAACGCAGTAACATAGAGAGAAGCAGGCAACTTGCAAAAAGAAAAACATTGTCAGTGAACCGTTTTGTTAGAAGGTTGTGACATTAGATGTGGGGAGAAGTTGTGAAAGGTGTTTAGGAGAGAGGCTCTGATTGAAGTAGAGGGGCCTTGTTTCACTGAAGCCAGTTCCAAGTTCAGTGGACTGAATGCACGGACTCACCTTTGGCTGAGGTGACTTTAAGAACATAGACCCCTGATCGGGACTCGAACCCGCGCCGCGGCGGTGAGGATCCTAACCACTAGACCACCAGGGACACGCACATGCGCTACATGACACAGGAGTCATTCTCAGAGAGTGTACACTCTGACAAAATTATTTCGAGACAAGTTTTAAATTAATATAGACCTACTAGCATACTCATTCACGCAAATACTGCAACAAATGTGTGTTCTAGAAAACACTCCTGGTGAAAGAGTTGAAGATGTTCAAGAGGCAATAATTATAACATTTGTTTCAGGCCAATGACCTTATAAATCATTGTTTTATTACACAAACCTCCCGGCAAAACTCGTGCGTGTGAATCTGATGTGATTCCAACTTTGATGTGGAGGAAATGCACCCGCCATTTTCCTTGAAAAGCATCAGTCCATTTAAATGATGATTTAAAGCAGAGGGAGGCGCTGTAAATAACTGGACTGAGTTCAGCGTGGGAAACGACAAAAAAAATCACAACAGCGTCAAGTAACGTTTCTAACCACGACTTCCCCGGGAAAGAGAAGGGTGGCCCTTTAAAATAAAACGTTCAACAGGCTTTTAAAATGATTTAAATCTTTATCAAACGTTACAATCGCTACTTCTGTGAAATTATTATAATCCAACGCTATACGCCAAACAGCAGCTTTATGGCAGGATTGCGGTGAATAATTAATAAAAGCTCACACATTGTTGTATTTTGAAGGGCTGTTCCCGGAAGTTGTTCCTTTTTCCGTCTGTGGTTTCTGAGCGTGTGAGAAAGACTTGTACGGGAAGAAGAGAAAAGACCGTAGACGTGTGCGGGTGCGATTTAAATATCCTGGTACGTATCTCTTTGCCCCAAAATCATTGAATTTCTCACACGTGTTCACTTATGGGCTTTACGCCTCACTGCGATCTGGTTTGGTGTGTTTTTCGGCGTTAGCTGCGCGGCTAAAGCTAGCCTAGCGGAACACAGCGCCGCCGCCGTGTCTCATTCTCTTCTGTCTTCTCTCTCGCCTCAGTGTTCTCAGGTGGCACCCGGCCTTTGGACTGACACTGACCACAAGACCTCTCCATTGGATCTAGTACTATTTCTGTCGGGATTCGTGTCGATCTGGGGCGTGAAAATGTCAGGGCAAAGCATTACGGACCGGATAACCGCAGCTCAACACAGTGTCACCGGTTCTGCGATTTCCAAAACTGTGTGCAAGGCGACCACACATGAAATCATGGGGCCAAAGAAGAAACATTTGGACTGTGAGTATACATTAAACGCCTTCCCCGGCCCCCCGTGATTAATCTGAGTGTGATATTTGAAGCTACGCGTGGTTTTGTAAGAGGTTATGCTACACCGCGGCTCCGAGGCCTGCGGTACATTTAACACGAGCAGCTGTGCAGTGATGGGCTCCGTGTGGAAACAATGCACACACTACAACACTGTTAAAGAAAGAAATCCACATACAAACACTGATTTCAACTGCGTGCAACTAGGGCTGAGCGGTAATGGCAAAAATGATTATCTAGATATGTTATTTGGAGTTTCCAGATATCAATCAGAGGATTTTATGTTAATCCAATAGAAATGTGTGAAAAAGTGTCTTTAAATGAATTGATAGAGGCTAAATGTCAGATAAATGTGAAATGTCTGTACAATTAATCACAGAAAAATATCACCATGTCTTAATTTAGTATTTTTATATATTTAATGCACAGATTTCAAGCTTTTGAATTCAGGAAGAAAATTTTGCTTTAAAAATTTCACATTCCAGGTGCCAGTTTGGACCCTTTCTTTACTAAATTCACTGCTACTGTTAAAGAAAGCAATCAACCTACAGTTATTAATTTTAACTGCGTGCAACTAGGGCTATACTATAATGGCAAAAATGACTATCTGGATTAAAAAAACAATTATTTTTATGTTTCCAGGTAACAATTAAAAGACGTTTTAATGTCAATCCAACAGAAATGTGAAAAACGTGTCTTTAATGAATTCACTTGAGGGTATATTATCAGATAAATGTCCGTAAAATTAATTACAAAAGTGTAGAAATATCACCTTTATGCCTTAATTTTGCATTTGTATATTTTCTTTGCATAGATTTAAGCCTTTAAAATCAGAGAGAACATTTTGCATTAAAACATTTCATAGTAAAGATTCCAGACTCCAATTTGGTTTAGTTGCTAATGCCTTTATTGATAAATTCACAGCGAATTTTACACTCTGAAGTCAACTGTTGAATTTGAGTGCTTGAAAATCGATGCATTGAATATTTAAAAGGTTAATTTTCATTTATAAGAAAACATACACTGCAAAATTCAGCGACAGGAGTTAAAAACAGAAAAAATTCGCAGTCGACACACGGTTATTCACTTTCACTGCATACAACTAGGGCTGGGCTTTTTTTTTTTTTTTTTATAAATATAAAAATGACAGTCTAGAAATATATTTTGGAGCTTCCAGGATATAATTACCAGACAATATTATCTCAATCCAACATTAATGTGAGAAAACATGTCTTTAAGTGAATTACTTGAGGTTAAATTATTAGATGAATGTGAAATGTCTATGAAATTAATCACAAAAGTGTAGAAATATCACATTCATGCCTCAATTTTGTGTTTTTAAAGGGACACTATGTAGTTTGCTGGTGAAGTGTATGAAACATTAATTCATAAACCAAGCAATTTCCAGGAAGCAAAGTACTTTTGGGCAATAAAAACTCCCTTAACTTAGAAAGAGAAGAGAAAAACGTAGAAAATGTAGCTAATACACCTTTAATCAACTCTTTTTATTGCATTTCTTTCTACAAACGATCAACTAAATGTTCTAATTTTGCATATTTTCAAAACGACATCCACAATATAATTTAAATTTTGATGTATTTTCCACCTCTACCTACAACATGGAAGTATAACCTATTAATAATTATTGTAATGACGAACTTTGTGTAATAATTAATTCAACAAACCCTCAAAAAGCAAAGATATGATTCCACATGGCATATTATTACTCTCCAATCC
Organism: Rhinogobius similis; assembly: GCA_019453435.1. Taxonomy (NCBI): domain Eukaryota; kingdom Metazoa; phylum Chordata; class Actinopteri; order Gobiiformes; family Gobiidae; genus Rhinogobius; species Rhinogobius similis. The sequence goes on from CM033621.1 coordinate 2,046,873, forward strand.
TCGTTTGGTTGTGTGCAGCATTGACAGTTTGTAGAAAACAATTGAATACTTTACTGCAGTTGGTGTCTAAAGAGAGCTATACATGTCATTTAGTTTTTGTTGGTGTAATAGTGTAAACTGACCCTGCTGCTTGTGTCAAAACCAGGCAATTGCTTTTCTTTGCTTGATTTTATTTCAGGAAGTGCATGTGTGTCGTGGACTTTGACTCCGAGCTTTTATCAGGAGGACACTGTTTCTTTTCACCGGTGTGACAACATGTCCCCTTGTTTCAGGACAGGCTTATTTTGGACATCGATCCGACATTCATTGACTTTGGAATGCCTCGTCTTGAGTTCAGTGTCCTCATTTTTCACCAACATATTCGAAACGTCTTGTGGAGTTTTTGATTGTGGTCTTTCCCAGTCCAAACTGTGCACCACTGAGAAACGCAACGCCAAGAAGGAAAGGATAAACATAAAAGTCCCATTTCGTAAAAAGTCTGTCAAAAACGTACATTTTCAATTTAAGTCCGAACATAATTTTTCCCTTTTTTAGAATGGCAATGATTAATGTCAAATATTTGATTGTTGGTGCAGTTTGTGTCGTACATTTCTTCGTATTTGCCTTCTGTCTTGCTGTCAGAAGTATGTTTCGAAGGTATCCATGTATTGTGTTGATGGTAGGAGTTTTGAGGCCCAAACATGTCGTTCTTAAAGTGCGGCTCTGGAGTGCTTTGTTAATGACAGTCAAGTATTTCTGAGCAATAGGACGGTCCCAAAACACATGGTAATGTTGCTAGGAGTATTTCCCTGTGAATATTGAGCACTTAAACATGGTGTTTAAAAAAAAAAAAAAAAAAAAGATTTTTCTGACAGAATTCTTTCCAAACATATGATTTGTGGTCTTCCATTGTGAAGTGTATATATATTGTCAAATATATGTGATTCTTTTTAGGGCTGCAACAAGTTAAATCAATTAATCGTAACTTATGGATTATAGAAATGGTTTACAACTCATTAAATAACGGAGTAATCATCAACCAGTCTATACACTGACTCCAAAATGTCTCTGTGCTGAAAGAAGTGGTTTTATTTCTCAAACAGAGCAGAAATTACATAAAAAAACACATAGGAAATATGTTTTTGATTGAAATACTTGTTCATCTATAAATATTCTCCTCAAGTATGTCTTCAAATGCCTTCACTTCATCTTTGTCTGGATAAAATTTAGTACAGTTCTCTTATTCAAGGGTCTTTCGCGCTCTAACAACTAATCAATTATTCAAAAGAATAGACTAATCGATTACCAAAATAATCGTTAGTTGCAGCACTAATTCTTTTATTAGTTCATCAGTTCATATTTCAGTCTTTTTGTCAATTCTCCTGGTTGTCTTTAAAATGTGAACTTAGAACAGAATTAAAACATAAATCGCAAATCTAGTCGCAATCTCAAAACTGGTCAGAAAAAACACAATTCGATATTTTTTTCCAAGTTGTTTTGTACAGTAGACATGTGCGCTGAGTAAAATTTGACAAATTATTACTTTTTCGTTCTGGAGTCTAAACGACAGGCCTAAACCAACTCTTGTTACTGTAATTCTGAATACTTTTAGCCTAAATAATGTGGGCTGCTGTGCATCTGCGACAGAAGTGTCTGGAAGAGAGGGCTGTGCAATTAATTGTGTATATATAATCGTGACTTCAACCATTAATCTATTCAATTACAAAAATGTTGTAATCGTGAATACAATAAATTGCCTTCTGTGCAAAGTTATAAGTGACTCCTTTTTCCTCAAAACGTGGAGCAAAGGCACTTTTCTTAAATATTACTAAAAATATATATACTGTCTATAAATGTTGACAACATAGAAGTAACTGTTCGGCATAATTGTGATTTCAATTATGCATCAAATAATCGTGAGTTATAATTTTAGCCATTTTAGCAGCCCTATAGGAAGATAATGTGTTTCATCAGATTTGGAATCTAAAATGCTGGCAAATTTGTTTTTGTTTTTTACCCTGAAAAAACATGCTTTAATAGTTTTGAATCTAGATTTCAGCAGTTCATTTTGCAGTGTACATTTTTTATGTGTTTTTCTCAGTTTTAAAAAATCCAAATGGAAAAGTCACCCTTTTAATTATTCAGTCCATACATTTTCAAGCCTTCAAATGCAGAAGTTTAAATTCAGAGAGAAAAATGTCACAGCAAAGATTTCAGATGCCAAGATTTTCTGATTTTGTTCAGTTGCTGAAGCCTTATTTTGACAAATTCACTGTGAATTTTACACAAACGTTTAAAGTTAAGGGCTTGAATCTGTACATTGAATGTTTAAGAAATGAATTTTTCCTGTTGAAACTTAAAACAGGAAAAACCACAATGAAAACATATGCTGCAAAACTCAGCAACTGGAATTCAGAACAGAAAATAATTCCAACATGTTTTTTACGAGTTAAAGGAAAAATATTCTGACTTTTTTTTTTTTAAACCAGCCAGTATGAAATTACACTTTTTTACACAATCTAGTGAAGTTGGCGCTGAAAAGATGTTTTGATGCGGATTTGCTGTTATCGTGTTCTGAGGCAGAAATGCTCGAGTTCAGCGATGATTTAAGGAAACAGTGGAATATTCTCAGATAAATGACGTAGATGATCTGAAAATACGTCCAAAAATCCTGGAAGTTCAACAGGAAGTGTATCTGACACTCGGAGGGGGAGTAGTTTTCTAATAAACATTCCTCAAAACAGCGTGAATGCAACTGAATGCTACTTACGGTGTGTTTTTGATGACGGAACATTGTTAGAACAGGGTTAAAAGCTCAAAATTCAGAGTTGCCAGCATTTAAACGTCAAAATCTGATGAAACAAATGATCTTCCGTACAAAACTCCGGCCCAGTGACTTCCCTGAACTTAAGCAGGTGCTCTGTGGCTCCTCAGCGGTGCCCGTCTGGGGGTTAATCTTGAGACACTTGGTCTGGCTGCAGTCTCACTTAGGCTCAAGGTATTTAAAGAGGGACGGGACGGCGATCCTCTGATGTTTGAACTATCCACACGAGCCAGATTTAGCCTGAGTGTGTGCGGCGGCTGCGTCTTCCTCTGTCTGGATTGCAGGTGAGATATGCTGCTCTGTGCCTCTCAGGGCCGGAGAGGGGCCTCGTTTGACATTCTTTAACGCTGGCATGCTAGATAAACTCGGTCACATAACTCCAGTGGTGGAACATAACAAAGTACAAAAGTAAAAGTACTGTACATTTTGTAGGCATCTGTGCTTTGTGCTCTGTGCTAAGTACATTTTACAGTAGATACTTTCACTTTTACGTCACTACATTTCAGAGCATGTGTCTGTACGTTCTACTTCACTACATTTTTGAACGGGACTGGAATGGGGCTGTAGTCTTTTAGTCGTTTAGTTGATTAATCGGTTGATGGTGTTTTAGCCCACTGTTTCCCAACCAGGGGTACAGGGACCCTAATGGGTACATGAGCAATTATCAGGGGGTACTTGGAATGGTTTAAGGTATTAAAAGATGAAATGTACTTTTAGCTGAATAAAAAAAGTGTTAGTTTCTACATTTTGAATCTTTTTGGAGTATCTTGGACCATAATTATGATCAAAACAAAAATATTATATATAATAGTAATATTTCACAATATGTGACTAGTAAACTCATGTATTTACCTGAAACTCAAGTTAAGAGGTACTCAGTGTGTGAGACAAAGCTTAGGGGGTATCCTGAACAAAAAAGGCTGGGAACCACAGTTTTAGCCGACCAACGTTTTTAGTTGTCGACACATTATTTTATTTGGATTAAAAGGAATTATACAATGAAAATAGTGAGAAGTGAAGGTATGGAGTGGGTTACATAAAGATTTTGGAGTAAGTCATGAGTTTAATCTCATTTATATATCTCTAACTTATAAATACACTGTTTCCTTGTACTTCTCTGCATAAATTGTTATTTTTTTGCATGAACTCCTGTGGAGTTGTGTTTTTGGTGCAGTTTAGGTAAGATACTGAGAGATACTTCATAGTTTTGTCGCACCCCGTTTTAGTCGATTTATCGGTCGATAGGGAAGGTCTTTAGTCGACCAAGAATTTCATTAGTTGACTGCAGCTCTAGACTAAAGTATATTTTCTAAAGGTTTTAGTCCTGCTGAAAGGCTGAGGGGTTTATGTTTTATTTATTTACTTATCTGGTCTGTTTTTTTTTTTTTGTTTAATTATTCCTACTTCCCTTCCCTTGTGTTTTTGTCAAATTGAGTTGTGTTTGTCACATTTAAACGTGTCTTTGTCACTTTTACTCACGTTTTGGTGCATTGTGTCATGTTTATAGGCACGTTTTTGTCGCTTTTGAACGTAGGTTTGTCGCATTTTGTTTTTGTGAACAGTGAAACAGTGAATCACGATACCATCATTTCACAAAAATCGCAGATTGTCACTGGGATGAGCTCACGATAAAATTTTTATCATTTTGTCACCCAGACCTAAATTTAGTTACGCAGAAACCATTAGTAAATGAGCAATATAGGGATGCACGTTCTCAATTATTTGTTTAACCGATCGTTGGAGCCCTTCGCGGGCAATAGTTGGTTAAACGGTTAAACGCAGTGGTTTTATTGTTCAAATTTTTTTGCTGCACGAGTCATATTAAACCTAAATGCATTTTGTCGTAAGCGCAGAGCAGCGACTGCAACAGCCTTCAAAAGGTCCACAACACAACTGTATGAAAGCTAAAATATCAGTTTTCAGGGATGCGCCGATCCAGCTTTTTCAGATCCAGTTTTGATACTTATGCTTTAAGTATCTGATACTCGATATCAACCAATACCTTTTAAACAAATTTGTTGAAGTTTAATTGTATAAAAACATGTAAAATACATGACAAAAGTGCAGAAATATCAATTTTATACTCTTATTTGAAAGTTTACAAAGCCGGGACTAAACTAGGACTAAACCAGGACAAAATTTGAAAGTTTACAACATAGCTATATGTGCATTGTTATTTTTAATTGGCTCTTTTTGTTGCATTTTATCCGATAAAGGATACATTTGATATTCAAACTGCATATTTCAAAAACAACATTGTACATTATATTACCTAAAATTTGACATATTGTCCACCCCGAAGACTAAAGTTTTCAATAATGTGGTTAACTCTGCAGTGTACAGTACAGCAGGCTCTAGAACTTCCTTCTGTGTGGGTTTTATTTAATCATTTGGTATTCAAATGCTCTGCCAGGCTTAAATGTCACTTCCTGAATTTAAACAATGGGATTGGATAATTATTGCGTCTTCATCAACGTTATGTGCTTAAAGAATATTATTTAAGCACATAATGTTATAATGTTCTTTTTCAATGTCGATACCAAAAGGGTAATTAGAAATGTTCTCTTTTTAGGTCAAGGATTTAGACAAAAGACTGACATTTTCAACTCTAAATTATAGTCGTTTCTTTATTAAACATTGTGGTCTTTATGATCATTCTAAAACTGTTCATAAAAGGTCGATTTTTGTCCTGTAGAAGTGATTGTTTTAGTAACAATACAAAGCATGTGATGATAATTACTACATTAATTTATATTGTTTTGTCTATCATATATTGACATCTGCGGCTCAATATCTATCGTGCACATTTTCTTTGCACTTCGGGGAACCTTTTCTTTTTTTTCATTAAAATTTCAGCTTTAGAGTGAAATAAACAACATATATGACTCATTAGCAACACCAACTAACTGAAAATGTGTTTAATTGTGCTATGTTTTTATTGCAATGATTTTAGGGATGCAACGATACTAGTATTGAATATCGCTGTTGTTACGGGAAAATTTGTTGAATCTGCTTCGGAATATCAGTTCCTCATTGAGACCATGTCCTGGTTGGGCTTATACATTGATGTATTAAAGGAAAATTACCCTGCACTTTTCATATTGCGGTTAGCCTTTAAACATGCTCCTGAGTGCATTACATTTGTCATCTCATGTTTTAAAACAGAAAAGTCTCTTATTCATCCAGTGACAGAGCGCTGCTTTTAGCTCTTACTTTGAGAACAAATACTTATTGGATGCAGACAGCACACAGAAGTCTCATTTTTGTCAGAAAGTACTGCTTTTACAATACACTTTTTGATGGAAAACAAAATGTACACCCAAAAAAGTCAGGTAACCCAGCTTTAAGTTTAATAACTGAGACCCCAGGTTACTCCATCTTGCCCAGGTTCATTGTGGTCAGTGCTTGAAAGTGTGGTTCAGGGAGAATGAGACATTATTGACACTTTGCCTCCAGAGTTCTGACCTTAACTCAGTTCAGGACATTTCTGGATCATTCTCTTTATCAAAACCTTTATTTCCATCCAGAGTTGTAGTACGTTTTTGCCAAGTTTTTGTATGGATTACATTACACTTGTCTTCTTCATCAGATTCCAAAGATTCTGAAGGTGCCTAAGACTCCAGGGATGTCAAGATGAATCAGGGCTATTCAACCTTATTTTATTTGAGGGTCAGATTTTTCAGATGGTTTTGTCCTTGAGGCCAGAAATATGTCCAACACTTCAGAAATGTGAAAAACATGTTAAAGACTTTAAGAAAAACTGCGAGACTTAACCAGGACTTAACCAGGACTTAACCAGGACTTAACCAGGACTTAACCAGGACTTAACCAGGACTTAACCAGGACTTAACCAGGACTTAACCAGGACTAAACCAGGACTAAACCAGGACTTAACCAGGACTAAACCAGGACTAAACCAGGACTAAACCAGGACTTGTGGCAGCTGGGTTGAGGGCCGGATCATAACCATTGAAGGGCCTGATTTGGCCCCTGGGCCTTAAGTTTAATAGTCCTGGGTTAAATAGTAATCATGATTATTCAGGTCACAATATAATCATAAGAACTAAAAAAAAAAAAAAAAATCAAAAATGTTGGCAGTAATTTCAGTTCAATTTATACTCCAAATAAGTAAAATTACACGTAAAGTAGTTTTTATTTGACTGTTTATGTGACGATATCGTTCTAAAACACATGATTCTTTTATTAGTTTGTCAGACTTTTTTCAGTGTTTGTGCCAGTTCTCTTTGAGTTTTAAAATGTGAACTTTGAACAGAGTCCAATTGGTAAAATATAAATCAGTAATCTTAAACATAATGTAAAACACAATAATACATGTGTTTAAATCAGCTCTGATGTCACTCACATGTGTCTGAGGCTTTTACTTTTTCTACATTTTCATATTTTGTGATATTCTAAGGTTAAATCCCAGTTTCTCCAGTGAAATCACATTATGTTGCACTCCATTCTGAATTTAGAATGTTTTTGTTTACAAACTTGTAAAGGGTCTATACATGTCTCCAAGTGAGTGAAATAATTTGCTCTTGACTTGTGCACTCTGTGTTTGAAGCTGGCCTCACGCTGGGCCTCACTTTGGAGCCGGTGTTTTTATTGAGAGCGGTCCTTATGTTCCACTCGCTCTCAGCCACGCCCGGAAATGGGCACAAGGCTCATTTGTACTGTGTGTATTTTGGGAATTTGAATGTTTCTATTCACGTCTCACCTGTTTGGACTTTGATGGCTGAGTTTTGTATTTTGTCTGCTTTTCTGCCGTCTGTGGCACCTTGAGCCAACCACGAAATACTGTATAATAATTAGGGCTGAGCGATACAAATATCAGTGTCTCAATTAGATTTTTTTTTCTCCAATATCCTAATAATGATAATCAGACAGATATATTTGTCAATCCAAGCAACAAAAATTAGACTAAAGCAACAAAATAGTGTCTCAAAGCAACAAAAATGTGACAAAAATTGACAAAAACTGAACTAAAAGTGACAAAAATGTGTCAAATGTGTTAAAATGTATTAGTTGAGGTTTGATTATCAGACAAATTATAAATGTCACTTTATATCCTTATTTTAAACATAACACATAAGTTTTATTTTTAATCAGCTCTTTTTGCAGGATTTGTACTTGTTACTTGAAGTTCATGTTTTCAAAACAACATTCACAAAATCTAAATTTCGATATATACCCACCCCTAATTATAAATGTTAAACCAATGCCCTTATTTTGTATACTTTTACACAATAAGGTCAGTTTAATGATGCTTTATTAATCTAACAGTATCAAAAAAGTAACACCGACAAAACAAGACTAAATGACTATTGTGATTTTTATTTATTTTTTAATATAAATTCTTGCTTAAATGAGTATCTAGTGTCTAAGTTTTATTATCGTTTAGTATCTGATTTCTGATACTTTTCACAACCCTACCAAACTATGAACTAGGGCTGCACAATTAATCAAAATCGAATCAAAAATGCATCTAAACGTGACTATAAGTGACTGAATCCTGTCATTAAAACATAAATCACAAACCTCACTGATCAGAGACCTAAATAACCTAACCTAATCAATGACCTAATCACAATTGCAATACTGGTCACAGTTAGATATTTCCCCCAATCGTCGTGCAGCTCTAGTGTGAACTTGGTGACGACTGTCCACTTGGTAAATGTAAAAGAAGAACTTGCTGTAACCTTTACCTCTGTTTCTTGCCTACATTGAGCTCTCCTAAACATCAGGAAGTATCGCTGCACATTGTTGTGGTGTCAGCAGAGTTTCGCCGGCTCCTGCGCCCAAAATGCCCACGTCGTAAGGGGATAGACATTTCCTGACGCGGGAAGTGGCCCTGCAGTTCCAGGATAAACAGCCAACAGGAAGTCATTACATAATCCCGCCCCTTCCCAGAGCGCAGGGAGACGATCCCAAGTCAGATTGGCTCCGATGCTTTTGATGTTCTTCCCTCAATTATGGCTCTGATTACACGACTCTATGACCTCAGAGGAATGTGTTTGACATCGTCCGCATGTTTTAATCACGTTATCTTAAATCCTCCCTCAAGCTTTCAAAACTCCACGACATCAAACTGCAGATCATAGGGGCGTTTTCCACACCAGGAAGTAACAGGCACAAATAATGCATTCTTCAGGCCTCAGAGGCGCTGGGTCGAGAGCTTCAGTCGGCTTTTATTAGTGAAGACATTAGGGCTACATCGAATTAAGCTACTAATCAGGACTAGTCAACTATAGACCCTTTAAAAGTCTGTAAACACAAACATGTTAAATTCAGAATGGAGGCAAAAGTGAACTGCAACATAATGTGATTGCACTGGAGAAACTTGGAATAACCTCAGAATATCACAAAATATGAAAAATGTTGATTTTGGAAAATGAAAATCACTCCAAACTGCTTTAAACACATTTATTATTGTATTTTACATCATGTTTTAGGAAATTATGCTAAACTCTTTGAATTGTTGATGAAGGAACAATCCAGATTTATGGGTTTTACTGGAAAAATACTCAACAGAAATGTTGAGCCCACAATTTTTCCTTTTATCAAGAGATATATTAGATACTATTCCATAAATTTGATTCTTTAGTTAAAATTGTTAAAATAAAATGTTTAGGCTAGAAAATTGCATTTTGTCCATCTTTGTTATAGAAAAGCAAACTGACTTTTCTATCCTGGAAAGCAAATCTGTTGATTTACACTTAAAACCAGTAGAATTTAGACCTAATGTGAGATAATCATGGAAAAATGTAACTTTATTTTGCGTCGCCTCCATTCATTTTAAACACAATTTTGTCGCTTTTAGGCGCATTTTTGTCACGTTCAGTTGTGTTTGTCACATTTAGTCATGTTTTTGTTGCTTTTAGTCATGGTGCACTGAGTCTTGTTTGTTGGCGCGTTTTTGTCGCTTTTGAACACGCTTTTGTCGCTTTTGTCTTTTATCACCTTACTGCCCAGACCTATAATCTACTATAATAATGAATAATTGTAATTGTTAATTGAATAATACAGACTCTTAAAAACACATGTCAAACAACGTTTTATAACAAAACCGACAGCATTATTATATAAAAATGTCTAGAAAGAATAAACTTGCTAATTTTCATCTATAATACACTTTATTTATAAATATTTTTGGTCTTTAGTCGCCATTGTGTCTTCAGGGTGGGAAAGTGCTTGAATTAGAAAAAAGTGCCCTTAAAGCCGGTTGTTGGTCTAATTTGGTTGTTGTCGGTAGTTTTATTGGAAATGTAAAAACCTGGAAAAAACTGGTGCTTGAAAAATTTTATCTTTGAAAAGGGGTATGAACCCTGTGAAACCTTTGGTGAAAATGTATTTAAAAAGTCTAAATATACAATAGAAATACTCGTTTGAGAAATCGAAAAAATAACCGCTGACCTGAAGATCCTTGAGCTCATTTCTGCTGACTTGCACAATGTTGCCTGGATTTCCTTTTTGACAAATTTCTGGGTGTAAGTAAAACAAAAAGCACATTGTTGGCTAAAGTGGAGTTGCATGTAGCTCAAACTTCCTATTTTGCAAAAGGCTCCACTCATCACTTCCTTTCTCATGTTCTCCTTGGCTCGACGGTCCGCCTCGTGTGCAGCTCCTTTAATCCTGCTCGCTGTCATGTTACCCCTTTTGGAAATCCTCCATGGAAGCACCACCAGAACGTTGCTTCTTACAACTAAAGCCTTGTCCGAGTCCAGCAGCTGCCCAGTTTTCTTTGGCCTCTGTGTTCACTGCCAGAAATCACTAGACGACGTGCATTTATGGACAAGTTTCCGTTTGTCAGATGTTTGTGGTTTGATGAAGTGAATTGTGTCACGTCGGCCTGTCCAGACAACAAACTTTGAGGCAGATCTATTGCAAATGAAAATATTTTGATAATTGATAATATTGAAACACTTTGTCACCTACAAAACAACACTGGTGCAGGAAATTCACGTTAAATCCTTTTCCAAATGAACGCATCCTAAAAAAAACATGAGCTATGATTTTAAAAATGACTGGATTAAAACGTTAAAGTGGTTTAGATGGAATAATAATGAGTCATTGTTATTTATTCAACCCTCTAAAGCTCAAATGTTCATACAAGACACAAAAAATTAGTTCTCCACTAGATTATAAAGTGCTATCCCTCTGTAGGAACCTTTTTGTGACACAAGCACATTTCCCACTGTCCACTGCAATGTAAGATTTCTGATTGTGGGAAGAATCTTGAGTCGTGGCTCGTTGATCTCAGTCACAAAGACTAAACATAGAACCATCATACGACCAAAGACGAGCTACGATTGATATCAAAGATGTTTGATATTTTGGAATCTTGGTCTCAGAGTGAGTCACAGTAACGGCACAAGAGCGCCGCCGCAAACGGGACCTTATCTGTCGTTTCACTTTCATTTAGCAACTTTTTCACAAACGTGATCTGTGATGATTCATCACCCGGAGCCTGAGCCTGATATTCACTCAGATAAACTTTTGTCGTTGCTACGACTGATTGTGGGATTCATCGTACAATGTGACTGTGTTCTGACTAACGACCTTTGATTCATCCTGTCTTTCAGTGTGACAATCATAAAAGTAATAAGACAAAAAGAAAAATATCATACACTGGACACCCGGCTTAAGACGAGCTTTTTTTTAATGCAAAAGAGAAATAACTTGGATACAGTAGCTCCAAAAATACAATTTTTATAAGTAGTAAAAAAAAAAAACAACAACTGTGTTTTCTATTTAATTTCATTGCTTTTTGAGCTGTTTGTGCATAGTTTTATCTGCAGGTTGACTGACCTCAACAGGAGCAGGATGAAGGAAAAAGCAATCCAAAAGTAATTGAATAAGTTAACTTTATAGCCATGGCTATAGACCCACTTTCAGCTGCTGTGTCATCACGAGCAGTGGGACTGGGTGGTTCTTCAAACTAAACGGGGACTTAGTTCTTGGTACTGGTATGTGCAAAAATGATACATGCGGTAAATATTGAGCCCCAAAAATATTTTTCCATCTGTCTTATATTGCAGTGGTTCCCAAAGTGGGGGCCGTGAGGGATGAGCTGATTTCTCTTTTTCTAATAAGACAAACTATTCAAATAACCAATATTTAACCTGATTTAACATGCTTAACATTTAAAATTAGTTTTCATTTCGCCCTGGGGGTCCTCAGTCGCTTGTATGGCTATTTTGGGAACCCCTGTTATATTAAATGATAAGTCGATATAGCATTTATTGTGACGGGCCTACTGTCACCATTATTTATAGAACAACATCATTTATCTCTTGCATGTAAGGCTGTAATCCTTTAGTTGTTTGGTCAATTAATCAGTTGATGGTGTCGTAGTCGACCAACAGTTTTATTAGTCGACCAATTATTTTATTTAGATAACAATAAAATCTTAAGTAAGATAATAAATGAGTAAGTGTTTGAAATAAGCATTCATAATCTTGAATTAAAGATATTCTGACTGTGGAAAAATATCTGTGAATGGAACAAGCATAAAATGTCTTGTTTTACTTAAAATAAGAATTGAGTTAAAGGGGAAAAAAGCCACTGTGCTTGAAAATGACAACTCAAGCACTTATTAGCTTATTATTTGACAGTTGAATGTCAAAAACTGCAAAAATAAGAAGATATGAGTGAGCTAAAGATTTTGGAGTGAATCATGGGTTTAATCAAACGTATAACACTGTTTATTAGGTCTTTTCTGCATAGTTATTTTAGCACGCATTCCGGTGCAGTTGTGGTTTTTTGAGTGCAGTTTAGATCAGACACATGGACAGACAGAGATGTGTTTTTCTCACACCACCTTTTAGTCGACTAATCTGTTGCTAAAGCAGGTCTTTAATCGACGACAGCCCTAGTGGCATGACGCATATGAAGTGTATGTGCTTTGAGTAAAACTCCCTTGGTGCGTGGCATTCACTTGTGACTTGCCCAAACAAACCGACTCGAGCAGACGACCTGTTTTCATTCAGTGGCTCTGGTCATTGACTGTGGTTTGGCAGAACAGTGTGTTTGCTGTTGTGGGGATCTCGATCTGTGAGACCTAAAATGTCCTGAAATGGAAGGCTGTATGCCTGAGGTCTACAGGCCATCACAGGCCATCACAGGCCATCACCGCCCACACACTGAGGGGGCTCTTTTTGTTCTCTGTGTCTTTCGGAGAGTCATCGTGCAAATGTTAGCAGGAATTTACGGGCTTTTCCAATCTGGGTTTAATATTTGCATTTCTAGATAAACTAAAAAGGAATGTTAAGGTCAAAAATCAATGGCAAACTCATGACTCACATACTTTTTTGACTTTTTTTGGAATGTGTTAAAGACTGGTGTTGAGCAATTGCTATACTGTTCAGAAAAACTAATTAGATTTGCAACTTTTATTTAAATAAGATTCTGTTAAAAATTCACATTTTAAACACAAACAGGAGAATTGACAAAAAGACTGAAATATGAACGGACAAGCTGATGAATGTTAGTGTCACTTAGTATCATTTTTGTCACTTGTAAATGCGTTTTTGTCACTTTCAGACACGTTTTTCTCGCTATTAGTCATGATTTTGTCACTTAAGTTTGTGTTTGTCCCTTGTAGTTTCATTTAGACGTGTTTTTGTTGCTTTTTAACAAATCTAAACTACAGGGCTAGCAGTGTTTATACAGATTAAAACAAGATATTTTGTTTTGGGGGAAAATTTTTGCACTAAAAAAATTCTGGCTTTTATTATTTGCGAATTGAACCCATTCAAAGTGTGATCACAATTGGATTTCAATTAACTGTGCAGCCCTGGACCTGTGACCAAAAACATATGAGAATTTGGTTGGAGATTCATTTAAATTTGACCTTTTATCAGTTTGAGGCGCCTCTTATTTCAGCTCAGCGGCGCATGTCCATCCAAGACGCATGTGTCAGATACAGCTTATTAAAGTCTGATCGTCTCTGCGCAGAACGAGGGCGGAGTGTGGGAAAAATATTGAATTACAATTTTTCTAAACAGGATTGTGATTCTGATTAGATTTATTTTTTTGTTCAACGTTCTGTTCAAAGTTCACATTTTAAAAACAACCAGGAGAATTGACAAAAAGAATGAAATCTGAACCAGCAAATTAAAAGAAAGAATATGTTTCAGAACTTTTTTGTTACATTTTTGTCACTTTTAGACCTTTTTTGTCTGTTTATAGTCACTTTTAGTCATGTTTTTGTTCCTTTTAGTCGCATTTCTTCGCATCACTTTTTAGACGTGTTTTTTGTCAGTCATTTAGTCATGCTTTTTTTTCACTCCTAGTTGCATTTTTGTCACTTGTCACGTTTTTTTTACACTTTTTTCACTTTTTAACAAATCTCAACTACAGGGTCAACCATTGTTATGCTGTGGCGGAACTGACTGCACTTCAAAAATTGCAGCCTCTTTTTTGCTTTGCTAATTTGCTAATTTCCTCTATTCAAATTTTGATTGTATTTGGATTAATTGTGCGGCACTAGACTTGAAGAGAATTTGGTTGGAGATTCATTTAAATTTGACCTTTTATCAGTTCGAGGCGCGTCTTATTTCAGCTCAGCGGCACGTGTCCATCCAAGACGCTTGTGTCAGATACAGCTTATTAAAGTCTGATAGCCACAGCGTCTCGGCGCAGAGCGAGCCGAGCGACAGCGCGGCTAGTCTTACACAGATCAGCCGCAGCGGGAGAAAGTGTCTGGTGATTCTGTACTCTCTGCTGCAGCCATGTCAGGAGCATCTGAAAAGGCTTTTGTTGTCACATGGGTGGCCTATTGTCTATATAAAAAGCATAGAGGCTTTTGTGTGGCAAACACTGAGGAGGATTCATAGACCACCCATGTAAACAGGCCTCCGTGGGTCACAACGCCTCCTGCTCCAGTCAGTGTTACTTTAAAGCTGTAAAGGACACTGTTCCATTGAGGTTTGTGTGTTTAGTGCAGTCACAGATAGCACTCGCTCCACACGCTGCTTTGTTTTGCTCGCCAGATTGTAAAATATCTCCACAATCTCATTCACAACTTGTTATTTCTATAGAGTCTATGCAGGTGACTTCACAACATTCTGTATTTTAACAGTGAGTGGCAAAATGCCTGAGAGTCAATGGTGAGTGATGACATTTTCTCCTGTAAAAGCTCAAAATGCAAGTAAAATGTGAAAGAGCTACTACAATCTAATAATAAATAAAAAACGTTACAACGCTGCTGAATATTTAGTTTTTTCTTGACATCTTACAGAAGAAAAGCAACCATTGATAAAAAACAGGAACACTGTAGCTACACTCACATTTATCACTGATACAGACTTTGGGATCACACACAGTTGGACTCATTACAGTTTTCTCCTTAAAAAATATGTTTTTAGTCAGTTTGTTGAGGAAAATAATAGTTGTACAGCAGTTGAAGTGTCCTTTATCTCCACCTGACATTGGCAAACAAGCTAGTGCACAGTCACAGCAACACTGAGAAACAACTTTCATTTTACCTTTGGCAACATGAAGTCAATTTGAGCCAAACAATAGCTCCACAGACATAAAATTGATCTAAAGATGCAAAAAGTGGACTATGAAACATTATCATAATTGTGTTTTTATAACCATAATCGTTATCTGAACTATACAGATGCTAAAACACATAACGAAAAGTGGCATTATTAAATATGTCAAAATAATACACTTTTCATAAATATTCTCTCCAGAAGCCTAGAGATTGCTAGTGACAGCACTAGAATGTGCACTAGGGCTGTGGTCCTAAAGTCGTTTAGTCCAGTGTTTCTCAAACTGTGGTATGTGCACCACAGGTGGTCCCTGGACATCGCTTCACTTGTAATGTTTACTTAAAGGTCCCATAACATGCAAAATCGACTTTTCAGAGGTTTTAACCTTCCTACAGTGCTATTTGGGCCTCGTATGTGTGCCCAAAGTGGTTTTTTGATTGATTCCCGCATGCTTTCGCTAGAGAACTGTCTTTTTTGTCCCCCTCGGCTGAGCAGCAGACGGGGGCTCATCCCATGGATGACGCGGCTTCCCATGGATGACGCGGTGTTTAAGCCATGCCTCCAGGAAGCGCGCAGCCGCAGAATAAAAACAGCTAATGCTAATGCTACACAGTAATTACACGATGGATACGACAGATCGAAGAGTTAGCTTGTTATTTACCAAACGGCAACGTCCGTCGTCGAGGCACTGGAGCACGTCAAACTCCAGGTCAGATCCAGGACGTAGGACTCAGCACGACGCACCGTCAGGACGGATAAAAGGTTTATTCCCGTGTTTGGGTATCGCTGTTTACTGGAGCAAACGGCGCATGCGCACTATCTCCGCTCTAGGCTTCGGCACGAGTTGGGCGGGGGGAGGCGCGCGAGTTGGGCGGGGGAGCAGCCTGCTCTCTGTTCGGGGGGGTCAGATCTCAGAGTGAGCCGTTTGCTTTTGCAAGGAGGGGGGCCAGTCCAAGAAATGGGTGTTTTTTGTAAACTGTTATGTTATGGATATTGCACAACGCAAAATTTTATCAACAAAGCCCTTAGAATAGACTGTGTAAAGGGCAAAATAGCAGAATATGGGACCTTTAATTTAGAGTACATTTATTCACATTTTTGCTCCTCCTTTTGTAATTTTCTGGTTTAAACTACTGTGGCAATGTTGTATTCCGATCTAAGACCTGGTTTATCCCTAATTTTGACCTGAAATAGATGTATTATGGACCCAATTTGGTGGTACTCAGAATGTCATATTTTATTTGGTGGTACTTGGGATTAAAAGTTTGAGAACCACTGGTTTAATCGATTTGTCAGTCGATGGTATCTTAGTGGACCAAGATTTTTATTAGTAAATGTTATTTATTTCAAATTATTATATAGGATTTTAATGGCAAAAATGAGAAGATATGAAGTGAGTTCGCTGTAGATTTTGGAGGCTTCACGTATAAATACACTGGCTCCTTGTACTTTTCTGTGTAAATAGTTGTTTTTGCATGAACTCCTCTTGGGTTCTTTTGAGTGCAGTTTGGTTTAGATAAATGGAAATACTTTACAGTTTTGATATATTTTGCCACACCCCCGTTTAGTTAACGAATCTGTTGATAGGGCTGGTCTTGAGTCGACCAAGAATTTGTTTAGTCGATTACAGCCCAAATGTGCACTTCAAATAAAATCCAATAATTAAAACACAGATTTGCTAATATAAATGCAATCGCAGTGTTTGTCAGAAAAAGCGCGATAAGATATTTTGTTGTTAAATTGTTAAACCCTAATCAATCCATTTACATTAAGTTAATTTGCAGTTTTTGCTACATTTTTAAAGTATGTGTAAGAAATGTCTGCCTGAAAGAGAATGTCATCTGTCTGAAATATTTATTTCTCTGGCTGCCACACTGCTTTGGCATGCGATACACGGCTATGAATGTTGGATAACTTGGTAGGCTCTGAGTGTATCATATGATTTCCTGGAAAGTCAAAAATCAAGGCATTTTCTGACGGCTCGTTCAAAGCATGTTGTAATGTGTGCACACTTTTACACACTCTATTAATGTTGACATCAGTTTGCCATGTAAACATTTCAATTTCCCCAACGATCAGCTTTCTCTCATCTGAGAATGTCATTGTCAATTAAATTAGACTTATCATTCGCTTGTGCAGATAAAATGCAAATGTAGTTTATCTGTTTAACAAAATGTCTTGGCCTCTGAACGTGGCATCAGTGCGTTCTCTGTCTGCGTTTCATCAAAATGTCAGGATGTGCTGGCGTGTGCATTTGTGAGTCTGTGGAGATGTATGGAGGGTCGGATGAGCGCCGGCATCATTGATCAGCGCCACGGCCTTGATGGAAAGAGGAACCAACCGTGAGGCATTTCCTTTCACTTAAGTCCAGATGGTCATGGCCTCGTGCCACTGCAGCTTCACTCGCGCTGTGTTTACTGACGGTTTGCACACTTTACCAGAGAAACTGTCCAGAGAACAAGCTAATAGTTTGTGTAGCAGTAGATTAGGTCAGGGTGACATGGTGTTAACATTGAAATCGTGAGCTTGTCCTTGTGACAATCTGCTATTTTTGTGAAATTGTGGTATTGTGATTCTCTGTTTGTCTCTTTAATGCAGCTGTCTGTTCAAACACACTTTTTCTCCTGTTGTTTAGCCTCTGAAGCCTCTGAGCAGATGACTTTATTTACCTCTTAAAGGCCCAGGCTGCACATTTAAATGAAATCGAATGAAAAAGATATTGGCAAAATAGCAAAGAAACACATTTTATCAGTTGTGCTCCCATAATTCTGCCACTCAGTTGGAATCTTGAGCTTTTTTCAAGTAGAAGAATGTCTGTCCATAACCTCTATTGTCTATGTTCTCATGTGGTCATTTACTATTACCTTTTAGATCTTGTGTTTAACCGTGTGCACTTCGTGACGAAATCAAAACACTTCACCAAGCTATGACGGAGCGTAGAGTGTAGACGCTCACCAAAGACAAACACCAGCTCCATCTGTCACTATAAATGTCAGTCACATATGTGTAACTATAGTGCTATGAGTGTGTGCACTTTGTTTGGTCATGTAGCCAGGAAATTGAAACATGTGATACAGATTTGACATGAAATGCAATGTCTACACTAGACCTCAACTGTAGTTATTTTGTGCAATTAAATACTTTATTTATATTTGTAATATAATAAAAAAAAGGAAAATAATAAAAAAAATTGCAAAAATAAAATTTAAATATAGCCGCAAGCGCAATGATCGCCTCGCCGCGCCACGCCACCCCGCATAGCAGGGGGCGCTTACGCCCCAATTTCCCTCCTCATAAAATACCTGCTGCCGAATCCGTAGCGCTACTGCGCTTCCTACTGCTCATATTTCATTGAAAATGTGTAAAATTGGTCAAAAGTTTGTGCTGCGCCAGACAAAGACTGTAATACCTGTGCTAAAATCCTGATAACTTTAGATGGCCCACTCCTCAAGATCATTTTCACCAAATTTCAGGATGGTTTGGCTTACGCCCGAGGAGGAGTGCGTTAAAGTACAAAGTTTAATTTGAACGACTTTGAGTTTTTCCCATAGGAATAACATGGGGTTTTTCTGTCTTTTGTAAAATGTTGGCAAGTTTGGCGGCTTCAGCCGCACGGAGACCATAATACCTATCTTAATAATTTGATAACTTTTTGGTGCCCCACTCCTCAGGATGATTGTCACCAAGTTTGATTGATCGGCTTTACGCCCAGGACTCCAGTTCGTTAAAGTACAAAAAGTGAAATTTGAGAGATTTTATGATTTTCCCATAGGAATAACATGGGGTTTTTCGGTCTTTTGTAAAATATTTGCAAAATGTGAAGCCAAAGACGGAGACCGTAATACCTATCCTGATAATTTGATAACTTTTGGTGCCCCACTCCTCAGGAAGATGTCCACCAAATTTCAGGTTGTTTGGCTTATTTGAGGAGGAGTTCACGTTAAAATGCGTAGTAAAAATATGCAAATTTTGATTTTCCCATAGAATAACATGGGATGTTTTGTCATTGATACGGGCTTTGCTGCATTACAAAATATGACATGGGTCTGATTGGCTTTTTGATCGGTAGGCCAAAATGGAATTTTGTGCAAAATTTAAAAATTCTAAAAACTAAATTTTTGCTCCCCATATAAAAGTTTGTTTTTAATCTGTAGGCGCTAACGCTACTTGTAATTTAATTCTTTCACCTCTAGTAGGTTTCAGGCAGGATTTTAACAACTGATTCAAATTTGATGCAATTGGACTTTATATGTGCAAATGGGAGCAAAATTTAAAATTTGAAAATTTCAGGAATTCTGGCCAAATTTTGTGGCTTCACTTGCACAGAGACCGTAATACGTAGGTTCCTGATTTGATAACTTTTAATGCCACACTCCTCAACTTCATTTTCACCAAATTTCAGCTCGTTAGAGACAAACGCCCCTAGGAGGAGTTCAAAAGTGCAGTTTTTAAAAACTGCTGAGTCATGTTTAGCGTAATTTAGATCCAATATGGCCGACAATTGAGTTAAGGACGGACGTTACGTAATAATATTTTTTGCTTGTCTTGTCACTATCTACCTCTGCCAAATTTTATGATTCTACGATTAAAAATTTGGGCTCTTTCCTATCCCGTAATGCATTTTTTGTACACTTGGGGGCGCTGACGCGCCATATTTTTGAATTTCTGAAATCGGAAATAGCCAGAATGTACAGAGGCACGATTTTTGGAGGTGTGCAAATTTTCCTGACTTTTCGTCAATGTTCACTGGGTGAAAAATAGGGGTTGGTCCCAAGAAGAAGAAAGAAGAAGAAGAATAATATTCCATCGAAAACAATGTTTCCTTTTTTACTTTACAAACTATACATTTTGAAAGCGCACGCGCTTTCCTACGTTTTGGTATGGGTCCCTGGTCACTGGCGGACACTTTCGAGATTTTTCAGTGGGCTCCGCCCACTTTCTGTTATTGGCCCTATTTACAATAGTAATGTTCAGTTTTTACATTACATTGTTATATGCACGGAACGTGCATGAGTCAGGGAACGCATTAGTGGCCGACTCAGCGTATTTAAAGCGCTGCAGGGGATGACGACGGCCCGCCGCCATCCCCACGTAAAGCGCTTGCGCGCACTTTGTGCGCCGCACGGCTTCGCCCGCTTACATAACGATAATGTTCGATTTTGCCACTATTAATTGGTATGCACGAACGTGCATGAGTTGGGAATGCGTTAGTGAGTGTTTGAGCGGGCGAGCGCTTGCGCTGATTGCGCGCCACTGCGCATTTTTCAGAACCGTGTTTCCGCACGGCACTACTGCGAACTAATAGGCCTCTCGCCAGCTTGTGGCGCTCGGGCCTAATAATGACACGTCAAAAAGTGGGCAAAGCGATTAATCATGATTAATCAACAAGGGTCTATTTTCATGGCGAGTCACAAGATTGGTTTGATGAGATGAGATTTACATAGTTGTTTTTTTTAACTTTATTAAATTTACTTAAATTTTAACGTGTTAAAAAAATAAAGGCAAACCAAGCCATAAAACTGCTTTCCTTTGGTAAGTTTTCTGTACAAATGAAATATGGCATTATAAAACGACGGGGTCTTAAAACTGGATATTCTCTTAAATAATCATTCCTTCACATTCAAGAATGTCATAAATAAAAGCTTAATAAACTAACTTCTCTAATATAGTGCAGTTATTCTGTATTTCGTGTCACTTTTTCTTTGGTTTCATTATAAAGCTGTGGAATCACTGCTTTACCTCTCTGTGTGCGTGACTGTACGGTATACCTCGGTTCAGTGTGCTTAGAAGTCACTTAATCGCGCCCCTTCCACCACAGACGCGGCGTTCCGAGGTCTATGGGAGCTTTGATTTGAAGCACTTTTTAAGTCCTGCAGGACCTGCGCTGGTCCCAACAGGACTCGGGCTTGAGCCAGTGCACACCTGAGGTCACTACGATGTTTTCTGACCTGTACAGCGCAGCAGATAAGATACACGTGCTGCTGCCTCCCGTTGACAGGGAAGGTCATTGCACTGCAAAAACAATGTCTTAAAGTCTATATGACAGATTAGATGTCACATTTCACAATAACGTAGTGAAGACAATTATATTTAAGACTTTACTAAGCATTTTTCCTTAGTGTTCCCAGTTTGAGAGTTTTCGTAATGTTTATAATATACTTCCTGGTTGGACATGAGCAGCAAATATGACAGAGGTAATTCCACAACTGTTACCTAGCAACCATTTTGAAAACAAGGGCCTAAATCCTTATAAATTACACAATAGTTATGATGTGAGAAATTATAGTACCTGATAACACCTTTACTTTGTTGAATGAGCATTTAAACTGTAAACTTAACAGTTTAATACTCAACTGTCACTTTATTTTCAACTGTACGTCGCTTTTTGATGACATCACAGAAGGATTCAGTTTTAGAACTCAGCTCAGGTCATTTAAAACTTTTTTATTTTTAAAATTTTCTTCACAAATTGCAACTTCACAAATGTAAACTATGATAAATATTTAACACAGGTGCCCTCCCACCAAACTAAGTCAGTATTCGAGAGACATGAGAACCTTCAAATAGACTTAAAATAATTTTTGTGAGATTACTCTGTCAGTGCTCGCACAATCTTGAGGCATTTCAATCCCGTGAGATCGCGTGCCATCCCTATTAATCACTGTTACAAAGTGTAATTAATCAGATTATTTTTTAGGGCTGCAACTAACAGCTATTTTGGTAATCTATTAGTCTAATGATTATTCGTTCGATAAATCGATTAGTTGTTTAGAACGCAAAAGGCCGTGAATATGACATTTTTGCTCAATTTGACACAGATAAAGCTGAAGTGAAGCGGTTTGATGATGTCCTGCCAGAGAATGGTTAAAGACAAAATTATATTTTCGTCAAAAAACACAAAATGTACACAGTTCCCTTGTCATTTTTGAGTCATTTTTCTTCCCTAATCATTTGACAGCGCCAGTTTTATTATCACCTATCAGTGTTACTCGTCATTTAGATTCATTCTTGCTCTGTTTTGGACAAATGTTAGCCTGTCCTTAAAGCCAAAGGGCAGATAAACACGCCATTGTCATCTTCACTTTATCCTTTTGGTCTGATTGTGTTTATGAATGGGGCCAGATAAGAGGAAATGTTCCCCACAGACAGTTCCTCTCTCTCTCCACAGATCTGATCCAGTGCACAAATGAGATGAACGTGAACATCCCTCAGCTGGCCGACACACTGTTCGAGCGGACAGCCAACACCAGCTGGGTGGTGGTCTTCAAGTCCCTGACCACCACCCACCACCTGATGGTCTACGGCAACGAGGTCAGCGTGGTTCTCTTGCCACAAACACGAGTTATTACACAAGACTCCAGGATGTGAACACTCTTGTGCAACTCACAAATGTCCTCTTTTTTATGTTGCAGAGATTTATTCAATATCTGGCTTCGAGAAACACTCTCTTTAACTTGAGCAACTTTCTGGACAAAAGCGGATTACAAGGTATAGACTAGAGACAATGAAATAGAAGTGGGCAATAGAACCTTTAAAATGTGATGTGTCAACATTCTGGAATGGAGGCGACTGGAAGCAAAATAATGTTGATGGAAGAACCTTTTTCAATGATTCTCTCACATTAGAGTTAAATTCGACTGGTTTTAAGTGTTTTTGTTGGGAAAAAAAAAACATATTTGAATTTCCAGGGTAGAAAGTTTGCTATTCTATAACAAAGGATGGACTAAATACAATTTTCTAGCCATAAAATTGTATTTTAGCTTCAAAAGACCCTAATTTATGGAATAGTATCTAATATATCTCTAGATAAAATGAAAAATTATTGTGGGCTCAATATTTCTGTGAGTATTTTTCCAGTAAAACCCATAAATCTGGATTTTTCCTTCATCAAAAATGCAAAGAGTTCATCATAATTTCCTTAAACATAATGTAAAATACAATAATAAATGTGTTTAAAGCAGCTCTGATGTCACTCACGTGTCTGAGGCTTTTACTTTTCCAAAATCATCTAAATTTTTGATATTTTGCGATATTCTGAGGTTAATCCCAGTTTCTTCAGTGAAATCACATTATGTTCCACATCACTTTTCCCTCCATTCGGAATTTAGAAGGTTCCTGATTACAAACTTTTAAAGGATCTATATTGACAAAAAATTGACGCTTTTGTATTTATATATTTCTTTATTTAATTTATGACATATATAAAGACATTATCAGTGGCATAGCGTTAAACATTGTGAAAACTTGATATTCAAATTTTGCATATCTTCAAAACACACATTATTATAAAAATTCCAATATGTTGATGGGCTGATACAGATACCCAATATTTGTCTTGCTACTGTTGCGGATACCAATATTTAGATTTAAAAATTCATAGCAAGGCCCATAAATCTATTTTAAGTTTAAGAAATAAATAATAACAATATATTTATGTGGATGATAATTTAATTTGTTGCATGATTGCAACAGCTATATTTTTTAGCTTTATCGCTTTCTATTTCCATTTTTAATCATAAGACTTTAAAAAAATTAATACATTTGACAAAATATCAGTGCCAAATATCACCTGTTTTTCCCGATATCACAGAAGATCTGTAACGTCCGATACTCTGGCCGATATATCACCCATCCAATTCGATACTCAAAATTTATGAAACATTCACAATATTCTCGAATCAATTAATTTTTGTAGCGCCCAAAATCACAACAACATTTTCCTCGATGGGCCACAGGTAGAAAGCAGTTTAAATTAACAATGTTCAAGAGAATTTTGCAATTGACCCTCCTTCTCGACAAGGAAAAACTACAAAAAATCCTGTGGGAAAGAAAAAGTATGTTCATCCAGTGCAGAGAGAGTTCCTCCGGGCAAATGGGAACATCCAGGTCACAGGTCAGGGTCGTGAGATGGGGATCTGAAACAAAGAGAAAAAACATGTGAACAGCAATAAACAGACTACAGTTGAACTAAAATCTTAAATATTGTTGATGAAAGTTGAAGAACCAGAGGACAGTGTTCAACCTGCCGTACTCCCAGCAGAGTTGCTCCTGGGGCAGAGTAGCTAAGACTCTAGGTTTTTACATTTAAAGGCAGGATATACATTTATATCTAAATGTATATCACGCCTCTTTTCACACACGTTTGACTAAAGTGTACCATGACATTTCCGTGAGCGTCTCGTGTGTCACCAGGTTACGACATGTCGACGTTCATCAGGAGGTACAGCCGTTACCTGAATGAGAAGGCTGTGTCCTACAGACAAGTCGCTTTTGACTTCACTAAAGTGAAACGAGGGTAAGCAGCTTTGATTACAGACGCTGCAGAGGATTGAATCTCAGCACAGGTCACACGGCTGCATGTCCTACACCCATTACCACCGCTCTGTCCAGACGCCTGCGGAAAATACTGTTTGTCGTTCACTTTACAATTGTCCAAATACCACATATTAATAAATGTTGTGTAATTATTCAGTTCCCCCACATTTCTAACAAATAGTGAAGTGAAACTAGTAGAAATAGTTCAAGTTTCATAAGACTCTTATTACTATCTCCAACTATTATTTTAGTAGTTCGACTAGTCCAGTGTTTCTCAACCAGAGGTACGTGAGCAATTACCAGGGGAGACTTAAAGTGTATTTATTTAGTGTACTTATTTTAAAACCTGAAACCATTCTATTAAAAGGTGTTATTATTTATAAATTTAGCATCTTTTTTGAGTATCTTGCATCATAAATATAATAAGACAAAAATATAACAGTAATAATTAACATTATGCGAACAGTAAACCCATTTATTTGCCTGGAACTCAAGTTAAAGGGGACTCTGAGTGTGAGACAAAGCTTAGGAGGTACTTGAGGCAAAAAAGGTTGGCAACCACTGGACTAGACACTGTGTTTTTATTATTATTTTTTTTAATTAATGAATTGACTACTCAAACCAGGGCTGCAACAAGTTAATCAATTAATTGCAGCTAATCTGTGATTGGAATAATCGTCCGCTAATGTAGTGATCATATACATGTTAACTGGTCCATACATAGGTCCCAAAACATGCCATGAGCTGAATATGACGTTTTATGAATCAAATGAAACATTCAAATGACCCGGAAAACGTGTAAATTCAGTGTATTTGATGATTTTTAATGTATTCCACCAGGTCCTAAAAAGGCTTCACATTAGCTTCCTCTGGGTCAAATTTAGTAAAAATCTCTTTATCATGTGACTTTTTTGTTCTAAACAGCTTCGATTAATCAAAAGAATAATCGCTGTGCTAATCGATTAGCAAAATAAAAGTTTGTTGCAGCCCTAAATCAAACTGTTATTTCTATTGTACGTAAAGAGCTTTATCAACAATGCATTATCAACCAAATGAAGGTTGAAATATGTTGACTGAACACCTTAGAGATAATATTTACAAATTAAAGCTGGAGTACCTGATTTTCACACTGCAGAACCGGACGTAGGTTTTTAAATCTCTCTAACTTGTCCCTCGCTCTCACAAACCCTTTGGCACGTTGTTAAAATCCGCATGCATTCATTTTCAGTCCTGTGCGCAGCTTTAAAACAGCTTTTTTCAGACGACAAAGTGAAACTGGGGACGACCACCCAAGAGAAGCCAATCAGAGCTCTGCTTTTAACTCTTACTTCGAGACAAAATACTTGATTATTAGATAGATACTCTAAACACTAAATTAACTCCCCAAAAAGTCAGGTACCCCAGCTTTAAGTGTATTATTGGTTGATTGATTTAAGGTGAGGCACTACAGGCAAAACTCATTTCTTTTTCAAATTTTTGTTTTTTTGGTCAGTTTGCTCTCTCATCACATCTTTCATTTGGAAACAACTAATTTGTCCAATCTGCTCTTAAAAATGTTTTATTCTTCATTTAATCCACTTAATTTAATCTGAGTTTAATCCACATCCATAGATTTCTCTGGGACATTGTAACTTCAAAGGCCATTTTCTTAAAATGCATTTTTCTCCCACAAAGACATAAAGATCAGCCTTAAAGTAGCTCCTGCACCAAACTGTACAATCTGGAACTGAACAAGATTGTGACGAAATTAGAAGGGTTTTTTGAAATCTAATTCTAAAACTGATTTATTGAAGTTTTAAGTAAAAAAAAAAAGAATTGAATTTTAGAACAATTTTCATTCCAATCTGAAAAACTAAATAAGATATCCAGTTTCCCCTCAGTATTTTTTTTTAACCAATATGAGTAGAAAATGAACCAAGAAATGTAACCCTGTTTCTGTCCATTTTTCAGATTTAAATGTCCCAAATATGTGTCATTTTTGGGGGATTTTTACACATAAAGGGCCTATTTCCACATAAAAACATGACATGATGAAAAACTCTACATTTATGTGAAAAAACTACTGCAGAAGTTACAAATTGATATATTTACATTTAAGATTTTTTCCTATTCACCTGTAGTGTCTCACCTTAATAATGTTGCAAGCTTTGTTATAAAAAGGTTATAAAAAACTACGATTATAAAAATACAATTACGCACTTGTCCAAGTTAAATGTACCCTCTTTTGCACCAGTTCGGACGGTGTAATGAGAACCATGAACACAGAGAAGCTGCTGAAGACCATTCCTATCATCCAGAACCAGATGGATGTCCTACTTGACTTCAATGTAAGGACTGTTTCAATTTTAGACTGTTGTATTTTGTTGTATCTTCTTTAGTGTCACGTGATTCTGACGCTCCCTGTTTCCTCCTCAGGTCAACGCCAATGAACTCACAAACGGAGTGATCAACGCAGCCTTCATGCTTCTGTTCAAAGACGCCATTCGACTGTTTGCCGCCTACAACGAGGGGATCATTAATCTTCTTGGTAAATGTATAGTTCGATTCGAGCTGTGTGATATGGCAAAAAAAATTTATTAGATTTTTCTTGGGGCCGGTTCATGATTTTGATTTTATCACGATTCATGTTCACTTTGTATTTTTTGTTGTCTTTAATAGAGCTGCTCGGTTTAGGAAAAATATCTAATTATGTTTTTTCTGACCACTGCGATTGCGATTAGATTTGCGGAGTTTGTTTTCAATAGTTCCCAGTTCACATTCACATTCATTCATTTTCTACCGCTTATTCCTGTTCCTGGGGTCGCGGGTGACTGGAGCCTATCCCAGTGACTTTGGGCCTTAGGCGGGGTACACCCTGGACAGTGGCCAACTCGTCACAGGGCTAACACAGAGACAGGTATAGAAAATATAGACACAATAAACATTGAGGCCCAAAATGTATTCTTTGTATTATACATTGAACAATTAGTCGATGAAGTAATTATCGTGACGACTACTGGATTGCATTGCTGTTATTCACCTTTGAAAACACGGAGCGTGATGTTGGCTTCCTCCTGATCCAAACCTGCTCTATGCTTTGTACTCTTATATTATAATATATATGATAAAGAAATACTCCATAAGTAATTAATTTTTGCTTTTGTTTCATTTTCATAAACAGAAAAATACTTTGACATGAAGAAAGTACAGTGTAAAGAAGGTCTCGACATCTATAAGAAATTCCTCACACGGATGACAAGAATTTCAGAGTTTCTCAAAGTTGCAGAGGTGAGTGTGACTGATGTACTGGCACCTGCTTCTTACACAGGACTGAATTTTGTCTTTGGCTTTACAGCAAGTAGGGATTGACCGAGGAGACATCCCGGATCTGTCTCAGGTGAGCACAGCCTCCTACACATCCTCACATGACTAACAGACATCTTTGCTGTTACTAATTTAACTAAACTTCCTTTTGATTTTTTTGGCTTTAGCAAGAAAAATGGCCAAATTTTGGGAAATCACTGGTTGCACAAGGTTTATTTGAGGCTTGTTGCTGTTTTATCACATTTAGTCATTCTTAGAAAAGATAGTATCTTTATGGCACATAAAAGATGACTAAGAGTGTCTTTAGGAGGTGAGGAAGGTCAAAGGCCACGGATGTTGTCATACACTAAATGTGTACTAATGTTACATGTTTGTTGGTCTAGTGACTCTTTAAATCTTTGTCCAAAATTTGGCTATTACCCTTGGCTCACGGCTGCTCCTGCAGCTTTACTCCCGTCAGAAGTCGCTCCTGCCGAGCGACAGGCAGCCAGTGCATGAGCCTGTAGTACTCCATGTCCACACTCCTGACCTTGCACTGTGTACAGCAAATAAAGGTGTGAATCCAACTCTCACAGAGGGCTTAGTCATCATCGACCACATGGTGCAGGTGTGTCCGAGCATGAACACAAGGAAAGGGAATATTAGACTTTGAGGATAAACTTTGTTCACTTAATAAGAGGTCTTTATATGATCTTAAACAGTTACCACCTTTATTTTCTGTATTTTCTCCTTTCCTATCTCCTCCTTCAGTTCACGGTGTGTGTAAGTATCTGAACATTTTCTCTCTGTCTCTGTGCTGTTTTTGGCTGTGCACAGTAAAGTGGCATGCCTCAGTGTTGTACCAGATAATGTGCCCTGTCAGTGTTTTCACTCTGTTCTAACCTAATGTGTCCCAATGACCTTGTGCCAGGCCCCCAGTAGCCTGCTGGACGCCCTGGAGCAGCATCTGGCCTCTTTAGAAGGAAAGAAAGTCAAAGACTCGACAGCAGCCAGCAGGTAGGTCAACACGGTGACAACATTAGTTAACTATTCAGGAAGTACACCCCGCTCATTGTTTTAGAATTGTATGAGTCTGGCATCATGGCGTTTCACTCAACAAAACTGAATGAGAACATTGTTTAGTTAAAGCACATATGAGTGTTCTCATGTTTTATAATTATAACTTAGTTTGGTGGAACATGTAGTAAATATCATAGTTTGTGAAGAAAAACTGAAAAATAAAAGTTGAAAATAACAGGAAGTAGAGCTGAGTTGCTTCAATTTTCCCACAACCCACTTCTGTCACTCGACCGTCACTTTGCATTTGTGGCTATACTAGCAAAAGTTTATTTTTTACAATATATTTTTTCACAATCTGGTTTAGGTTAGGCAACTTAGTTCTAAAACAGAATCCCTCTGTGATGTCCACACACAACTGACACATTCTGCTGTCAGTTTAGACTATCATTTAACATCATAAAGGTGTTATTGGGTATTATATATTGTCAATTCATAACTATTACGTAATTGAAATGACCCTTGTTTACAGTCTGGTTGCTAGGTAACAGTTGCTGCTCATGTCCAACCAGGAAGTAACATTATCAACTTTACACAAACTGTCAAACTAAAGAAAATATGCAAAATGTTACTGTTACCTGTTCACTATGTTTTAGTCAAATGTGTTGTTGAACCTGTCATATGCCCTATGCGGTCAGGATAAGTTTCACCTCGGGACATCTGTAAAATTGAAATTACCCCACGAGGTCAGTGTTTTATTGTGAACATTTGCGTTATTCACTTGTTTTTACAGCCTTTTATCCAGAAATGGCGCACTGGCAAACCCATTTAAATATGACAAGAACCTTTTAAAGTCTATATGACAAGTTCTGTAAATATTCTAATTATGACTTTGTTTGGCGGGAGGGCACTTGTGGCAATTGTTTATTATAATTTTACATTTGTGAAGTTGCAGTTTGTGAAGAAAAATAAAAGTTTAAAATTACAGGAGGTAGTGCTGAGTTCTAAAACAGAATCTCTTTGCCAAAAATGTTGAGTGGGCAATTTATGGCAACGTTTTTTATTGTTTGTGTCTTTTTTTGCCAAATCAGGGCCAGCACTCTCTCCAACGCAGTCTCGTCTTTGGCCAACACCGGCATATCCTTCACCAAAGTGGACGAGAGGGAAAAGCAGGCCGCGCTGGAGGAAGAACAGGCTCGCCTAAAAGCACTAAAAGTATATTTGTTTCCTCACCTACATTCCTCTGAGCTTAGAGCACACAGCAGTTAATGAGAGGCACGGGGGGAAAAAAAGGAACAGTGTTGTTGACTGGACGTTTCTAGCAAATGCCAGTTGTTTATGATCACGCCTCTCTGTTTCAATACGTTGTCGTCCAAGGAACAGCGTCTGAAGGAGCTCCAGAAGAATCCAGCTGCAGCCACCACGGACTCATCTCCAGTGTCCACAATGGGAGGAACCATCAACTCTGCCCCTGCTATCGACCTGTTCTCCACCCCCAGCTCCAATAACAGGTCAGAGCGCTGTTCTGCAGGCATGAACGTCACAACATGGACAAAGTTTCACCAAAGCATTATGCATTTCTGTAAATAACGTCTAGTCAGACAACTTTAAGGCGAGACACTACAGGTGAATAGGAAAAAATCTTCAAATCAGTTGTGAAGTCCTGTAGTTTACTCACATAAATGTCAGAAAAAAATTTATGTAAAAAATATCCTGGTTCATTTTGTACACATATTAGTTACAAAAAAACTTTACAGAGGGGATTTTAGATTTCCTATTTAGTTTTTGAGTAAATTAAATTTGACTGAAAATTGTCCTAAAAATTCAAATTTCGCCTTTTTTTTTTTTTTTTTTAAATAAAAAAATCCTCCTTTACCTTTCGTTAAAATATTATTGAGTCCTCGATTGTACAGTCTGGTGTAGGATCTACTTTAAGGCTGATCTTTCTGTCTCTGTGGGAGAAAAATGTATTTTAAGAAAACAGTCTTTGAAGTTACAATGTCCCAGAGAAATCTATGGATGAAGTGGATTAAATGAAGTAATACAACATCTTTGGGAGCAAATTGGGCAAGTTTGTTGTTTCCACATGAAAGCTGATAATGTGAGAGACTAAACTGACCAAAAAACATAACAAAAAAAGAGCTTTGCTTGTAGTGTCTTGCTTTAAGAGTGAGATGTTTTTACTTTGGCATTAAGCAGACGAAATATGTCAAGGAAAATACTAGCGCTTAGGGCTGGGTGATACACTGATGAAAATCAAATCGTGAGCCCCTCTGCTCAGAGGCTAAACAACAGGAGAAGTGTGTCTCTTTAATGCAGCTGTCTGTTCAAACAAAGAATCACGTGACCACAATTTTACAAAAACGGCAGATTGTCACAGGGACTGTTTTTCACATTTAATATCAGAAAAAAATCTGGTAGAGGGCCTTTTTAACTCTATATAACAAAATAAGAATAAGGAGCTCTGATGTCAGATGTATCTGAATGCTTTTACTTTGACAAACCACTTGGGTTTTTCATATTTTGTGATATTCTGAGGTTAATCCCTGTTTCTCCATTGAATTAATTATGTTCCACGTCACTTAACTTTAACTACATTCTGGAATTTGGAATATTTTTATTTCCACATTTTTAAAGGGTTTAATTTTCACATCTCCAAAACATCATCCATTTTACGGCGTATTTCCTGCCTCTACTTCATGTATGTTTTAAATGTTTCTTCTAAATTTGGCTCACCTTGAAGTAAATGCTGGGGATTTGATGTGTTTGCTCTTGCTTTCTTTCAGTGGCTCCAAAGCAGCCAACGACCTGCTGGACCTGCAGCCGCCCTTCCAGCAGCCGCTGCCTCTGACCACAGGCAGCACATGGGGAGGTGAACGCTTCTGCCACAAGCTCAACACTTGTTTCACCATCTACAACTCTAGTATCAACTCCCTCATAAAGCTAATATTGTCTTCATTACCTTACAGTGTTGACTTGTGTACCGTGTTTCATATGTACTGTTTTAACCTTATCTCATCTAAGAGTGTGTGTTTTTCACTTAACGTTCATATCGTAATTCATTTAAACAATGCAGTTGACACAAAAAAGATAATAATGCAACAATCTATTACATAAGAGCAGAGTAAATGTTTAAAGGACACATATTAAGCAATATTGACTCTTTTGAGCTTTTAACCATGTCATAACATCAAAAGCATACTCGGAGTTGTATTTAGCTTCATTCACAATAGTTTGATGAATCCATTTTAGAAAGTCTTCTCCCTCTGACCGTCAAAAATCCTTTTGAATTTCCCCGATCTGTGAGTCACCGGTCCAACTCTTGATCTTCTGCGCTGTTTTCAAATCAACTTGAATCAAATCGAATCATGATAATTACATTTATGTGTGTCATTAGCATGTCAGAGGCAAACTAGCTTTTGTTTATCTCACCCATGTAATTCCCTTTGCAAGCAGTAGATTGAACCCTAACACAATGGGCTTTATGCAAAACATTACCAGGATAGCTCAGGATAGATGTCTCTGAAACGTTAACTTCACAAAACACTAAATACTTCACCAGGACAAGGACACGTGTGTTTCTAAAAAGACATGTTTGTGTTAGTGCTAACGCTAATTCTTCTGTTCATTTAAGGTGTTGTTTCTTTTGTATTTTACATTTAAATAAATGTTAGTATTAGTTCTGAGAAACGGTTAGTTTAGCCAACTGCAGCTGTGCACTGAGCACATTCCTGGCGTGGGAAACGCCAGTGACATGAAGTCATTTTTGTTTTTGTAAAAACATTTTTTTTTTCCCAGTTCTAAAACATGAGTTGCCAAAGCAAAGGTTCTCAAGAGCACATTTAAAGGCTAATAGCAATACAAATAATGCATAATATTTGTCCTTTAAAGGAAAGATTAATTATACCCTTATAGGCATCACCAGTCTTTTCACAAGACATATTTTTACCATAGATAATTTTGTAATCTTCATTAATTACTGACTATTAAATGGGGGCCATTTGTCAGTCTGTTCTATTCTGACATTTGCCTTAAAGACAAATGTCACGTTCTTATATTTTCTAATTGTTACATTGTTTGATGGGATTTTACTTGCGATTAATGTTTTACATCAGCCAGGATGAGGTTTGTGAAGAAAAATAAACGTTGAAAATTACAGGAAGTTGTGCTGACTTCTCAAACAGTGATGTCATCAATAAGCGACATGCTAATGCAGAGACACTTCACACAACTGGAAAATTTTTCTGACAGTTAAAAAAATCATTTGACAAATTAAAGGTCTTATCAGATATTATTTGTCAATTCATTATTTGGATTTTGGCCCGTCTTTACAGTCTGGTTGCTAGGTAACGAGTATGGAATTACATCTGCTGCTCATGTCCAACCAGGAAGTAACATTGTAAACTTCACTAAAATAGGCAACATTTCTTGTAAAATCTTAAATATATCCATGCTCTCTACGTTTGAGTGAAATGTGTAGTCTAACCTGTCATGTGTGTCGTCTTGCATGTACATTTTTAACATTGTTGTCGTTGTCTCTCAACCATAACTCGTGTGTCCCTCTACCATTTGTGCTCTCAGATCCCTTTGCCTCTTCTGCCGATGTTGCGGAGGACATTCCAAACGCAAACCCTTTCCTCACTCTGCCCGTTGTCGATGCCGTCCACCTGTCCATGGCGCCCTCTGAAAATGGCTGCCTCACCTCTAGAACGCCTAGCCATGAAATGTTCGGTGGGGTTGTTAAGCTGCATCTTGACAGATTTCCTTATGTTGACAAATTAGAACTGCATGGAGATTTTGGCGACAGAAATGGCTGTTACCTTATTGTTTCTGAAAGATGAGCTTCAATCATGAATCAACTTTGGCTTAGCTTCATCTACTAAAATAAAAGGGTTATTTCTGTAACTAAATTCTATTCTGAAGTAGGGATGTCAAGATTTTTCAGCTAATCAATTATCCTGATTATTTAGCCCCAATATAATCGTAACAACTGAAAACAAACGACAAGGACTGTTTTAGACTCTAATTTAAGGGTAGACACTACAGGCAAAACTCTTTTTTTTTTTCAATAGTTTGTTTTTGGTCAGTTTTCTTTCATGTGGAAACAACAAATTTGTCCAATCTGCTCCAAAAGATTTTTATTCTTTCATTTAATCCATCTCATCCATAGATTTCTCTGGGACATTGGAACTTCAAAGGCTGTTTTTTTTTTTTTTTTAATCCCGTAGGGACATAAGCATCACCAAACTGTACAATCTTGGACTCAACAAGATTTTGATCAAACATACAAGTTTGTGTTTTTTTTTTTTTAAATATCTAATTCTTAAACTGATTTATTGAAATCTTTAATTCAAAATAAGTAGGCAAAATCTTTAGGACAATTTTCAGTAAAATCTAGTTTACTCAAAAACCAAATCACAAAATCCAAAACCCCCTCTGTAAAGTCTTTTGTAACTAATACGTGTACAAAATGAACCAAACCATTTTCTGTTTTTCAGATTTAAATGTCCCAAATATGTGCAATTTTGGCTGTTTTTACACATAAAATGCCTAATTTCTACATGAAAACATTACACGGTGAAAAACGTCCTTACACTTATGTGAGTAAACTACAGGAGAAGTT
This sequence comes from Rhinogobius similis, assembly GCA_019453435.1. NCBI lineage: Eukaryota > Metazoa > Chordata > Actinopteri > Gobiiformes > Gobiidae > Rhinogobius > Rhinogobius similis. The sequence goes on from CM033621.1 coordinate 2,081,416, forward strand.
TCAAATTGTTATATTTAAATGTAAGATTTTTCCTATTCACTTTTAGTGTCTCACCTTAATTAATTTAAATTCAATCTTTACTCCAAAAAGGTCGCACCTGAATGCATACTGCTTTTTTGTGTGGCTGTTTATCACAATAAGTTGATTTCATAAAGGTGGTCACATAGTAACAGTATCAGGGTTCCCACACCCACTCAAAATAATTCACCAGACATGGAAAACAAGTAAAAAAGACCAAATGTCCTTGAAAATATGTGTTCTGTCCTTGAAAATTTCACAATCCATTGCATACCTGGATTATTGAATAACAAATTAATAGAGACTTAGTAGACTTAATACAGAATAGAGAAAAAAACAAAAACATTAAATGGCACCTCTTTTTTATGAACTTTCTCGGGAGAGGACCCTCAAACCCCCCTCATCTTTTTCTTACCTGTTAGACATTACATGACATTACCTGGTGTCACATAAATGCATCCCTGATTTTCCAGATTTAAAAGTGAAACATCAGACGCACAGAACCATCAAATGAGAACAATATTCAACACTAAATCAAAATGTTTCAGTTCACATGTGTTTTTAGCATTTTTGCCTTGTGTCAATCATTGTGAGCTTCAGGTAAAGCCTTCAGCTACAGCCTTAAAGTGTCCCCTGACTCCGGTCTGGTTGCCTGTTACACCAGCTCCAGTTTACTGCGGTCCGTTTTTGATGAAAGCCACGCAGAATCACGTGGCTTCTCGTGAGAAAACTCGTCAAATGACATGAAAGCCACACCAGACCACTTTTTTTTGTTAGATATATCATCCATCCCTAACTATAAAACTAAAACTGTCCTGGAAAAGTCTTGGAAAGTGTGGGAACCCTGTAATGTAGTAGTTCTTCTCACAATACTCGTAACAGACTAAAACTTGATATCGTGACATCCCTATTCTGAAGTATTTGATTTATTAGTGTTCTGTATCCAAGCTTGAACACAAACCCATCTGATGAAGCCTATACATTTTAAAATAAACTGCTTTCTAGTGCGTTTGCATGCAGCTTACAGTATATGACTAAATGAGAGTGCAGTGTCATTAGATCCCACAGACTTAAGGCTAAATGCACAAACGAAGGAAATTCCTGGAGTGACTTTCAGGTCAAGAGCCTAAACACAGTGTAGTTTTCTGCCACTTTTCTCACATTCATCTCACTTTCTGGCACGCTGCCTCAATCTTCGTTTATGCTGCGACAAATTTCGGGTTCCCAGTGTTTGTCGTCTCCACTTCGAACCATGTTTGACTTTGGGCTGTTTTAATCTGCTTGTTTCCAGCTCTGATGCATGAAAATTAGAGCTGCACGATTTGGGAAAAAATGTCGAATCGTGATTTTTCTGACCAGTTTTGCGATTCGATTTGCGATTTATGTCACATTTTTGACACATTTTAAACATTTTTCACGCTTTTAGACACGTTTTTTGTCATTTACTATAGTTTTTGCTGCTTTAAGTGTCATTTTTGACTATTGTATTTGTCTTTTTGTCGCTTAGTTGCGCTTTTGTCACTTTTAGACACGTTTTTGTTGCTTATAGTCACATTTTGATCTTTTTAAATATGATTTATTCAAGTTTAGTCACGTTTTTTGGTCATTTACTGTTGTTTTTCCTTAAAATGTAATTTTTAATGATTGTATTGCCGTTTTTAGTTGTGTTTTTTGTCACTTGCTTCAGAACATGTTTTGATAAATTTAAACTACAGGGTTGGCAGTTTTTATACAGAATAAAACAAGATATTTTGTAGTTTGTGGAGGAATTATTGCACTTGAAAAATTGCAGCCTTTGCAATTTGCTAATTACGATTTTGATTTGAATCCGATTAATTGTGCAGCTCTAATGGGAATCCATCCCTCTCCTTGTTTGTCTTCTTCAGATTGTTACTATTCCGCTTTTGACTCAAGCTCTTCTTTGGGCGCCTATTGATTCTGCGCATGTAGAGCAGATTGTCTTACTCTAGTAACAGCTGTGAGCCCGGTACTCGTGAAAAAACATCTTTAGTGATGATGTTGTCACGAGTACAAGTGGACACAGTCGTAAAGTTGTTGAGTTAAAGACGTTGCTTTGTCTGGCTTCCCTCTTTTATTCCTACATCGCTGTAAACCTGCTGTAAACTTTTACAGTTGGTTTAGTTGGACGCTGCTGCCCTGAAATGGTGCCCTTTTTCATTTAGTCTAGACGTCTTATACGTACGTATGGAAGATAATTTGACACATTTTGGCTTTTAAATGCTGGTGAATTTCTATATTTCAGAATTTTTAACACTGAAAATAAATATTTTTCAAGTTTAAATTATTTTCTATTTTAAATTTCAGTTGCAGATTTTTGCAGTGTACATTTTCAAACATTCAAAATGAAAAATTCACCTTTTAATTACTTTTAGTTGCATTTTTGTTACTTTTAGTCACGTGTTTGTTACTTGTAGTCACTTAAAATTTTCTTTTAAATATTCAATGCATAGATTTTCAAGTCCAGAGTGTAAAATTCACACTGAAATCAAAACAACTGGAATCTTTGCTGTGATAATGTTCTTTTTTTCCGTTTTGTACAGCAGCAATAAAAAGCACAGTACAAGGAGCAAAAACAAGACTTAAAAACACAAATATTTAATAAAGTCCTAAACATGTAGTCTGACATTTTCAGTCAATTTGGAAGATAGTCTGTTAAATCTGTCAAATTTAGTCCTTCTCCATTTTGTGAACGTCAGTTATAATGTCGGTCCAGTCCTTGATCGTTGGTTCAGATTGTGTCATCTGTTTCTTTTTTGTGATGGCCTTCTTACCCACCAACAAAAGGGTAGTTTTGGAAGGAAGTTAGGATAGGAAGTTTTTCTCTTTGAGGTTGAACTGTTGAATTTAAAGGCTTTAAAATCCATGCATTGAATATTATTAATATACTAATTAATAAACGTATCGTGACTTGTCGACTATAAATACATTATATATATATATATATATATACAGACACGAGTCAAAAGATATTTTTATAACAAAGATGGCAACTTCATTGAATCTAAATGTCAAAAAAGATCAAACAATGGCGTTTTTTTTTTTTTATCAATGAGACACTTTATTCATAAACAGTCTTGATTTAGAAGCCTTCAGTCCCATATTTCAACCATTAATTTGGTTGATAACAGAAATAGCCGTTTCTTGTTGTGTAAAAAGTATAAACTAGGATTCATAAAATAATGTATTTTGAAAATGTGCATGGTTTAAATTTCATGTAAATCAGCTTTATGAATATTATAAAGTAGTTTATTATATTCTCTATTCTGCTGCTCGACGAAATGGTTATAAGACCGTGGTAAATGTCTTGTTTTGACATTGCTTATGGCATTAAAAATCTTAAAGCATTACATTTAATTTACTGCAACCTGCATAAACCCTGTACACTGCAAAATTAAGCGGCTTAAATTTACATTCAAAACTAATCAAACATGTTTTTTCAGCATAAAAACTTCTGAGTTACAAATTCATAGTGTTTAAAATTCAAAACCTGACAAAATCCATGGAGCTTCCATACTCCCATCTCTCCCCAACCCTGATCTCCGTCTTCCCTGATCTCACAAGCCGGCGGCGGCCCATTCCTCTTGTATTTTTATAATCTCCTGCTCTCTTCCTCTTCTCTTTTCCCTCTGTGCTCTGCTCTCTGTGTGTCAGACTCCTTCTGTGGGCCAAACCCTTACGCCACCACTCCTCTCTTCCATTCTGAGCCCACTGCCGTAGCCGGTCTATTCAGAGGTACGTCCGTATTTAGACGCCCCCCCTCTTCACTCCTGCGCACGTAGTTTGGAGCCACCAGATTTGCAAATACACACAGGGCTCTTTGTGTTTCGAATCGATTCCTTTGTGATCGTTTATTCTCTCCTCGCCAGGGTTCAACGCCTCCCCGACGCCGCAGAACCCTCAAGGCCTTAACGTTGACTTTGACTCTGTGTTTGGGAACAACGCCAACGCCAACAACCTGGATTCTTCAGGTAAGCGCCGCTCCACACTTCCACCTGTAGGTCAGAAAGGGCACATTTGGTTTTCACTTGATCCTGTTAGAAGCGGTGGGCCGACAGGGGGGGCAAAGGGGTTTGTTGTCCCGGGCCGTAAGGTCTTAGGCCCTATTAAGGCGAGACATTACAGGCAAAACTAAGCTTTTTCAATTTTTTGCGTTTTGGTCAGTTTGCGCTCTCAACATATCGGCTTTCATGTGGAAACAGACTTGTCCAATCTGCTCTTAAAGGTGTTTTATTGCTCTATTGAATCCACAAAATTTAAACCTGGTTCTGTCAGTTTTTCAGCTTTATATGTCCCAAATATGTGTATTTTTGGCAATTTTTACACAAAAAAATGCCTTATTCTACATGAAAACATGACATGATGAAAAACTTCTAATACATTTTCTTACATTTATGTGAGTAAACTACAGGAGAAGTTTCAGATTGATACCTTTACATTTAAGATTTTTTCCTATTCACCTGCAGCGTCTCACCTTAAGACATACAAAATCATCATAGAAAACACTTTAAAAGAGGAGAGTTACTGCCCCGGGTCCTCATATTTCTGTCGACGGGCCTGCGTACAGTTCATTGATCTCCCATCGAGGGAGGAACCGGTTTTCTGTTGACATGATCTACGTTTGTCAGGGAGTGTAAAGAAATTGGTCACCGCTCGTATGTCTTGCACGTCTTTCTGTCCGAGCAGAAACAGCGGACAGTTATCGCTGCGTGTGATCAGCCAATAGGGCATCAGGAAATTATACAGTACCGAGACAAACTTTTTAAATGTGATTATTATTATTATTATTATTTGAACTTTCTGGAGGACATTTGTGGTAAATATTTATCATAGTGTTACGCTTGTGAAGAAATTTAGAAAAATAAAAGTTTAAAATTAGGTTTGATTTGAGGAGATGAGACGCTGCAGGTGAATAAGAAAAAATCTTAAATTTAAAGATATCAATTTCAAACTTGTCTTGTAGTTTAGTCACATAAATGTAAGAAAAAAAGATATTACAAGTCATGTCATCATATCATGTTTTCGTAATTTTATGTGTAAATATATGTGTGGGACATTTAAATCTGAAAAATTGACAGAAGCAGGTTTACATTTCTTGGTTCATTTTATACAAAATTAAATCAGGTTTAGAATTAGATATCAACAAATCCTTTTGTACAGTCTGTCAGAATCTTGATGAGTCTCAGATTGTACAGTTTGGTGTAGGAGCTACTTTAAGGCTGATCTTTATGGCTCTGTTGGAGAAAAATGCATTTTAACAAAACGGCCTTTGAAGTTACAATGTCCCAGAGAAATCTATGGATGAAGTGGATTAAATGAAAGAATAAAACATTTTTAGGAGTAGATTGGACAAGTTTGTTGTCTCCACATGAAAACCGATGTGTTGAGAGAGAAAACTGACCAAAAAAGTTTTGCCTGTAGTGTCTCGCCTTAAAATAAAGCATTTTCTACTTTGAAATGAGTAAAAATAAGCTGCTATGCTTGAAATGAGAAAAGAAAACAACTTGTTCCATTGTCAAATCTTATTTTAAGATAGTAAAGATATACTTAAATTAAGATAAATATTACTCTCAAGCATTATCTTATTTAAGATGGTCAAATGGCAAAAACAGCAAAAAATATAAGATGTGAGTGAGTTAGGTGAAGATACTGGAGTGAATCATGAGTTTAATCTGACTTGTATACATTCCTTTTACTTTTCTGCATAAATAGCTTTTTGTCTTTTGAGTGCAGTTTGGGTCGGATACATGGAGATACTTAATACTTTTGATATATTTTTGCCACACCGCCTTTATTTAGTCGACTACATTCCTATTGTACTTACATGTGTCCTCCCTCAATTGAGACCTATATTTTCAGTAACAAAAGCAAATCGATGCCCTCGGCCCACCACCTTTTTAAAAATTACAGGAAAATCAAAGCGCTGGACTTTGATTTGTTTACTGTGAGAGAAATGCGTACAACAAATGCTTGGAAGTCCTTCTAAACAAGCATTAAGTACCTGTTATTCTCTAATATATTAACTATTGCTGCTGCTTGGGCGTAATCACGTTGGACTTTGCATTACGCAGTGTAGATATTGTAGGTGAATGTAAGCGGTGCTCCTTACATAAGTCAGTGACAAAGGTGAGTCGTCACGTGGCTGTGCACATCATGGAGCTGGCGTCATGTGCTTCTGCCATCTCACCACTGTTTATTTTTAGCATGCACAGGTGCAAAATGTGGTGTGTCATTCTGTCTTGTTCTGCGGCTAAATATGTAAACATAAACTTTAAACGCAAGTGTAAAGAAATGAGGTATTGCTTTATGATAACTGCACTTAATCCTGCCTGATTAAAGAATGAACAAAGGCTTGATTCACACTGTACGTATAGTCGTTAAGGCTAATTAAGGTCTAGTTATTGTAAAGTGGTGCCAGAAATTAAACTACAAACTATTACAAGAACCACAAAGTTATAGAAACACACTTTTTGTCGTTTATCCATTGAGGTGGCACCACACGTTTCTATTTACAAATATGTCAGGGTTTCTGAGGGACATTAAAAGTCGAACATAAGGCCTTAAAGGGGCTGCACATGATCTTTACTGTTCTGAAATAACTAGGGCTGCAACAAACAATTATTTTGGTAATTGATTAGTCTTGCAATTATTCTTTCAATTAATTGTTTAGTTGTTTAGAACACAAAAGGCGATTTTTATTCATTTTCATATACAGCCTTTTTAGAATGCATTAAAAAGCATTAAATTCAAGCCCTGCGGGCATTAAATAAAATAATAATAAACATAATAAAGATATGAGGACATTATTATCATTTCCCCCAGAGCTGCTGTTTCAGCCGATCAGAAGTGTGTGTCCAGGATAGTTTGTTTTATATGTTTTGAATCCCAGATGTACTGGATTTATTGAATCTAGATGTTAAAAGCTTTGATCACATTTTAAAAAGTAAAGATATGGTTCAAAACATACAAGTGCATGGTTTACATTTCATGTAAATTAGCTTTTTGAATATTATAACGTTTATTATATAGTTTAGTTTATTCGTTTATTGTATTACAGTCTGGTTTGTGCAGTGGAACGGTTACAAGTCAGTAGTTTTGACAAGATAAAAGCGTAAATGTCTTGTTTTGACGTTGATTATGGCATTAATAATCTTGAAACGCTGTATTAAAAAGTATTAAATTGTTTTTCTGAAACTTGCATAAACCCTGATATTGCTGTAGTTATGGGTTTAATCTAGATAAACCACCACTGCTTGTTCCACTGGAGTGTGATGGAGGTTAATGGCACTTTAACTTTTGCTGTCATTTGTTTGTAATTGATAAAAATGCTCCAGTGGATTTAAGATTAACCTTTGTCACACTCATTAGCAGCTGTTGGTTCTTCCTGATGACCGTCGCACAAAGAGGTTTTTATTTATGTATATTACATTTGATCATTGCTTTCTATTCCAAGCCTAAAGTGCATTTGTCAGGTTTTCATGTTACTGTTAAGTGTGAAAGTACTTGTGTTAAATATTTTGCATAGTTTCACATCACTCAAGTGTCCGTTTGTGAAAAAAAGTTGAAAATTATACAAAATAATTAAATCCTACACAATAATCCATCCTAAATGTGTAGTTTTATGTACATTAATTTGGCAAAACAAAGGTGGTGTCATACATTGTGTAAATTAGACGAGATTTGGCCTTGTTTACAGTACAGTTGCTAGGTAACAGTTTGGGAATTACCTTTTACATTATGTCACGTCTGCTGCCAGTCTCCAACCAGGAAGTAAAATTATAAACTTTGCCAAACTTCCTCAAACCAGGGAAAACCAGGGAGGAGTTTTAATACAATATTGTTAGCGCTGGAGTCTGAAACTCAACATCTGAGCTGGCCGGGGGCCGAAAGACAGACTTAAAACTGACTGTTATAAATTCTTCTATATATTTATTGGAGGCTTAAGTTGCCAGGGGGCTATATTTTTGGATTTAGAAATGTTAAAAGCTTTTAGATCACAAACACTGCAAAAATTTAATATCTAGCCTTTTATTACCTGAATTTATACTCCAAAGGATATGATCCGGTCCCCAACCCATCTTCCAATGATATAGATTTTTTTTTTTTTTTTTTTAATACATTTAAACCAGGTCTAGTTCTCGACCCGGTCTAGGTCTAGGTCTCAACCAGGTCTAAACCAACAAAAAGAGATGATGATGGTTTGAGGGCTGGATCATATCCCTTGGAGGGCCTGATTTTGCCCACAGGCCTTCAGTTGAACAGCCATGGTGTAGGCGCTAATCCTGCAATGCATCATGGTAGTTGTATTTGAAATGAATTGTATGTGTTTTATCAGCGTACCATTAATAATACACATTAGAAATCAACTCGGGGGGGGCCCAGCAGAAATCATCATGAGGGCGGTATTTGGGCCATGGGCCAGAAGTTTCTGTCAGTGAAGTGTGTAGTTTAACCTGTCAGATGCACTTTAAGACACAACTTGTACATTAAATACACACGAGTTTACGACATGGACAGCGTGCTTTGTGCGACGGGCCTCAGGAGTGTTCACTTGGTTGTAGGCGGCTCCTTGTCTCACTTGTTCTCTCTCTTCCCTCATCCTGGGGCCCCTCACTCACTCCCGGGCCCTTGGCTTTTTGCATGGCACAATGGCATATGCATGACTGGGTGAGTTGACTCCACACACACTACTCACACAGCTTCTTATGTTTATGCCAGCGCCGCTTCTTCATCCACGCTCATCCTCTCCCTGTGTGTGCGTGTTTTTGTTTTGTTTTTGTTTGTCGTACCGTGTCTTCACCTGTTCTGGGCTCCCCGACCTTTCACCCTCACCCCAACCTTCCTTCCTCTTCCCTCCGTCTTGCCCCCTTTTCTTTAAGATGTTTTAGGCGGCATCCTGAAACCTACAGTGGCGTCTTCACCCAATCAAGCCCTAACTCCCAACGGACAGCAGGTGAACAAGCTGGTGTCGAACGACCTGGACTCCTCTCTGGCCAACCTGGTCGGCAGTAAGTGCTGGGGTTTATTTGTTTGTACTCAAAATAAATCTATGTACATGGTTTGTGACATTGGGTTATAATAACGGCTGGAGAAAACTGTTGCAGTGTCATTCTTAAAGGAAAATATTCTAAATTTTTCATGTTGCTGTAAGCCTTTAAACATGCTCTTGAGTGCCTTAAATTTGCTATTTTATGTTTTAAAACGAAAAAAAAAGTTTCTTATTCATTCTATGAAATGACACTGAGTGGATCCAGCCAGCTGATGGCGCCAGCGCTATATACAATCTAGTGAAGTTAACGCTGAAAAGAGTACGAGAACTTAGAACTTAGAGTTTAGCGATGATTTAAGGACATAAAACATAGGAATATTCTTTGATAAGTGACTTATAAAGTCTGAAAATACATCCAAAAATCCAGGAAGTTTAGCAGGAAGTGTGTTTGATGCTCAGAAGGGGGAGGGACATATTTTCAGATCATCTACGTTACTTATCTGAGAATCGTTTGCTGTTTTACGTCCTTAAATCAATTCCAGACTCGTTCTGAGCATTTCTTCCATCTACACGATAACTGCTGCTGCTATCTTGATCGCTAATAAAAAATAACATAGCTCAGCGCTTGGCGTCATCTACTGGCTGGATGCACTTACTGTCTTTCCAGACTCCTGAGGAAAACATGAATTATTTAATAATTGTTTGTTTCAAAACGTGAGATGGCAAATTAAAGGTACTCAAGAGCATGTTTAAAGGCTAAAAACAATATAAAAAAATGCATAATATTTTTCCTTTAAGTAAAATATGCTGCAAAAAATGAAAAACAATCTTTCAAACTAGAGTATATAGTGATATTTCTGCACTTTTGTGGATTATTTTACTGTCCGTTTACGTTTGTCTTAATTAAACCTCGACTAACACGTTTCTACATCATAATGTTTGAATATCATTATCAGGAAACTCGCCCCTTCTGTCACTCTGCTTACTAAATAGATTCTTTTTCCTCTTGTAGATCTGGGGATTGGAAATGGAACAGCAAAGAAGTAAGTGCTGCTAATCTTTAACTTTTTAAACGTTCATTACACAAGCGTTTTGGAGCAGAGGTGACACTGTGACCTTATCCTCGCAGCGATCTGCACTGGAGTCAGCCCGGGGAGAAGAAGCTGACTGGAGGAACCAACTGGCAGCCCAAGACGGCCCCCTCCACCACCTGGAACCCTGCTACCATGGTAACGCCACGTCTAACGCCCACCTTAACATTTTGTCCTCTCCTCTGGACAGAGTACATGTGTGCGAGGTCAAGAATAGTGGGTTAAGCGATAATTGTGATAGTTCAGGTCACAAAATAATCGTGACAGCTAAAAAATTTTTTATTGTGACTAGGACTGGACAATTTATATCGCAAAAGTATCTATCACAACAAACAAAAAATATAGCAGTAACACCAAAGTCTTCATCTGATAGAAACATTCAGTTTTTAAAATGAAAACACTGAAAAGGGAAAATTCTGAACAAAATCTAGCTTTTTCAAAGTAAATTAGCTCGGTTTTGTATTTGTTGGTTTTTATTTTAATATAACAGACATTATTGCATCAAAAATAAGGCTGCAACAATTAGTAGAATAATCGTGAAGTCGACTATAAACAACGTCAGTCGTATTTTGATAACGGTCGTCGTTCTAAACAGGCTATAAAACACAAATTTAAAAGACTTGTATAAGAAAGACAGTGACATTATTAAAGAAAAATGCCAAAAAGTAAAATCGCTGATTAGTCGACTACTAAAATAATCGTTTATTAGTCAAAAGGTGTATCGAAATATCACAATAATATCAATACAGCAGATCTTAAAAGCCTATCGCAATAGTTTAATATATATCTTGTGCAGCCCTATCTGTGACCATTTTAGGTTGCTGCGCCTAAGCACGAAAAGCCCCTAAAGCACGTTTAATTTGTCCAGTGTGAGGTGAGGCGCATGGCATCAGGCGGTTGGAGGAGGTGGGCCAAAGCACGACGCGATTGCTCATATACGAGCACACGACATTAGTACACGGCCCTGTCATGGTCGCTGTTGTTTTTCATAAGAGAAAACCGTGAATGAACTGAATCCAAATCCTGACAGAGCGCATATTACAGGCAGGAGACACGCTACAGTATTCACTTCAGTAGGACCATGATCTACAAGAGTGTGACGTTAAACATGATGAGGTCTCCAGACTGTGGCTCGGTTCATTTGTGCAGTTAAGAGTGCCACAGAACACTACACATGGTTCAGAAAACTTACATATAAATATTTCACTGTCATGGTCTCATTAATAATGAACAATGGGTAAATTGTGATGTTCGTAACACTAAACTTTGACATTGTGACATCCCTATTATTCAATGGGTTATCTCTGAGGTCATTATGATACAAATTAAACTGGCACTCAAGAGCCAAAAACCAAAGAAAAGTGAGCACTCAGGAAAAGCCAGGTCCATCCAGGAGGAAACAGTTGTCCCATCATGACTCCTCGAGGACAAACTGAACATCTGACAAACAGGAAAACACAGTGGATCCACAGGGGCCTAACATTAGTGGAAAGCAGTAATAATCCTAGCTTTGTGGAGTCTCTGCCCAGACAGAGGCGACTGCCGCTAATGCACAGAGCGCGGGCCCCGGCATGTGTGGGCCACGGTGTTAATGGGCTTCCTGTAGTCTGCGAGCGCGGCTTCTGTGGCTGAATGAGACCAGGTTTATTAATGACACATGCCAGAGCAAGGCGGCGCTGTGAGGGCACTCCAAATGACACTCATGGACTCTGGGAGAAGCACATCGTTCTGTGTGAATAATCTCTCACAGGGATGTCACGATATCAAGTTGAAGTGTTACAATTATTGTGAGATCATTTTTGGTCAGTTTTCTCTCAACACATAGACTTTCATGTGGAAACAACAAACTTGTCCAATCTGCTCCTAAAAATGTTTTATTCTTTCATTTAATCCACTTCATCCATAGATTTCTCTGGGACATTGTAACTTCAAAGACCGTTTTCTTAAAATGCATTTTTCTCCCTCAGGACATAAAGATCATCCTTAAAGTAGATCCTACACCAAACTGTACAATCTGAGACTCAACAAGATTATGACAGAACATAAACAAGGATTTGTTGATATTTAATTCTAAAACTGATTTATTAAAGTTTTAAGGAAAAAAAAAGGGGGACAAAAATTGAATTTTTTTTGGACAATTTTCTGTCAGATCAAGTTTACTCAAAAATTAAATCAAAATTTCCCTCTGTAAAGTTTTTTATAACTAATATGTGTACAAAATGAACCAAGAAATTTAAACCTGGTTGTGTCAATTTTCAGGTTTATATGTCCCAAATATGTGTATTTTTGGCAATTTTTACGCATAAAATTCCTTATTTCTACATGAAAAAATGACATGATGAAATATATGTAATATATTTTTTCTTACATTTATGTGAGTAAACTAAGTTTCAAATTGATATCTTTAGATTTAAGATTTTTTCCTATTCACCTGCAGCGTCTCACCTTAATGATTATTCATGATTATTAAGATCACAACCAACTGTGAACTATACATACAAGTCTGTGACCAGCTTTAATAAATCAAACTTGAATGAAAGTTAATGTGACAAAAACAGACAAATAAAAAAGTATGTCATGTTTAGATGTATTTTTTGTAGTTATCAACCGATATGGGTTTTGCAGGACCGATAATTAGTAGGTAAGGAGGCCGATAACCGATATTTAGAACAGTAATTCATTTGCAGCAAAAGTGTAAAAATTGGTGTAAAAATGTTGAACAATAAATGCCTAAAGCATGTCTATTTAACCAAATAAATAGAAAATAAATAGCTCTAGAAGTGCATGGAGTTCCTAGACTCAGAAGCATCTCATATAAAGTTGAATAAAAACTTTAATAAACAGCTCCCTGAAATTCCATCTGTATTAATAAAATCATTTTTTTGTATTTCCTCCTTAAAACTCATCGATTGTAGCGTCAGCACTTTGCGTATCCGTGTGTATCCGACATGCGCCGCTCGCTGCCGCACGTGCACTCCTCTGTGCGTTTGATGAGGGTTAACTTCATGGAGGTTCTTGAATGAACTTAGTGAAGTAACATAAGGCAGTAAATCGTAGAAAGGGGTTCAGAGGTTGTCATCCGGACGCCGTTTAAAGATCGAGACGTTTCGACTTTTATCCAAAAGTCATTGTCATTGACAATGACAATGACTTTCCAAAAGTCATTGTCATTGACAATGACTTTTGGATAAAAGTCGAAACGTCTCGAAAAGTCATTGTCATTGACAATGACTTTTGTCATTGACAATGACTTTTGGATAAAAGTCGAAACGTCTCGATCTTTAAACGGCGTCCGGATGACAACCTCTTAACCCCTTTCTACGATGGACCACACCTGGACGAATGAGGGTTTACATCGACGATAAGGCAGTAAAGCGGGTAAATAGTCAAACATCTAAATTCACGTATCTGACTGTAGCGCACACTGACACATGCACATGCGCTTGGTGTAAAGGCGCTTTCTGCACGTTACGCTCTGGTTACGCTGCACATTTATGGTGTCAGAGCCTGTGGGAGGCGGAGCCGAGGCGCGCTGGTTTTAGTTCAGCCTCAGTCCAGTACAGGAAAACTGCGGGACAAGATGAAAATCTGGGATGCTTATTACAATTTCGGGAGAGTTTTCCACGTTTACCTTCCGCGTGTTTGCTCTCCGAAGCTTCTCCACACAAGAAAACTTTTGCTCTCCGCCGTGTGTGTGAGGACAGCGTCCGCTTCAGATTGGCTGTGCCTCTTGTGTGTTGTCGCTTGCCTAACCAATCAGATGGCGCCGTGGGCGGGACAATTCTGGAGACAGAAGTGGCAGGAGAGAGAGAAGCGCGCTGCATCTGAGCCGAAATAACCCAGTTTTAAATTGAAGTCTTGATATCGGGCCATCGGATTAAAAAAAAAAAGCTCCTTTCACCAAAAATCTGTATATTTCATCCTGTCTCTATTGAACAGTTCTCAAAATATGTACGAAAATATTACATTTTATTTTATTTTACTTAAAGTGCATATGAAAGTTCTCATGTTTTTCTAATTGTAACAGTTTGATAAATATTTACCACAGCTGCCCTCCCACCATAGTTTTACATTTGTGAAGTTTAAAAGTACAGGAAGTATGAGTTCTAAAACAGAATCTCTCTGTGATGTCATCAAAAAGCGACGTACCATTGAAAATACAGGGACTGTGATTCCCCAGTTTGAGTCATTGCTGAATTTGCATCAAAATCAAATCTGCATAGGCCCAGATTACATCTAACATGCTATAGTTGACATTTTTAACCTTTTCAGGCATTTTAAATTATGAAAACATAGACCCGGCCAAGCTAACGAGTAGCATGATTGCCTCAAATTTGGTAAATGACGGGGACAATTTACAGCAACTGACACATTTTTCTGACTGTTTAACCATCATTCAACAAAATAAAAAGTGTTATTTATTGTGAATTCATAACTATTGTGTGATTTATATGGATTCTGGGGGTTGTTTACAGTCACATGGTCAAACTGGGGACAAATAAGCAAAACGTGTAGTCAAATCTTGACTTAAGTCGCTGCTCACACTCGGTGCGTCAATAGTAGGACACAAGCAGTTCGATTCTGTGCCGCGTTGAGATCGTGTTGGCAGCTCCTCCGACTGGTGCCTTCTTGGCCGATGAGTGAATAGTTAATGAAACGTGTCCTTCCCCGGAGTGCTGTGCATTTGAAAAATCTAGGTTTGTTATCACTTCGGGGGCTTCGCACAAACAGCCTGTGCCTTCTTCTCTAATCTCTTGCTTTAAGGAACACCGCACCTGCCAACACCACGGCGCGGCTCTTTCATTAGCCTTTGTCTCTCGCAAACTTGTTCCGCAGTTTGAAATCACACGCAGGAGAACGCTGTGCACCTATATTTTAAGATGTGCAGATTGGTTTGTTGTGAGCAGATCAGAAATGTCAGTAATTCACTTGTTTTTTACTTTACGACTGGAAAATGCGATTATATACGACAAGAACCTTTTAGTTCTTCCATTTTCTACTATTTTAAGTTTGTTTTTAGCGTTAGCTTATGGATCGAGGCCTATAGACCCTTTAAAATTGTATGTTATAAAAATTCCGTAATGGAGGCGACTGGAGGCAAAATTAAGTTTTCTGTAAATGTTTCAATGATTCGCTCACCTTAGATCTAAATTCAAGTGTTTGTTTTGGGAAAAAGCAAGACATGATGAACAAAATACAATTTCCTAGCCCTAAAATTTCAAAAGAATTTCAAGATAAAATGAAAAACTATTGCAGGCTCAATATATCTGTGATTGATTGTTGTTTATGAAATTGTGATTTCAATGCATTTTGAGTATGTTGAGCCCACAATATTTTTTCATTTTATCTATAGATATATTAGATACTATTCCATAAATTAAATTATTTAGAAGCTAAAACATACAAGGCTAGAAAATTTTATTTTGTCCCATCGTTTGTTATAAAAAAGCAAACTAACTGACCTTTCGGCCCTGGAAAACACCAGTTGAATTTAGATCTAATTATTGGACAATTTACAGTAATTTTGCCTCCAGTCTCCTCCATTCTGGAATTTTGACGACATCACATTTTAAAGGGTCTATGTGAATTGAACTTACATCACTCACAATAAAACACAGACGTCGCTGGGTAAAACTTATCCCGTCTAAATGGCGCTACAGACGCACAAGATATGCCCGGCCTCTCCCTAAAATCAGTATCGTTCTTGTTCTCCTTCGATGCCTTTCAACTGCAACTTTTGAATTTTTGTGAGAGCAGTTCAGAGGGAAAGCTTAGCCGCCGCTACCTTTGAAGTCGAATGAAGTGTAGGTCATCGCCAAAGCAAGTCGGAACAAAGTTGGCTCGCACACTTCCTGCTGGATTCTCGCAGCTGTGAATGCAGGTGGAGCAGCTTAATAATGCATTCCTGCTCCTCAGAATAGATAGAAATGCTCAGTTCCAGGTATTGTTTTATTAATCTGTTGCATTTTTTTTAGCCTCACGCCGTTTCTGTGTCCCAGTTCTGTCTCCATCATCTTGTTTTTCGTGTCACTTCAGGCTCCATCTGTCATGGCCTTCCCTGCGACGACACCGACGGGCATGATGGCATATGGAATGGTAAGGCGACTGGCACGTGTTCAACAAATGCCGCACAACTTTTGAGAGAAGCAAGTCGGAATATGTTCTGTTTCCTACAACTGTTCTCTTCAATATTTAGCTCAAAACGGCAGCAACAGAACAGACATTCGAAGCTAAAATGACAGAAGAGTTAAAACGTTTAGAAAAAAGTGCTAAAAAATTATAATTTCTGTGACATTATAGGTAACAGTTATGGAATTTCCCAGTGTCAAGAGTTCATACGGTGCTTGAAAATCTTGAAAATGCTTGAATTTTACAGTGTTGTTTTCAAGATTGGATAAGTGCTTGAATTTTGAAAAAGGTGCTTGAAAATGCTTGTGTATCTTCTATTTTTCGTTTTGAATAAATAAAAAGAAAATGTACTTATATTTTAGCGCAAATTAATAGCCACTGTCTAAAAAGCCCTAAAATACAGTAAATTACTTCTGGTTTGCCTAAAATTTCCTTCAGATTTCCAACAAAGCACTTTTTATCAGCCATCGGCCATTTCTTGTGATATCTACAAGACTTTGAGACGATGACAGAAGATAATTGTTAATATAGAAATAGAAATCTGCAAGTTTGTTACAATTCTGAATGCTAAATAAACGCCAGTGCTATGGAGTAAGTACGTATAAAGGTGCAGCTAAAATTATGAAACAGTTAAAAAGTTTTTGTTTTTTTTTTAAGTTCAAGTACCGTTTGTGGAGACTCATTCCATCCAAAGGTTATGCACAATTTACAGAAAACAACTTTTTTTGACCTTTTAAACGTTAATTCAACACATTCCCATATATTTTTATTTGTCAAATTAAACAATCTTTAATTTTAGATGATTTTTGGTGTGGTTGCTATGGTAACGTCCAAGTGTGATGTCATTATTTACAACCAGGAAGTTAAAAAAAATGCTAATCCGGGATAAAATTAACAATTGTTTTTTTTTTCAAATTTTTAAATATATTTATCACACCATTAAATGAATAGTCTCAACCCAATTCTGCCGAGACCCGGTTATCTTACCTGCCCCAACTCAACCAAATTGTCTGCGCCTAATCCTAATCCTAACCCTAATTGTGAAAAAATGGCACCATGGCAAAGGTATAAGAAAAAAATGGTATAATGGTATAAGAAAAAAATGAAGCGTTGTAGGCACTTTAACCTATTGTGATTATCTCCCACATTTTAGAACATTGTGAATGAAGGAGCAGAAAACCATGAATGAAACACAAATGATTTCAGTTTATGCAGCTCGCCTTGGCTCGGAGCTGTGTTTAAGTTGTGTTTGTGTCTTCTCAGCCTCCACACATCGGTTCCATGATGATGACCCAGCCCACAATGATGTACAATCAGCCCGTGATGAGGCCGGCCAATCCCTTCGGTTCTGCCTCTGGTGCTCAGGTAAAACCCTCCTCGAAGAACCC
Organism: Rhinogobius similis; assembly: GCA_019453435.1. Taxonomy (NCBI): domain Eukaryota; kingdom Metazoa; phylum Chordata; class Actinopteri; order Gobiiformes; family Gobiidae; genus Rhinogobius; species Rhinogobius similis. The sequence goes on from CM033621.1 coordinate 2,099,049, forward strand.
CAGCTGTAGATCCAGTCTGCAGCACGTCGTATCAGGGGGGCGTGGTCTGCCGTGGGGGAAACGCTCCGTTCATTCAATAGAAAACGCAACTTTTTCACTCTTCTGATACGTTTCCTGGTGAATCAGGTTTGTGGAGAAAAATCTGTTGAAAATAACAAGTTTTATGACATACTAGGGAGACAAATGTTATGCAAAAAAAGAAACCCTTTAAACATTGATTCAATAAAATAAAGACGTTAATATATATTTTTGTTAAGTAAAAAATATGTGACGTGAACAGATGGATCTGTAGACGCAAAAATCTAGCAGACGGTGCTAGCATCATGTTTAGCCCGAAGCTAATGTTAGCGGTCTTGCATGTTTATACAAATTTGGGCTGTTCAACCACTTTATTCTTTATTCTATTCTCCAAAAGTACTGCTTTTACAAAACTCCTTCAGGGGATGAAACACAGTTTACTAATTATGAGAAAAAAGGTTGGGGTCCCCAGTTTAATTTGCTTTTTTTCACGGTCTAGCTTTATGAAATACAACTTTCTGAATGAAAAAGTTATGATATTGTAACATAAACTACTAGATAAAAAATTAATTACTTAGATTGAATTAAAATTATTAATTGTTGCTGCCTGCTGGGGTGCAACGAGTAATCTACTAATAATCGACTATAAAATTGATAATCGACTAATCGTTAACTGAACTACAGACTCTAAAACACATGTCAAAACATTTTATAACAAAGACCATGACATTAATACATTAAAATACACTTTATTCATAAATATTCTCAATCTCGAAGCCTTTAATCCAATATTTCAACCTTTATTTGGCTGGTAATGTTTTTAAACATCTCACAATTATAGACCCTTTAAATTTTTTTAAAGAAAAACATTCTAAATTCAGAATGGAGGCAAAAGTGAAGTGCAACATAAGTGATTTCACTGGAGAAACTGAGATTAACCTCAACATATCACAAAATATCACAAATTTAGATGATTTTGGAAAATGAAAAGTCTCAGACACATGTGAGTGACATCAGAGCTCGGTTTAAAGACATTCTACATTATTTGTTTATTTGATAGACGATTATAATAAACGTTTTGCATTTTGATGAAGAAAAGATCTAGATTATAAGATTAGAGATTTTGAGCCCCCAATAGTTTCTCATTTTATCTCTACATTTATTACATACTTTCTATCTTTTGTAATAAAGAAGCAAACTAACTGACATTTCTACCCTGGAACTTCAAAATTGTTGCTTATTTTATGTTAGAAAGACTCAAAACCAGGACAATTTAAAGTTAATGTTAGATAAATATTGAAAATGTGTTCTGGTCTACTTAATTTGTCTCCAGTCGCCTCCATTCTGGAATTTTGAACGTTCTGATGACATAGGTCTTTAAAGGGGTCTATATTGTGACCTGAATGATCTCAATTATCCAAATATAACAGAACAATCTTGTCATATCTAGTGTCTGTGTTTGAACCAACATACACTAAAGTCGGCGTCTGAACCGTGTGTGACAGAGCAGCTCTTCCACATTGAAATGAATGGACTGCTTCCCCCACAGAGCCCCGTTTGTGGGCGTTCCTCCGCTGCCGACTGTGTCTACATTCCCTTTTTGATGTGATTCTTTTTCTGTGTGGTTTCCTGAGGCGCCTCTCTTCATTTTGTGGACCTTCTTCTTATTTTTCCCTGTGCTTTCATCAGTCACCCACCACTTCTAGTCCCTCCAGCCCGAGTCCCTTCAGAGTGCCGGGGAAGGACCCTCTCGCGCAGCTCTTTGTGCATAATTTCTTGTAGAGCGTCATTAGGTACAGCTTGTTTTCTGTGTGTGGCATCTCCAGGTCCAAGTGTGTCAGAGAGTGCATGTTTGGTCTGTTTGCTGCTTCACTTCTTCAATTTAAACATACTTTCACTCCATCACAGGAACTTGTTTTAGCGCTAGAGTAGTATCACACACACAACCCTCACTGTTCAGCCTATTAAAGGACAAATATCATGCGAAATTGACTTTTTTTTTTTAGCTTTTAACCATGTTCTAACATTGTTCTGCCGTGAAAAAACACACCTGGGGTTGCATTCATTTATGCTAATTTGATGAATCCTGGTTAGGAAATCCTCTCTGTCAAAAACACTCCATTCTGAAAAATTGTCTGGATTTTCTTTGGGCCAGATTAGGGCTGGGTGATACGGTGATAAAAACGGAACGGTGAGCTCATTATGGTGATTCTATTTATCACCATATCACCCAGACCTCACTCCGAGAATCTTTTGCACTGTTATTAACTCCATATATCATCGTCGGACTCATTTTGGGCATTTCTGCCTCTAAACACGATCATTACAACTGCGTGACTGCATCAACACGGCAGAGTATTTAAAACGTGTGTAATTCTGTCTTCAGCCACTAGTTGGAGCCACAGCTAAGTTACTCTGGCGTCTCCCAAGGCTGTGATAAAGTTATATTCTTTGTAGAACGTTATATTTTTAGTTCTAAAACATGAGGTGTCAAAGTTAAGCTACTGAGGAGCATGTTTAAAGGCCAATATGAACACAAATAATGCATAATATTTGTCCTTTAAAGCCACCAGAGCAGAGAAAATATCTTGATTTCTTTAATAGGCTGAAGCTTCAAAACGTCATAAAAGAAAATCGTTGTGAAAAGCAATGTGACCTGGAATGACACAAGTTTAGTTGTAAATGGAAGATAATTTGTTTTATCACATTTAGAATTTTAAATGTTGGTAAATTTCGAACTCCGAATTTCTTTACCCTGTTTGAATTATTTTCTGTTTTGAATTTCAGTCACTGTGGTTTGCACTGTACATTTTTAATTACGTTTTGCTCAGTTTTAAAAACCCAAAATCTAAAATTCACCTTTAAAATATTCAGTGCATACATTTTGAAGCTCTCAAAGTCAACAGTTTAAATTCTGTAGTGTGTAAAACTGACAGTCAATTTATCAAAGCAAGGAGTTTAAACTGTTTAATTTGAAGGGTTGAAAATCTATGCATTGAATATTTAAGCGGTGAATTTTTAAAACTGAAAATCGCTTAAAAATGTACACTGCAAAATTAAGCGTCTGAAATTTAGATGCAACACTATCCAAACATGTTTTTTGCCGGGTAACAATTCAGAGTTAGAAATTCACCAGTGTTAAAAATCCAAAATCTGACAAAACAAATCATCTTCATAAGTTGTAAATGGATTGGTCACTCCTGCTTTTCAAGACCAGGCACAAAAAATGCCTCTTCAGGATTGTGTGGATTTGTTTTGTTTGTTTTGAGGCCGTGCAATACAACAGTTTTGTAGTGCTGGAATTAAATGAAGCAAACACCAGTTTACCATTTGTTTGTCTCCAGTAGATTATAACCTACAAAATTACTAGCTGTTGTTCTAATGGCCACGTTAAGTGCAGGTTTTATTCAATTGTTTTGGTCTAAACCACAGTTAAAGTAATCCCTGCAAACAGCATTTTGAAACTGGTGTCACACATAAGGTAGAATTAGTCTGAAAACATTATATCCATGAGTTTCAGAATGAAGAAATGTCTGGACCAAAAATGTAACATAGAATAATTCGTCTTTAAATTTTTGAAATGTCCTCAATAGCCACGTTTCCATGACAGAGGTGCGGCGTATAATGGGCGTGTGGTGGTATTTCCACTGCTCTGCCCCGGAACACTTTAGAGCAAGATGATTGGACATGAGAGAACGCAGACTCAGGTTAAAATCAAATGGGGTGCTGGAGGAAATGTTAAGTTCTCTGCAGGGATGTAACGATACTGGCAATATTGCGACATTGTAATATGCTGGTTTTCATATTGTAATATGACGAAGAAATTGAGACTGATCTGCCGGAGCCGACGAAACCATTGTTTTTTTCCACATAGACAAAGCATTATTGACTAGAAATGATTAACATTAGTAAAAAGAAATAACAAGGTGCATCACAGAATACATAGCACTTGTTACTGTTGTTCCTGACATGACGCACTTTAGAGATGCCATTTGTGATCATTTCTATTGTCATGGTTCTAAAACATGAAAATAAAGGCCTAATAATGAATGCCAAAAGCAGATTACATGTCGACGTACATAATTTTGAGCTCTTATACAAAATTGTGAGCCTCTCCATGATATCGCAATACTTATCGTATCGTGAATTTCATATCGAGACAATATTGTATCATTAGTTTCATATCGTTACATCCCTAGTTCTTAGACACTTCACCCACAATGCCGAGTATGAACATTGTGAGTTTGAATAATGGTACAGATTGGCGGCCTCAGTCAGTCTGTCCTGAATCACAACAGTGTAGCGCTTTGAGTGATATGTCTGAAAAGCACATTACAAGTGTAAGGCACATTAATATAAAGCTAGCGCATGTTAGCATCAGCTGTTTCATGTTTATCGATGCACGACAGTCTAGACCCAAAATATATTTCCAGTACATAATGCATCTAACAAAATCCAAAGCCAATAATACATTACATAAAGATCAGTTCAAACACGGCGTAGAGTCTTTGCGGAGAAGGAAATAAATACAGAAAAAGATGAGGACAAACAGGAAGTAGTTTCCTGTTTACTCTAGCTTTAGCTTCAAACTTTGAATCACTAATCGCAGAGTTCGGCTTCAGGATTAACAAGTATAATGCAGGTACAATTTAGATTTATTCATTAAGAAAACCTTAGCCTGTACCTCATCTTGGAAATATAGATTGCTCCAAAGTGAACCAGTCTGAGGGCACAGGGCCAGTCAAAACGTGGCTGTTATTTCTTCCAACAAGAAGCAGAAACTCATGATTTATTGAGTATACTCTGAAATCTGGCCCTGTTTTAAGTGATTGTTGTATTACACAGCCTTATATCAGTCAGACGCACCTAACGCAGTCTCTTAGAAATATAACCTGACTTATTTTCGTCCCTCTAGATGCAGTTCATGTAACCTGCACTCGGGGAAGAGTTTTTCCCACCTGAAGAAGATAATATCAGTCAACTCAAAGCAGACCTCGGTTTGCTCCTAATAAACTCATCGCCCTCTGAGAACGAACGGCCCGATAAAGACTCGAGGATTCAAACCACGCCACTCGGAGCGGCTCGGTCCATCTCAGAGAGGCATCACAGTGGACGTTCTCGTGCCCATCTCGTCATGTCTGCGTCAACCGGAGAGAGAAAGGGGAGTGTGTGCCGACATTAACAAACCGCGAGGACAGGGTTTTGGCCGCTCGGACTGCTGCCGCTGCACCCTGGAACCGAGAGAACACCTAAAGGGAACATTTCACACCATCGTCCTTGTGCCGTGTAAACAGAAAAACGACAAACGACGGTCACTTTAACACAGCAGTCTTTCTTTGTTCTTCAGGAAGTTCTACCAATCATGATTATATTTCTGAATCAGATTTAAAAAAAAAAAAAAAAAGAAGAAATTTCATACTCCAGTTGATACCACAGTTTCTTTAATTTTGTATGTATTGTTTGCAGTAGACATTCCTCGTTTTGTTTTGTTTTTGTTTGTATTTATTTATAATTACCTGCAAAGAGGATGATATTAAAAAAGGAAATGTAACTAGTCGTTAACCTCCAGCTCATGGTGGCTCTTCAGGTTTATATACATAGGTATGACTGATTGTAGAATTGGATTTGAGTGATTGAGGTGATTTTTAAAAGAAGTTAATATAAAGAGATGTGTCGTTTTTGCTGATTATTCTCTGTACTCGCATGATGCCTTGTACAGTTACCCGTGGCCTGAGGGTCACACTACAAATGTGTATGACTTAAAAAAAAGAAAAAGAAACAAGACAAAATCATAACTTTTAAAACACCCGATGCTTCGTGAAATCGATTTGTACCGATCTGGATTTCCACTTCAGCGCCACGTTTGGGAGCGTGGAGCAGCATCGCATTTACGGAAGATCGTTTGTTTCGACAGAATTTGAATTTGAAACGCTGGCGAATTTCTACGTCACTTTTTTTTTTTTTTTCCCGGAAAAACATGTTTGAATAGTTTTGGATACAAATTTTGCAGTGGACATTTTCGATGCATAGTTGCCAGAAGTTTCACATTTGTAGGGCATATTTGGCATAGTTTAGAATTTAAAAATGATAATGTCTTATAAGCCACAAGCTTCAAACTGTGTGTGTTAGTAAAAAGCTCACGTTGATATTAAGTAAATATTACCAAGCCCAATTACTGAAACGTGAGAAAAGATATGCGTTTTATCGGTGGGCCATTTATAATACAAATTAAAAATCATCTCAGGGGCCACCCTAATTCGTCTTGAGGGCCTCATTTAGCCCCCGGGCCGCAGGTTTGAGATGCACGTTCTAAATTCATTTTAAATAGTCAATACATATATTTTCAATCCTTCAAATTAGGGCTAATCGATTATAGAAATGATAATCGAATAATTGTTAACTGGTCTTTACATAGACTTCACAACATGCCATGAGCTGAAAGAAGACGTTTTACGACTCAGAGCAGGAATCACCCAAAAATGACACGGGAAGTGTGTAACTTTAGTGTTTTTGATGAAAACACCCTTTAGTCTGTAAATATTCTCCATCAGGACGTCCTCAAACCGCTTCACTTCAGCTTTTTGTGGGTAAAATTGAGTAAAAATCTCTTACTCACAGGCCAATCATGTTCTAAACAACTAATATAAAGATAATCATTAGTTAGCAGCTCTACTTCAAATTCAACTGTTTAAATTCAAAATTGCATTTAAACATTTATTTTATGAATGTATACATCAGTAAAACAGTATTTGAAATCACGCGGTGAAAGCAGAAAATGCAGTGTACAATAGCACTACAATTAAAAAATAGTAAAACAGTTACAAGTATCTGACCCAAACTGCATTCACAACACTACAACAGCACTGGAGTTCATGCAAAAATGACTATTTATACAGAAAATAACAAAAACAAATAAACTTTGTATTTATGAATGGAAAAAAGCAGATTAACCTCACAATTCACTCCCAAATCTTAAGCAAACCGTTCAATTTCCTCTCCGTTTTGCTGACGTTCCATATAAAATCCAAATTTTGATTGACAAAGATGACATTTTTCATCCTTTTTTAAGTTGAAAAGATACCACAACACACAATCTACAAAATTATTACCAAATTACACCCAAAATTGGTACATAATATATTTAATAACTCAAAATCAACTGATTATTAAAATAAACAACAAAATTTACTGCAAATGTTACACTCTGAATTCAAACAGTTGATGTCAAAGGCTTGAATATCTACACATTGAATATTTAAAGTAGAATTTTTCAATTAGAATTTTTGAATTCTGAAATGTATGGGGTGAGGTCACTAAAGACACGCATGCCAAATTGCACGCACGCTTATTTATTTGTAATTGTCCATAAAATGTGCGTATCATTTTGTAACGTTGTGATCCAGAGTATAAAAATTCAAAAGACACAGCAGTCCACATTCAAGGTTCATACAGGTGCTAGAAATCCTTGAAAATGCTTGAAGTTGTTTTCAAGGTTGGGAAAGTGCTTGAAATCTGTAACAAATGCAGAGTTTAGTATAAAGGTGCTTTAAAAAATCTACCTTGAAAGGCTTGAATTTGATTGTACGAACTGACATTTACAAATACAAAAGCTTTAAAGTGTGGGGAAAATAAATTTGTATTTACCACAGTTATATTTTTGTATTAGATGTGAAATCCTTTTTGAATTAGTTAAAAAGTGACAAGTGTGTGCAATTTTTACGCACAAATACAAATAACTATGGACACATTTTAATTTGGCATGCACGTCTTAACTGACAGTAACCTCACCCTAGAAAATAAGTCAAACATGTTTTTTCAGGGGTTCAAAGTTAGAAATTAGCCAGCGTAAAATAAAATAAAAATCAAATTCTGACCAAACAAATTGGAAAATAATCTGCATTAGCGCTTTTTGCCGCTTTAGCATGCCATTTATTCTCACATTTAACGAAGCTCCTGGCTGCACCTCCGACCTGAACGTGCACATCTCCACATCTCGTGCTTAGATCATGTTTCCGTGGGTGTGCGCCGGGGCATCTGGGGCAGTCGGGGGTGGGGTTTGGGGCCACGGTGGTGCAGTGTGGGTTCCGGTGGAAGGAGCGCTGTTGATCGGTGCTTTGTGTCTCAAACGGACCCTGCGCGGTGTAAAGGGGCGGGCACAAGGGTGAAAGGTGGTCTAAGCACGAAAGGGCATAATCCATTTACTCGGCATATTTGCTGTAATGTTCATGCAGATTATATTTTGTTTTGTTTTCCAATAAAGTGCAAGCTTCCACAGTCCAGTCTCAGTATGTTTGGATACGTTTGCAGTTGAATTTCATGTGTGGAATCTAGGGCTGTAGTGTAATTCTTGGTGGGCTAAAGACCTGCCCTATTGACTGATTAATCGACTAAAAGGGGTGTTTTAAAAATATAAAATATATCAAAACTATGACGTATTTCCCAAACTGCAGATGAATTCATGCAAAACAACTATTTTACAAATAAGTACTAGGAAACTGCTTTTATATTTTTGACCCAAATCTTCAGCAAACTCACTACATATCTTGTTTTTGCCACATAAATCCTTTTAAATCTCAACAGAATAATAATTAGTCGACTAGACCCCATCGACCCATTCATTGACTAAAGGTATACAGCCCCCGTGGAATTTAAAACATTGTTTCTATTGACTTGATCGTCAGTGTTGCTAGAAGCTGGTTTTGTTTGAATTTGGGCTAAAGTTTGGGTTTAGACAGAGTTTTCTGTCACTGGAAACGGTTTGGTTTAGTTCAATGTAAATCGCCATGGTAACAGACTCCACGTGACTCTGGACCTGTTCATTTCAACATGTTCCCCATCAATGACACCATTCGTTGGCGCCTGGATGGTTAGCATTGTTTTTACAGGAAGTGTTTACTCTTTGTATTTGCCTTTTTATAAACAGCAGATTTGGGGTTTACGTTTGTTTACGTTAGGACTAGAACCAAGATGGCGGCGGCGGTGGGTGTAACAACATTGCAAACTAAATGAGATTGATTTTTGTTTTTACTTTTCCCCTCTAAACCAGGGCAGAACCAAACGTATGTGGTGTTTCAATTTTGTTTTAAATTGATGTTTATGTCAATTTAACGGGAAAAAAATTAACAACCACTTTTTTCTTTCTGCTGCTTCAATCACCTGACCATCATCATCATTTTGTCAACTCAGAAGTTTCGCTAAAACTCTGCTTAAATTCATCTGGATTCTAGCAACAGCCAAATGAGTTAATTGGATGTTTTCATAGTTTTGTCAGTAAATTTAAGAACTTCACTTGTCTGGGGCTTTAGACCTGCAACAATAAACACATGATGGGAGGAGGTTGATATTTTATATGGATCGATAGATTGACAGATTTGACTGATTTCTCAGATATTCCTCATTATAAATATGGATGATAATTTGTTTCATTAGATTTTGAATTTTTAAATATGGGGAAATTTCTCGTTGAACCCTACATTTCAATGCATAGATTTTCAAATCCTCAAATTGAACAGTGTAGTTGTGTTTTTCTATTTTTCTCACCAATTCTGTGAAATTTGAAGCCTACATTTCATGACCAAACAACACCCCGTATTTCTCTGATTTTAGAAAAGTAACTGTATTCTGAAAACCACCAAAAGAAAGAGAAACCACCAGAATTTTCTGAATATGGAAGATAATTAGTTGAATTGGCGAATTTCTAACTCTTGGCAGTGTACATTTTCAGATTTTTTTGTTTTTCTCAGTAAAAAAAAATCTAACAATTCACCATTTAAATATTCAATGCATAGATTTTTGAGCAAACGCAACAGTTTCATTTAAAAGAGAAAAATGTCAGTCAAGATACTTTCTTTCTGAATTTAAACTGTTGAATTTCAAGGCTTGAAAATCTATGCATTGAATATTTAAAAGGTGAGTTTTTCATTTGTAAAAACACAAAACATACACGGCAAAACTCAGTGACTCAAATTCAAAACAGAAAACAAATCAAACATTTTTTCACGGTTCTGAACTTCAAAGTTAGACATTTTCCAGCGTTTAAAATCCCAAACCTGATGAATCAAACGCTGTTCCGTGTCTGAAAGTGTTTCCCGCCGACTGAAGGCCTCTCTCGGTGGATCCAGGTGCAGCTCCAGACTCTCATAAAGAAAACGTTGACGAGGAAAGCTCCATCCTGTTGGCACCGAGTGTTCGCCGCCGCCGAAGAGGAGCGTCTCTGTTGTGGCTCCACTTCCTGTTTGAAGGTTTAAAGAAGTGGTGCCTTTCCGTGGCAGACGTCGACTTTCATGACGGAATTAATTGGCGATTCGATGAAAGCCTCAGTGTTCAGCGGTGCCCTTTTTATTGAGGATGTGCACTTCTGTCGTTCCACAAAAGAGAAAGAGACTGGATTAAAGCAGAGCAGTCTTCTTCAGAGGTTTGAGACTCGCCTGTTCAAGAAACTGCTTTGGTCTAATCTGTTTTTAAATGAACATAAGGAAAAAAAGTCTTAAGTAGTCTTTAGACAATGGGTTGAATCATGACTTTTTGTGACAATGTGATCTGGATGGACTTTAATCAGATTTTTTTGCCCGAATCCGACTTTTTTGGTGAGGCAGTTCACATCAAGTATTGTTATATTACCAACTATTGGTATATTATGCTAAATTAAATACTCTTTTAATTATTATGCGCCTAAATTATCGTATAATTCTCTCATACTTCTGTACCTTAATTACTGTGTGGAAATATGGGGGAATAATTATAAAACAATTATTCAACCTTTTTTTTTGAAGGCCGTTAAAATAGTTAATTCTTTGTTAATTGTTAATAATACAATATGAAGCGTCTTTGAGTGTCCTGAAAAAGCGCTATGTAAGCGTAATGCATTATTGATGCATTATAATTATGCTAATTACTATGACCCAACAAATTTATTTTATTTATTTATTTATTTGAGCAGGACCATGTACAATGACATTATGCTCGAGGGCAAAGATGATTGCACCAGATTATAGCTATGCAAGCTAATTTCCATCTGCAGTCCTGGATCAGGGACAGGGGGAGTACAATGTGCATTATTTACAGTGCAACAGTTTTCATACATTCTCTGACACTCAATCATTCACTCACACTTCATCGTCATCAACATTATTTTAACATCGAGGTTCATTGCAGATACCAGCACTTTAAAGTTAAGATTACAGTATTAGTTGTTAAAAAATCCTAGAACAATTTACACCTAGTAAGGCTAATACACTTTTAAATAAGTTTATAAAAGGAGCTAAGACAAGACTATTCGATACTAATTACATAAAACCATATATACATATTTCAAATAATAGCGTGCAAGTTTGTGCTCAGTGTGTGCATCTCTGGTTCTCAATTAACCACTTCTTTACCTCTCTGGAGAAGGTACAGAGGTTACTTTCATTTGTGAGCTCAGTGGGGAGCTTATTCCACTGTTTGGTCCCCTGGTATGAGAAGGACGACTGGGCAAGGCTTGTTCTACACTGGGGAATACTACACTGTCTTCTGGTGGAGGTTCTGGTGATCCTGGTGGTCACAGCTGAAGTCTGGTGAATGAACTCTTTGAGGGGCGGAGGAGCCAGATTGTGGATGATCTTATAAACCAGTCGGATTTGGGCGAATGTGATAAAATTTTCAAAGCTCAGCATTTTATGCTTGTGCAGTATATGGCAATGATGATACAGATGCGGTTTTTTATCCAGGATTTTTAGTGCGCGCTTAAAGATTGATTCTAGCGGCTTCAGTGTGGTCTTGTTTGCTTGGGACCAGCTTGAGATACAGTAAGAAAAATGTGGTAAGATCATAGTATTTAGATAAGTTTTTGCGGCTTCTGTTGTGAGTGAGTTCCTTATGTTTTTGAAGGTTGCCAGATTATATTTTAAAATTTTAGATGTCTTTTTAACATGTTTTTTAAAATTAAGAGAGGGATCTAATATAAGTCCTAGGTATTTGTATTCACTGACATTTTGAATGGTTTTATTATTTATTGTCACACTGGGACAGATCACTTCCTTTCGTTTGTTGGAAAAATACATTGTTGCTGTTTTGTCATAATTTAATGTCAGACATGACTCATGTAGCCACAGGGCTACATTTTCCATAGCTGTTGTTAGTTTTGTCGCTACCTCTGCCGTACTCTTGCCATTTGTGTAGATTACCGTGTCATCTGCATACATTTGCATTTTTACCTTGTTGCATACTGAGGGTAAGTCATTAATATATACAGTAAAAAGAATTGGTCCCAGGTTTGACCCTTGAGGTAGACCCATGGAGCATGACCTCGGTGAGGATATGGAATGCTTAACTTTGACGGATTGCGACCGGTTGGATAGGTATGATTTAAGCCAGTCTATTGTATTTGTGGAGATTTTGCAATGGTTAAGTTTGGAATAGAGGGTCTCGTGGTGCACTGTATCAAAAGCTTTATGCAGATCGAGGAAAATGGCTCCTACTACCTCCCTTTATCCAGAGACTGTTTAAGTTGTTCAATGAAATAACAACATGCGGTTTCTGTTGAGTGGTGTTTTCTAAACCCAAATTGCATGGGATGTAGAATTTTATTTGTCTCTAGATGACTTATTAATTGTGCAGCAACCACTTTTTCAATTGCTTTAGTAAATACTGGTAGAATGCTAATTGGTCTGTAGTTGGAAATCTTAGTTTTGTCCTCGGATTTGTGTATAGGGATGACTATGGCCTGTTTTAGTGACTGTGGGAATACATTTTGTTGGATGGACGCATTAGTTAATGTTGTAATTGGTTTAACTAAGTTTTGACAATTTTTTTTAATAAAGGATATATCCAATCCATGACAATCCTTACTTTTTGAGTTAGATAGCTTAGACAGAATCTTTGCTATTTCTGTCTCGTTCGTGGGAGTCAGGGTTAGATCTAATTCAGTTGTTTGACTATTAGTGTGTGGGGTATTCATTTTGGGAGTGAAGCTCTTGCCTAATTCGAGGACAGAGTTGATGAAGTAGTCGTTAAATTTATTTGCTATGACTTGGCTATCAGTGTGTACTGTCCCTTCGTATTGAATTTGACTGATGTCAGTTTTTTTACGATCTCTTCCTGTCAGTTTGTTTATAGTTTGCCATAATAGTTTGCTATTGCCTCTGGCCTCTTTAATTATGTTCAGAAAGAAGTTAGCTTTAGCTTTTCGCATTTCAGATGTTGCTTTATTTCTTACGTTTTTAAATACTAAATGGTCTGTGTTAAGTCTAGATTTAAGGTATTTTTTTTAGAGCAGAGTCTCTCTTTTTTAACAGTTTCCACAGGTCTTCATTGAGCCAAGGTAGGTTATTTGTTTTGTTTGATTTACTTGGGGCTGTTATCGAGTATTTTATAATAACCTCATTTAATGTCTTTATTAACACGTCCGCAATCTCTTCACAGTTTGCATCTTGTATTTTAATGTCCCAGTCTATCTCTCTCAGTTCGTTTTCTAGCAATTGCCTGTTTCTCCTTGGTATGAAAGAGTTTAAGTTTCCTTTAGAGGTCCTGTTCTTTGGTTGTGATTTTGGCAATTTTCGGGCTACGAGTGTAAGATTATGGTCTGACATACCTGTGATAAGGTTATACGTTTTAGTAACACGATCTGGTTTGTTCGCAAGGACAAGGTCGATCAGTGTTTGTGAATTTTTTGTAATTCTGGTTGGTGTACTGATCAGTTGGGTGAAGTGAAATTTAGACATGATTTCTTTTAGCTTTTTGTTGCGGGTTTTGTCCAGCCAATTTATATTAAAATCACCAACAAGAATTATTTCCTTTGCGCTAAGTGGCTTGAGCTTGTCAGACAGATGATCATAGAATATTTCCTTTGCAGAAGGTGGACGGTAAACAGCTATAATTAGGAATGACATTTCAGAGGAAAGCGTTAATTTCACTCCAATAGTTTCCAGGCTATTATCAGGGAGGTCCAGTTTTTGACACTGAATAGAGTTTTTGACATAGATCATGACACCTCCCCCCTTAATTTTTTGTCTGTCTTTCCTGTAAATAGAGTACCCTGGTACATGAATAGCACTGAGTGGTGCCTTCGGTTTCAACCAGGTTTCTGAAAGACACAAATAGTCCAAGTTTGAGTTGGTCAGCAAGTGTTGAAGTTGTTCAGTTTTAGATATGACACTTCGGATGTTCAGGTGTCCACCAAATATTCCCTTAGGTTTTGTCTGTGGGTCCCAGAGTACATTGGCATGATTTACTGTCATAAATAACTTTGTTGTTTGTTGTTTTTGAATCACCATGTCTTTATAAGTGCTCTGTTTCGCTGCTTTCTTACAGAGTTGGGCTGTGATACAAGCTTGATGCTTGACCGTGTCGGAGTTGTTTACCGTTCGGTTGGGTTGGCATTTGGTCACAGGTAGCTGTCGTGTTGTTAGCTCTGCTCTGCTCTGCTCTCAAATTAAACCTTAAAATGTCATGATCTTGTTGACCTTAACACTGCAGTTGTGACGTATGAGGCACGTTTGCTCCCTCGCTGTCCCCAAGAGAAGTTCAAGCCGAGAGAGACAGGGTACAACCTCAGAGGATCGAGGATGTAAGGACTAACATCAAAAATATATATATTTGTGTAAGAGGAGTTAATTTATGAAACGGTTTGGATGAAACATTAAAACTATTTACACCTTTAAAACAAAATGTAGGTCCAGTGTAATAAACAAGTATGAAGAAATCAAAAGAACGAGTGTGTGAGTGCGTTTGTGCAGGTCAGTCACTGTATAACTTTTGTGCGTGTCTATATTATACATGTTTATGGATATAAACAGCGTTGTATGCCTGTGTATATAGAGTTCTATCATGTTCATCTGTTGCTCTCTGGCACGTCATATTTTAAGTTATTAGGGTTAGGCTAAATAAGTTCAGCCTAAACCCTTTCGGTCTGTAAAATGTTTTCTTTATTCTTATGCTCTTGCTTTTTTAGTACCTTCTGTCTATTGATCGAAGAAAAAATTAACTAAAAAATGAAGGTGAGACACTACAGGCAAAACCCTTTTTCTTTAAATTTTTTGGTCAGTTTTCTCTCTCATCATATCAGCTTTTATGTGGAAACAACAAACTTCCAGTCTGGTCCTAAAGATGTTTTATTCTTTCATTTATTCTTATCCATAGATTTCTCTGGGACATTGTCACTCCAAAGGCTGTTTTCTTAAAATGCATTTTTCTCCCTCAGAGACATAAAGATCAGCCTAAAGTAGATCCTACACCAAACTGTACAATCTGGGACTGAACAAGATTTTGACGAAACCATTTTTTTAATATCTGATTCTAAAACTGATTTATTGAAGTTTTAAGTCAAAGGAATTAGGCGAATGTGAATTTTTAGGAAAAATTCTGACCTGCGACCTCTGTACAGTGTGACAAGAATAAAATCTACAGTTTTGTGTGTTTGAGACAAAAGATAAAGATGATTATTGGCTTGTGATGGTGCCTCCTCATAAAGTCTGTCTCATAAAGTGAAACAGCTCGACTCCTGGTTCTGTTTCTTCTCCACATCAGACGCTTGAACATGAAACTGATTTGAGTCACTTTTTATTTGCAACGAGAACCTCCTCCACAAAAATAATATGATTTCAAAAAAATACTGAACTGAGCATCAAGACCAGCAGCCAGAACAGATTTATCATTATTTATCACACTTTGTACGTAAAGTGTTAGTTACACAAGTGGCCTCAGCTCAAAAGTAACGTTCAGTTATTAAGAGCAGGCTGCAGTACACCTCGCGACCACAAGGCGCATCGACAGAGTTGGTTTGAACTTTTTCTAGTTTTTAATAAAACTCTCCTCAGTGACGTGATGATTTGTCCCTCTTTTGGTTGTGCTCCTCCATCGCACTCAGATAATCTCACACTTTCATGATGAATTGTACTGAAGTATTGATATCTATAACATCCGTCCCTTGATTTCTGAACTATGTATTTGGGGCTCAAAACTCCTGCCATGAACAAAATAAAGGGATACCTTTGGAACAGACTTTTGGAGGTGGAAAAGAAGGCCATCACAGAAGACTAATCGGGACTTAAATGCTGCACAATTTATGCCATGACTTTGGATGTCTCAATTGCTGAGTTTCTCTCTCTCTCTCTCTCTCTCTCTCTCTCTCTCTCTCTCTCTCTCTCTCTCTCTCTCTCTCTGTCATGTTCTATGTTTTATCGTTTGCTTTAAAAAAAAAAAAAAAAGAATATTTAAAGTAAACATTCTTTTAAAAATAGTTTAGCCTACTATTGAAGAGTGGTCACATATTGTACTCAAGTAAGACTGAAGTTACTTAAAAATAATATTACTAAAGCAGGAGGAATAATATAGTGTCAGGAAGTTACCCCAACAAGTACAATTTCATCCAAAAATATAGTACAGACCTCTACTAAAGAGATTTTATTACATAACATTTTTACAAAGACGTGTTGCCAGAGAACACAAACGAGAATGTTCCAGACAAAGTGTTTAGATTGTGATAAATGTTCTGATTCTTTGAGTCAGTTGAGCTGAGGACTCTCTGCTGCCCCCAGTGGAACCTGCGGGTGCTGCGTGTTGATCTCAGACTTTAATGAACACAATAAAGACAAAATGTGATTGTAACATCTTCTAAAAACTTGCCTCCCGTTAATCTGACGCTGTTGAATGCTCAGTTCTGTCTGCTGTAACTCTAAAGCGTAATGCGCTTCTGCCACCTGCTGGTGATAAGTGGGAGTTACAGAAAAACAAGCGTTTAAAGCAGGTGAACGATGCACTTATAAACAGCAGAGAATGACTTCTAACTTGTCGATAAAACCCGACAGTTTGTCCCTTTTACCTGAAATGAAGTTATTTTTAATGTTGCTTTTGGAGACTCACAACCTTAAGCAGAATGTCACCGTAAACGTGCAAAAATAATCTCTAAAACCAAACAAAATACTTATTACTTTTAAATCTAGCTAAAAAAAAATGTCGTGGAGTAGAAAGTATCAGTACTTTATTGCTCTCAAATGTAGTAAAATAAAAGTAAAACGCATTCCCCCAAAAATACTTAATTGCTTTCACTAATTACTCATGTACTTTGCTACGTTCCACCACTGCCTTTACATGAAATTAAGATTTATTGATTCATGTTGTTTTGGAAAACTAAAGAAGATCTCGTGGTGCAACGGTATCACGTCGTACTGCGAGAATGAGAACTATTTTCTGACTAAAACACAGTCGTTTGAAATGTGCGTAAAAAGTGTCAAACGTGATCCAAACGCAGACGACTCTGAATAAGATGTTGCTTTTGTTCAGTCAGTGCCAAATAGACTAAATTAAGTAAAAAAACAAAACAAAAAAAACAATAATAAATAGTCGTGATCCTTTCCTCGTGCCGCCGTGGCTCCGCCTCCACCTGCAGGGACTGGTCCAGACTCACACCGAGCAGCGCGCACTGAACCCGGGCAGGTCCAGAGGAGACGCCGAAGGTAAGACACTTTCACTTCATCGAACGCACAACGTCAAACTTTCACTAAACTTTTGTCGTCGAAGCAAAGAGTTCAAGTGAAGTGAGAGGAAGAAGGCGCCAAATGTTTCTGTCACTCCAAGTCCACTTTATTTTCAGTGTTTTACGCGTCACGTCGCTGTTAAACAATTAAAATGGAACAGAAATCGCCAGTAAATTATGAACCGTTTTGCATTTTTGGCGTGAGAATGTGTTTTGAGAGTGCAGTGTTTTATTTTGTCACAGAAGTGGTCTTATTTCCTGGGTTTATCACTTCTTGTCTCCCTGTTTTGGCTGGAATGTTCCACAGTATGGCATTAAACTCTGTTAAACTGTCTATGAATACAAGATAACTAGATATTGTATTCATAGACACTTTTAAAAGTATCTAAACAAAAACATTCTAAATTCAGAATGGAGGCAAATGTGAAGTGGAACAATATGTGATTTCACTGGAGAAACTGGGATTAACCTCAGAATATCACAAAATATGAAAAATGTAGATGATTTTGGAAAAGTAATGTGAGTGACATCAGAGCTGCTTTAAACACATTTATGATTGTATTTTACATAATATTTTAGGAAATTATGATAAACTCTTTGCATTTTTGATGAAGGAACAATCCAGATTTATGGGTTTTACTGGAAAAATACATATATTTTGAAGCTAAAATACAGTTTTAAGGCTAGAAAATTGTATTTTGTCCATCGTTTGTTAAAGAAAAGCAAACTAACTGACATTTCTACCTTGGAAATTCAAATGTGTTGCTTTTTTCCTCAACACAAACACTTAAAATCAGTAGAATTTAGATCTAATGTGAGAGAATCATTGACAAGTTTACAGTTAACTTCATTTTGCCTCCAGTCGCCTCCATTACAGTCTATTCTCTTACTTGTGTTTTATTGGTTAAAAAAAAAGTCTGTACCTTTAAAAACAATAACATGCCTCCTCTACACGGAGATGTTTAATGTCACACTGTGGAACATTCTAGAAAAATCAGCCCCGTTTTTAGTCCTGAGCTGTTTTCCCACTGAAGGACCCTTTTCCAGGTCCTGGTACTTTTAAAAGTTCCATCCCCTTTTGGTGCATTTACACACTGAGTAGGAACTAGGGACTGGAACCACACTTTAGGGGACTGTGAATGATTGTGTTTTTATTGTTAATTCCATTGTTTGTTTGATCTTTTTGTGCATCACAGTTTGTTGTACAGGTTTGCGGAGCTCTAAGGGACCAGAATGAAGGAGAAAGTACTATTGAGCTCGGGATAGATAGCCAAAAAACTGTCGTTGCCATGGAAATCCGCCATGTTTGCTGTTGGTGTGCTAAACTTACATAGAGAAACATTAGCCAAAACAATGTAAAAAAGTGAAGAAAAAAATCCATGGAAGAACCTGGCGTTTTATCAATATACAGTGTTAGAATACTTTGAATTAACAGTATTATTAATAAGTATTTAGAATCTTAAAATCTTAAAATTCAAAAGTATTCTAACACTGTTTATTGATAAATGCATTTACCAGAAGTGACCCAGCAGTTTATCAGGTTCTTCCATGGATTTTTTGTTCACTTTTTTATTTATTTATTTTTTTGCCTAATGTTTTTCTATGAAAGTTTAACACACCAACAGCAAACATGGTGGATTTCCATGGCAACGGCTGTTTTTTGACGTTCTATCCCGAGCTCTACTGTGATCCTATCTTAATTGAAAATGTTTATTTTATAGTTACAGTTAGGCCCATTTTCAGCCGCTGTTGCTGTGTGAATGTGAGCGATGGGGACCGGTTCCTCAAACTAAACGGGCTCTGAGTAGAAGGGTTTTAATTTTATTGCGTTGTCGTAGAAAAGCCAACTGGAGTTAAAAAGTAGCATTTTCCCTAAACTGTATTCATCGCATCAACTTCTAACTTCTTGGTTCTGGTATGTGTTAAAATGCCTATCGAGACAAGCACGACAAGATCCTCCTTCAGAAAAGTGACGTAGTGCACCTTTAAGGCGAGACACTACAGGCAAAACCCTAACCCTTTTTTTTTCCCAGTTTTTTGTTTTTCAGTCAGTTTGCTCTCTCAACATATCGCCTGGAAACAACAAACTTGTCCAATCTGCTCCTAAACATGTTTTATTCTTCCATTTAATCCACTTCATCCATAGATTTCTCTGGGACATTGGAACTTCAAAAGCCGTCTTCTTAAAATGCATTTTTCTCCCACAGCTGTACAATCTCAACAAGATTTTAACATAACATACAGAAGGATTTGTTATGGATTTGATTCTAATTCTAAGCCTCATTTATTCAAATTTTAAGTCCATAAAAGTTGGCCAATTTGAAGTCCAATGTTGTTTACTCAAAAACTAAATAACAAAATCCAAAATTGCTTCTGCACATTTTTTGTAACTAATATGTTACAAAATGAACCAAGAAATTTAAACCTGGTTCCATCCATTTTCCAGATTTAAATGTCCCAAATATGTGTATTTTTTGCCATTTTTACACATAAAACGCCTTTTTTCCCCCACACGAAACAACTTGTAATATATTTTTCTTACATTTCTGTGACTAAACTACAGGAGAAGTTTCAGATTGATATCTTTTCAATATGATTTTTCCTGTTCACCTGCAGCGTCTCGAGGTGTCAGAGCTGAGGGAGCATGTTCAGACTCAGAGCCTGATGTTCAGTGAGATTGTAGCCGTTTCAGTCGGGACGAGGAAACACATCTTTCATGAACTTGTTGTAGACATTTCCTTTTACAAACAAGACTCGCAACATTCTTGGTTTTTGTACGAAACATAACATCTGTGACCCTCGAGAGAGACTAATGCTGTTACCAAAAGCCGAGGCGATTACTACACTTTCACAACACAGATTAGTGCGAAAATCAGCTATTTGTGGTACGTCCTGGAGAGTAGGCATATTTACAGAAGGAGGGAATGTTCAGATTCTTCTCAAAATATGTTTTTCTCATGATGGAAGACAAGGACGTCTCTAGGATTTCTTGAATGGGGGGCTAAGTTCCTGAGCAAAAGACTGAAACTCATTATTGACATGTTGTTTAGTAAGTCAAATATTAACTCATCATTATGATTAAATCTGATTGAAAGCATTGCTGAGAAGTCGTCATTGAGGATTTAAGTACTCATGCCTATTTTTACAGTGTATGAGCCTCTGAACACAATTTGACAATATAAAAAGTTCCTACTTAAAGTGTGGGGGGTTTGGGGGTCCTCCCCTATGAAAGTCTGAAGAAGACAGGTGATATTTCCTTTCATTTGGTGAGTTTTAGGTCAGTTTCTTTTATAGATTCAGTTGGCCTTGTTGTAAGGATATGTGCACATGTTCAAAATTATTCATGGGTTTCAGCTTCCTGTTAAATGCAACATTTAGCATGTATTGATTTCATCAAATAGGCCAACATCAAATAAACTAAATCCACTGAACTGCACTTAGAATGACTCTGACCCTTTTTAGACCGCAGTTTGCAAACCACAGCTTTATAAGAACTTTCACTGGTGTTTATAATAGTCATGACTATTATAAACCTATTAAATCCTGATGCTGCAGACAGTTAAGTCACCTTTTAAGATTGGTTTTAAACAGTAAAAGCAGCGCAGCACGAGGCTGACAGCAGAGGACTATGGCTAATGAGATGTGTTTGCAAATGTTTATGTGCGCAAATAAGTCATCAAAACATAAATGGGCTTATCAACAAAGTGAATTTTGTTTAGGAAACTGATATACAGTCAGACCAGTCAATGGGAAATATTTTAGTGTGGCTTGGGAAGATTTTAGGTGGCCCACCTAAAATAGGTCTAAAGACGTCCCAGATGGAAGATTTTTGTTCAAATTGAGCTTTGATTTTGTGATTTAATAATGATAATAATACTTTGTCAGACGTGTATAGCACTTTTTGGACACTCAAAAACAATTTATATGCAAGAAAAGACAAACGTGTCATTAAACAACAGGATTTAATTTTCTTTTTTGTCTCAGGAGCAGAGAATATCCAGCCGTCTGTCACGACACGTCGAGGCAAGTTGATTTGAATGAAACGTCTGCTTTTTATGGATTTGTTGGCACATGTTTTAGGCCTTACCTTTAAAAAGAATGTTACTTACAATTTTAGTTATTGGGAAATCTAAAGCTTTTAAATATTAAAATTAACCCCTTACCACAAGGGCCTGTTTTTCCCCAAAAGTCTGACTAAAATGAACCTAAATTCAAAGTAAAGCTGTTCTTGAAGCCTTTGGAGCACAAACTATTGCCTGGACGCTTTTGTGAAGCTGAGATCTGTAATTTTAGCTCTGATTTGATTTGATTCTGATTTATAAGTGGGAACAAGCTCTGCTCAGAGGAAAATCATATTTTCTTTGGTAAATTTAAGGAGTAAAGCTGGAGGATCCTCTGATTGACATTAGTTTGGACGTTTGTTGGTTTTGACAATTCCTCTTTCAAACTTGAAGCTAATTGAACTAAAAATGAGTTTTAGAAGCTTGTAAAAATGTGTAAAAAAAGAAAAAGAAAAAAGTCCAAGCAGAATCCATATATAAGTCTTTCTTCTTTTCTTAATTTTAGGATATTCTTTTGTGTGTTTGGGGAACAAACTTACCTTGATTCATTCCAGAACGGTTGATTTGACTGAAAATAAGAGTTTCTTTTCATATTTAACTTGTTCAGCAGCTTCCTTGATCAGATGGTGGACAAAAAGGAATAGATTAAGAAAAATTGAATGATTACAGGTTTTTATAGAGTAAAATATGAAGACACATCTTTTTAAATTTTATGTTGTTTTCAGTAAAGGCTTCTCCAAAACTCCAACTCTTCTGATGTGCCTTTCTGGTTTTTATTTGTAGCGAGGAATAAGTCCTGGTCTGTGGTCTGATTCTGTGTTATTAATACAAAAAATAGAATCACCCGTCTTTAAAATGCTCTGTAATTTTCAGATTCCAAGATGGCAGCGCAAAACCAAACCTGTGACGATTGGACAGACTTCACCATCATAAATTAAACACAGATTATCGCACACGGCTGACTCGATGAAGCCCAACTCCAGACGGCTTTTTGAAACGTTGCTGTGAACGTGGATCAAAACTCTGGACGCCATGATTGACTTGAGCTTCCTGACGGAGGAGGAGCAGGAGGCCATCGTGGCTGTTCTGAAACGAGACGCGGAGCTGAAGAAGGCGGAGGAGCAGCGCGTCCGGTCAGTATTAAAAGGAGAAAATGCTGATTAAGTGATTGCTCCGCTTGAAATAGAGTAATGTGTGTTTTTGTCTGGTCACAGGAAGCTGCAGCAGATCGTTCCGGACAAAGGGCAGCTGAAGTACATGACGGGAGAATGGTTTTATGAAACGAAACAGCTGCGGCACCAGGAGCGAATCCACGGCTCGGACATCATCTGGGCCTCAATGAAACACACGCACAAACCCATGACCATTTGTGAGTGTTTAATAATGACAGAGAGATTGTAGACATGGTTTGAGAGGTTTCATCTGACACTGGTTTAAAAATCAAGACTTTTCCATCTGGGAGTCAATTTTAATCTGTGGAACTGGTCAGTGAAACTCGAAATTGAACCTGCTCAAGGCTGACTTAAGCCTCGGTCACAATGACCAAATCGTTTGTACAAATCTTACAGGTCGTACAAAACCAGAAGCTTGTAGTCTACGTTCGAGGAGGGGAGCAAAATTTGTTACGGTCTTCTTAAAGTGTTGGTGCGTCTGCCTTTCAATTCTCAATAACAACTCAAGGTTTTTTTGAGAAAACAAAGCCGTACGATGATCGTGGAGTTCTTACATTGTTCTCAAGTGCACTGAGTGGCTTTTCTAAAGCGTCATTATGGAGTAGTGACGATCATTGTTGTCCATTCATTTGTCTGCCTTGCACTATAAATAAAAGCTGGTTGGCCGATTTTGGTTCCGACACTTCACTGACTGTGCAGCTGACTGGCGCATATGTAACAAACGTATCAAAGCAAGAAGCACGCATTTATCGTTTCACAATAACCCAAGATGATTATTTTATTACCAATTTTGATATTTATGGTCACTAAATATGCGTTTAGCTGCCATGAAGTGTCGTGGTCATTTAATCGACTTTATTGTCCACAAAGATCGTTTGTAGCCTGTTTGCAGCCATTCATACGGGTCATTGTAACCAGGGCTTAAGCCACGCCTCCTGTAGGGGTTTCACCTAAAATTATCTTGCTTTTGTTACTGGTTTTGCTTACACTGCCTTAGTTTCTCCTGAAGTTACCCTGCTTTAGGGCTGCTCGATTATTGAAAAATTATAATCACTTCAAAAAAAGTTAATTTGGTCTTCCAATTTGAATGAATCAAACTTTCTTTTTCCCAGACCAGTGCAGTGTTGTGTCATACCTTGACATGTTTCGGATGCACTGTGGAGCCTTCGTCAGAAGGAAGTCACAAGATGTTATGGTGACGTGTCATGTCGGCTGAGTTACACAGGTTTTGGCGCCATTCTCCTACCTACATTACAAGGGGAATGGCACCATCTGCTGTGCGACTTCTCCAGGATGGCAGTTAATATTAATTAATAATTGGGACTGAGGATAATGGGGGCTTAAGACAGTTAACAGAGACGAGGGGCCTATCAGCTCTCAAGGACCCGGGATTGTGTTTTTCTCCGAGCACTTCCAAATGGAAGTCAAAATGTCTTGATTTTTAAAGAACAAATATTAAGCAAAATTGACTTTTTTGAGATTTTAATCATGATCTTACATTGTTCTCTCATCAAAAACACACCTGGAGTTGCATTTAGCTTCATTCACGCTAGTTTGATGAATCCTAGTTTAAAAATCCTCTCCCACCATCAAAAACATTCCCTGCTGAATTTCTTCGATGTGTGACATTCTTCGACGTGTGATGTGGCTCCAGGAATTTACTGCTCTATTTTTAAGTCCATAAATCAATGCCAGACTTGAGCATTTCTGCCACAGTCTATGTCATTTGCTGCTCATGTTCAACCAGGAAGTAACATTATAACATTGGGGATAAATAGGCAGAATATAATCCTAAATATTCTACGTTTTAGTGAGCCATTTAACCTGTCACATAGACTTAAGAAGGGCTGGATTGACATTATCCACATAAGTTAAAAAATAACTTTCAGACTTAATTCAGACTTTGGACCAAATAATATCTTTTGAACATCTTCCTGTATGACACACAGTGTTTTATTTATCTTTCTTGTGTCTTGTGTCTCGTTGCAGTGGAGCTCTCACAGATTGTACCGGACAGACCCAGTTTTGTGAGCAGCGAGAATCAGGACGTGTTTGTGCCGGCTGTTCTCTCTGGACTTTTACAGGAGCCTCCCACGCCTCCCTCTAAAAACTGGTAAACGACAGAAATATGAACGTTATCATGAAACATAAACAAAAGCATATTGTTTTCTGGCCAGCAGTGGGTTTCTGCATTTGGTCGTGTGATAATTCAAACTTGTTGTAAACCATTTCTTTGTAATTGGTCCTAATAATCTTCTTAAAAGGTCACGCCTCACATGTTCATACCACCAGTTGATCATTTGTTTCTTCAGATTTTGCATTTTAAACACTGGCACATTTCAAACTGATTTACTGAAAAAAATTAAAATAAAGATTCAATCATTTTTATCAGTTAATACCTTGCTTTGATAAATTCACTACAAATTTTATGCTTTTAAAATGTCTGCATTGAATATTTAAAAAGGTGAATATTTAACAAAATTTTTCAAACTGGAAAACACTCAATAAAAATGTACACAGCAAAAGTCAGCGACTGAAAATAATTCATACTTTTTTTTTTTTCAGGATGCATAATCCAGAGTTAGAAAATTATTATGGGTCTATAAGACACACCTTCAAAATGATACGTTCACCTTTTTTCTACACGTTAAAGGTTCTCCCGTTTTTCTTATTCTGACTTAGTTTAGTGGGAGGGCACCTGTGGTAAATATTTATCATAGTTTTACATCCGGGAATTTGCAGTTTGTGAAGAAATTTAGAAAAAATAAAAGTTTGAAATTACAGGAAGTAGTGCTGAGTTCTCAAACAGGATCCCTCTGTGATGTCATCAAAAGGCGACGTACCACTGAAAGTACAGAGGCAATTTACACAAAACTGACACATTTTTCTGACAGTTTAAACGATCATTCAACAAAATAAAGAGTTATCAGGTATTATTTGTCAAATCATAGCTATTGTGTAAGTTTTGTGGATTTTAGCCTTTGATTTCAAAATGGTTGCTAGGTAACAGGTGCCGCTCATGTTCAAGCAGGCAGTAAAATTATAAACATAACAAAAACTGGGGAAATGTTTAGTAAAATCTTAAATATAATCATGCTCACCACATTTTAGTGAAATGTGTCATCAAACCTGTCAAATAGACTTTATATTTAGATCATATTTTGTATAGATTATTTGTTATTTCCAACAGGGATCATGTCCAGGAACCACTTGAACAAGGGACCTCCAAACCACTGTCACCCACAAAGGTGATGTCATTTTTATACTGGGAAAAAAAATACATTTTCAACTTTTGGGCATTATTATTATTAGACTTTTCTTTTTCTTGAGCAGAGGATAAATCCCTTCAACATCGGGGCGGAGGAGGCTGTTTGTTCGGATGACAAAGACCCGTCACAGACACCACAGTCGCCATTTTCACAAACCGATGGTGAGTCTGAACACAAATGTACGGAAGATCCTTTGTTTCATCAGATTTTTATCATTTCTGACTCTGTTTTTTACTGAATTCTGTTGAGCTCATTGCCTGGCCTCCATTATAATCTCTATGTATTATTCAATCTCCATGAAAAAGAAACAGATTGAGCTGTAGATGTAAAAAATTCAGCAGGTGGCGCTACCATTGCAGTAGCATTTAGCCTACAGCTAATGTTAGTAATCTTAGATAACTACACAAACATGAGCTGTTTTGACCACTTTATTATTCTCCGTGTCTTTGTGTCCGTATTTGGCACAATAAAATCCCTAAATTCTGTGTGAGCTCTTGTTGAACAGTGGGTGAAAGAGCTGCTGTTCTACATTAAAATGAATGGCTTATTTGTTGTGGGCGTTCCCACAGATGCCGACTGTATCTATACTCCAAAGGTGTCCATGGCAGGAGTTTTATAGCCAAATACATAATTCTGACTAAATGAAAAACTGCAAATAAAAAATATCCAATTAATAGATTTTCAAGTCCTCAAATTCAGCTGTTTAAATTCAGAGAGAAAAATGTTAGCAAAGAATCCAGACGTCAAGAATCACTCATTTGGATCAGTTGCTATTGCTAATGTTTTGATAAATTCACTGCAAAAATTTCACTCTAAATTTAGACAGTTTTTGAAGACATTTTGAAAAATAAAAGTTTAAAATTACAGGAAGTAGTGCTGAGTTCTGTTTGTTTTGTGTTCTGTTGAATTTGGAGGCTTGAAAATCTATGCACTGAATATTTAAAAAGTAGATTTCTCCTGTTGAATTTTTTAAACTTAGAAGAAAAAAATGAATCAACTGAAATTCAAAACAGAAAATAATTCAAATTTTCAGGGTTAAGAAATCCAGTGTTAGATTTATAGTATTTAAAATTCACAATATAATGGGACAAATGATCTTCCGTATAGCTGTAATCGCATACATGCCATTGTTTTGACTTCTTTTAATGAATCAAATGTCGTGTTTTAAATGAGGATGTTGCTCGCTGAAGCCGTAACAGAAAGTGTAAGTCTCACATTTGTTTGCTTCTTGTTCTTTTTCTGTCGTGAATGCGGTGGGATGTTTTCAGCTCCTGCTTGTTGGTTCGAGGGTTTTTCAGATTCTTGTCCTGGCTTGTCATTTCCAAACTTTTAAGAGGCGAGGCTTTTCTACGAACGGGGATTTTGATCTGACTTTAACTCCTAGATTTCCAAAACGACCCTTTAAAAACGATAAAAATGTCCAAAATTCCAGAATGGAGTCAAAATGAAGTAGCCAATGACACACTTTCAGATCGAAATAGTACGGACTTAATAACAAAAAATAGGCAACAATTTTGAATTTTCAGGGCACAAAGGATGGAGAATATACAATTTTCTAGTCTGAAAAGTGTATTTAAGCTTCACAGAATGTCAAATTTTTGGTAAAGTATGTAATAAATCTGTAGAAAACTAAAAAACTAAACATTTGTCCAAAAAAAAAACTTTCCCTTCATAAAAATGCTAAATGTCTTTCACAATCTTCTGTTAAATGAACAAATAATGTAAAATCCAATGTTATATGTATCTAAAGATGTCACTCACATGTGTGATTTTTATTTGCCAAAACCACCTTGATTTTTCATATTTTGTGATCTGAGGCTAATTACCAGGTTCTCAAGTGAAATTACATCATGTTTCACTTCAGTTTTGCTCCATTGAGGAATTTTGTTTGCGCGTTTTTAAAAGGTCTTAAGGCTTCTATTTATTTTTGATACTTTTTGTGATACTTAACCATCTTTTGCTTGGAATGTATTCAAAATTAACAACTAACTATTAATAATTTTGCCAACTGCCAGGTCCCATTAACAAGCACAAGAGATTAGAGTCTTTTATCAGAAGCATGTTTTTAAATACCATAAGGGACTATTTTCCTGAAAACGCTTGACTAAATGAGTTCCAATTCAAACTGAACAGATGTTTGGACTCTTTGTGAAGCTGATACTCTGTAGTTTTGGACTCTGCTTCTAATTAACTCTTACTTATAAGTGTGACCAAGTTCTGCTCAGAGGAATATCAGATTTTCTTTGGTGAATATAAGAAGGAGTAACGCTGAAATCTGAAGGCTGCTCTAATTGACACTAGTTTGAGCATTTGTAGACAATTTCTCTTTAAAAACTGAAGATAATTTCACACAAAAATACATTTAGGGACTGACATTTCACTAAAACGTAGTGAACGTGATAATATTTAAGATTTTACTTAACATTTAGCCCATGAACCAAAGGCCAAAATCCACATAAATTACACAATAGTTAGGAATTGACAATAAATTATACATAATAATTCTTTATTTTGTTGAATAATTGTTTAAACTGTCAGAAAAATGTGTCAGTTGCTGTAAAACTGACTTAAAACTAATAACCTAAGCTTGGAATTATCATATAAATATCAACAAAACTGCAACTTCACAAATATAAAACAATGATAAATATTTACCACAGGTTCTATCCCCCAAACTAGGTCATAATTATAAAAACACAAGAACCTAAAATATAGACTTCAAGGTAAATTTAAACACCGACGAACTCAACAGTCAATAATATTGTGTAGAACTTGCCCATAATTCGTCTGAAACCTTTAGCAGGATTGGAGTAAAGGAGAACTTTCTCAGAGCTTGTCAAAGTGAAGTCCAAGGCCGACCGACGAGCCGGGGATTACACCCAAATACATTCCAGCGCTTAATCCTTACTGCGTGACTTGTGGCCATTCGGTTTCACGTGGAGCTGTTGTGGAAGATTCTGTAACAAAGACAAAACCTTGACGTGCAGAAATATAAAAGTATGAATGTGTAACTCATGAACAGTGCTGGGAAGAATACTTTGAAAATGTATTTTGTTTAGACAACGCGTTTCACTAAAACATAGTGAACAGGATTATAATACTACTATTACTATACTATTGACCACAATGCATTGCGACAGTCCGAAAAACTACAGTAGACAGTCACAGGTCTTTAACTGGTCACAACAGGCCAAATGAAGCAGAAAGAGCTGTTTAGATGAACTGTTGAGACGATATCATGAACAAAACACTTTAAACAAGCAAAAAGTTTGATGTTTCACGTGCAATCCATGATGAATAAAACTTGTATGATGATTATTAGTCCATAAATATGTGCGTGCGTGTCAGATGGATTTTACCCATATTCATTACAGAAAGTTTTTATCTGAGTTGACGGAGTATGAGCTGAGCGTCTGGATAGTTTCCTCCACATACAACAAAATGTCATATTTTATTCAGCATAAAAACACGGGCTTAAATGTATTAGAACAAAAGGTGAAAAAGAGACAAAAATGCAATTAAAAGCGACAAACATGAGTAAAACTGACAAAAACAAGACTAAACGTGACAAACACACAACTATAAGCTACAAAAACGCAACTAAAAGAAACAGAAATGCGATTAAAAACATCAAAAACGTGACTAAAATGACAAAAACGCAACTAAAAGAGACAGAAACATGAATAAAACTGACAAAAGCGTTATTTAAAGCGACAAAACGTGACAATAACATTCCAAAACACATGATTCTTGTATTAGTTTGTCATCCTACAGTATTTCAGTCTCTTTGTCAATTCTCCAGAACGCGGTTAAAACGTGAACTTTGAACAGAATCCAATAATTTAAATTGCAAATCTAATCGCAATACTGGGCAGAAAAATTGCAATTGGATATTTTTCCCAAATCGTCCAGCTCTATTTCTTTGCAGCTTCCTCAGATTTCTACTGTCTGCAGCCACATGACCCCCACAGACTATAAATACTGCCAAGATTTCCTCTTTATTCTGGTACAGTTAAGCTTGGAGTCAAGCAGTTACTCACAATTCGTTTTCTGAATTCTTGATGCATGTATTTACTTTCTTCCCAACCACTGCTTATGAATAACATCACGCCTTCATTGTCTATCTTTCAGAGTATATCTTACCAACGGATCTTGTCAATCCTTACTCCCTTCTCCAAAATCCGGACCCCACCAACACAATTTTGCCCATCTTTCCTCAAAAGTCCACTCTCAAACCGGTGCCTGAAGAAAATGACGATTTAAACGTTCATGTCGATAACACGGAAGACATATCTAACTGTGTCGTTCCGAGGGGCATCCTGAAGTACTTGTCGGATCCGTCATTGTTGGAGTCACAGGATTCGCTCAGAGCGGACTCTCCGACAGATCTGTGGTCCGACAGGAAGCACGTGAGGTTCAGTGCAGCACACAGGGGCAGCAGTGTGAAGCGGCAGGACGGGAAAGAGCTGGAGGAACACAGTCTGCTGGACGTGGACGCACTCACTCCGACAGAAGAGGAAAGAAACGACGGACAGGAGAGCGTAGGTGCTGAGGATGGACCAGAGCTGTCGGAGGTTAAATCGACAGACGAGGAGGTGTCTTTGCACGATGGCAGCGAACAGGAAGTCACAAATGGTAAATGAGTAAATTCATTGGTAACACTTTATAATACCTACACTTTTTTTGGGCCTTGATAAAACAGGAACAAAAAGTTTATTCGTCGTGAACAAATTGTTTAATACTTAATTAATACTCTTACCCTAACTTAATTAAGTTTCATCCCAAATTTTTTTTTTTTTTTTTTTTTTTTACTTCTTGGTTATAAATGATGACATCACACAAGGAAATTCTGCAACTGTTACCTATCAACCTATCAACCATGTTTTACACTGGGCCAGAACTCCTCTAATGTCACAGAAATTATATTTGACAAATAAAGATAACAGAGAAGCTTTATTTTTGTTGAATTCATGTTTAAAGGATCAGAAAAATGTATTTCAAGTGAGTATCAGTGTTGAATGGTGTAGTGTGATGTCATCATCTTTTAATATTCTGCTTTAATTCCTGTGATATTCTAAATTTTTCAACTTTTCTTCACAAACTAGTACGCAATAGGTAAAGGTACCACTTATATTTGCAGGTATTATCCCATCAAATAAAGTCCAAACTAGGAAATCTTAAAAACCCGTCATACACACTTTTAAGTCTTTGTTCATGCTGGCAGTGTAGTAATTGTAAAACATTTAAAAATAAAACTATTTAAAATAACAAGCTGAAATAATCAGACAGCTTTTACTTAACATTTTAATTGGTTGTTTATTTATGTTTTGTTTTTTTTAACATTTTAATAAAAATTTGCATTAGCTTTGAGAAACTGTTAGCTTAACTGCTGCTGTGCACAGGATCCATGATCTGATAAGTCAGGCTAACAGTAATTGACATCACGCAAGTTCATAATATTAAAGGAGACATATTATGCTTTTTATTATTTAACTGTAACTATATAAAAAGATTCATTCATTCATCGTAAATTGACATTGACATGACATTTCAGAACTCTACATGAATTACTCAGAGTCTTAATTTTTCAAATAATCATAACTAATGCTATGTTCCATTTGTTTCGAGGTTGGAACTCGAACCTAGTAGAGATGTTTTCTCAGAGTTTATGTATTCCTGCGTAAAGTCGGAAAAACTATAAGCAGTACATTACAGTCAATACAAATAATAAAAAACAGGTGCTACAAAGTGCTGATCTCGACCAAATGTAGATGCAACACAGTTAATTAACCCACACATATACAGAGGGTAGGAGAAAACAGGACATTTTTAGCGCTCGAGTTCTATTTTCAGGAAAAAACAGGAACTCAAACATGCAGGAAACACAACTTTGAGTTAACTAAAGATAAGAAAACTTTGTTGTAACAAGATGAAAAGCTTATTAAAGTTGATTTCGCATACTGTCCCCTTTTAAAGCATTTAAATATCTTTTATATATCAGTCAAAAATCCAACGTTTGTATTTCGTTTGCAAAGCCAATGTGATTCCCTCGTCATTACCAAAACAAATCCACAGAAAACAACCAATTAGACGTTCCATGTCAGTAATCCATGTTGAAAACGTTGTTTTGCAGATCAGCCAGAAACATGTCAGGCCCAAAGTCCAGTGTCCCCTCTCATATCGGCCACAGAGGAGTCAGGTAAGCTTGTCCACGAGGAGACACAGCCGGAGGAGGACGAGCCCACTGAAAAGCAAGTGACCAGCGCTAAAAAAACCTCTCACGCTGTTTCCCCGTCGGCTAAACAGAGGCTTTTGGGATTTTTCAAACGAGACAAGGCAAAAAATACTGACACAAAGAAGCCAAAAGAAAGTGGAAATGAGGAGAAGTCCATTTTGCAAGAAAAAACAGACGAACAATCATTTGGAACGCCATCACAGACCGTGGAGGATAAAGACGTAGATTTGAACATATCATTGGAAAACAGCAGTCCAAAAATAATGCGTACTAAAGAAGTAGGACTGTACGAAGACACTGCTGAGACAAAAACAGAATCCTCACAAGCGAAACGTCATACAGAAACACTAGTTAGCAAAGTCTCTAGAAGTCTAAATGATGCTGAAAATGTTGCCAAAAGTGATGAAGATTCTAGACCTGAAGAGCCGGTTGAGCGTCCTACTGAAGACGGCACCTACAGGGCATTCCCCGTTCTCATTTACGAAGACAATGAAGACTCCATTATCTGCTCGGTGCCAGAGACGCAGATCTGTGAACCCAAATCCAAGTCGTCCCCAGCGGTCCTCCAAAGACAGCTGTCGTATATTCCACAAGACGATAAACCGGCGAACGTAGGTGAGCTGAAGAACTTCTGGGAGGAGTGTTCAGGCGGAAGGAATAGCGCTCCTTGTAGTCCGGTGCGCAAAATTCCCTCCACCGCTTCTTCTCCATTGAAGACTTCGGGCAGTCAGAAGAAGCAAGATCCAATCCCAATGTCTCCTACCAAGACGATCAAGTCCGTCATTGTGAACGAGAAAGGATTTGTGAGCCAGACTGTGGAGAGATCACCGTCAAAAAGTAGCCTTGATGCGTTTAAAAGGCTTAAGGAAGGTTCAAATTTACAAGAATTGCCACATAGTCCAACTAAAAGATCTAAAGATGATGATGTGAGGCGTAGTCCATCCAAGACATGCCACCCAAGGGTTCTACCAAGAGAATCTGCGAGTCCCGAAGGATCTAGGCCTTCGTCGCCATTGAGAACATTTCCGATTGTGATAGAGCCACAAGAGCAGACACTGAAGCCAATTCCGATGCCGAGACAGAGAAAAAGTCCATCTCATGAAGCAAAAAGTAATCTGGAAAACTGTGAGGCTAGGCGTGGATCTCCGCTCGCAAGATCCGTCGTACCTCAAGATTATGAGCACTACCTTGGTCCACATGAAAAAGCCCATCTCCCTCCATTTGACAACGTAGACGCGGAAGATGTCGATGCACTCAACAGAGCCCAAAGCCCCGTCAGAGAGTTTGTGGGCAACATGGACCCCAGAGTCAGCTCCTGGATCGAGCAGATTAAGGACTCCAGTGACGACACACGAGCGTGGTCTCTGTCTCGGGCAAGTGCAGGCAGTGAGATTTACATTTGTCTCTCCACTCCTTTTCCTGTTGATTGAGAAACGGTGATGCTTTAAGTGAATTGTGCCTAGAGGTAACAGAAGATGCAATGATGACAAAAGCTGATGTTCTAATCTGTAGTTCTAATGGGCTCTGTGCACAGTAGCAGTTGGCTAAACAAACCGTTAATCACAGCTAATGCTAACATTTATACAGTCTGCATCTTTCCCCCATTGTTCAACAACTGCAAGAGCAAACACTGGGTTTAGTGTATATAGCCTGCTGTGACAAATACAGACACAAAGACATGTATTTTTGCATCTGCAGAACAATTAGAAGTAACGCCAGAACAACACCTTTGAACTTATTATGCTATTGTGACCTTTTTGAGTTACACACCTGGAGTTACATTCAGCTGCATTCACTACATCCTGGTTAGAAAATGCTCTCCCCCGACCGTCAAAAACGCTCCGAGGTTTTTTGATATTTAATAACGTCACTTATTTGAGAATCTTCTGCTGTTTTAAGACCTTAAATCATCACAAGACTCCTTCTGAGCATTTCCGCCTCTAAACAAAACCAGTACAAACTAACTAGCTACCTCGTGTTTCTTCACAAATGCATATTTAGCTTGTGTAAGCACTCTGGAGCCAGTAGATGGCGCCTAAACTCTGCTTGTTTTTAAAAACCTTTTTTACTTCTAAAACATGAGATGCCAAACTTAACGTGCACAAGAGCATGGAAAAGTCTAATGACAGTATAAAAATGCATAATATTTTTCCTTTAAGACTTAGGTGTTGATTTGAATTAGTTGTGCTTAAAATAGACATATTTTACCTTCAAATTTGGCTCACTGTATATTTAAACCTAAAATATAAAGAAACTGACAATTAAAATGTAAACTAAACACTACCTTATTTTATTTATATATTACTTTACCACTCAGTTAAAAAAAAAAAATCTATTCTGCCCCGCCCACTTTTGCCACAGATACGCACTTTTGTTGTAAACGCACTTCCGTTTGGCGAGAACTCCGTTAAAGCTAATGATGAACGAGGGAAAAGTCTTACCGCTATGACGTTACATAAAGTAGATTGATTTGTGTAAAATGTTTAATGAACTCGAGCAACAACAAGTCAACAACACAACGATTTCCTGGTCAGTCTGAAAACGGCTTTTTAGTCCGTGTAGAACTTTCTGTTGAGCTCGTTTGCTCCGTGTAAACTAATACAACAGAAACAAGACGGCGGCGCGTACGGCAACTTCTAGAATAAGGTGAATTATGCCTCAAAATTAGCATTATCGTTAGCACTGACCCACAAACTCCATTCATCAGCACAGAAGTGTCTCTGGAGAAGTCTTCGTCTTGTGCAAAGTCTGTAACATGATGTCAGTGACATCCACCTGCAGCTCACTGTCACTGTGTGAGCTTTAAGGATTTATTCATTTAGTGTGAAAATCCCATAGAGATAAAATTGGGCAGGAAGTAGTTACTCTAACACTGAGCTAACACTGAGCTAACACTGAGCTAACACTGAGTTAACACTGAGTTAACACTGAGCTAACACTGAGCTAACATTGAGCTAGCCGAGTGCTTTTGTGCACAGAGCCCATTTATAAGGTTCTTTTTTTATCTAATCGTGTAAAAATTGACAAGTGAATCGACAAACAATCAAATTATAAAGTAATCAACTTTCACTGCTTTCTTTAAATCTAGTTTAATCATGTAGCTACCTGACTATAAATTAATAATATGTTTTAAGTTTGAGTTGAAGTTAGGCGTGGGCGATATTGAAAACATTTCTGTCCTGATAACGATAACTATTCAGATGGTATCATGTCAATCCAACAGAAATGTCTTTAAACATAAGGTTTAATTATCAGACAAATGCGAAATGTCTATAAAATTAATCACAGAAGTGCAGAAATACCACTTTATACACTTATTTGAAAGTTTACAACGTACTTTTTTTTTTTTTATCTGCTCTTTTTGCAACATTTTTAAACTCTAAACAATAAATATAAAAATTTTGCGTATCAAAACAGCATTCATTAAATTATAATTGTTTTAAAATATTGTCCACATCTGTAAAAGTATATTTGCATTTACAACAACATAGAGAAGACCAACGTGCTTTACAGGAAAGTGGGAACGTAATAAAACACAAACATAACAGACAAAGATCTATTGCTTGTTTATTCCTGAATGCATCTGATTAAAGCTGGGGTACCTGATTTTCACACTGCTGAACCGGACGTAGTTTTTAAATAGAACTCATCCCTCGCTCTTACAAACCCTTTGGCACGTCGTTAAAACTCACATGCATTCATTTTCGGTTTGTGCACAGCTTTAAAACAGCTTTTTTCAGACGACAAAGTGAAACTGGGGAGGACCACCTAAGGATAGCCAATGAGAGCGCTGCGTTTAGCTCTTACTTTGAGACTGCTTTTGGAAGATAGTCTTTGACGGAAAATAGAGCTGGGCGATACGGCAAAAAATTATAATCTATAATAAGATTATAACGATTTTCTTGGGGCTCACGATTTTATCCTGATTCGTGTTTAACTTTTGTTTCTGTTGCCTTTTAATAAAGCAGCACGATTTAGAAAAAATATCTAATTGTGATTTTTCTGACCAGCTTTGTGATTGTGATTAGATTTGCAATTTATATTTGAGTAAAAAGATTCTGTTCAAATTCACATTTTAAACAAAAATGTTCAGTCACGTCTTTGTCACTTTTAGTCTCGTCTTTACCATTTGTAGTCGCGTTTTTGTTGCTTTAAGTCACGTTTTGGTGCATTGAGTTGGGTTTGTTGTTTGTAGGTGCGTTTTTGTCGGTTTAAAACACATTTTTTATCGCTTTTGGTTGCGCTTTTGTCACTTGTTTCAGAACATGTTTGTACAAATCCAAACTGCAGTGTTAGCAGTTTTTATTCAAATCAAAGCAAGACATTTTTTTGTTTGTGAAAGAAATTATTTCACATTTAATTGTGCAGCTTTGGCCTCTAAGAGGTAAATAAAGTCATCTGCTCAGAGGTTTCAGAGGCTAAACAACAGGAGAAAAAGTGTGTTTGAACAGACAACTGCATTAAAGAGACAAACAGTGAATCATGATACCACCATTTCACAAAAATATCAGATTGTCACAGGGACCAGCTCAACATTCCATTTTTATCACCATATCGCCCAGACCTAATGGAAAACACAAAATTTACTCATTTACACCCAAAAAAGTCAATTAACCCGGCTTTAAGTCTACATTTCCTGTATGTTAATGGAGCTTCCACTGCAGGATTTCTCTGTATTTCTTGCAGGTCATGATGAAACGTCTGGCCCGGTCATGTCTGCTCTGAAGCGCTTGTCTTCTAAGATCTCGTCGTCCAAAAGTCTGGAAAACCTCACCTCGCCGACAAGTAACGACACAACTCTGATTCATCTCGGGGTAAATGGTGCATTCCAACAACAAACACTTACATTCTCGTGTTTTCTCGCAGGGGAAGAAAAAGAGCAAATGAACAGAAGTGTGGATGATGGTAAACACAGCACAAACGACGAATGAATTAATGGATTTTATTTGAGTATTTTCATGTAACAAAGATTCTTCAACATATCTCAAAGTGTAATGAGAAGAAATGTAAACTTATTGAATCACTCGTCTTTGCCCGTGATCAAACCACAATTAACGACGCCCAGTTTACTTTTACCAATTAATTTAGGCCTGTCACGTTAGTCAGTGGTGGAAAGTAACAAAGTACAAAAGTAAAAGTACTGTAAGTAAATGTTTTATATATCTGTACATCTGTGCTTTACATTTTTATTGCTTAATATTTGAACACATTTTGAACACTGTTAAATATTCTACTATAGCTGTACATTTTGATTGTAAAAAATTAAGCATTATTATCAAATATCTTTCTTGCTGCTGCCACTGTGTTGTCAGTTTCAGAAATACCTTCAACGACTTCTTTTGCCGCAACGAGGAAATCCAGTGCCTCCGTGCCGGCCTTTCAGCTGGACGAGGTATAAATAATATAGAAATGGCGTGTAGTAGTTTTATTGTTAGTATTATATTTGGAATTAAATGTGACACCGTTTAAGAACAACTGACTATAAATAACTAACGATTATCACTATCTATCAAATCTACCTTCTCTTGTTATTTATTTATTTATATATATATATTAAAGGTGCTGTACCCAATTTTTGAAAACCAGAACTAGTTCATATGCCTGATTTTTGTTGCATGAAATAATGTAAAATCTGTGTTGCTCTTGCACAGATATAATGTTAAGCATATATTTGTGTGAAAATGAGACCACAGCACTTTCTCTGCATTTATTTACAGAGCGTTTTATTGATAGCATGCTAATGTTTGTTAGCTTGTTAAAAGTGCTTCTAAACTCATGGAGGTGAGTATTTAGGATGCTGGGACTGTGAGCGATATGTGTGACTGATGTAAAGTGTAAAAATTCAAATTAGTTCTTTTTTTCATGTTTCAAAACTGTTAAAACTCAGGTACATTACAGATTTTTCATCATGTCATGTTTAATGTCGAAACAAGGCATTCTATTTGTAAAACGGCCAAAATGGACATATTTGAGACACATAAATCTGAAAAATGGACAGAACTAGGTTTAAATTTCTTGGTTCATTTTGCACACATAGTAATTAAAGAATTTACTGGGGGGATTTAGAAATCTATTTAGTTTTTTTGACTAACTAGATGTGACTGAAAATTGTCGTAAAAAAACAAGTTTTGCCTCAATTTTTTAGACTTAAAACTTTAATAAATCAGTTTTTGAATTAGATATTTACAAATCCTTGTTAACATTCTGTCCCAGATTGTACAGTTTGGTGTAGGAGCTACTTTAAGGCTGATCTTTATGTCCAGAGGGAGAAAAATGCATTCTAAGAAAACAGCCTTTGAAGTTCACTGTCCCAGAAAAATCTATGGATGAAGTGGATTAAGTGAAACAGTAAAACATCTTTAGGAGCAGATTGGACAAGTTTGTTGTTTCCACATGAAAGTCGATATGTTGAGAAAGCAAACAGACCAAAAAACAAAACAAAACATTGAGAAAACTTTATTTAAAAATGTCAAACATGTTCTTTTCCACGTCCATCCATCCATCCATCCATCCATCTTCTTCCGCTTATCCGGGGCCGGGTCGCGGGGGCAGCAGTCTAAGCAGGGACTCCCAGACTTCCTTCACCCCAGACACTTCCTCCAGCTCCTCCGGGGGGATCCCGAGGCGTTCCCAGGCCAGCCGAGAGACATAGTCCTCCAGCGTGTCCTGGGTCTACCCCGCCGCCTCGGTGGGACATGCCCAGAACACCTCCCGAGGCGTCCAGAGGCATCCGGAACAGATGCCCGAGCCAACTCAGCTGGCTCCTCTCGACGTGGAGGAGCAGCGGCTCTACTCTGAGCTCCTCCCGTGTGACTGAGCTCCTCACCCTATCTCTAAGGGAGCGCCCAGCCATCCGGCGGAGGAAGCTCATTTCGACCGCTTGTATCCGCGATCTTGTCCTTTCGGTCATTACCCAAAGCTCATGACCATAGGTGAGGGTAGGCAAAACGTGATTGACCCGGTAAATGAGAGCTTCGTCTTCGACTCAGCTCTTTCTTTACCACAACGGTTCGATACAACGCCCGCATCACTGCAGACGCTGCACCGATCCGCCTGTCAATCTCACGCTCCATCCTTCCCTCATACGTGAACAAGACCCCGAGATACTTAAACTCCTCCACTTGAGGCAAGGACTCTCCACCCACCCGGAGAGGGCAAGCCACCTTTTTCCGGTCGAGAACCATGGCCTCGGATTTGGAGGTGCTGATCCTCATCCCAGCCGCTTCACACTCGGCTGCAAACCGTCCCAGTGCATGTTGCAGGTCCTGATTTGAGGAAGCCATCAGGACGACATCATCTGCAAACAGCAGAGATGAGATCCTGTGGTTCCCAAACCGGACACCCTCCACACCCTGACTGCGCCTAGAAATTCTGTCCATAAAAATTATGAACAGAACCGTGACAAAGGGCAGCCCTGGCGGAGTCCAACATGCACTGGGAACAGGTCTGACTTACTGCCGGCAATGCGAACACAGCTCCTGCTCCGGTCGTACAAGGACCGGACAGCCCTTAGCAAAGGGCCCCGGACCCCATACTCCCGGAGCACCCCCCACAAGGCACCCCGGGGCACACGGTCGAATGCCTTCTCCAGATCCACAAAGCACATGTGGACTGGTTGGGCAAACTCCCATGAACCCTCGAGCACCCGATGGAGAGTATAGAGCTGGTCCAGTGTTCCACGACCAGGACGAAAACCACACTGCTCCTCCTGAATCCGAGGTTCGACTATCGGTCGGATTCTCCTCCAGTACCCTGGAATAGACCTTACCGGGAGGCTGAGGAGTGTGATCCCCTGTGATTGGAACACACCCTCCGGTCCCCTTCTTATACAGAGGGACCACCACCCGGTCTGCCAGTCCAGAGGTACCGTCCCGACTGCCAGCTGATGTTGCAGAGGACGTGTCAACCAAGACAGTCCCACAACATCCAGAGACTTAAGATACTCAGGGCGGATCTCATCCACCGGAGCCTTGCCACCGAGGAGCTTGCCTACCACCTGGTGACTTCAGCCAGGGTGATGGATGAGTCCGCTTCCAAGATCTCAGCCTCTGCTTCCTCCTCGGAAGACGCGTGACAGTGGGATTGAGGAGATCTCAAAGTATTCCTTCCACCTTCCGACAACATCCCCAGTCGAGGTCAACGGCTCTCCACCCGCACCGTAGCGGTGTTGGTGAAGCACTGCTTCCCCTCCTGAGGCGTCGGATGGTTTGCCAGGAATTTCTTTGAGGCCGACCGATAGTCCTCCTCCATGGCCTCCCCGAACTCCTCCCAATCCCGAGTTTTTGCCTCTGCGACAGCCCGGGCTGCAGTACGCTTGGCCTGCCGGTACCTGTCAGCTGCTTCAGGAGTCCCACGAGCCAGCAAGGCCCGATGGACTCCTTCTTCAGCCTGACGGCATCCCTTACTTCGGTGTCCACCACCGGGTTCGGGGATTGCCGCCACAGGCACCAGAGACCTTGCGACCACAGCTACGAGCCGCGCATCGACAATGGAAGTGGAGAACATGGTCCACTCGGACTCAATCTCCAACCTCCCCGGATCTGGGAGAAGTTCTCCGAGTGTGAGTTGAAGACCCTGCCGACAGAGGGCTCTGCCAGCCGTTCCCAGCAGACCCTCACGCGATACGCTTTGGGCCTGCCGAAGTCTGTCCGGCTTCCTCCCCACCAGCGGATCCAACTCACCACCAGGTGGTGATCGGTTGACAGCTCCGCCCCTCTCTTCACCCGAGTGTCCAAGACACGCGTCAAGGTCAGATGACATGACAACAAAGTCGATCATCGACCTCCGGCCTAGGGTGTCCTGGGTGCCAGGTGTGCACTGATGGACACCCTTGTGCTTGAACATGGTGTTCGTTATGGACAAGCTGTGACTAGCACAGAAGTTCAATAACTGAACACCACTCGGGTTCAAATCGGGGGGGCCGTTCCTCCCAATTACCCCTCTCCAGGTGTCACTGTCGTTGCCCACGTGGGCGTTGAAGTCCCCAGTAGAACAACGGAGTCCCCGGGTGGTGCACCTGTCCAGTACCTCCCAGAGACTCCAAGAAGGTCTGGTACTCTGCACCGTTGTTCGGCCCGTGAGCGACACAACGGTGAGAGACCTGTCCCCACCCGAAGGCAGAGGACGCGACCCTCTCGTTCACTGGGTAAACTCCAACACGTGGCGGCTGAGCTGTGGGGCTATGAGCAAGCCCACACCAGCCCGCCGCTTCTCCGCCGAACGCCAGAGAAATGGAGCGCCCAGCCCTCTCGAGGAGACGGGTTCCAGAGCCCAGGCTGTGCGTGGAGGCGAGGCCGACTATATCTAGTCGGAAACGCTCGACCTCCCGCACAAGCTCAGGCTCCTTCCCCCCCAGCGAGGTGACATTCCATGTCCCCAGAGCTAGTTTCTGTGTCCAGAGATCTGGTCGTCGAGGCCCCCGCCTTCGACTGCTGCCCAGATCTCTCCGCACCGGCCCCTTATGGATCCTCCCGCAGGTGGTGGGTCCACGGGAGGACGGCCCCACGTCGCTTGTTCGGGCTGGGCCCAGCCGGGCCCCGTGGGGAAAGGCCCGGCCACCAGGCGCTCGCCGTCGAGCACCCACCCCAGGCCTGGCTCCAGGGTGGGGCCCGGTGACGCCAATCCGGGCGACGTAACTGACCTCGATTGATCACTATTCATAAGGGTTTCTGAACCGCTCTTCGTCTGACCCGTCACCCAGGACCTGTTTGCCATGGGTGACCCTACCAGGGGCATGAAGCCCCCGACAACATAGCTCCCAGGATCATTCGGGTACTCAAACCCCTCCACCACGTTAAGGTGGCAGTTCAAGGAGGGGCTTTTCCACGTTTTTATAGAAATTCACTAGCATTTAAAATTCTAAATCTGATGAAACAGATTATCTTCAGTCGTCATGGTAATAAATCAGCCAAAAAAGATTATA
This sequence comes from Rhinogobius similis, assembly GCA_019453435.1. Taxonomy (NCBI): domain Eukaryota; kingdom Metazoa; phylum Chordata; class Actinopteri; order Gobiiformes; family Gobiidae; genus Rhinogobius; species Rhinogobius similis. The sequence continues at coordinate 2,141,178 of CM033621.1, forward strand.
TGTTCACATTTGTGTTGTTTTCAGACTGACAGCGACAGTCCGTTTGAGAACAATCTGACCTGGAGGAGAAATACCGGCAGCTCCACGTCCAACATCAGCCTGTCCTCCGGCCTGGCGTCGATGTCCTCCGTACGGCAGCGCTCCAGATAACGCCATCCGTTCGCTCAAAAAAAACCAAACGTGCCCAATAAAAGCTCATGTCATTCTCGCGCAGGTGAGCGGAAGCATGACCAGTATCCACCACACCGACCTGGGCGACGTCGACGTACAGGGGACCATTCAGTTTGCCGTGACCTACATCCAAAAGCTCGGCGAGTTCCATATCTTTGTGGTGCTCTGTCGAGATCTGGCGATAGGGGATTCCAAGAAGAGCCGCTCCGACCCGTAAGTGCTCAAGAATACACTGAAAATGTTACAGAATCATATGTACAGTATCGTGTTGTAAGGGTGTATTTTTAAAAGTCTATACGTCAGGTTTGATGACACATTTCACAAAATAGAGTGAACATTTTGCCTGTTTGTCCCCAGTTTTGCAGTTTTCGTAAAGTTTATAATGTTACTTCCTGGTTGAACATGAGCAGCAAATATGACATAGTTGGAGGTAATTTCACAACGGTTATCATAGCAACCAGACAGTAAACGAGGGCCAAAAGCCATATAAATTACACAAAAGTTATGGTCTGACAAATATTAATACCTGAAAACATGAACTATTTAACTAAGGAAAACATGAACTATTTAATAATAAACCTTTTTTTTTGTTTGTTTCAAAACATGAGAAGGCAAATTAAAGGTACTCATGAGCGTGTTTTAAAGGCTAAAAACAATATAAAAAAATGCATAATATTTTTCCTTTAAAGCGTCTTTGACAGGTTGGACTCTTCATTTAAAGCTTGGTTACCCGACCTTTTTTTTTTGTAAATGAGAAGAAAAAAGGTTCCCCCAAAGATTATATTGTAAAAGCAGAATCTTGTGACAAAAATGAGACCGCTGCACGCTGTCTGCATCAAATAATAAAGTATTTTATATCTTGTCAGTCAGGAAATAGAAGTTGAAAGCAGCGCTCTGATTGGCTGTTCTTGGGGCAGTATCATGAGTTTAAATTTGCTTTCTGAAAAAGCCTGTCCTAAAGTCAAGCCTGCACCTGAAAATGAATGCTAGTGGATACTAACAATGTGCCCAAAGCTCTGAGGAACTAGTTAGACGTATATGCTGTGTGAAAATTAGGTACTCCAGCTTTAACTAAAATGCAGTTAAGATAAATATATTTCAAATTCCACTCAAATCTTTACAAACTGTATCCCAGTTTAGCTTTTTTTTTAGGTTTTTAATTTTACTTCTTATTTTTCTTTACTGAGGTGATGGTTTGAAAGAGGAGGGACAGAGGTAATTTTTGTGAAAATCTTTAAACAGAAATGGTGGATGAAGGTTTTATTTGCCGGCTGTTAACAAAAGTGTCCTTTCTTCTTGGACAAGTGAGAAAACTGTCAAGTAAAGAGAAAAATTGACCCAAAATGCAAAATTGCAAATCAAAACTTTATTAAAAGAAAAAACCCTGTGGGAAAAAAACTTTGAGTCCAAAGGTCATCCAGAGGCAGGCTGTCCGTTTTTCCTCAAGTCCTAGATTAGCCTCAGTCTAATCTTGGTTTCATCAATCTGTGGACACGTCTGTTTGCCAAAGCCCAGCCCCATCAGAGGCTCTGCAGGTCAGGGCCTGGTCAGGACTTGGAGACGCTGGAACACCAGGAGCCACAGGGGGGCGCTGGAGGAAATGTTGTTGTGTCCAGAAGCAAAACACTTCACCCACATTGCTGAATATGAAAGTGATGCGTGCATGAATGTTTGGTGGTGGGAGGGGCCGATGACATAGATTGACAGCCACACTCCTGTCAGTCTGCCCCAGGGCAGCTGTGGTTGCAGCAGTAGTTTACCACCATCAAGTGTGGAGTGAATGAATAATGCAATGTGAAGCGGCCTTTAGTGTCCAGAAAAACGCTAACTAGATATGTTGCATTATTATTAATGTTAAACTTTTGTTTCTGACTCGTCCATCAAACTTACTGTAGTAAATACGGAAAGGAAGTACTGAAGTACTGAAAATGGCTTCCCCTTTTTTTTTTCTAAATTAGTTTTGATTAAGTCTCAGTTTTGTAATCATAATAATAACAATAATATAAATGCTTTGTATTTTAGATACGTCAAATGTTACCTCCTTCCTGATAAAACTAAACTGGGAAAGAGGAAAACTACCATCAAGAAAAAGACCGTAAACCCAACCTACAACGAAATCCTTCGGGTAATTTAACACAAAGCAAAGTCATTCTTGTTTTATATTTCTTCTCTTATAATAATTTCTGTTTTTCTAGTTTAAAATACTGCTGGAAGTTTTAAAATCACAGCATTTGAACGTGTCTGTTTGGCACAACGACACTTTCGGACGCAACAGTTTCCTTGGCGAAGTGGATCTGGATTTGTCACAGTGGGATTTCAGTAACGCTCAGATCAACGAATATGCTTTAAAAGCCAGGGTAACGGCGCAATTTAGCATCAAAACTAAACATTTTAACTGGGAATTTGCTCCTAACGTGCAATATTTGTTCCGCAGACGGCTTCCTCGGCACTCTCATCGACGCCTTCTCCCACTCACGCGATGGACAGCAGAGGACGGATGAGAGTTGCGCTGAGATTTCTGCCACAGACGTCGCCCGGTGAGCACAAAACTGTTGGCTATTTATTTATTAGTTTGTTATAATGTTGTTTTTTTGCATCTACAGGTAAAAGAACATCCAGGAATGAAACTGGAGAAGTGCAGATCTGGGTGAAGGACTGCAAGAATCTTCCACCGATCAGAGGAGTCATCATCGACCCTTTTGTGAAATGGTAAAACGTCTGGGATCGTACTTTTCGGACATGTGTCTGCCGGAACTGAACGAGGACTAACCCAGGTCTAAAGCAGAATATAACAAGGACTAAACCAGGACTAAACCAAGGACTAAACAAGGTCTAAATAAGAATAAAACAAGGACTAAACCAGGTCTGAAGCAGAATATAACAAGGACTAAACCAGGACTAAACCAAGGACTAAACAAGGTCTAAATAAGAATAAAACAAGAACTAAACCAAGGACTAAACCAGATCTAAATCAGAATAAAACAAGGACTAAACAAGGATTAAAGCAGGTCTTAACCAGGAGTAAAGCAGCGTAAAACAAAGACTAAAAAAGGACTAAACCAGATCTAAAGCAGAATAAAACAAGGACTAAACCAAGGGAAAAGGGTAAAGGAGGTGATCTTTGGATTGTACTAAACACACTGGATTGAATAAGGACCTTTATTGTGTTTATTTTGAGGAATGTTGGTTTGAAAATCCTCTCCCTCCAACCATCAAAAACACTTCCTGCTGAACTTCCTTCACCGCTGACGTTTTTTCCATTTCAGACGTCACTTATCCGAGAATCTTCTGCTGTTTTAAGTCCTTAAATCATCGGCACACTCGTTCTGCGCATTTCTGCCTCTATACACAATCACTATCCGCATCATAGCATCTCTTAATGCGATAACAAAACTAAACTGTGTAAGGACTGGGTGTCATCTACTGGCTTCATACACTCAGTAAGTGTCAGACCAAACAACAGAGAAATATGTTCATTCAGTTCATAAAAAACATTTCTTTTTGTTTCACAACATGAGACGGTAAATTTAGGGTTCTCAAGAGTATGTTAAAGGCTTATAACAATATGAAATGCATAGTATTTGTCCTTTAAATGATCACCAATCACGATCATTCAGGATTTTTTCGAGTACAGTTCTGCCTCAAAGACGTCTCTCTGGTCTCTCATGATCCTTCTGGTTTTAATAATGGGTTTAAAGTTTCAGTTGTGTCTGCAGTCTCCTCAGATCTTTTCTCTGCTTGATGCCAGTGATTTGACCCTACTTTTTTGACACATCTTTTCCACAACCACAGGATTTGGATTGGATTGGATTTTTTTACATTTGTTACAGAAATCTGCTCAGTGCTTGAACCCCCAAGTGGTGACTTTTTTTTTTCTTTTTTGGCCAGCCAGGTATTTTTTAATCTTTAATCTTTTTGTCTCCTGATGAAGGCTCACAAAGGGCCATAGTGACTTGCCATAACTAATAAATAATTAATAAAGCCATTATAAATTTACAGAGAGAGCATTGGTTTATCGTTGGTTTTATTTTACTTTTCTCTTGAGTACATGTATGGACATATTTGATTGTATTTTTTTTACTTTTCTCTTGATATGGATGCCACCTCTGTGTGTGATAGAAACATGGTGTTTGTTGCAGCACCGTGCTCCCGGACACGAGCAGGAAGAGCCGACAGAAGACTCGTGTGGTGAAGAGGACGGCAAACCCCATGTTCAACCACACCATGGTCTACGACGGCTTCAGACCTGAGGACCTGAGAGAGGCCTGCGTGGAGCTCACAGTGTGGGACCACGACAGGCTCAACAACCACTACATCGGAGGAGTCCGACTGGGCCTGGGGACAGGTGCGGAAACTGTTTCACCAGAGTTTGAATTTTGCAGCTTCTATTTTCATCTAAACCAGGTTATAAACCAGGTCTAATCCAGGACTAATCCAGGACTAAACCAGATTATAAACCAAGACTAAAGCAGGAGTAACCTGGTCTAATCTAGGACTAAACCAGGTCTAAAACAGGTCTGAATCAGGACTAAACCAATAACAATATATTTTTTTCAGTTTATCTCAGTTTTAAAAATTCAAAATGAATTGCGTCTGGAAATTTTGCTGTGAAAATTTTCAAAGCAAATTTGTATTTTAACTGTTGAATTTGAGGGCTTAAAAATCTATGCAATTAATATTTAAAAGGAGAATTTCAATGTTTAAAGGCTTTCTGAAGAAGTTTCTTAAGACACTCCAAAACAGTAAATGAATCCATAAAGATCAGACCTGTTTTTTCTGAACACTTGACTAAAATGAGTCCCAATTCAAACTGAAGCTGTTCCTGAACCCTTTGGAACACAAACGATTCTCTGGACTCTTTCCGAAGCTGAGACTCTGTAGTTTTGGACTCTGGTGTCTGATTTACTCGAATTACAAGTGAAAACAAGCTCTGCTCAGAGGAAAATCAGATTTTAAAGTCCACCTCAGTTTTCTTTGTTAAATTTATGAAGCAAAGCAGGTGTCTTTAGGTTTTGTCTGATTGACTCTAGTTTGGGCTTAAATCCTATTTTTTGTTGTTGTTTTGTTTTTTAGTGTAATGTTTAAATTTGTGCTTTTGGAAAAATTGACTCTAATTCATCCCAGAATGTTTTTTGATTTGACTGGAGATTCTATATGAAATTTGTCCAGCAGCTGATGGTTTCCTTTTATCAGACTAAGGAAAAAATGAATAAAAAACCGCCAGAATTAAATCCATGAATCTGACATTTTATCAAGGTACACCTGGCAATAGTTCAAGGCACACTGGTGTAAAATAAAGGAAATTTAAGTGCATTTAAAATTAAAAATCTGATGAAACAAACAATCTTCTATATTTGACACTGTGAATGGAAAAACTAGTTACATTCTGTTAAATTGATTACTTTAACTGTATTATTTTACCAGCTACAACATTTAGACTTTCTGACAAACGCTTACATTTGAATTTTATTATGACTTTGGTATCACTTACTATTTATTACTTGATTTTATTTTGTGATCAGGGAAGAGTTATGGTGTTAATGTGAACTGGATGGACTCAACAACGAGTGAAGCAAACCTGTGGCAAAGGATGCTGGGAGCTGACGGCGAATGGGTGGAGGACGTTTTACCACTGAGAATGTTATTGATGGCAAAAACCATGTCCAAATAGCATTAAGGTCTATTTTTTACTTCCCATTGAAGCTAAACTAATTGCAGGAGGAAGAATAAAGCCAAACACAAAAGCTTAACAAAAATATGAGATAACCCCACTTTAAACCTGACAATTTCCCTGATCTAAAACGAGCCTTTCTGAAAGCAAATGATTAAAAATACAAATTCTCCCCAATCGCGTGGTATTTTAATGAAATGTAATTATTATTTATGTTAATCTTGAAATTGATTCAGGTAAAGAAAGCTTTTTTGATTTTGTCAGCCATTAATTTATACTACATACATAAATAATAATGTGAATAAATAAAGTGTAAAGGTAATAAAGTGTACACAAAATGATCATGTTTTGTTTGTTTATTGTTGAAGTTGCAACTGAGACATTATGACATCTTTTTACATTTTTTATACATTTGGAAATTTTAGCGTGTGTCATCTTGACCCTTTCAGACCCACCAGTGCAGGAGCTCCTATTTTTATATTTATTTTTAGCAACTTAAAAAAAATTAAAGAATAAATGTGTGTAATAATTCTTTTTGCACAACAAGTTCACATTCATGACCTCCTGCTCTGTTTCCTGTCTCCTGTGCTTCCCACAAACAAAATAAAAAGATGTTGGTGCCCTTTCATGGTAAATTTTAATGTCACAGTTTTGTAACTGTTTTTATATTTTTGTCTCTGTACATTTCATGAAGGAAAATGATGAAATTACAAAATTGTATTGATTTGGAAACTCTAAAAAATGTACTTTGAATATTTACAAATTCATAAATTCATTCTTATTTTTATTTGTTTTATTCAGTTTTTGCTGATTCAAATTTTAAATTTGGATTTTTTTTTTCTTTTTTATTCACAAAACATCTATCTAAAAGTATAATCGACAGAAACTTGAAATTAATTTTATCTGGTTTGAAAATGACACTGAAATGTTTTGTTTTTTTACATTTTTGAGGGATAAAGACTAAAAATAAGTAAAAAGTATGGAAATTTGTGATTTATTGGGCATTTTAGCCATTACAGTTATTTAAACAGGGTCTTATTTATTATTTATTGCAAGAATTTTATGTGTGAGGGTTATATAAATGTATAAAATATGATTAAACAAAAAGGGAAAATCATACCGGGGTGGAGGGCATAAAGGTGAGTGTAGTGACTGAACAGAAACACAAGAGGGAGGTGTTGAGCTACATCTCAGTTGAGTCAAACAGACCATAGAAGCTCATTTTTTCTGGATAAATCGTGGACAAATGCATTTAATCCTAAATATATGTACCATTAAATGATTTGCACATGATTTGTTAGAGACTGGCGATGGGTAAAAAGTCTTCCACCCATACACAGAATTCTGCCAATTCAATGCAAATATAGACCCCTTTAAAGTCCATTGTCATGAGAATGTTCAAATTCCAGAATGGAGGCGACTGGAGACAAAATTAGGTAGACCAGAACACACTTTCAATATTTAACTGATATCGGACCTAAATTGTTCTGGTTTTGAGTCTTTCTAACATAAAATAAGCAACAATTTTGAAGTTGCTGGGTTGAAATGCCAGTTAGTTTGCTTCTTTATTACAAAAGATATAAAAAATACAGTTTTATAGCCAAAAAATTGTATTTGAACCTCATAATATAAGTATAATTTGTGGCAAAGTATGTAATAAATGTAGAGATAAAATGAGAAATTATTGTGGGCTCATAATTTCTGTAAGTATTTGTCCAGTAAAATCTTAAAATCTTTCCCTTCATTAAAATGCAAAACGTTTATTATAAAATTCTATGAAATAATGTAGAAGACACTTGTCTTCTAAATGTCTTTAAACTGGGCTCTAATATCACTCACATGTGTCTGAGTGATTGCATTTGACAAAACCGGGATTTTTCACATTTTGTGATATCCTGAGGTTAACCCCAGTTTCTTGGGGATTGGAGGGTTGGAGGTCTGATAGAAGGGGAAGACGGTGAGGAGAGGGACGAGCTTCTGAAGCGCCTCAGTCAGCTCTCTGAGCACACAGCCGTCTCTATCGTGAGCCTCAGCAGAGGACCTGGGCCTGGGTGAGTCACTCCCCTGTCCAGCTCCCACAAGACCCCGTTTGAGGGCAGTTGCTCTAAAGATCAGAGCTTTCCTCTTCCTGCTCTTCGCTAAGGCCGAGCTCCACACGTCACTGAGCAAACTGTGCTGCCAGTGCAGGTCCACAGGGGGCTCTTCCTCAGTGGAGCAGCTGATGAAGAGGGTCTCTCCTCCTCTCCTGCAGCTGGTGTCTGATGACTCGGAGCAGGACCTGTATGAATGACTGTCCCAGGACCTCAGTGAGGGACAAGACCAAAAACTGAGTGAAAAGCTCACAGACACCATCTTCCAAAGCATGGATCCCCAACTAGGACACCACACCCTCCTCAGGGGGCGGGTGAGTGCTCATGTCCAGTCTTTCATGGAGAAAATGTCCAATTGGCTGCACCTTCAGAAACAGAAACAGGGGAACAACCTGGTCAAGAAAATTCAGCGGCATATGGGCACCATGGGCCATTAAAAGGAAAGTCCCTGAGATCTATTTCCCAGACGACAGAAATTGCTCTATTGAGGCCGGACAAGAGTTCTACACCGTCCTCAAACCAGAGAGTCAGGACCAGAGAGAAGAGGACAGTGACTCTTATGGCCTCTGAAGAAGATCCCAAGGAACTCCAACATGAGGGAGAATTGACAAAATCTAGAGTGAGGTCCATCAAAAATCGACAGGGCCAGAGCTGCTTCCTGTGTTGTGAGCAAGTCTCAGACAACAAGAGCAAGGAAGATCCACAGACTCCAGGCGGACGCTGCAGGAGCAGGAGCAGCTAGCAGACCAGACACTGATACACAGAACACAACAGAGACCTGGGACAGCGGAGAACACACGCTCAAAGGGACCAGCTACAACACTGGTTCAGACGCAGCCACAGATAACCCCTTCAGCATCACACAGAGGGGCACAGAGCTTGTACGGGTGGATGTGGGAGAATAAGCACAGAAACACCCCGGTGTGTGAGGTGAACTGCCATGTGTAATGTCATATTTCAGGTCTTCACAACGCGAGCCTTGATAAACAGGAAACAGCCGATGCTAACATGTGAAAGTGTGATCCGCATGAACGAGCCGCATGAGCGAGCACGTCGGACGATACAAACGTGCACGTGGATATAGTTAGAGACACCTGTAAGTTGTATTTTATTTCATTTCAGACGCTTTCACATTTGATCTAATATGAAGAATACAATTACAAACACACAAGCTAAAGGTGACACAAAAACTTGCAAGCTGTGTGATGGCTCTTGTCACTCAAAGCATCATGGGGGATTGTCATCACTTGGTGCCCCTAAAGCAAAGAAGCCAGCCTCCATGTCAGGAAGTGATGCAGAAGAAAAACTGTTTTGGCTTCATGCATCACTGAGCACACGCCACAGGGATCAATAGGGTGCCATTTTGAAATCATCTTCCAATTATAGTTAGTTATTTTGTTAAGTTAATTAATTAAGTTGATTAATTATAGTTCTATGGGCTCGGTGGAAATACAGCACTTTATCACAAGATCAAGTCAGCGTTTGGTGAGAAATGTTTCTGTTTCTGTATTCTATCTTTTTTTTTTTTTTTTTTATATTTTTGCTTTGTTTTGACCCTTCAAACAGGACGGTACGGTTCACTTATGACAGCGGACACTTCCATCGGACACTTCCATCCCAAAAGTTACACATTTCGACAAAAAAAGTCGCAGTCGCAAAAAAACAATCTCAAAATCGCACAGTCATGTTCAGCAAACGCTCCTCACAATATCACAACTTTAATTCAACTTTGCCTCATTAAATGGTGCGATATCAATGTGTGATAAAGAAAAAATGCCTCCTTATCAGTGATTACAACGCCGTGATTAAAGCCTCCACAACAGACGCACTGAACCGACTTTAAAAAGAGAACATTTGACAAACTTCCTGTCACTTCTCTGTTGCAATGTCAGCGTTTTGTAACAGTTTTGACTCAGTTGGAAAACGAAAAACATAACTGAGAGAGAAAATAAAAGTAAAAGTATCACATTAAAAAATCTACTTAAGTAAACGTGTGAAGTACCAGTGCACTTTAAGACTAAAAAGTAAGTATTTTATGCAGATTATGAGATCAGTTTTACGTATTAAATGTCATTTTGGTAAAGAATTGAGCTTAATTCAAAATGAATTTCTTTAACTTCATGTATATATATTTGTTTACTTGTTGTTGAGCTTGAACCCAAACCCTTCAGGCAGAACGTCACCATCAATGAGCTAAAAACAACCCTCGAACACAATGAAAAGTACTCGTACTCTTTTTCAGTCCGGTTAAAGTGCCTATGACAGTTTGGACGACTCATGTAACTAAAATACAGGTTTTGCTAAAATAATTATACATTTTATCATTCTTAGCTGTTTTTTTAGTTTTGTTATATCACTTCCTGGTTGTAAATGATGACATCACACTAGGAAATAACTTTGTACACTGGGTTTTTTTTGTCCGACAAATCAAAATATATGTGAACACCTTTATTTTGTTTGAATTAATGTTTTATGGGTAATTTAAGTTGTTTATTTTGGGTAAATTATGCATAACCTTGGGATGGAATGAGTCTCCCAAGTGTGATGTCATCATTTTTTTTACTTCCTGTAACTTCAAACTGATTTTTCAACTTTTCTCCACCAACTACAACTTGACTGGTGTAAAACGGGAATTTTTATGAACAATATGCATTAATGCACCAAATAGAATCAAAATTAGAAAATTATTAAAACCTGTCATATGCACTTTAAAAATGTAGTGGAGTAAAAAGTCTAGATACTTGATCTTAAATGTAGTGAAGTCAAAGTAAAAAGTGTCCACTGTAAAATCGACTAAAGTAAAGTACAGGTACCTAAAAAATGTACAGTACTTTTACTTTTGTACTTTGTTACTTTCCACCTCTGAGTTTGGGTCAGATACATAGAGTTTTAAGAACTTTTGCCACGCCCCCTTTTTAGTCGACTAATTGATCAATGCCTTTAGTCGAGCAGGCATTTCTTCAGTCGACTACAGCGCTATTGTGAGCTCTGTCCAAAAGACGTCACTGTGGCATATTGTAGTTTTTATTTGATTACCAGAATATAACGTCATCAAAGTAACAATACAGCTAGGTTTTAACAACTAAAAATGTAAAACCAGGATGTGTTTATATTTTGAGAACCAAATTTACACCTGTTGTGGAATGGACTGAAGTAACCCGAGAAGAAGATGCATGAAGCTGGACCTGGAGACATGAACCCTTAGACATTGTGATTGTGTGCATTCCAGTCCAGTCCAGGCTGGCCGATGGAAGATCATTTGTTTTGTCAAATTTTGAATTTTAAACACTGGCAAATTTGTAACTCATTCATTCATTTTCTACCGCTTATTCCCGTTAGGGGTCGCGGGTGACTGGAGCCTATCCCAGTGACTTTGGGCCTTAGGCGGGGTACACCCTGGACAGTGGCCAACTCGTCGCAGGGCTAAAAAAAAATTTGTAACTATTTTTGTAAAATTTTTCACCCTGAAAAAACACGTTTTTGAATCTGAATTTCAGCTACTTTGTTTTGCAGTGGGCAATGTTTTTTTCTCATTTAAACATTTTGAATATTAAATGCATCAATTTTTTTGTGCCTTCAAACTCAATAGTTTCAATTCACAGAGAAGAATCAGCACTGAAAAATGTCAAGATTCATTTGGATCGGTTGTTAATGCCTTACTTGGATAAATTCAATCTGAATTTGAACTTTGAAGGCTTGAAAATCTATGCATTGAATATATAAAATTTTGAATTTTTCATTTAGAATGGTAAAAAATTTGAAATTCACAATGAAAACGTACCCTGCAAAATTCTGTGGCTGAAATTAAAAATAGAAAATACATGTTTTTTCAGGGTTGAGAAATTCAGAGTTAAAAATTCACCAGCAACTTCAAAATCTGATGAAACAAACGGTCTTCCTCGCATGTGCCTCTGATGAGGTAAGACGAGATGACGAGCGCTGAGCTGGCAGTGTTTGAGAAATACTGTTTTCTCCCACAAAACCACTTACGAAAAGCCCTTAGGTCAAACCCAGAACCAGCTGTTTCTGGATCAAGAGCTGGGGACAGTTGTTGAGCTGCTGTGGCCCTCGGGTCAGTCTGAGGCTCCGGGACCAAAGGCCAGTCATGAGGCTTCAGTGAAGGCCCAGACTGGAGTGCCACGTTATCTACAGGACTAAATGAAATAGCGCTGAGTACAATGATTTAAACGTGCAGCTCTTTGTTGTTGTTGTTGTTGTTTTTCTTTTTAAGAGCTATGCATCGTTAATTAAATGAATCAGGTCTAAATTATGTTTAAACTAAGAAACGTGGAATTCTACAGATCTGACTGAAGAAGGACTTAAGGCGCCTATAACACGTTGAAGTATTAATTTGACTAAAACACAGTTAAGATCATTATGGGTTTGTTTTTTTTAATGAACCATTTCTACCCAATTTTAGGTCAAAATGTTCTGTACTTCCTGATTGTAAATCATGACATCACACAAGGAAATTCTGTAACTGCTACAGAGCAACCTTGTTATACACTGGGCCAAAAGTCCTGGAATGCCCCAGAAATTATTATTTGACAAATAAAATATGTGGGAACAGGTTTATTTTGTTCAAGTCACGTTTAAAGAATCAGAAAGTGTGTTTATTGTGTGTAAATTGTCCCTTGTGTGTCTCCTTAGTGTGACGTCATCATATTTTCTTCTACTTCCTATTAATTTCAACATATCTTTCAACTTTTCTTCTCAAACTGTCTCTTGATTGATGTAAAACTATAATATATATTTATAACAAGTTTAAAGTCAAAACTATAGAAAATAATATTTTAAAAAACGTCATAGGAACTTTAAGGTGAGACGCTTCAGGTGAACAGGAAAAAAATGTAAAATTTGAAGAAATCAATGGTAAACCTCCTGTAGGTTACTCACATAAATGTAAGAAAAATATTATAAGTTTTTCATTATGTCATGTCTTCACACAGAAATAGGGCATTTTATGTGAGAAAAAACAGCTAAAAGTGCACATATTTGGGACATTTAAATCTGAAAAATGGGCAGAATCAGTTTTAAATTTCTGGTTCATTTTGCACACATATTAGTTAAACAAAATTGCCTAAAATTCTAATTTCACCCATTTTTTAAAAACTTAAAATGTTAAAAAATCTGACATTTCAGATTTATCAGAATTAGCTATCTATAAATCCCTCTGTACTTTCCCTCATAAATGTCCAGTTTGGTGTGTGTAGAAAACAATGATTTGCATATTGAAAAAACAACTGGGGGAAACTGATCGCCAACATTTGAAACTGAAACTCTGCAGTTTGACACTCTGTAGGATGTCTTTTTAAACCACAATGCCGCTGAGATTATTTATAAAAACATTTTGTACAGTTTCAAGCATTTAGACCAGAGCTATTCAACTTAAGGCCCGGGGGCCAAATCAGGAGACAAGATCTGTCCCCCAACCCATCTTCAAAAATATAATATTTTATCTCTTGTTTAGTTTAGACCTGGTTTAGATGCAGTTTAGTCCTAGTTTGGTCGTGGTTTAGTCCTTGTTTAGTCCTGATTTACACTTGGTTTAGTCCTGGTTTAGTCCTTGTTTAGTCCTGATTTACTCTTGGTTTAGTCCTGATTGACACTTGGTTTAGTCCTGTTGTAGTCCTGGTTTACACTTGGTTTAGTCCTGATTTACACTTGGTTTAGTCCTGGTTTAGTCCTGTTGTAGTCCTGGTTTACACTTGGTTTAGTCCTGATTTACACTTGGTTTAGTCCTGGTTTAGTCCTGTTGTAGTCCTGGTTTACACTTGGTTTAGTCCTGGTTTAGTCCTGGTTTAGTCCTAGTTTGGTCGTGGTTTAGTCCTTGTTTAGTCCTGATTTACACTTGGTTTAGTCCTGATTTACACTTGGTTTAGTCCTGGTTTAGTCCTGTTGTAGTCCTGGTTTACACTTGGTTTAGTCCTGGTTTAGTCCTGGTTTGGTCCTGGTTTAGTCCTGGTTTAGTCCTGGTTTAGTCCTGGTTTGGTCCTGGTTTAGTCCTGGTTTAGTCCTGTTGTAGTCCTGATTTACACTTGGTTTAGTCCTGGTTTAGTCCTGGTTTAGTCCTGGTTTGGTCCTGGTTTAGTCCTGGTTTAGTCCTGTTGTAGTCCTGGTTTACACTTGGTTTAGTCCTGGTTTAGTCCTGTTGGTTTAGTCCTGTTGTAGTCCTGGTTTACACTTGGTTTAGTCCTGGTTTAGTCCTGGTTTAGTCCTGGTTTAGTCCTGGTTTAGTCCTGGTTTAGTCCTGTTGTAGTCCTGGTTTACACTTGGTTTAGTCCTGGTTTAGTCCTGTTGTAGTCCTGGTTTACACTTGGTTTAGTCCTGATTTACACTTGGTTTAGTCCTGGTTTAGTCCTGTTGTAGTCCTGGTTTACACTTGGTTTAGTCCTGGTTTAGTCCTGTTGTAGTCCTGGTTTACACTTGGTTTAGTCCTGATTTACACTTGGTTTAGTCCTGGTTTAGTCCTGTTGTAGTCCTGGTTTACACTTGGTTTAGTCCTGATTTACACTTGGTTTAGTCCTGGTTTAGTCCTGTTGTAGTCCTGGTTTACACTTGGTTTAGTCCTGATTTACACTTGGTTTAGTCCTGGTTTAGTCCTGGTTTAGTCCTAGTTTGGTCGTGGTTTAGTCCTTGTTTAGTCCTGATTTACACTTGGTTTAGTCCTGATTTACACTTGGTTTAGTCCTGGTTTAGTCCTGTTGTAGTCCTGGTTTACACTTGGTTTAGTCCTGGTTTAGTCCTGGTTTAGACCTGGTTTAGTCCTGGTTTAGTCCTGGTTTAGTCCTGGTTTGGTCCTGGTTTAGTCCTGGTTTAGTCCTGTTGTAGTCCTGGTTTACACTTGGTTTAGTCCTGGTTTAGTCCTGATTTACACTTGGTTTAGTCCTGTTGTAGTCCTGGTTTACACTTGGTTTAGTCCTGGTTTAGTCCTGTTGTAGTCCTGGTTTACACTTGGTTTAGTCCTGGTTTAGTCCTGTTGTAGTCCTGGTTTACACTTGGTTTAGTCCTGGTTTAGTCCTGGTTTGGTCCTGGTTTAGTCCTGGTTTAGTCCTGTTGTAGTCCTGGTTTACACTTGGTTTAGTCCTGGTTTAGTCCTGTTGTAGTCCTGGTTTACACTTGGTTTAGTCCTGGTTTAGTCCTGGTTTAGTCCTGGTTTAGTCCTGTTGTAGTCCTGATTTACACTTGGTTTAGACCTGGTTTAGTCCTGGTTTAGTCCTGGTTTAGTCCTGGTTTAGTCCTGTTGTAGTCCTGATTTACACTTGGTTTAGTACTGGTTTAGTCCTGGTTTGGTCCTGGTTTAGTCCTGGTTTAGTCCTGTTGTAGTCCTGATTTACACTTGG
The DNA here is from genome assembly GCA_019453435.1 of Rhinogobius similis. NCBI lineage: Eukaryota > Metazoa > Chordata > Actinopteri > Gobiiformes > Gobiidae > Rhinogobius > Rhinogobius similis. Next base: position 2,156,453 of record CM033621.1, read on the forward strand.
TTTAGTCCTGGTTTAGTCCTGTTGTAGTCCTGGTTTACACTTGGTTTAGTCCTGGTTTAGTCCTGTTGTAGTCCTGGTTTACACTTGGTTTAGTCCTGATTTACACTTGGTTTAGTCCTGGTTTAGTCCTGGTTTAGAAAAGCAAAAATCATACACTTTCGCTTTCACGAACAAACGAACGTGGCGCGGTAAAATCACGTGAATTCCTCTCATGTTTTGACATTGAACAAACGCGTGAACTCATCCCTCCGTCATTCTCCGTGAGGTGGCACAAACGCACACCTGGCCGTGCGTAAAGGCGCGCGCAGTCCGCCTCTTTGCGCGCATCCTCGCACTGCCCCGCCTTTTTTTTTTTAATCACGTGGGTGTGAACTATTTCCAAAATGACAGCGTCGATGAGCATCAAGGAAGAGACAGTTTGACCGGAGCAGCGCACGACGTGAAGGTAAAGCTTTAACGTCTCGGTTTTTAAACTTTTACGCAAAGAAGAACAGCAACATGTGAGAAAAGAAAGAATAGAAAGAAAGGAACTTGAAGACGAAGTTTATTCTTGTTATACTTGATTGGTATTGAATTAAAAGCTGTCTATTATTTTATATGTTATCTCTTGTTTAGTTTAGACCTGGTTTAGTCCTGGTTTAGTCCTGGTTTAGTCCTGGTTTAGTCCTGGTTTAGTCCTGGTTTAGTCCTGGTTTAGTCCTTTGTGATGTTATGATTCATTTCACGCACTTCATTATTTTGTCCATATATTTTACGTGAGACGAAGGCTGTATTTTGACTCCTGATGACGTTTCTTACGCTCCCGATGACGAGAGTAAAAGTTTTCACATATTTTACGCGCATCTCTTCATTTCTGCGCCTGCGCGAAACTGGTTTGGTCTGTTCTGCGGCTCATGTTTGAACACTTTAAATGTGCTCAGACTGCATTTACCAAAGTCAGCGTAGCAGGTTAAGTGTCTTTAGGAAAGTATTCGAAGTATTTTAGGTGTTCGAATTTTTATTTATTTTATTTATTTATTTTTTGCTTTAGTTACGTAAATAACGAAAACAAACGACGTAAACAAACGAGAGTAACTTGCAGTCGTGTACATTTTTCTGTGATTGGCTTTGGAAATTCAAGAAAATAAAGCAAATTGCCCGCTGTACATTGTTACTGTGCAAAAAAACTAAATCTGATATTTATAAATAATTTTACATGAATATGATTTATATTATTTAAAGTTCTAATTTCAGGTGCTGGAGGGTTCATGGGAGTTTTCCCAAACAATCCACATGTGCTTTGTGGACTGCTGCCCCTCGACCCAGCCCCGGATAAACTGCAACAATTAATCAGTTAATTACTGGAATCGTTATCTAGACTAACCCAACAGGAGGCCCCAAAGATTGTCCACAGAACAATCATAAAAGAAAATTGAGTCTGAAAACCATTTTACACAATATATTTGCTTATATGTACTACTTAAAATAAATCCAATATTAAGCCTACAATCATTACTATTTCTATTTTTATGTGTAAATTTATAGAGAAAAAAACATGACATATCCTTTTGAATATAGTGCTAATTATTATTGGGGACCCCAGGTTATCGTCAGGTTGACAAGGGGCTGCGACGCTGCAGAGTTTGGGAATGGCTGTTGTAGAGCATTTGTGTGCAGCAGTCGGACCTGTCACTGTTGCTGTTTATTTTGTGAGTTTAGTTGTTTGTTTTGGGTGTGACGGGAGTTAATTCCTTTCTTTGTAGGTGCTTTTGTGTAAAATTCTGAGCAACGAGAAAGAATCTATGTCAGATCTGTGTCGTCTCACAAATGTCACGAGGCGATTTCAAGACTTAAAACACTAAAACATGACTAAACAGTTTGGTATTTTGAAATGTGAGGAGAGTTACAAGATACTTCTACTTAGAGTACTTCAACTACTTAAACTACTGTCTACTACTATATTACAACGGGCAAAGTGACATGGAGAGAAAAAGTGTTGAAACGTGTAGGTTACAGGCCTGTGTCTTTTAACTGAAGTAACAGAGAGCCTCGGACTTTCATATTTGCATTTTCGCACATATGCTTTTTTTTTGTTTGTTTGTTTTGTTAAAGGGGCTGTACCTGACTTTTACTGTTTTGAAACGTGAAAAACTAGTCCATGTTTCTGATTTTTTTCATGTAATAAAGTTAAATCTGTGTCGTCCCCTAAAGAGCATTAATTTGAGTGAAAATGAAACCACAGCACTTTCTGTTTATAGAGCGTTTTTTTCTACGAGAATCAGGAAAAGAAAAAGTGAGAGATGCATGTGACTGATGTAAAGAGTTTAACATTAACTACTTCTGTTTTTCATGTTTCAAAACAATAAAAATCAGGTACAGAGCCTTTAACAAATGGTTGTTGATTCAGGCTTAGTAAATACTTTGAGGACAGACGTGGGATCAAGTTTTTTAAGTCTCAAGGCTTCGAGTCAAATCCCAAGTCAAAGAGATGTTAGGGACGTCACAATATCAAATGTTAGTGTTGCAATTACTGTGAGAAAAAAACAAAAACATCTCATGATTATTGACAATGACTGAGACCGAACAACAGAGAAATGTTTTATTTTTAAGTCTAACACGTTACTCTTCCTCAAGTTTGTGACCAGCTTTACTGGTTAAAAGTACCTATTTTTGAACCCTACATTTATCACTCTTGAATCTTCGCTTGTCAAATAATGACAATAAGTACAGGATGTGGGCGGGGATAAGGGGTAGGAGAAAGAATTTTCTGAGAACTCGAGCCTCAGTTGCAGGACAAACAGGATTAAGTCAAGCATGCAGGAATCAAGATTGAAAGATCATTAAAGTTTTGCATGATGCGTCCCCTTTAAAGAATCATTTCACATTATGGTCACGGTTTGTATAAAATGCGGAACTACAACCACATGAGGAATAATGACCTCAGGGTCACAGACAAATGGAGTTATTACTTACTTTCAGATTTAGTCATCCTCTGCACTCACACAAAATCACTTCACATCCTCTTTGCAGTATTGAAGATGAAATGCTGCAGGTTAATGCGACAACATTTAAAGACATCAATTTAAAGACCTCAATCGGGAACTTTTCCTGTAGTTTACTCATAAATTTAAGAAAAAAAATATATTACAGGGTCATGTTTTCATGTAGAAATAAGGCATTTTATGTGTAAAGACTGCCAAAATTACACACATTTGGGACATTTCAATCTGAAAAATGTACAGAACCAGGTTTAAAATTCTTGGTACACCACTGTGGATTAGTGCAAAGACAAAGCTCAGTGTATGTTCCTCTCTCACCTGGTCATGAGCTTTGAGTAATGACTGAAAGGACATGACTGCGGACACAAGCGCTCGAAGTGAGGCTCCTCCAGAGGGCGGCTGGGCGCTCCCTTAGAGACAGAGGAGCTCAGTCACACAGGAGGAGCTCAGGGTACAGCCGCTGCTCCTCCATGTCCAGAGGAGCAGCTGAGGCATCTGTTCTGGAGGCTCCTGGACGCCTCCCTCTGCCACCAGGATCCCCCCCAGTGGAGCTGTGTTAAATATTGCACTTAATTGAAGTAATTATTGTTTTTTTTCTTTCAGATGAGCACAGATTTGCAGAGAAACGGCTCGAATCACAGAATGAGTGAAGACGAGATTCTGGCAAAGGTAAAAGTCAACTTTATGTTAAAATTGTGCTGTACCAAAGAAAAAGAAAGAGAGAATATGACTTAATGTTGGAATGTGAAAAAGCAAGGCAAGTTTTGTTTGTAGAGCACAAGGCAAGTGCTTTACATAACAGAATAAAATCACATTAAAATAACAAAACAGATAAAGACATACAGAATCATTATAAAAATGATTTTGAAAGAGAATGATATGATGATAAATATTTAGGCCAAAATTAGAAAGACTTGAGAACCTTCATACAGACTTTAAACCTTTTTTAAGCTTGTCGTCTTATCTGTTTTGGCCGAGTCTTTGTTGCTAAATTCTTGCTCAATGTTTCAGATCTCCTCGTTGCAAAAAGTACAGCAAAGTTTACGTCTGTTCCTTTAACGACAAGTTTCGACATAGTAAACTCTGCTGCAAGATTCATTCATTCATTTATTGTAACTGGCACAAGACTCTTAACTCTTGAACTTATTATAATAGCCAAATAAGTGTTGGTATAATTGCATGTTGAAGTGATAAAGTGACCATTTGTAACCCTCAAGCTTTGAGTCTATGGCAGCTGAAGTACTTCATTTGCAAAAAAGAAATAAAATAAAAGCAATAATTCATTTGGGGGAAAACACAGATAAGGCTTGAAATGGTCTCTCTGTTTAGAAGTGTTTTCAGAAGCCAAATCCTTGCCAATTTTAGCAAAACAAACAAACAAACAAACAAACTTCTTTTTTATTTAAACTTTCTGTTGTGTTCCATAAATACTCAATACCTGTTTAATTTAAATCCTTTTTGAGTCCTTTTTTATTTTTTGAGTCCTTTTTTAATCCCTGAAAATAACCACTGATAATTCTGTGGCTCCTACTACTTTTATACATAACTTCACTTGGGGAAAAGTACAAATATTCCGTCTGTATTGGACTTTATTAGTGTTTTTAATGTTCGTCATCAGTACTTTTCCGTGGGGCTTGTTGTCGGCTGAGGTCGGGTTCAGACCTGTTCTTGATCACGCCTGACTCTTGTCTCCACATGTTTTAAAGCCGTAAACCGTAAACAGTCTCCATCCATTCCATGCATTGTGAACTTTGACTGATGTGGTGCAATTTGGACTATTTTAAAGAGCCTGAACCTGATTTTTTACTGTTGTGAAACAGAAAAACAGAACTAATCAAGTTCTTGAATTTTTGCATGTAAAGTCAAATCTGTGTTGCTCCAGGTCACATATATTGTAAATGAGCGGGTGTAAATGAGCTGCACTGCATCTATTTATAAAGCGTTTTATTCTACGGGAGGCAGGAAATATGCTCTGGGCTCAGAAACTGCTTAAAAGGGCTTATAAACTCATGGCGGTAAATATTAAGGATGCTGGGGCTACAATGAGGCAAACGCACACCAAAGCAGGGCGTCATGTGACATGGAGCACACGTCAACACGCACTGAATGACACGCTTCACGGCTCTGAAAAAGGCTTTAAAACAACACTGTGGCGCTCTAAACGCCCTGTACCAGATTTTTATTTGCTCCAGTTAAGATAAATTCTCTTTACGTGACACATTGTTCGATAGAAGCAACTTCATGGTAAGACACTGAGTATGCAATGTGTAAGCGGTGCATATTATTGTTGGAAAAAAACTAGTACAGAAGCGTTTGCAAGGTCACTGCTTTACAGCCAATCAGGCAAATTGTACCCTATGAATCATGGATACATAACTGCTTAACTCGATCCCAGACATGTGATTCTAATCTCTGCAGTTTCAAAAGTGCGCAAAACTAATTGTGAGGAGAGTTAGAGGAACTGTACGGAGACATCTGCATAAGACTATTCACCTTATTCTGGAAGTTGCCGTACGCGCCGCCGTCTTGTTTCCGTTGTATTAGTTTACATGGAGCAGACGAGCTCAACAGAAAATAAGTTCCACATGGACTAAAAAGCCGTTTTCAGACTGACCAGGAAATCGGTGCGTTGTGACTTGTTGTTGCTCGTGTTCATTAAACATTTTACACAACTCAATCTACTTTATGTAACATTTTAGCGGCGAGACTTTTCCCTCGTTCGTCATTAGCTTTAATGGAGTGCTCGTCAAACGAAAGTGCGTTTACAAACGGAAGTGCAAAAAACGGCAAAAGTGGGCGGGGCAGAATAAGGTCAATTCCAGGCAGTCGTTTCTGAGTCATGGTGCAATACTAAGTGAAAGAAAGGACTCTGTGGGCGGGGCTAATGGTTCTAACAGAAACATGTTCCTGTCTCACGGTTCAAAACCAAGGACAATATGAATTAACATACAGATTACAGACAAATGAGAGACAGAGCGCGAGGCTGTGTGAGGAGAGAAAAGACTGTGGTTTGAGGTTATTTGTGAGTTTAGTCAGAGAGGAGAGTTCCTGCTGGAGAAACATTGGAGACGAGCAGGTGCTCTCTCTGCGCCCGCTGCAGCTCTTGTCCTTCTCCTCAAAGTGTTGATCTGTGCTTCTGTCGGTCAGAGCAGATCTATCTGTGCTCAGAGCAGAAGTGAAACATGCATGTTCATCAATTCAACAAGTTCAAGCATCGCTGCATGCCGTAGAAATCATAGGAAATAATGGAGGCGCCTGCTTTGCTTTAGGAAAGTGATCAATGCATGTGACTGATGTAGAGACTATAACATGAACTACTTCTGTTTTTCACATTTTAAAACAGTAAAAATCCAGTACAACGCCTTTAAACTGATGTTTCTGAGTCTGTTTGTTGTGAAATCAATTATTGTGTTGAGTTGAAGTGCCCTTTCCTATCTCCCTCTGCTGTTAGCAAACAAGCTAGTTAAGCTCTGCACAGTTGGAGCAACAACGGAGAAACTACTTTCAGTTTCCATTTTGATGTACAACGTTAATTGGAGCAAAACAAAAGATCTACTGAAAAATTAGGCCCAAAAAGCAAAGAAACACATTTGATCAGTTGCGCTGCCTAAAGTAACACTATTTAAAAGGAGTGTGTGCCACTCGATGGCAGAGTGGTTAGCACATATCCCAGGCTCCATGTGCAGCCAATGGTCACTTCCTGCTCTGTTCATTCCTTTTGGGGAATTAGCAGAGTCTCACTAAAATAAATCAATAATCACAGAAAACAAAGTGGAGTCTGAGAAACAGCTGATAATCATTGGCAGAATGTTAAGACCTGTACGTACAGTAGAAATACTTCACCTGTGTTTTATAAAATGTTGTGTTTTTGTCTCTAAGCTAATGCTAACCTAATTTAATGTATGTTATAATAGCAACACAAACTGAAGTAACCTTTTCACAAAAACACTTGACTTGACTTGCCATTCTGTTCTGTCTTTTTATCAAGTTTGTCTGCTATATATTTAAGTTAGTTTGTGTTAGCCTTTAGCTTTGAGACAAAAACACAGATTTAATTTCCCCTGGTGACATATTTACATTGTACGTAAAGGTTTTAACGTGTTGCAATGATTATCCAACTGTTACTTGCTCTTCATCGTCAGATCTTTTTGACGATCTGCGCTTCTTACGGTAACTGGAACTAGCCGGGCGCTAACATGAAAAGGGCCCGTTGTGAGTTGGAATCTGCCTCCAGACAATTTGATTTCTGTCCTTACCTTCTCCCAACCCCATTTCACTTGTCCTGTTCAAAAAAGCTGCCAAAAAAATCTTTAAAGAGCATTTGTTTTCTCTCCTTAAGGTGGAGCGTTTTCTGGAGCCCTTCCGTCTCTCTCCGGAGACACTCAGGGACATTTCGTCTCGTTTGACCCAGGACATGATCCGAGGTCTGGACCGACACTCGCACCACGCGGCGCCGGTCAAGATGCTGCCCACCTTCGTCAGAGCCACGCCCGATGGGAAAGGTGAGACTACTACTAACATTACTGCGATATGGTAGTGCAGCAGTTAGCGCTCTCGCTTCACAGAAAGAAGGCCCTGGGTTCAACTCCCGAGCGGCCAGGGGTATTTCTGTGTGGAGTTTGCATGTTCTGCTTGTGTCTCCCCGTTTCCTCTGGGTGCTCTGTTTCCCCTAACACTAAAAACAGGTACAATAAGTGTGTGAAAGAGAGTGTGTTGGTGAGTGAATGCAGGATGAAAACTAGCTCATGGCTAATTCCGGCGTTGAATGTTCATTAACATGTACTGTCCTGACCATATAAACCAACAAATTAAACGAATGCTGCTTTTATGCTAATAATACTGCTAATGCTAATAATACTGCTGCTAATGCTAATAGTCAGAATTATTATTTATTAATTTATTATTATTTTATTTTTATTTCTTGCCATCGTCAGTGAACAAAGTTCACAAAATAGGAACTTTGGCATAAGATGCAACATATAACCATGAATAAAATAGTAGCAAAATATATAAAAGAAGACATGCATAGAATTAAGAATAAAATAAAATAGAAAAAAGACTTTTACAGTTGGATAGACAGTAGTGCAAACGTGTCAGTGCAAATTGAGCTGCTTTCATTCTATGATTGTTAAAGTGGCAGGTGTTCTAAAGTGTTCATGAGTCCAACAGCAGAGGGAAAGAAACTGTTCTTGTGGCGGGAGGTTCTGGTCTGGATGGACCGTAGCCTCCTGCCCGAGGGGAGGGGCTCAAATAGTCCATGTCCAGGTGAGAAGGGTCAGCTGTGATCGACCTGCTCATCCCTGAGTCCTGGAGACGTACAGGTCCTGGGCAGATGGAAGGCTGCAGCCGATCACCTTCTCAGTAGAGGCACAATGCTGGGCTGTCTCTGTTTGGCCCTGGCGGTGGCTCCTGTACCACACGGTGATGGAGGCGGTGAGGATGGACTTGATGATGGCCGTGAAGAACTGCACCATCATCTGTGCCGGCAGCTTGGCTTTCCTCAGCTGCCGCAGGAAGTACATCCTCTGCTGGGCCTTCTTGATGATGGAGCTGATGGTCGGCTCCCACTTGAGGTCCTGAGTGATGGTTGTGCTGAGGAAGCGGAAAGAGTCCACAGTGGTGATGAGAGAGTCTGTCAGGGCGAGGGGGGGCAGGGGGGCTGAGACTTTCCTGAAGTCCACGATCATCTCCACTGTCTTCTGGGCGTTGAGCTCCTGGTTGTTGTTGCAGCACCGGGACACCAGCCGGTCCACCTCCCTCCTGTAGACACTCATCGCCGTCCCAGATGAGTCCGATGAGGGTGGTGTCGTCCGCAAACTTGATCAGTTTTACAGAGTCGTGGCTGGAGGTGCTGATAGTCCGAGTGTCTGAGACATTCTTCCCCAGCTGCACACACTGTCTCCATCAGGAAGTCAGTGATCCACCTGCAGATGGAGTCAGGCAGGTGGAGCTGAGAGAGCTTGTCCTGGAGCAGAGCAGGAGGACGGTGTTGAATGCAGAGCTGAAGTCCACAAACAGGACCCTGGTGTAGGTTCCCGGGGAGTCCAGATGCTGCAGGATGAAGTGGAGGGCCAGGTTGATGGCGTCGTCTACAGATCTGTTGGCTCTGTAGGCGAACTGCAGTGGGTTCAGGGTGGAGAAGGTGAAGGACTTGAGGAGGGGCAGGACCAGGACCTAATGCTAATAATACTGCTGCTAATGCTACTGCTACTCCTTCTGCTAATACTACTACTACTACTGCTGCTTCTACTACCGCTCAGAGGTGAACAGAGAACACTGACACAAGTAAAAGTTGTTCAGTCAAACTATTACAAAGATAAAGAACTGAAATATTTGTTACAGAAAGGACTTAAAAATAAAAACTGAAAGTTCATTTTTACAGTGTTGAGAATGATAACTTACGCCGTCAAAAATAAAAATCTATACTTGGCTTCTGAAGACACAATGCACATAGTGAACTAAAAAACAAAAGCAAGAAAAAGGCAACTCTAAACAAAACTGCATATTCTTATTTACCTTTAAGATACATTAAAACCAACGATCCCAGCCTTGAGCTCGACTGTAGCCATTTACCATCGGCCCAGACTGAGAGTGAGGAGTGAATGAAAACTTTTAATGAATGAAACCTGATTATTATGATTGTTTTGAAACCAAACAGAGGAGGGGGACTTTCTGGCCTTGGATTTGGGCGGGACGAACTTCCGAGTGCTTCATGTTCGAGTGCAACAGGATCAACAGACAGTGCAAAAGATCGACAGCGAGATCTGCGCCATTCCACAAAGTATAATGACTGGGACCGGAGAGCAGGTACTAACAGCAGAACTAAGTAACTTCAGTGTCAAAGCTCCTCCTGCAGCTCTCCAGCGAAAATACACTGCTTCTGAAAAGACGCCAAAGATTTTTTTCTTTTCTTCTTTTTTATTGAAAAAAGGAAGTATTGTCATACAAAAACATTTCATGTCGCCAAATATTAAAAAAAGATCCAGTGTTTTCTCTGGAGAGTTGTCTTCAGCTAGATTTTTTGTCTGTACTTTATTTGAGTTTTTACATTTCAGACAACTTTTACTTGTACTCCTTACTCTTTAACTCAAGGATCTGTACTTTCTACTTTCTGGTGGGCACCCGCGTGCACGCGAATGCGTGGCTGAACGGCGGCGCTTTGCTCTTTTTCTTTTCATTTCCTAACTTTTGATCGACTCATTCAGGACCCGTGGGAAGAAAGATGAGCCATTTGGACTTAAGACAGTGGCGTGAACACGAGAAGAATGAGGAGAGAGAAACCTGTACTGCTGCTCTCACCTCTGTCTGACCCACACAGTAAATCTACTTTTCTAAACCTGTTGCAGTTGTTCGACCACATTGCGGCGTGTTTGGGGAGGTTCCTGGAGAATCAGGGCCTCAAAGACCAGGTTCTGCCTCTGGGCTTCACCTTCTCCTTCCCCTGTGAGCAGAAGGAGATCGACAAGGTACTTACGCACACTACAGATACATTCACCGAGGATATCTTACTGATGTTATAATAATGTGTTAGTATAGACTTTATGAAAAATGTTAAAAATGTTTCAAAGGACAAAATATAAACACATTTTCAATGATTAAGTGATATCAGATCTACATGTTAACTGATACAGGGGGGGATTTGGGGTGTTTTCTCTTGTATTTGTTGAACAGCGGGTGAAAGAGCAGCTCTGATACAGTAGACTGTTTTCCCCCACGTGTTTTTATAGATATGTTCTTTCTAGTCAGTATTTCCTTGTGTGTGCAGAGTATCCTGATCCGCTGGACCAAAGGCTTCAACTGCTCAGGAGTCGAGAACCGAGACGTGGTGCAGCTGCTGAAGGAGGCGGTGCAAAGACGAGGGGTCGGTCTCTGAAACATGATTCAGGGCTGAAACAGATGTAGATCAAGTGTAAATAAATGTGTCTGTCCTTTCAGGATTATAAGATCGGCTCCGTGGCCATGGTGAACGACACCGTGGGAACGATGATGAGCTGCGGATACAAGGACAAGAGCTGCGAAATCGCAATGATTATAGGTAAAGTATGAATACAGCTTCTACTAATTCTGCTATTGTACTACTAGTCCAATGAGGTTGGTCGTTTTGTGTTCACACTGAGTTGGAACTACGAATTTGAACCACACTTTGGGCAATTTTTAGTTCCTGCTTAGGGGCAGGTAGTCTCCAGTCAGACCAGGAACAATTGCCGTTAAGTACATGTAGAACATTAACTTTATTGGGAAATATTATACTTTCATTTCCTGTCTTAGACACACTCATTTGTTTCAAAAGAGAAATATCTTGGAAACAGTGGCTCCAAAAATACAGTTCTTTACTATTAAGTAGAAGCTGAAATCTTAACAGCTGGAATGATTGTGTTTTATATATAAATGAATAGTTTGAAGTTAACTTTATAATTAGTTAGGCCCACTTTCAGCTGCTTGTCACTGTGTGAATATGAGCAATGGTGACTGGGTGGTTCCTCAAACTAAATAGCGACTGGGTGAAATAGGGACTTCGTTCTTGGTACTGGTATGTGTGAAAACACCTATGTAGAGATGCTTTTGTCCTGTGTGTGTTGGACAGGGACGGGGACAAACGCCTGTTACATGGAGGAGATGTGTAACGTGAAGCGCGTGGAGGGCGAAGGCGGCAGGATGTGCATAAACACAGAGTGGGGAGGCTTTGGAGACGACGGCTCACTGCGAGACATTCAGACGGAGTTTGACCGGGAGGTGGATCGCTCCTCCATAAACCCTACGGTCCACATGTAAGAATCTGCTCTCTGTTGCAAAGCTGTTACTTAAGCTTAATCATGTGCAACATGCGTTTATCAGCCAAATCTCAAAGTTAAAATGTAACTGGGATCAGTGCAATGTAAGGGTGTGTGCAATAGGGATCAGTGCAATGTAGGGGTGTAAGAAGGGCTTGTGCAATACAGATATGTGGTCTAACTGTTGTCTGTGACTTGTTTATTTCAGCTGTTTTATTATTTAATTGAATATTATTGACAACTTTGTTTCCTCTCTCTGTCCAACTGAAGTGTCCTGTGTGTATGTTCTTATCTTTTGTTAACCTGCCAGGGGGTCTGCAGATGGAAATTAGCCTAAAGCTATAATCTGGCATATTTACATTTATTTAAATGTTCATTAATATGCCTTAAATAATATATGCCCCTTAAATAAATTAATTAAATAGATAGTATCTTGTAAAGCAGCACATTATGACAAAACCAAACCACTGTGTGCTCTCTGTAGCTATAAAAAGTATTTTATCTTTCGTCGACTGAGAAGTAAGAGCGGCCCTCTGATTGGCTGAGCTTTCATGCATACAAATAAAAACAATGTGTCAAAGGCTTCGTGAGAGCTAGGAACAAGATTAAAATAATAAAAGTCCTCATTTTTTCCTCTCCTCAAAAACCTTTGGGACATTGGTTTAACATTGTTTGATTTGTGAAACATGTAAATCTTGTTTTTCAGATTTGAGAAGATGATCAGTGGCATGTACCTGGGTGAAATAGTGCGCCTCCTGCTGGTGAAGATGGCCAAGGCCAAGCTTCTGTTTGGCGGAAAAGTCTCAGCGCGGCTCGGGACCAAAGACGCCTTCCTCACAAAGTTCATCTCCGAGATAGAAGAGTGAGTTCTCAGAAAATACTCGGATTAGACCTAGTTTTGTCCTGGTTTAGTTCTCATTTAGCCCTAGTTTGGAACAATGCTTTTAGTCATCCAGGATTGTTGGACGTTTGTTTTTGGTTCCAGCCTATAATTTAATTTCAGTCTTTGTTTGAGTAAAGGTTTCATGTGATATGTGTCCAAGTTCTGGTTCAGTCCTGGTTTTCTCGTGAATGTAAATCTTTAGTTGATCTTGGTTTTGTTCCAGTCCAGGGCTTCAACGGGGAATTAAAAAGCATTAGCAAAGTAAATTACATTGATTTGGACAAAAATAAGGCCTTAAAATGCATTAAAAATCATTCAATCTAAATAACATTTTGACAAAAAGATCTATCAGAAGAATAAACATAAAAATAAGAGCATATAATTACAGTTTATATCAGCCAATCAGAAATGTGTGTCCAGTACAGTTGAAATCAAGCATTCAGATCTAGATTTTAAAGGAAAAATATTCTGCATTTTTCATATTACTGTTAGCCTTTAAACATGCTCTTGAGTACCTTAAATTTGCCATCTCATGTTTTGAAAGAAAAAAAATGTTTCTTATTCATTAAATGACAAGTTTTATTAGCCTGTATGAAATGACACTTACTGACTGCATCCAGCCAGCAGATGGCGCCAGCACAATATACAATCTGGTGAAGTTAGCGCTGAAAAGATGTTATGATGTGGATTTGCTGCAGCAGTTATTGTGTTTAGACGCAGAAATGCTCAGAACGAGTTTAGCGTTGATTTAAGGACTAAAAACAGCAGAAGATTCTCTGATAAATGACGTAGATGATCCGAAAATATGTCTCGGATCTAGGAAGTTCAGTGGGAAGTGTGTTTGACACTCGAAGGCAGAGGATTTTCAAATGAACATTCCTCAAAACTGAATGCTACTCCAGGTGTGTTTTTGATGATGGAACATTATTATTATTATAAACTACTTTATTATTATTTTTTGCTGCCCAATGGAATGGTTAGAATTCAGTAGATTTGACATGATAAATGCTTAAATATGTTGTTTTGACATCTAAAAATCTTGAAATGCTGCATTAAAAATCATTAAAGTAAATTTCCTAAAAGCTGCATAAACCCTGCAGTCTTGTAGCAGTTGCGATTATGTTTGAGTTTTGTTTGAACCTGATTTGTTTCCCGTTTGTCCTCTTTGACTCGTCTCTTTTCTCAGGAAGGGCAGTGGGGAGGAGAACGCCAGGCGTATCCTGTCAGAGCTGGGTCTGCAGTGGAGCACGACGGACCTCAGAGCGGTGCGTCTCGTTTGTGACACCGTCTCGTCCCGTTCCGCTCAGCTCTGCGCGGCGGCGTTAGCGGCTATCGCTGACAAGATCCGCACCAACCGACGCCTGGACCATCTCAGCACCACTGTGGCCGTCGATGGGACCGTCTTCAAAAAGCATCCAACGTAAGACAGCTCACTCTTCCACTTTGCTGTGACTTAATCAGATTTATCAGAGGTTTTAGGGTGATTTAGTCCTGGAATCCTGGGTTTGACTTGGATTAGACCTGATTTAGTCCTGGTTGTGTTTTTAATTGAAAAATGGCAAAATCGTCAAATCGAGGTCCTTTGCATTGCCTCCCATTGAGTTATAATGAGGGCTAGAGAGAACATTGGCATGGTAACCCGTAGTAACCAATGTCCAGCTCCGGCGGCCATCTTGTGTTGTTAAATTCTACTGAAGAACTCATACAAACTAATGGAGCTGGACTTTTCAATCATAATTTTGTCATAAATACTTTCTTGTGTTTGTACTTCATCTAACACTCATGATCTACCAAACTAATGGGATAAAAATCATGATAGTTTTGATTAGGTTATAGACCTAAAAGTTTGCAAACAAAGACATTCTAAATTCAGAGTGGAGGCAAAAGTGAAATGGAACATAATGTGATTTCACTGGAGAAACTGGGATTAACCTCAGAATATCATAAAATGTGAAAAATCCAGGTGGTTTTGGAAAATGAAAAGCCTCAGACACATGTGAGTGACATCAGAGCTGCTTTAAACACATTTATTATTGTATTTTACATCATGTTTTAGGAAATTATGATAAACTCTTTGCATTTTTGATGAAGGAACAATCCAGATTTATGGGTTTTACTGGAAAAATACTCACAGAAATGTTGAGCCCACAATAATTTTTCATTTTATCTAGAGATATATTACATACTATTCCATAAATTAGATTTTTTGAAGCTGAAATACAATTTTAAGGCGTTTGTTATAGAAAAGAAAACTAACTTCACTTTATTCCCACTCATGATATTCTACAATACATAACTGTTTTTTAAAACGTTTTTTTCTTTGTTAAACCACGACCTGCACAAACTTCAAATAAAACACACAAAAACAGTGAATATGTCATGGTTCCTTTCTCTAAACAGGCCAAAAAATTGTAGCACAGTCACAAAATGATTTGGTAAATTAAATGACTCATGGTGATATATATATCAGTACAGAGCCCATGATATCGATACTGTATTACCAAACTGCAGCGATACATGTGACTGGTGTAAAGAGTTTGAAATAAATTAGTTCTGTTTTTCACATTTTTAAAACAGTAAAAATCAGGCACAGGGCCTTTAAATGTGTCTTTTACCTCATTTTCTTGGCTCTTTTCCAACAAAAGTGATCTAAAAACTGTTGCGATGGCCTTGTTTTCAAATCTTTAACTGACTTTGAGCGCCCTCTGGTGGTTATTTACCACAACACAGCCAGACAATAGAAATAATTTGAAGTATATTCAGAGTATTAACACCTCTTGTAAATATAAATTATAGTTAGCTAGTTATTTAGTTAATATATAGACACCAATCAGGTCGCTGTTTGTAGAGAAAAGTTGAAAATATGTTGAAAATTACAGGAAGTAAACAAACTGATGACATCACACTGAGGAGACAAAGGTTATGCATAATTTAGCAAAATAAACTACTTTTTTGACCCTTTAAACATTGATTCAACAAAATAAAGGCGCGCTTTTGTCCTGGTTTAGTCCTGGGATAGTCCTTGTTTAGTCCTGCTTTAGACCTGGTTTAGACTTGGTTTAGTCCTGGTTTAATACTGGTTTAGTCCTTGTTTTACTCTGTTTTAGTCCTTGTTTAGTCCTTGTTTAATCCTGGTTTAGCCCTTGTTTTGTCCTGGTTTTACTCTGTTTTAGTCCTGGTTTAGTCCTGTCTTAGTCCTGGTTTAGTCCTGTTTTAGTCCTTGTTTAGTCCTGGTTTAGTCCTGGTTTAATCCTGGTTTAGCCCTTGTTTTGTCCTGGTTTTACTCTGTTTTAGTCCTGTTTTAGTCCTGGTTTAGTCCTGGTTTTAGTCTGTTTTAGTCCTGGTTTCACTCTGTTTTAATCCTGGTTTCACTTTGTTTTAGTCCTGGTTTAGCCCTGGTTTAGTCCTGGTTTAGTCCTGGTTTAGCCCTGGTTTAGCCCTGGTTTAGTCCTGGTTTAGCCCTGGTTTAGACCTGGTTTAGTCCTGGTTTAGTCCTGTTTTAGTCCTGTTTTAGTCCTGGTTTCACTCTGTTTTAGTCCTGGTTTAGCCCTGGTTTAGTCCTGGTTCAGACCTGGTTTTGTCCCAGTCTCATACCCCTCTTCTTCTTCTCTTCTGTGATTGGCTGCAGCTTCAGTGCTGAACTCCAGTCCATGGTTAGGGTTCTGGCACCCCGGTGCTCACTGAACTTCGTGGTTTCGGAGGACGGCAGTGGGATCGGGGCTGCCATGGTAACGGCCGTGGCCCAGAGAATCGCCGCCCAGTCGCACCTGATCGACGACAGCGACGAAGACGAGCCCCAGGACGGTTAACGGAGACACTTCTGTCGCCGTGTCCTGTGTCTGTGAACAAAAGGAGAAAAGGACTGTCGAGTTTTGCACTGACATTATTTACCTTTCCTATCTCTAAATTTAAAATGTATTTATTTATTTACTGCTCACCTGCAGAGTCTCGCCAAAAAATCCTTGTTTACAACATGTTAAGTCCTGGTTTAGTTCTGCTTTTGCCATAGTTTAGTACTACATTCATTCTTGTTTAGTCCTTGTTTAGTTCTGGCCTGGTCCTAGGTTAGTCCTGGTTTAGTCCTTGTTTAGCTCTGGTTTACATCATGTTTAGTCCTTGTTTAGCTCTGGTTTACATCATGTTTAGTCCTTGTTTAGTCCTTGTATGGTCCTTCTTAAGTCCTAGATTCGTGCTGGTTTAGTCCTTGTTTACATCATGTTTAGTCCTTGTTTAGTTCTAGTTTAGTCCTGGTTTAGTCCTGGTTTAGAGCTAATCACAGGTTTGTTGAAGCCAAAACATTAACTGAAGACAAAACAACGTTTCTTCAAAATATTGTTACTCAAGTAGAAATACAAAGTAATCCAAATAATTAAATAAAGAGTTTTTAAAAATGGAAAAACCGCACTGAAAAAATGTATCTTTAATGAGATCTGGAGTACATGAGTGCTTGAATTAAGTAATATTTATTAGTCTATTTTACTTGGTTCTTTTCTTTTTTGTGATTGTTATGCAGCCTTAAATTATACATCAAATAAATGCGCAATAGCACACAAACAAAAAGAGACAATCTAATCCAATCCACTTTATTTATATTGCACATTTTACAAACGAAAATGTTTACAAAGTGCAGCACAAAACAAATTTATGGTAAAATGTCTTGATTTCCGGATTTTTTATCTCAATTTCAGACTTTTTTAACGAGTTAAGCTCAGTTAAGACTTTATTTGATGGAACTACATTATTTTAGATGTTGCAATACGTTTCTGACTTGTTTCAATTCATTGCTTCTTATTTCAAGCCAAATTATCTGCCAGTGGGTTTAGATCATTTTACTTACCCATATGGCAACTTATATAAACTCAAACTCAAATTAAGTAAAAGAATGATAAAAGAGTAAATATAATCTAAAAACAATAGTGGCTAAAACAATAAATAAAAATAAATAAAACACACGGCGTTAACATCAAGATAAATACATCTTAATTCAATCACCTTTTTTCTTATTTAAGATTAAGATTGAAGTCTCTTTTTTCCTGTGTACTGCTTGTTTTTTTGTTTTGTTTTTTTGACAGAAAAACAACTTAAAATGTGATTGAGTTAATAATATTAATCTGGTGAGAGACACAAATCATTTCATATTTTCAGTGTACATTTTATTGTATTGTAGATTTATTCAACAATTACAGTGAAACCAACACTTTTACTCCAGACTGTTACTTAAAACTAAATATTATTGAAGTAAAAGTGTTTTGACAGGAAACTACCCTGAAAAGTACAATTTCTTCAAAGTAAATGAGAGGTTTGGTTCTCATTTAGTCCCGGCTCGATCCTGTTTTAGAAATGATTTAGTTGTTTAGTCTTCAGTTTGAACGAGGCATGGTTTGGGTTTTGTTCACATTTCACTGGAAAAAATGCAAATATTTAAATAAAATGGCAGACTGACTGTAAATATTTTGGGTATATTTCAAGTTAATGAAAGAAAAAAGGCGTTTATTTAAGATTAGGGCTGCGCAAAATGAACATCTGGAGATTTTTGGGAGTATTCTGACAACAATATTCAAACAATATTGAGTCATATCAAAAATGTGTTAAAACATGTCATTTAATGTTTTAGTTGAGGTTTTATTATACAACAAATGTGATATGTCTGTAAAAAAAAAAAATCCCAAAAGTGCAGAAATATACCTTGTACACACTTTACAATATAACTTTTTTCATTTTTTATAAATCAGCTCTTATTGCAGCATTTTTTCAGCATTTTTTGCAGAAATGTATAAATGCTTTTAATGTATAAAAAATACCTGGCACCTTAAAAATAATGACATTTTACCTGAAACTAAATGTTCCTTGTCTCAAATTGAAACCAGGAAATAATAAAAGCCACGTTTCTCCTGCTGTGACCACGTGCTTTTCATTTTCAGTCGTTTCTCACATGAACCACCAGATGGCGCCAGAAACTCGCATATTTCAGGGCTGAATTGAACTCTTTGTGAAGATTTAACTGAAAGGAGCAGATGTTTTGGTTTGTTGAAGCTTCACTGACTTTTCTGTTTAGATCCAGGACTAGTTTGGACCATCTTGAGTCCTGGTTTAGTCCTGGCTTGGACCTGGTGAAGTCAAAATCAAAATCAAGGTGTTTTTGTCAAAGTAAAAGCATTCAGAGCTGCTTTAAACACATTTAACAATATTTTACATTATTTGGTCATTTTAAAGGAGATTGTAATAGTCACAACGACAATACGATTTTAAAACTAGAGCGGTGTATTTTTCAGTCTTTTGCCATATTTGTACCTCCGAATTTTCTATTTTTGTTGCATATTTTTGTTTTCAAGACCATTTGTATTCAGTATTCAGTCAGTTAATCTTTGAAATGTTTTATGGGACGTTAGAAAAATTGAAAAAATGACATTCGGACTCAATTAGAAAATGGAAAAATTAGTCAAACTTTGGACCAAACTTTTATGTTGGACAATAAAAAGCTTATTTGTCTTATCATTATTTCCCTTAATTTCCTTTTTTCTCTCTCTCTCTGTTGTGTTCTTTGCTCCATGGTTCCAGTTTGCTATGGTTCTGTTTAAAAGAAAAGAAAAAGGAAAAATAAATTTTAAATTCATTAAAAAAAAAAAAAAAAAGTGTCATGGTTTTTTACATTTTGCCTCTGGAGAATTTTGAACATTCTGATGTTTTTAAAGGGTCTATAGAACCTTTAGAGTGAGCTGTCGTCGTCACAATTTTTTTCGTCACAGTTTTTAATGGTGTTTTCTCATCATAATTTCACTCAAAGTTGTGTTTTGATTGATTCCTGCAGGTTTGACTTAATCCTGTTTGTCCTGAAAGTGAAGCTCAAGTGCAAAGAGAAGTCCTGTTTTCACCTACCCCCTATCCCCGCCCACATCCTGTACCTGATTGTTTTGTTTTCAAAATGGTTGCTGCTGATGTCCAACCAGGAAGTACAATTATAAACTTTACAAAAACAGTCAAACTGAGGACAAACAGGCAAAATGTTTAGTAAAATCTGATCATGTTCACTATGTTTTAGTGAAATGTGTTGTTTAATCTGTCGTATCGACTTTAAAAGAGGGACAAAGTGCACTACACAGTTCCACTCTCACATTGTCTGACGTTCATTCACTCGTTAAACACTGCAGACGCTGTTTCCCGTCGAAATGACACATTATTAATCGTTAAACATATCAAGAATTTACAGGAAAGAAATGTTAGTTTGCTTAAGTTACTTTTAAATGTAATTAGTTACATTACTTAGTGCCTCAAGAAAGTAACTAAGTTACATTACTTTGGGATTACTTTATTTGTAATATTGTATAAATTAATCAAATATGTGCTCTGACATTTTATTAATGACATTTAAACAGAGGAAAACAACAAATAATTGACTCTGAATTGTCTCAAAAGCGTAGCACATCAGCCCTGTCCAGCCCTCACCAGGCTCACACACCAGGCACACACACCAGGCTCACACACCAGGCTCACACAGTGTGTGTGACGGCTCTTCACTTTGACCACATTAACCGGCTCTTTGTTTCCTGCAGGTTTCATTCTCCTCCTCAATATTGTTGTTGGTGTTTAAAGTAACTAACAGAGTATTTTGTTAGTAACTGTAATTTAATTACAAGTATTTTCAAAGTAACACATTACATGACTAAAATACTAAAATTGTAATTTAATTACAGTAACTGAGTGAAAGTAACTTTCACCCAACACTGATCATAAATGATGGGAAATACACTATTCTTGAGCCTGAGAATTGTACCTGAGTGTCACGAGATCATTTGTAAAAGGATGTGATGTATCATAAAGATCAGCCTTAAAGTAGCTCCTGCACAAACTGTACAATCTGAGACTCAACAAGATTTTGACAAAACGTACAGAAGGATTTGTTGATGTCGAATTCTATATTGATTTATTAAAGTTTCAAGTTAAAAAAATAAGGCAAAAATTGAATTTATAGGTACATTTTCTGTCTGATCTTGTCAACTAAATAACAATTCCAAAACCCTGTACATTTTTCAATAACTGATATGTGTAATTTAAACCTGGTTCTGTCCATTTTTCAGATTACAGAAACATGATGTGATGAAAAACATGTAATATATTCTTTTCTTACATTTATGTGAGTAAACTACGGAAGAAGTTTCAATTTGATATATTTAAATTTAATATTTTTTCCTATTCACCTGCAGTTCATTTTAGTTCATTAAAGACAAACTGTTGTTATTCTTCTGGCTGTGGCAGGAGTTTTTTTTTTTTTTTTTTTTTTTTTTTAAAAAATAAAGCAAAATTACGACATCCTCATCAACATTTACTGAAAATACGATTTATTTTGACCGATATATGTCTGTATTTTCTCCCATAATCGCAGAGGGGCGTGGCCTAAAGCCGTAAAATCCCGTTGTAAATGCTGTAGTTGTTTCGCGTTGAACGTCAGACACGAGGCCAGAACAAAGCGTGGCGTAACGTGGTGAGAGCAGAGCGCGCGCGAGGCCTGTCTCCACATGAACCGCGTGCCCCGGGCTGTGAGCGCGAGGAGGAGGGGGAGGAGGCACGTGCACACGCCCCCTGTTGGACTCAACCCGGAACTGCACCTTCACGTTCATTCACAACATTTTTGGTGACACTTTATAATAAATACACTTTTATAAGACAAGAAATAAAGTATGAACACAATTTTTACTTTACACCTTACTTCACTTTTTACTTTATACTTTACTTTACACCTTACTTTATACTTTACTTTTTACTTTGCATTTGACTTTACTCTTCACCTTAGACTTTACTTTACATTTATTTATTTAATTGTATTATTATTTTTTTATTTATGTTTGTTCTTCAGTGTCGTGTTTAGTGTTTTGTGTGTTTTGAAAAAAAGAAAAGAAAAAGAAACTACTTAATTCATACTTTAACTCCTTTGTTAAATCATTCAACAAAATAAAGGCGTTATCAAGTAATATTTTTCTCACAGATTAATTAATATTTATTCCTATCTGTCCATATTTTTCTAACACTTTCACATTTGCTTTTTGGACAGTGATCTTGAAGTGAATCTTGATGAACAAAATATTGAACTGTGGGCTCAATCGCAGACAACGTTATAATAAAAATACATGTTCAATAAAGATATGAGCTAAAAAGTGATTTAGTCGTACAGTGTGTTAAGAACAGCAAATTCCATCGCATTTTTAAAGTAACAATATGACTTTAGTAAACAATTTAAGACTATTTTATAATAACAATTGATTAAAGTCTATGACAGGTTTGACGATTCTCTAAAGCGTTGTCAACATGATTATATTTAAGATTTTACTATACATTTTGCTTGTTTGTCCCCAGTTTGACAGTTTTTGTAAAGTTTAAAATGTAAATATGAGCACAAATATGACATAATTAGAGGTAATTCCACAACTGTTACCTAGCAACCAGACTGTAAACAAGGGCCAAAATCCATCATTGTTATGATTTGACAAATAATAATAACTCATGACAAATATATTTCAAATTTTGCTAAAATTCCTTACAGATTTTATCCCAGTTTAGACATTTTTTATGCTTTTATTTCACTTCCTGATTGTAAATGTTGGAAATTAAAAAGCAACCATGGGCAAAAACTCAACTAATGTCACCAATTTTTTACTTGACAAATAAAAATATATGTGACTTTATTTTGTTGAATAAATGTTTAAAGAATCAAAAAAGTTGTATCTTTGTCTCCCCAGTGTGATGTCATCAATCTGTTTACTAGAAACTTTCAACAGATTTTGAACTTTTCTCCACAAACAGCGACCTGATCGGTTTAAAACTAATTCAATTTAACTAATTCAGTTTGACCATTTTCGTAATGTTTATAATGTCACTTCCTGGTTGAACATGAGCAGTAAATATGACACTGTTAGGTCATTCCACAACTGTTACCATAGCAACCAGAGTGTAAACAAGGACCAACATCCATGTTAATTACACAATAGTTATGATTTGACAAATAATAATACCTGATAACACCTTTATTTTGTTGAATGACGAAACTGTGAGAAAAAACTGTCAGTTGAACCAGGACTAAACTAGGACTAAACCAGGACTAAACCAGGATTAAACCAGGATTAAACCAGGACTAAACCAGGACTAAACCAGGACTAAACCAGGATTAAACCAGGACTAAACCAGGACTAAACCAGGACTAAACCAAGACTAAACCAGGGATAAATCAGGGATAATCCCAGGATAAACCAGTAAAAAGTGAGGTTTGGCAGGAAGTAGCTCCAAAAATGATTGAAAATTATGAATTTATGAATGACAAAAGGAATTTTATCTTGAATTTATCAGTATTTTACATTCTACTGCGTCCTCTGATTATAATACATCTAAACATAGACTACGAATATAATACTGATTTGAATTTAAAATAGCTGAATGAATCACTTGTCAAATCTTGTATCGAAAAATGTAAGACATTTATCAAAACATTTATCGATGGTTATTTTTCCAAAGTGAGGCTGTTCTCTCTCGTCTGAGCCACATTTTGTCGTTTAAACGCACTGTGTTTTTTTAATGACGCTGATCTGAGAGAACGACAGCGTTGTCATGGAGATAGACCTGCTCCATCCGTCGATAAAAGCAGCAAGAAAAAAGAAAAACACACACAAACCAGGAGTAAAACAAAAGCATATCGTCTGAAATGAGCGCATCCTGAAGAAAATCTGAAATCTGTGTTCTTTAAAATGCAAAAATAGTGCATAATTATCTAAGATTTACTTGAAATGATACCAAAAATAATGAGAATGTGTGTGTGGCTGTCATTTTTAGACAAAAGCAGGTCACAAATGTAGCTGAAAATGACAAAAAAGTGGTGATAGTGTGAATAAATGTCATTCTTTTGAGGCAGAATTGTTGATATGTTTGTGTGTTTGAATAATTTGTTGTTGTTGTGTGTTGAAGGTATAAATAATCCTTGAAATCCATGTCTTTGTTCTGGTTACGGCTGCTGGAGAATACATTATGAGCTGATAGTTCGAGCCCTGGTGGTGGAAGTCTGTCATTACAAGCTGATGTGACTATTTTTAACCCGACACAATTATTCATCAATAGAAAATACAATTCGCTGTCAGTGTTTGTGCGGTTTCTTTTCCATGGTATCTTTTCAGTTCCAATCTGCTCCTAAAGATGTTTTATTTCATTTAATCCACTTAATCCATTTCTGCATTTCTCTCCCACAGAGACATAAAGATCAGCCTTAAAGTAACTCCTGCAACAAATTGTACAATCTGAGACTCAACAAGAAGGATTTGTTGATCTTTCATTCTAAACCTGATTTATTAAAGTTTCAAGTCAAAAGAATGAGGTGAAATTTGAATTTTTAGGAGAATTTCAGTCAGCTCTAGTTCACTCAAAAACTACATAAGAAATCCAAAAAGTTTTTGGGTTTTTTTTTTGGTAACAAATGTGTACAAAATTACAAAATTAGCCCAAAAAATTCAACCCGATTAGGCCATTGTTCAGATTTAAATATCCCAAATATGTGTAATTCTGGCTGTTTTTACACATAAAATGTCTTTCTGAAAACATTACATGATGACAAACTTACATTAATGTGAGTAAACCACGGTTTCAACTTTATATCTTATATTTCTGAGTTTTCCTGTGCACCTGCAGTGTCTCGCCTCAAATGAATTGAGTGATGTTTTGTTTAATTTAACAAAGTTAAATATGTGACAACTTTAGTCCTGAGCCTCCAGCCGCTCTATGGGCTGTGGCTGCACTTTATCAGTTTAATTTATTGTTACATGAAAGTTACATTGTTAAAAAAGCAAGACAAGTTCATTTGTAGAGCACCATTCTTACACAAGGCAGTTCAAAGTGCTACGAAAATGCATTCAAATCACACAAAGACACAAACATCACAAATAAGTTATAACTGAAATATGTTTATAACATTATTTCTAAATTTCTAATTCTTGAATTCAATGAACTCATTGCAAGTAAAACTTGTAAATAGTAAAACTTTTAAGCTTTTTTTTTAAGTTAAAAGTAAAACTTTTAAGTAAAACTTTTAACTTGATACTGAAAATACTTTTCTGGATTTACCTTTGACAAACAAAAATAAATGAGTTCATGTTAAATGTAAAACATTTAAGTTGAGATCAAAAGTTTTATTTTTGGTCAAAATAAAGAAATAAAGTGCAGTGTGGCAACAACAGCTGCCCTGATGTGATTTATACCTGTTTAACTGACTGTGACTCTGGATACATTCTTATAGAATATATAACATACAATATACAAAACAACCAGGACTAAACCAGGACTAAACCAGGACTAAACCAGGACTTTTGTGAAAAAACAACTCGGGACCCCCAAAGTGACATTAAAGTGACATTAAAGGGACATTAAAGTGACAGTAGAAAAAATGTTAAGTGTCAAATGTGTTAAATTAAATGTTTAATATTGGTTATTTGAATAGTTTATTGACTTATTGGACCCTATTTCACTAAAATATACTGTTTTTAATAAAAAATAGACCAAATACAGTGTAATTGGTCTAGTTAGTAATTGTGACTAGTCGACCAAAAAAAATAACCATATTGTTGTATTTTGATAACCGTATCAAACCCAATCATTATCTGGACTAAACAGAGTCTAAAACACACACGAAAATATGTTTTATGTTATATGACAACGATAGTGGCAGAAATAATAAACAATTCAGTATTTTCATCAATAATACACTTTATTCATAAATATTCTCTATCTAGATGCCTTCAGTCACTATATTTCAACATTTATTTGGTTATAACGGTATTTTAAAAGCCTGAGTGCACAATAGGAATAATCAATTAACATTTACTACTAAAATAATTGTTATTAAAAATATATTAAATTGTATTTTAGCAGAAACTGTTGCTAACTGTGGCTTTATTTGAGAGCTCTGCAGTCGTTCTGTGTTTTACTTGAGTGCGTCCAGAGCCAACAGCATAAAAATAATCAGCTTCTTATCATTTATTCATGAAAATCCAACAAACGCGGCCCTTAAAGACACAGAAGTCCACGGCAAAACTGTTACATTTGGTGCATTCTACTGTGAGACCAGGATTATACAGGGTTTAGGCTGATATTTTCTTTTCCAATCATTCATTTCCACTAAATTATTAAAGTTAAATTCAAATTTCAAGTGATCGAAGTGAAAGATGTTTTAGATGTTGGTTAAATACGACAGTTTGTTCTGTTTTTGATTTTCTTTTATCTTTTATATTTCACATGGGCATTTTCACTTTTACAAATGACAAGGTTGAATATTTGTGTTTTCCTTCATAATATATGATTGGTTCTTTCAAGTAAAACACAGCAACAGCTTTTTGATAACAACAATGCAATGTTAAAGCAGAACTAAGTCACATTTTTACCTCATTAAACGTCTTTGTAAGTCCGTGTGGTGGTTGTAAATGTATTTTGGGGCAGTTTGAAGCGCCCGTCGTCGCCCCCTGCTGTCTCTGTACGGCTGCAACATTTACTGACGTCGACCCGAAGGCAACTCTCCTGAGAAACACTGGCTCTCTTTTTATATTTGGTGACATGAAATGTTTTTGTATGTGATTGTACGTCCTTATTTCAATAGAAAGGAAGGGAAAAAAAGGGGAAAAAAGGTTTACGTCTTTTTAGTGGCAGTGTATTTTTAATAGAGACCTGCAGGGGGAGCTCTATCACTGAAGTTAGTTCTGCTTTAAAATTGATATGCCATGTTTCTATTTTTTGTAATTATGACTATGTGGTTAATATTTATAGTTTTACTGTGAGAAATTAAATAAATAAATAAATGTACAGGAAGTAGTGCTGAGTTCTAAAACAGAATCCCTCTGTGATGTCATCAAAATGCGACGCACCATTGAAAATACAGGGACTGTCATTACCCAATTTGAGTCATGCTAGTAGTTAGCTTGACTATATTTTCACAATTTAAAACGCCAAAACAGTGTTCTCTGTCAGTTGTAGCTTTAGTCTGTCAGTCATTTAAGTTAAATAGAGTTGTCAAGAAAGTTTCATTATGTTTATTTCTGATAAAAACACGAAAAATCTCAGACTTTCCACAGTCACATAAAAACATTAAATATTACAGTAAAATTGGCAAAATGTTTAGATGTCTGGTTTACTTTAAAGTCTATGTGACAAGTTTGACACACATTTAACTAAAATATAGATTATTGATTATGATTACTTTAAAGATTTTACTAAACATTTTGCCTATTTGTCTCCAGTTTGACAGTTTTCGTAATGTTTATAATGTTACTTCCTGGTTGGACATGAGCACAAATATGACATAAAGGTAATTCTACAACTGTTACCTAGCAACCAGACTGTAAACAAGGGCAAAATCAATATTAATTACACAATAGTTATGATTTGACAAATAATAATACCAGATAACACCTTTATTTTGTTGAATGATGGTTTAAAGTGTCAGAAATATGAGTCAGTTGTGTGTAAAACTGTCTCTGTATTTTCAATGGAACGTCGCTTTTTGATGACATCACAGAGGGATTCTGTTTAAGAACTCAGCCTGTAATTTTCAACTTTTACTTATAAAAATGTCTTTGCAAACTACAACTTCACGGATGTAAAACTCAAATCTTAAATATTTACCACAAGTGCCCTACCACCAAACTAAGTCATAATAAGAAAAGCATAATAACTTGAAATATAGACTTTAATCTTTTCAAACTGCAGGAAAGTGAAACAGGCACAATTCTACACAAACATTAAAGATCAAATGTAGGTCTGTATTTGAGGATAATCTTGTTTTAACGAAGCCAACACTTTTCTGCTGCAGATTAACCTCCTTGTGTGGAGAAAATGCCTCCAGCAGATTAACATTTACGATATATATACTTTTACATTTGTCTTTGTCCTCGATGACTTCTACAATGTTCCAGAAGCTCGTGTTTTTAGCCCGTCGTGTTCAAAGTTTCAAAGCAGAAGTGGTTCAGTTTGACCTGTTTTTCGTGTTTGTTTGTTGTTGAATCGAGCTCTGACTGTCGTGTCGCTGCCGTGATGCCTTTGGGCAAGACACTTAACACTTATCCACTGCAGAGGGATCAAATAATAGGACGGTTGTCATGGCAATTAACTATTTAAAGTGCATATGACAGGTTGAAGTACTTCTTTTACTAAAACACAGTTAAGACAACGATTATATTTAAGATTCTGCTAAAGAGTTAACACTTTTTATCCCAATTTGGCAATTTTTTTCTGGTTAAAATGTTTACTTTCTGGTTGTAAATGATGACATCACACTTGGAAATTCTGTAACCGTTACCTAGAAATCATGATAAAGCTCCTCTAATGTCACAGAAATTATTGTTTGACAAATAAAAATGAACGCGAACAGCTGTTGAATTGATGTTTAAAGAATCAGAAAAATGTGTTTATTGTTTGTAAATTGTCCCTTGTGTGTCTCCTTACTGTGGTGTCATCATGTTTTGGAACTCTGCTCTACTTCCTGTCAATTTCAACACATATTTTTATCAACTTTTCTTCACAAACTGACGCTTGATCGGTGTAAAAGTATCATATATATTTGTAATAGGTTTTGTTCAACCAAATAAAGTCGAAACTAAACAATAATAAAAACACTTTAAGACTAAATATTGTGTCTTTTGAAAGATGAAAAGTACTTAAAATGTTGCCTATAATACGGTTGTTCTGTCCATGCAGTATATATTTTGTGTCTATTTATTGTAACACTGTTTGTTGTTTTGTGCATGCCTTTTTTGTTTTTATCATGCTTTATTTGTGTATTATACTTCTGATGAGTAAATTCTTTAAAAGTCTGTCAACAAAACATTCAAAATTTCACACTGGAGGCAGAAGTGAAGTGGAACATAATGTGATTTTGATGGAGAGACAGGGATTTAACCTCAGAATATCACAAAATATGAAAAATCTGGGTATTTTTGTTGAATGAAAACCACTCAGACAAATATGAGTGACATCAGGGCTGCTTTAAATACATGTAACTATGTATTTTGTTTATTTCATAGAAGATTTTAACCAACATTGCATATTTGATGATGGCAAAATCCAAAATTTTAGGTTTTACTGGACAAATACTTCCATAAATGTTAACGCATGCAATCATTTTTCATTTTATCAACAAAAATAATGCAAACTTTGACACTAATTATACTTTTGTGAAGCTCAAATTCAATTCTAAGGCGAGAAAATTGCATTTATTCTTCTTTCTGTGATTAAAAAAGCAAAATAGTTTACATTTATACTCGGGAAACCCAAAATTGTTGATTATTTTCGCTACAAAGACTTTCATCTGATGCCAGTTCATAATTGAAAATCTGAGTTTGGAAGAGCACCCGATGAGACTTATTGTTGTCTGCAGCAAACCACAAGCACAGTCAGGCTTTTGTATAAATGATTTGATCTGAAAATATTTATTGAATGTCTGATGATTGAAGCAGATGCACAATGTAATACAACAGCCCAAAATAACGATTAATAGTCAAATGCTCTTTTGTTTTCTTGGTAAATACATTAAAACTGTTACATAATAATTAAATTGCATGTGTTTTTCAGTGCATATTACAAATGCTTGAGTCTGTATCTTTGTGATTTGCAGTTGAAACTGTAATATTTGCTATTTTCTTTTGCAGGTGAAGAAGATTAAAATGGGTGCACGTCTTTGTTCTCAATATGGCTGCTATAGAATATATTAAAAGCTCTTATTTTTAGTCCTAGTGTTTGAACGCTGTCATTACAGGCTGATGTGGCTCTCTCTGTATTTTTAACCCAAGCTGTGCAGACTAAAGCGCCTCCCAAATATTTAAGCTTCAATATAAAGAATAAAACACTGACAATAAATGATCAGATTGCGTTTATATTCGTACATTTTAACCCACATGCCGCGTCGAGAGGACAACACAGCGTCAATATCGTTTTAACTCCGCACAGACTCAAATTTGGGCTTTGATCCGGTCCATGGAGCTTTTCTTTGCTTTCTATCGCCATGCGTCTTTGGCCGCGCATGCGCAGTCCACGCACACATCTATAACACACACACCGCTCTGGGATCAGCTCAACTATTTTGATTTGTGAATGCAACGCGAATTTTGGACTTAACCACGCGTTTTTTCCCCGAGACCGCGGCGCATAATCCTCACATCGATTCGCTAAATTTATTTGGACTTTGTCGATGTGGATTTTGGAGCCGAACGCGTCGCTTTGTCGCCGCATAAAAAAAAGGGAAATCATTTTTCAATATTAAGATTAAGTTTGGCCGTGTGGCAAACTTTGGCCACACCTAGATTCTGTCCTATATTCTGTGAAAAAGCAGTTTTTTGTCCCGCGGTGCGTTCGTTTGCGTGTCGGCGAGTCCCGGCGGTGGAGAAACCGGAGAGTGGGCCTTTACAGAGGGAATGCAGGACTGCAATGGAGCACAATGCAATACAGGTAACAGCCACGATATCCTGCTTAATAAATGTCATTTTCTGCGCTGGACGTGGGGGATTTTTAAACGCGGCGACGTCCGAATATTTCCCACGTCCCGGCGATTGAATTTGACGCCGTTTCGCGGTTTGATTTCATTCACTTTGCCCGTTTCGTATTGATTGTTTTGCCACGGACAGAGTTGAGCTCACTGCAATTACAACTTTATTCGGGCAACTTTTCCTTCCCCCATTGCTGGAAACTGGCAGCCGATATTGCGATTTTAAACGTGAATATTCCGCCGTTCGCTCCGTGTTTTCGTCGCCTCGGTCCACGCACGATCCTACGCTAAAATCCACTTTAATATTGGGGATATTTTCGCAGTGTTAATGATTAATTTCTTTGTGTGTCGTGTCGCCAGTCTCTCTCCGCTCTCTGGTTACCAACCCCCACCCGAGTCAAAACATTAGCCAAATAAAATTACATTTCTGGCGTCGTGCCGGCTTTAAAATATCCGCAAACTTTTCTCCGGCTCGTCGACGAATTTGGACAAAAATAGGGCTTGGTTTTACTCGTCTCGCCGCGCGATAAAGTCATAAAATTTGCTCATATTTCTGAAATAATTCCCGACAAGCAAAGACGAGGTGGAGCAACATCAGCGGCGGCGGCGTATTTTTAATAAGAAACACATTGTTACTTTATACGAAGCATCTCGACATTTTGTTCCCGGCGTAAATTGCACCATTTTTTAAAAGCAGGAATGTCATTTTAATGTCATTTTCCGGGCGCCGAAGCAAGAGTTCGTGGTTAAGATTCCGTAGATGACTCGATATCAATCCAATCAACTATTAATTTGATCAGCCATTTTTCCTGATCAAGAGGAAACGCTTTTTAAAAAATGAAAAAATGCGGCGAATATCGAGTTTTTTGGCAATGTTTACTCCTCTTTTGCGGACAATATTTGAAAAACAGGATACAGCCAAGGTCAATCTGCCTGTTTAGACTTTATTTATTTATTTATTGTGCAAGCTGGGGACATTTTTTATTAATATTCGTCGCTTTCCTCCCCCCTCCCTCTTCTTCCTCCCCATAGAATTTGATATCGAGATAAAAAACAGTTTTGGCTGGAAAATGCGTAAATCGCGACGTGGTGCTTTGCTCTAAACGACGGGTTTCCATCTTAAAATCCTGTCTACGTTCATTTTAGACTCGAGGGCTGTCTCAAGGCTCATATTATATTCTGTGGCATTTTTTTTATTTAGTGCAGTACCTCATTTCCACCGCTAGGCCGGGCTCTGCTACATGTGGCCCAAACCTACAAAAAAAAAAAAAGGCATTTAGGTTTTTCTTTCACACACATTTCCCTGCGCATTTATAACGTCATTGCGCTGCTGTTTGTCGTTTTTGTCAGTGTTTTTATGTGAAAATATCGTTTTCTGCTTTGACAGTGATAACCGCAGACTCTGATATTGTGCTATTTTTGGCTTTTCTCTGCAGTTATTCAATACAGGCCAAAATAATGCATTCTTCTAAACGCTCTGTCAAAATGTCCGCTGCTTTATGGGAAGTGGATTGTTTCAAAAAGCAGTGAAAGACTCTCTTGTAATGCTTTTTGCTAATAAATAAACAAACAAACACATAATACAATACAAATTCACAATAATCTACAATGATCAAGTGACTAATTTTGAATAAAAAAATAATCGCAGTCGTTATGTAGACTCTAAAACACATACAAAAACACATTTTATAACAAAGACAGTGGTATTATTGAGTCAAAATAGCAAAAAAAAAGAATAAACATTTTGTGATTTTCATAAAAAATACACTTTATTCATAAATGTTGTCTGTGTAGAAGTCTTCACTCGTGTTGTTTCAACCTTTGTTTGCAATCTCAAAGTACAGAATGTATAAAAATAATTGATGACTACTGAAATTATTGTTAGTTGCAGTTCTGTAATTGACATTGCTGCTAATAAAAGATCATATAAGAAGTAAAGGAAGTTGATGTAGATGATTAGGCAGAATGATACTGTCTGACACAAATTTTAAGAAGCATCAATACTAAAATAAAATCACATTAATACGACCGAAATTGCACCGTTCTTTTCATAATCTTGAGTTTAATCAAAATAGTATAAGATCAAACAGTCATAAACATGTTACTATACACAGTTAGGGTTGTACGATAATTACTTTACCGACTTATCATTCAATAAAAGCCAAAACAAGATTTTTTTGCGGCTCAGTATTTATCATGTGTATCTTTTCTTTAACTTTTTGTTATATTTTTGTTAATATATTCAAATTTCAGCTGTAGAAGGTAAATAATTAATATATTAGAGTCATAAATTAGACCAAATAATTACTTAAGGGTGTCATTCTGCTCATATTTTTCTTTACTATGGTTAATTAAGGGATTTTCCATCTGAAAGTGTCTATGTCAGGTTTTTATGATTTTCTGGTTTTTACTTTATTTGGTGAAATAAAACCTGTTGTAAATATTAATAGGAGTTTGTGAAAAAGTTGAAAAATATGTTGAAATGTACAGGAAGTAGAGCAGAGTTCCCAAACATGATGACATCACACTAGGGAGACACACAAGGGACAATTTACAACCAACAAACACATTTTTCTGATCCTTTAATCATTAATTCAACAAAATGCAGGCGTTCCCTTGTATTTTTAATTGTCAAATAATAAATTCTGTGACATTTTAGGAGTTTCGGCAGCGTTGTAAAACATGGTTGCTTGGTAACCGTTACAGAATTTCCTAGTGTGACGTCGGTATTTTACAGTCAGGAAGTAAAAATGTAAACCTGAAAAACTGCGACACAGGGATAAAAATAGTTAATTGTTCCGCAGCATCTTAAATATAGTTCTATCCATCTATTTTGATGACATCACATTTGAAAGGGTCTAGGGATGTCACAAAAGCAACATCATGGTTTAATGGTTATTCATGATTACTGAGACCATGACCAAACAACTGTGACATATTTACTTTTCTTTCATTCCCACATTACAATTCCTCAATTTTGTGACCAGCTTTACAAAATCAAACTTTCTGAATGAGAAAATAAAGTTAATTTGACAAAACCAGCCCGATAAATAAAGCACTTTGCGTTTAGATGTATTATTTATAGAGCTGTAGTCGACTAAAGACCTGCCCCGTCGACCGATTAATCGACTAAAAGATTGTGTGGCAAAAATATATATCAAAACTCTGCAGTATCTCCATGTATCTGACCCAAACTGCACTCAAAAGGCCAAAACTGCACACGAAAAACAACTATTTATACACAAAAGTACTGGGAAACATAGTATTTATATGTCATACTTCAAAACTCACTCCATATCTTTGTGTTTTTGTCATATAAATCCATTTAATCTAAAAAGAAGAAGATTCGATTGACCGATTAATCGATTAAACGACTAAAGGATACAGCCCTATTTTTTTGGACTGAAAATTGAATAAAAAAGACGTAATTTTGCTTCAGAAATGGTCACAGTTATTATTTTTTAGTTCCTGAGGTTATATTGTAACCTGAATAATCACGATTATCGATTAACCAAATAATCTTAACCTTAGTAAACAACAGATAATCTACTCTTTAGTTTCAATATTTTGTCTCAAACTTAAGTCTTGTGAGAGCACGATTACAAATATGGCGACATCTAATGATTGTTTGTTAATAAATGAATCATCACGTTGCAAAAGTTATGTCAATATTAGATTTTCAACTAAATTTGAAACCACATGAAGCTGACTCTGGGTGTCTTTTATTACAATATGACTGAATAAGAAGCTTTTTGGTTGTAGTTTTGTATTTATTTATTAATTTCGTACAATAGAAAAGACTGTAACCGTGTGATTAAGTTAAACATACAAAAATGATTGAAAAGCAGCAGGAAAAAAGCTATATTTTCTGTTATTTGACAGATGAAGACGATGATATTGAAACTACTTCGTGCTTGTAACACAAAAAACAAATGCAGGAAATTTGTGGTAACCCCTTTTCTAAATGAACACATCCTAAAAACATGAGCTGTGATTAAAAAATAACAAGTAAGAATCATTAATAAGTCAGATATGTTATTTATTCAACCCGCAAAAGCTCAAATGGTCAGACAAGACAAAAAATTAAGTAAAAGTTCCCCAATAGTGCAAAGAAAAGGTACGTTTGATAAATATGAGCTCTGAAACAACCCAGTGTATGTGGTATTTAAGACCAGACGCTGCAGCTGAACAGGAAGAAAGACATTTTAAAGATATTAATTGTAAACTTCTCCTGTAGTTTACTCACATAAATGTAAGAAAAATATATTACAAGTTTTTCATCATGTCATGTTTTCATCTAGAAATAAGGCATTTTATGTGTAAAAATGGCCAAAAACACACATTTAGGGACATTTACATCTGAAAAATGGACACAACCAGGTTTAAATTTTAGATTTTTTAATTTAGTTTTTGATTAAGCAAGATCTGACTGAAAATTGTCCTAAAAATTCTAATTTTGCCAAATTTTTTCAACTTCAACTCAACTTTAATAAATCAGTTTTTGAATTAAATATCAACAAATCCTTCTGTACATTTCGTCAAAATCTTGTTGAGTCTCAGATTGTACAGTTTGGTGTAGGATCTACTTTAAGGCTGATCTTTATGTCTCTGTGGAAGAAAAATGCATTTTATGAAAATGGCCTTTGAAGTTAGAATGTCCCAGAGAAATCTATGGATGAAGTGGATTAAATGAAAGAATAAAACATCTTTTAAGAGCAGATTGGACAAGTTTCCACATGAAAGTCGATATGTTGAGAGAGAAACCTGTCCAAATAAGAAAAAAAAAACAGTTTTGCCATCACCGTTTCTTTGATTTTTGTTCCAAACTATAACTTACTTTCACGCTAATGTTTTGTTCCACTTTGGTTCTGAGTTTTCTGAAAATGTCAGTTCCCAAAAAAGTTTAGCAATATATTCTTTTTGCACAGTTTTGACTTTTACTGCTCTGTTTGGTGCGTGCCACGTTTTTGTTCATTTGCTGCTTTTCTTTCTCCTGTTTGGGCTGCAACAATTAATCGAATCCTGAGTCGACTATAAAAATGGA
Source organism: Rhinogobius similis (assembly GCA_019453435.1). NCBI lineage: Eukaryota > Metazoa > Chordata > Actinopteri > Gobiiformes > Gobiidae > Rhinogobius > Rhinogobius similis. Next base: position 2,191,623 of record CM033621.1, read on the forward strand.
CCATAATTATAATCTTAATTGTTAACTGGACTATACAGACGTTAAAACACATGTCAAAAGACTTTTTATAACAAAGACAGCGACATGAATACATTAATTCATGTATCAGTAATACACTTACACATAAACATTCTCTGTCTAGAAACCTTTAATCACAATATTAAAACCCTTATCTGGCTGATAAAAGTTGAAATACACAATAGAAGAATCAGAAATGATGTTAGTGACAGCCCTATTTGACATAAAAAGTGGAAAATGGAAAAAGTGTCTTGTTTCAAATACACTGTGATCGTCTCATTTAAATTTATATTACGTTGCCGTCGTTCCCTCCACATTTTAGACCCTGCACTTTTAGGGCTGCGGTCTTTTAGTTGTTTAGTCGTCTAACCGGTCGATAAACAGCTCTTTAGTTGACCAACATTTCTATTAGTCGACTGTAAGGCTGCAGTTGACTAAAGACCCATTTTATCGAGCGATTAGTCGACTAAAAGGTGGTGTGGGACAAATACATCTAAACTATGAAGTCTGTCCATGTTTCTGATCCAAACTGCACTAAAAATAACACAACTTTTAAGCAGAAAGTACTAATAAACAGTGTATTTATATGTTAGATGTTATATGTTTGATTAAACTCATGATTTATTCCAAAAGCTTCAGCTCACTCACTCACAGCTTCTCATTTTTTCTGTTGTTGCCATTCAACTCTCTCACGTAAGATGATGTGCTAATAAATGCTTGAGTTAAATCATATGCATCTTCATTTTAATATATTTTACCATCTTAAAATAAGATCTGCCAGTGGAACAAGGTGTTTTTTTCTTTTTAATTTCAAGAGCAGCAGCTTTTTTTCTTTTACTTAACTCTTATGTTTTTTCTTATTTTATGCAAAGTAAGACATTTTATGTTTGTTCCATTGACAAATACTTGACAAAGACAGTCAGAAAATCTTCAAATCAAGATAAATAATGCTTAATTCAAACACTTAATCATTTATTGCTTTATTTTATTTTAATCTAGATAAGGTTGGTAATTAGTCGACTAAAACACCATCAACTCGTTACTTGACTAAACGACTAAAGGATTACAGCTCTAGTCGAATAATTATTTCATTTCGATTAAAAGTATTTACACGACAAAAATTGGGGAAAAAATGAAGCCATGGAGTGGGTTAGCTAAAGATCTTGGATTGAATCATGAGTTTAATCTAATTTATACACACATAAATACACTGTTTTTTGCATGAGCTCCAGTGCAGTTGTGTTTTTTGGTGCAGTTTAGGTCAAATACTGAGAGATACTTCATAGTTTTACCTTGACACATCCTCTTGTTAGTTGATCAATCGGTTGATAAGGCAGGTCTTTAATCGACCAGATTTCTTTAGCCGACTACAGCCCTAGCACTTTTAGCTGCTGCAGACTAAGTCTTTGATGCTGGAATTAATCCTTTGTTTAGTTTAACCCGAGCAGAATCCAGTTGTGGTTTAATTTAACGTGTTTTCAGTAAAAATCAGACACATTTCACTTTTAAACGTGACTGTTTTACAATGTGAATGAGCACATTTATAGTGTTTCTTTGTCAAATCCTGCCATTTCAATTATTTATGTTCCAGAGAATAAAAGAATGTTGGAATGTGGGGCAAATATTGGGTTCAAGATTGTCATTGTTGCTTTTAAATGACCGGTTTGTCACTAAGTAATGTTTTGATTCACATTTTTTGCCGTTCAGTGCAACGTGAGACCAGTTCTTTTACATTTTAAACTTTAATTATTGAATAGTTTTGTAAATACTTTCATTGCGACTCTTTTGAAGCAGCAAAATGCAAATATCTGGCACAAAACGCTATGGATTTTCTGTCAGTTTTTCAAAACTTTCTTCCGATACAGCGAGGACTAGACCAGGACTAAATCCAGACTGGACCAAAACCAGGACTAAATGAGGATTTGATCTATAATTTAATGTTAAGTTACGGTTAATGTTACTGAGACCAAACAACAGTGAAATCTTTCATTTTCTTTCATTATCGTTGTCCGTTTAAAATGCAACACTAGTGGAATATAAAAACTTCCGAAATGGAGCCAAAATTAAGTAAAGCACAAAACATTTTCAAAGATTAACCAACATCAGATCCAAACACATCATTATAACAAACAAAATAAAGCAACAGTTTTGCATTTCCATGATAGAAATGTCAGTCAGTTTGCTTTTCTATTACAGAAAATGAAAAAAAAACACAATTTTCTGCCTGAAAATTCTGTTTGAGCGTCACAAAAAGTATAATTTGTGGTTTAAGTGTGTGATATTTATGCACATGGAATGAAAAAAACTATTACGGACTCAACATTTTTATGAGTTTTTGTCCAGTAAAGTCTACAGACTCTTTAAAAGTTTGTAAACCCAAACATTCTAAATTCAGGCAAAAGTGAAGTGGAACATAATGTGATTTCACTGAGAAACTGGGATTAACCTCAGAATATCACAAAATCTGAAAAATGTAGATGATTTTGGAAAAGTAAAAGCCTCAGACACATGTGAGTGACATCAGAGCTGCTTTAAACACATTTATTATTGTATTTTACATTATGTTTTAGGAAATTATGATAAACTCATTTTTGATGAAGGAACAATCCAGATTTATGGGGTTTTACTGGAAAAATACTCACAGAAATGTTGAGCCCACAATAATTTTTCATTTTATCTAGAGATATATTAGATACTATTCTATAAATTAGATTCTTTTGAAGCTAAAATACAATTTAAGGCAACAAATTGTATTTTGTTCATCGTTTGTTTCAAACTAACTGACCTTTCTACCCTGGGAATTCAAATGTGTTGTTTTTTTCCAACACAAACACTTAAAAACTTAATTTTGCCTCCAGTCACCTCCATTATAGAATTTTGATGACGTCACATTTTAAAGGGTTTAAAAATGTTTTGTATTAATCAAAAATGCACACACAAAAAAGTGTGTCATAATCTCCTTTTAAATAAACATATAATGTAAAATACAATAATAAATGTGTTTAAAGCAGCTCTGATGTCACTCACGTGTCTGAGGCTTTTACTTTTCCAAAATCATCTCAATTTTTCATATTTTGTGATATTCTGAGGTTAACCCCAGTTTCTCCAATAAAACCCACTTCACCTTTGCTTCATTCCAGAATATAGAATGTTTTTGTTTACACGTATTTAAAGGGTCCTGACACGTGCAAATGAAACTCTCTGAATGAGTGTTCATATCAGTCATATTTTAAAACTGTCAAAATGTTTTATTATTATCGTGATATTATTGTTATATAATATCATATTATATTATTGTGAATTGCAATTTGGCCATAACAACCGTGACACAACAAATGTCTACGTACAATAGATATAATCATTATTTGGAGCCTTATGTCAAATTAAAAACAAAATGCAGAAGTTTTAAAGCAGAACTAAGTAACCTCAGCGACAGAGCTCCCCCTGCAGGTCTCTTGTGAAAATAGACTGCCAAACACTTTTTAATTTTTTTTCCATTCCTTTTTATTGAAATAAGGAAGTACAATCACATAAAAAAACATTTCATATTGCAATGAATCAATTATCAACTAATCAACTTATTTAAAACCTAATTAGGTCTGGGCAATTATGGTGATTCCAAACGCAATCATGAGCTGGTCCCTGTGACAATCTGCTATTTTTGTGAAATGGTGGTATCGTGATTCACTGTTTGTCTCTTTAATGCAGCTGTCTGTTCAAACACACTTTTTCTCCTGTTGTTTAGCCTCTGAAGCCTCTGAGCAGATGACTTTATTTACCTCTGACAGGCCAGAGCTGCACAATTAAACCAAATCCACACAAAATCACAATTTTAATGGATGCAATTAGCAAATCACAAAAGCTGCAATTTTTGACGTGCAATAATTTCTTCCTGCTTTGATTTTAATAAAACCTGTTAACACTGTAGTTTGGATTTGTACAAACAGGTTCTGAAACAAGCGTCAAAAACACAACCAAAAGCGATAAAAATGTGTTAAAAAGCGACAAAAACGCACCAACAAACATGACTCAGTGCACCAAAACACAACCAAAAATTACAAAGACGTGACTAAAAGTGACAAAGACGTGTTTAAAAATGACAAACTCAACTGAACATGACAAAAGTGCTAAAAGCGATAAAATTGTGTTCAAAAGAATTTGAACTGAATCCTTAAAACATAAATCACAAAACTAATCACAATCACACTGGTCAGAAAAATCACAGATTTTATTCCATCAAATAAAGTTGAAAGTAGAAAATCATGTAAACCTGTCATTTACACTTTAAGCACAAGTTTAAAAGTACAGTTTCTTCAAAAAGTTGTATACTCTTGTAAAAAATGACTTGTTACTAAACCTCTGTTGTGCAAGAAACCCAGTTCATCTGTAACTTTTCCAAAATGGCTGCCTGCTGTCTCCGTTGTCTCTCATTAAAGAGTCTTTGAGCTCTGGGTCGGTGAGAATAGAAGCCGTTCATTCATTTCTTGGTCCGCGTTTAGAAAAGTGTTATTTTTGGAAAGCCCCGCCCTCCAGACTTTACATTATAAATACATGTGACTGTGAAAAGCTCGGGGTATTTCAGGAGTAATTTAAACCTGCAGCGAGGATCATCCTGGTGCTGTTGTACATACAATAATCAGGACTTTTGTGGTCTACCATGTTTACATAATGTGTACATGTTTACATGAGCTGAAGTGAAGGCAATGTCAACAAAACTGAAATATATATAAATATATATCTCAGGAAACTCCAAAAAAGTGCGGATAATCAGATTTTATGTGTTATGATATTAGTCCTGGTTTTAGTCCTTGTTTTCGTCTCGCTTTAGTCTTGCTTTTAGACTTGCTATAGTCTTGGTCTTAGTCCTGTTTTTAAGTCTGTGCTTTAGTCCATGCTTTAGTCCTGCTTTAGTTTTAGTCCTGCTTTAGTCTGGCTTTAGTCCTGTTTTCAGTCCTGTTTTAGTCCTGTTTTAGTCTTGCTTTAGTCTGGTTTCAGTCCTGATTTTAGTCTTTCTTTTAGTCTTTCTGTAGTCTTGGTCTTAGTCCTGGTTTTAGTCCTGCTTTAGTCCTTTAATATTTAGTGCTGCTTTTGAGTATTGCTTTTAATCCTGGTCTTAGTTTTAGTCCTGCTTCTAATCCTGGTTTCAGTCCTGTTTCAGTTGTGCTTTTAGTTTTGCTACAGTCTTGTGTTTGGCCCTGCTTTTAGTCCTGCTTTTAGTCCTGCTTTTAGTCCTGCTTTTAGTCCTGCTTTTAGTCCTGCTTTTAGTCCTGGTCTTAGTCCTGGTCTTAGTCCTGTTTCAATCCTGTTTTTAGACTTGCTTTAGTCCTGGTTTAATCCTGCTTTAGTCCTATTGTTTATTCCTCTTGTTAGTCCTGCTCTCGGTTTAGTTCTGTTTTTGTCCCTGTTTTAGTTCCTGGTTTAGTTCCTTGTTTAGTCCTGGTTTAACCCTGTATTTAATCCTGCTGTTAGTCCTGCTCTTGCTTTAGTCCTGTTTTAGTCCCTGGTTTAGCCCTGTTTACTTTGCTTTAGTCCTGTTTACTTGGTTTTATTCTGTTTTGGCGTTACATATTTTATTTTGACGGATACATTAATCACCTCTTTTTAAACGATAAACTCGTTAGTCTGGGCATGTTTTAAATATAGTTGATTCTAGTTTGATTTTGCCAAGTACTTTGTTTTTGTCCAGTTACATCAGTGCCATTTGATTTATTTAGTAAATGAATCCAATCTTTCTCTAAATTCCTTCAAAGTTGCCGTATTTTGCAGCTTTATACAGTATATATTTTTTACACTAAATCTATTGTCTTGCTTTATTTGTATCAAAGCAAAGCGTATTTTTAGCCTCATGAATCATGTATGATTTTCTCCTCATGAGCAGAAGAGATTTAGATTATTCACGCGTTTTGTGCAGCGTCTGAAATGTCGAGGTATAAACAACAGAAAATAGATTTATCAGAAATAAAACAAGGCTTTTTCTTTTCTGTGCTTTTTGTCAAATGAAAAACAAACTCATTAATCGCTGCAAAAAACAAAGTCCGTGATTAACATATCTATCATAAACAAAAGTGTATTTATGTCGACCTTTTACTAAACTTTTTACAGTCAATATGAGCCTCCATTTTGTTTGTTGATGTTTGCAGTTTATGGAATATTTTCATTTCCAGATTTGTCCACATTTTCAGAATCAGAAATACTTTTTATTCATCCCCAAAAGCCCAGATTTTCAGCCAACTTGCAGCAGAAGAAATAAAAGTAAATAAAGTAAAGATTAAAATACTATTAATCAGTGTATTTATCATCCTTTAAAGTAATCTGACAAATATGTTGTGAGGGTTCTATGTTGTTTTTTTTGTTCAAATTTATTTTATTTTTTTTGCTCTCTCAACACACAGATTTTCATGTGGAAACAACAAACTTGTCCTATCTGTTCCTAAAGATGTTTTATTCTTTAATTGAATCCACTTCATCCATAGATTTCTCTGGGACATTGTAACTTCAAAGGTCGTTTTCTTAAAATGCATTTTTCTCCCACAAAGACATAAAAATCAGCCTTAAAGTAGATCCTACACCAAACTGTACAATCTGGGACTGAGCAAGATTTTAACGAAAGGTATAAAAGGAGTTTTTGATATCTGATTTTAAAACTGATTTATTGAAGTTTTAAGTTAAAAAAAATTAGGAAAATTTTGAATTTTTAGGACAAATTCCAGTCCAATCTTGTTCACTCAAAAACTAAATAAGAAATCCAAAATCCGCTCTGTACATTTATTTGTCATTACAAAATGAACCAAGAAATTTGTCTGGTCCATTTTTCAGATTTAAATGTCTCAAATATGTGTAATTTTGGCCGTTTTTACACATAAAAGGCCTTATTTCTACATGAAAACATGACATGATGAAAAACTTAAATTTAAGCATCTCATCTCATTTCATTTTCTCCAGGGGTTTAACTGATATAAAAACAGATTTATTGTATTTTATTCTTTCGGTGATTCTGGATATTTAATGAATTATTTGTTTTTCTTCACTGTTTTCTTCAGATGGTTGTGTCTGTAACGTAAAGAAAAAAAATAAAGAATTTACCATTGGGGCTGAATAAATGTAAGTCTGATAGTTATAGTTTTTTTTTATTTAATCAGTGAGTGGTTAAAACACATGAGTCAATGGAAAATAAGGACATTTTCTCCAGTAAAAGCTCAAAACGCAAGTAAAACGTGAAAAAGCTGCTAAAGTCTGAACAATGTAAAAGTCTACAACTCTGTTAAATAGACTATTTAGTTTGTATCTGACATTTAACCAAACACAATCAAGTGAACAGTTGTAGAAAACCAGATAAACAACAGGAACATGAGATCACATAGAATATCAAAAGGATCGAATCACACACTAATCGATCGTAAAGTAGCACCAAACCTGGATACTGGTTTGAGCACTAGACAAAATGTGACCTTTTTGTTTTTGTGAACATTTTTAGAATGATCTTGTGCTTTGTCGAAAATCTTGACCTAAAAAAGAGCATTTGTAATTAAATCAAGTATATTTCTTAGTATTGAATTGAATTTCACGCAATTAGATCAGACACAGTTGAACTACTTACCATTCTCTCCTTAAATAACATGGTTTTGATTCCAAGTGTTGAGGAAATTAATTGAGAGAAACTATTTTCACTTCACATTTTCCCTATAGACCCTTTTAAAATGTGATGTCATCGAAATCACATAATGGAGGCGACTGGAGGAAAATGAAGTTGACTGTAAATGTTTCATTGATTCTCTCACATTAGATCTAGATTCTACAGGTTTTAAGTGAAACAAATTTGAATTTCCAGACAATTTTCTAGCCTTAATATCGTATTTTAGCTGCAAAATAATCTAATTTATGGAATTGTATCTAATATATCTCTAGATAAAATGAAAAATTATTGTGGGCTCAACATTTCTGTGAGTATTTTTCTAGTAAAACCCATAAATCTGGATTGTTCCTTCATCAAAAATGCAAAGAGTACGTAATGTAAAATACAATAATAAATGAGTTTAAAGCAGCTCTGGTGTCACTCACATGTGTCTGAGGCTTTTACTTTTCCAAAATCATCTACATTTTTCATATTTTGAGGTTAATCCCAGTTTCTCCAGTGAAATCACATTATGTTGCACTTCACTTTTGCCCCCGTTCTGAATTTAGAATGTTTTTGTTTACAAACTTTTAGGGTCTATTCTGCTGGACGGAATGTTGTGACTTGACAAAAGAGGATTGACAGTAGTTTTGCTTTCAAATGTGCACTTTTATGGGATTTTAAAAGCTTTTTTAGTTTAGCGTCTGTTTGACAGCTTTATGAGCCTGTTACATTCAGTTCAAGTCATTTGCATCTTCGGTGAAAGCCATTAACATTTGCAAAAGTGAACCGATAAAACCCAGTAGTAGTTGTATGTAGTAGTATCGGTTAATAGTAACAGATGTACACGTATGACATGTATTTGTCACTTCTGGCGTTCTGCTGAGGCCTGTCACAACACAATTTAGGTGTGACAAAATACAAAGAAAACAGAGACGATAAACAATATAGAAACTAATTTATGCAACTGACACAATAATACTGAAGTAGGATTCTAACCCAAAAACAAATCTGAATGTACAATAGACCCTTTAAAAGTTTGTAAACCCTAACATTCTAAATTCAGAATGGACGCAAAAGTGAAGTGGAACATAATGTGATTTCACTGAAGAAATTGGGATTAACCTCAGAATATCACAAAATATGAAAAATGATGATGATTTTGGAAAAGTAAAAGCCTCAGACACATGTGAGTGACATCAGAGCTGCTTTAAACACATTTATTATTGTATTTTACATTATGTTTTAGGAAATAATGATAAACTCTTTGCATTTTTTTTTTTGAGGTGTAGATTTATGGGTCTTACTGAAGAAATACTCACAGAAATGTTGAGCCCATAATAATTTTTCATTTTATCTAGAGATATATTAGAGACTATTCCATAAATTAGATTCTTTTGAAGTTATAATACAATGTTAAGGCTAGAAAATTGTATTTTGTCCATCGTTTGTTTTAGAAAAGCAAACTTTCTACCCTGGAAATTCAAATGGGTTGCTTTTTTTCCAACACAAACACTTAAAACCAGTAGAATTTAGATCTAATGTGAGAGAATCATGAAAGATTTACAGTCAACTTCATTTTTCATCCATTGTCCTCCATTCCGGACTGTTGATGACATCACAAAGGGTCTATATTGTAAAAAAATATGAGCACTAATTAAGGTTTGGCGATAATAAATACTAATGTTACGATTACTGTGAAAAGAAACGACACGCTATAATTGTTATTGACACATAACACAAAAGTGAAACCTTTAATTTTCTTTATTGGAAGTAATTAGTGTGTGATCAGCTTTATGCAATCAGACTTTCTGAAAGCAAAAGTTACATTATTGTGATTAAAAACATCCTCATTAAAAGCAGTGGTGTATTGTTTTGGAGTAAAATATGAACTAAAATGTCTTAGTTTTGCTTCTAGAATAATCACAATTATTATAATTTTCTTATTTTGTAACTTGTATCATCATATTGATTAACCAAATAATCTTGACATCGTTAGCTGCAATAAATCGCAGAAGGAAACACTAAATTAGTTTGTATCAGTAATGATTCACACAGGTTGTTTATTTGACTGTTAACTGCTCAAATCCCATCATATAGTTTACATTATTTCAGAAAAATAAGTAACAAATCTCCACTAGTGCAATTTATTAAATTATTTGAATACTGTCAAAAAAATAAATAAATGGGAAATAGTCTTGAGTCAAAAATCTGTGATCTGGCTTTGAAATGGGCTCTGCAGCTGTGCATGGTCTGTGTGAATTCTATATGAAAGTTCTCATTTTTCTCTAATGCTGACTTAGTTTGGTGGGAGGGCACCTGTGTTAAATATTTATCATAATGTACTATGAAGTAGCAGTTTGTGAAGAAAATTGGGTAAATAAAAGTTTAAAATTACAGGAAGTAGAGCTGAGTTCTAATATGGAATTCCCCTGTCATCAAAAAATGTTAGCCCTGTGCTAGCTCAATGTTTGCTCAGTGTTAGCACAATGTTGTTAGCGTCACTACTTCGTGTCCGATTCTATTGACCTTATTCTGCCCCGCCCACTTTTGCCGTTTTTTGCACTTTTGTTAACGCACTCCCGTTTGACGAGAACTCCGTTAAAGCTAATGATGAACGAGGGAAAAGTCTCTTTAGTCCATGCAGAACTTATTTTCTGTAGAGCTCGTCTGCTCCGTGTAAACTAATACAACGGAAACAAGACGGCGGCGCGTACGGCAACTTCCGGAATAAGGTGAATACCAGGTTTTTACAGTCACACTAAAGGTAATGACTCCTTAAAGCTCACGCAGTGACAGTGAGCTGCAGGTGGATGTCACAGACTTTCCATGAGATCAACACTTCCCCAGAGACACTTCTGTGGTGATAAACGCAGGTGTTTGTGTCAATGCTAACACTAATGCTAACTTTGAGCCTCAATAAGTATTTAAATAAAACACGTGAAAATGGCAAATTGAAGTAATATCTAATTAAAAACAACCAGGTGGACTTTACTGTACATTTTAATTGGTTATTTCTTTTATATTTGTACCTTTTTAACAAAAAGTCATCATTAGCTGTGAGAAACCGTTAGCTTAGCCAACTCTTGCTGTGCACAGAGCCTATTGTGCAACAACCAAACCCAATTATCTGGATTACTGTGGCAGCCTTTTCAATCAACTGTGCTTGGACCATATTGACAAAAATAATTATCTTCATTTTTGGGGGATTTTCTCAATGATAATTATTCCAATCAGAAATGTGCTCACATGAAACATGATAGAAATGTAAAATTAATATGCAGAACTATCACATTAATGTTGTTATTAATATTTTTATTGCTAAACTGTTTAATTTTTATAGTTTTATTCTATATTCTCGATATTCTAATTTTGCAGATCTACAAAACAACAAGTGTGACATCATTCAAGTAAAAGATTTGCTGAAAACTAAATGGCTTTATATATAGTTTTATTCTGATTTTAGTCTATTCATAGCCCACCATTATTTTGAGGCTTTTTCCTGATCATTTTTTGCGTTTTTTTATATTTATGCATTATTTCTTTTATATTTAACCAGTATTCTTTTCAAATTTTGTTTGCCATTGTCTCTTGCTCTCAAACCAACAAACACATTTCCACACATTTTGGCCTCTGTCGACTTGTTTCCGCTCATAACGTTTTGCCTGTTAGAACTTGTTTGATCATAGTTCGAAGGCCTGAAGGATTTAGAGAAAGTATAATTATAAAATCTCTGACAAGCTTCATGTTTCCATTTGCAATTTATGTTTAAAAAGTAGGATTTCCTGTGTTTGTAGTCGTTTTGCAGAGGAAATTGTCCAACATTCGTAGGGGAGCTGCAATCACTGAAAATTGTGCTGAAGATTTAACATTATTATGATATTTAGATAAAATGTTCTGTTTTTGGAGGATATTTAATAAAACAGAAGCTGCAGCTGTGGATTATCTTATCAGTAAAAATGTTTGTTTTTTTGCCTCGAGCTCAAAAAAGGATCGTGTTTCCGGGATTCACATCTGACTCCGATTTAACTTCAACTCAGTATCCAAGAAAGTACAATAAAATAAGGCAAGAATTAAAATAATCAATAATAATAATAAAAGGTTTAGTTTATTCCCTTAGGTCTGTCAGGAAAAATACAATGTTGACTTTTTTTTTTTTCGATGAATGATGCAGAGAACAGTCATTTTTGGAGGTCAATATTTATTATGGGGACTTTCTTTTGATATTTTTCTGTTCTACGTTCAGATTTGAGCTTTTGAAGATTAAATAAATCACTTGTTAAATAAATGCAAACTAACAACTTAAGTATGTCTGGGTGATACGGTGATAAAAATGGAATGGTGAGCCTGTCCCTGTGACAATCTGATATTTTTGTGTAATCGTTGTATTGTGATTCTCTGTTTGTCTCTTTAATGCAGCTGTCTGTTCAAACACACTTTTTCTCCTGTTGTTTAGCCTCTGAAGCCTCTGAGCAGATGACTTTATTTACCTCTTAAAGGCCAGGGCAGCACAATTAAACCAAATCGACACAAAATCGCAATTTGAATGGCTGCAATTAGCAAAACACAAAGGCAATTGCAATTGCAAAGTGCAATCATTTCTTCCACAAACAACAAAATGTCTTGCTTTGATTAGAACAAAAACTGCTAATACTGTAGTTTGGATTTGTGCAAACATGTTCTGAAACAAGCGTCAAAAGTGCAACCAAAAGCGACAAAAACACGCCAACAAACCACAAAAATGACTCAATGCACCAAAGTGTGACTAAAAACGACAAAAACGTGACTAAAAGAGACAAAGGCACGTTTAAACAAACACAACTGAGCGTGACAAATTGCGAATAAAAGCATAAACATTTTGTTTAAAATGTGAATTTGAATAGAATCCTATTAAAACATAAATTGCAAATTTAACGAGAGCAGCTTTATTTTGTTAAATTAAGGTTTTAAAGATCAGAAGCATGTATTAGCAGTCAGGTATGAGTCTCCCCAGTGTGACGTCATCATGTTATAGAATTCTGCTCTACTTCCTCTCATTTTCAACATTTCTTCACAAACCAGTGATTGATCGGTGTTAAACTATCATTTATATTTATATCAGGAATCATCCCATCAACTAATTTCAAAACTAGGAACTCATAGGAACGCATTTTAAGCGGAAAACTATGGACCTGTTCAAGCTGGTGAGCTGCTAACATTAGCAACTTTATGCTGTCACTTTACTTAAGAGTTCAGTTTTGATGCAGAATAATTTGTTTGTAGAAATGATTGCACTTCAAAATGGCTAATTACATCCATTCAAACTGATATTTTGATTTTGCTGAAGGCTCCGACTAATGTAAATTAAAGTCTATATGAAGGTTCTCAAAATGTTCTTGGTGGGAGGGCACCTGTGAAGTTGCAATTCATGAAGAAATTGTGTGTAAAAAATACAGGAAGTAGTGCTGTGTTCTAAAACGGGATCCCTCTTGTGATGTCATCAAAAAGTGACGTGCCATCGAAAATACAGACAATTTACGGACGCATTTTTCTGACAGTTTAAACCATCATCCAACAAAATAAAGTTGTTATCAGGCATTATTATTTGTCAGATAATAACTATTGTGTAATTTATATGGATGTTGGCCCTTGTTTAGTCTGTTTGGTTGCTAGGTAACAGTTGTGGAATTACCTCTAACTATGTCATATTTGTTCAACCAGGAAGTAGCATCTTAAACATTATGAGAACTGTCAAACTGGGGACAAATGGGCAAAAAGTTAAATAAAATCTTAAATATGATCATGTTCAAAATCTGTCATATAGACTTGTAAAAGTGCATCCCTAATTCAAAAGTACTTTTTGAAGTTCACTGGCAGTGTGTCATTTCAGATGACGTCGCCACATGATCTTTAAGTCTTTAGAGTTTAACTGCAGCGTCTGAATGTCTCTGGGCCTTTCCTGTTTTAATGAATCATGCATTTTTCCTTTATTCCAAATGAAAATACAAAATGATTGATACTGGCCTCACTCCCGAGGGAGACGATCCGTTCAAGAATCAACAACACATTTTGCAAAAACTTTAATGAAGTTTCACCATGTTCTTATCGACCTCAAAATCCAAAGTGTTCTTGTGGATTATTCAGACACTGAGCGTTGAGTTTGTCGTTCTCAGTGGTTTTATAGAAGAATGTGTTTGAACTCTGGACCTGTGTCTCTCGCTCAGATTAAGGATTATTTAAGGCCTTTTAAAGCCCCAATATTACAACATTTAAAGCCACAAACAAACTGCAAACTTATTCCACAAAGTTTAACAACATTCTAATTTGAATAATTTGGCACTTTTGATGCTGGAATGTTTTTGTTGCACCCCTAAATGTACAGCTGTTTTCATTGATTTAATTAATCAGACTTTTTTAGTGCTTTTAGTTGTTTTTGACACTTTTAATCACTTTTTTGTCGCCATGTTTCTGTTGGATTTTTAGCATTTTAATCATTGCAATTTATCACAAAACTCTTTTCATTGGCTTTTTAAGTCGTACTTGGCCCTTTAACTTACCCCAATATTTTGTTGCTTTAAGTCTCGTTTTTCCTCGCTGTAAGTCGCTTTTTTGCCACCTTTAGTTGCTTTTCTCCGTCTTTTCTGTCGTTTTTAGTGGCATGTTTTCCAACTTTAGCCATTTTTGTCACAGTTTTAACTTTTAAAATCTGTGCAATTAAAAACAAAAGGCGTTACTGACTTTACTGGCTGTGTTAAGTTGACTTCCAGTTGTGTTTTCGGTGCTTTTAGTTGCGTTTTTGACACTTTTAGTCACTTTTTGTCACCATGCTTTTGTCGTATTTTTTAGCATTTCAATCACTGCAATTAAACACATAAGCCTTTACTGACATTGGCTGTTTTAAGTCATGTTTTTGTCACTTTAAGACGCGTTTTAGATGCTTTTAGCTATGTTTTTGTCGCATTTAAAATGTTTTAATCAGTACAATTGATCACAAAAGTGTTTTCCTTCTTAGGTCTCATTTTTATTCCTCACTTTTTTGTTGCTTCAAGTCTCATTTTTACTGCTTTTTTGATGCTGCAAGTTTCTTTTTGTCACCTTTTAGTGACACCCTCTTAGTTCCTTTTCCGTGTCTTTTCTATAATTTTTTTTTGTAGCGCGTTTGGTGATTTTAGCCATGTTTTTGTCGCATTTTTATTTTTTACTTTTTCAATGCAATTTAACACAAAACTCTTTCCTGACTTTGGCTTTGGTCCTCTCCAGTAAAAAGATTTGATTAATTGCGCAGCCCTGCCTAAACATCTGTGTTTGATTTAAAATTAAGGCGTAAACAAGACAATTTCAACCCTTTAGACTCATTCATTCTCTAAAGTTAATTCAAGACGCTCATCCGAAGCCGTCTGTCCTTTACATTTTTATTTCCGCTCCTTTTTTCCAGCAGATGTGACTCATGCCTCGCTGTTGTCTCGATAATCCTGCCTCGTGTCACTTCCTCTCTGCACCTTTTAAGCTTTTCTTTGGTTTGTTTGAACTCATAACAATCTTTTCCATGCACTATAATCTCACGTCGGGTCGAAGAATTAATCCCATAAAATTAGCTTGAACGGTACAATTTTCCAATCAGAAAGGCCGGTAATTTAATGTCGTCTGCAGAGAGAAAATGATCCCGGCTCCAGGGGGTTTTATGAATGAAAACCTCAATTAACGTGTGTAAAAATGTATTTCATACTTAGCAGTTAGCAGGAGAGTCAAATAATGTTTTTAAAGTGGCTGTACCTGAGTTTTTGCAGGTTTTAAAGTAAAATGAGACCACTGTGTGTGTTTTATTGTAGCGCTGTTAGCATGCTAGTTGTTGTTAGCTTAAAGTCTATATGACCGGTTCTCAAAATGTTCTAATTATGACTTAGTTTAGTGGGAGGGCACCTGTGTCAATTATTATTATTATAGTTTTATGTGTGTGAAGTAGCAGTTTGTGAAGAAAATTTGAAAAATAAAAGTTTTAAGTTTACAGGAAGTAGTGCTAAATTCTAAAACAGAATCCCTCCACCTATGTCATCAAAATGCGACACGCCATTGTAAAAATAGAGACCATTTATAGACAATTTACACAATTTTTCGACAGTTTAAACAGTCATTCAACAAAATAAAGTTGTTATCAGATATTAATATTTGTCAAATCATAACTATTGTGTCATTTATGTGGATTTTGGAGCTTGTTTTCAAAATGGTTGCTAGGTAACAATTGTAGGATTACCTCCACCTATGTCATATTTGCATTCCATGTCCAACCAGTAGCATTATAAACAAACAGCAAAAAACTGGGGACAAGCAGGCAAAATGTTGAGTAAAATCTTAAATATAATCATGTTCACTACGTTTTAGTGAAATGTGTCGTCTAAACTGTCATAGACTTTAACTGTGACGACAAAACTCTGCTGCGGCCTCTGAAAAGCGCTTATAAACTCGTCACGGTTAATGATTAGTTATTAATGTGTTAGGAAAGTGAGAAATTAATTTGGACGACTGCAAACTGTTTAAAAGCCTCATGAATCATAAATAGAGCTCAGGACATGGAAAAAAGGCGTTACCATGGAAATCCGCCATGTTTGCTGCTGTTGTGCTAAACATACAAAAAACATGAGCCAAAACGATGTAAAGAAGTGAATAAAAAAATCCATGGAAGAACCTGGTAAACAGTATATTTTGATAAATGTATTTACTAGAAGTGCTGTTAGAATACTTTATTAATTAACGCTAAGAAAAGATTTAGCTTTCCGAGTACCACCAAATCTAAACTGGGACTATTCCAGGTCTAAATTAGGGATACACCAGGTTTTAAGTAGGAATACGCCATTGTCACAGTAATTTTAACTAGGAATGTACTAAAGGAGGAGCAAAAAATATGGATAAAATGTACTCTAAATGAGGTGTCCACGCACCATCAGAAGAAGTTTTTGTACCACAGATGCCTGGCCTAATAATATTGCATTAAAATTCACATAAAATGTCCCATAACTATATTTAAATCGCCGTCATAGATTACTGTTGTGTCTTTCTTTATAAATATATTAATATGGTGTGGATATAATATTAATGTGTTAAATGCCCCCTTTTCTTTGAAATCTATTTTATTTATTTATTTTAAAGCAAACCAAAAGAGCTATCGTGTTTGTGGTTTAAATTTCACTTCACCAAACTACTCTGTCTTTGCAGCTGTTTCTTTGTGTTTCAAACGTCACAAACATCAAACTTGAGTGTCACGATTATGAACTCTGGACTCTCACTTTTATATTTCACGTTACAAAACAGAAAGTTACTGAGTAAGATTTGCACAACGTAAATTTTATTTCAAATCGAGCTAAAAAGGGCAGGACTTTATTTGGTTTATCACAATTTATCAAAGATTTTCTTGTTCAAAACTAGATATGGTTCAAATCTCAATAAACCTTAACAGAAACATGACTTTGGAAAAATGAAAATTAAAAGAAATATAATTTTGGTCAACGCTATATTTCACATTTTACAATAAACACAAAAACAAAAATATTCCAATATAATCCTCCAATCTGTCAAGTTTATACAATTTTGATTGAGAAACAGCACATAAAAATCGTACTCAATAACGTGATAATCCTGTTTTGTAACGTGACATATTCAAGTGCATCTAGAGTTTAATCTTTAACTTTTGAAACTGAAACAAAAGCAGTGAGTGTTAAAATGATTCACCTCAGACGAGACGGAGCCGCGATCACAAACACTTCTGTTTTAATCATCATAGTCTTCACCACAGTCTGAGGCAACAATGGATTTAACTGATTATTTGTTTTAATCTATTTATCGACCGTCTGTTGTATTTAATGGCTGCATCTCTATAAAGTTGATGTCTGTTTAACTTATTATCGGGTCAATGTGATGTGAAAAATGAAGATTATTTTTTTCCCTGCAAATTCTTTTATTTTGTCTTTGTAAATAAGTAAATAAAAATAGATTTCAGTATGAATTTGCTGAACATAAGCTTGACTTAAGTATTGCCATTTAAATCAAATCAAACTTTATTTATAAAGCAATTTTCATTCATTTAGCTTAAAATCTGAACTCTGCCCCAAGGCACAGTTTTTATTTACAGAGAACCTTAAAGTCTCTGACAGGTTCGACAACATATTTGTCTAAAACGTAACGAACATGATGATATTTCAGATTTTTCTAAAGGCTTGTCCATTTTTCTCCAGTTTGACAGTTTTTGTAAAGTTTAGTCACGTTTTTGTCACATTCAGTTGCGTTTTTGTCGATTTTTTTTTTTTTATTTATTAATTTTTTTTTTATTTTTTTATCACGTTTTTGTCACATTCAATTGTATTTTGGTGCACCGAGGCGCGTTTTGGTCGCTTTTGGTTGCGCTTTTGTCGCTTGTTTACAGTGTTAGTAGTTTTTATTCGAATCAATGCAAGACATTTTGTTGTTTAAATTATGATTGTGTTTACCTGTGCAGCACTGGCTTTTTAAGAGGTAAATAAAGTTATCTGCTCAGAGGCTAAACAACAGGAGAAAAAGTGTGTTTGAACAGACAGCTGCATTAAAGAGACAAACAGTGAATCACGAGACCACCATTTCACAAAAATAGCAGATTGTCACGGGGACTAGCTCACCATATCCTCCAGCCCTAATTTGGACCGTCCCAACGAGCTCCAAAGTGAACCAGTTGTACCTTTTGCGTTTGTGTTCTGCCCCTAACCCTCTCTTCTCTCTTCTTCAGTGGCTGGGTGCTCCTTCGTGTCAGAGAGGCTCCTTCTCCTTCTATAAATCCGTGGGCAGCAGAACTCGACCCGATGGACCGGTCCAGACCTGGAGACTGGGCGAGTTCTACTTTATCCGCTGTGGACCGCAGGAGCCCGTGTGTCTCGCCGAGGTCAGAACATCACACTTGTATTACTTTAAAAGGAGACGTATGGTGCAAAATCGACTTTAATGGGCTTTTAACCTTGTGTTTCCTCATTATTTTACTCAAAGTTGTGTTTTGATTGAGTCCTGCAGGTTTGAGTTAATCCTATTTGTCCTTTAACTGAGACTCATCTGTTTAGAAAAGTCCTGTTTTCACCTGCCCCCTATCCCCGCCCACATTCCTGTACTTACTGTGATTATGTGAACATTTAAAACTCAGAGTGACACATGTAGAGTTGTGAAATGTTATGTAGACAAAAATAAAAACAAATGAATGACAATGTGCTGCTTATTACAGTGTCACTGTGAAGTGGCGGGGCTTATCAGTTCTGCAGTTTTTAACAAGAAGGCAATGGAGCTGTTTCTATTATTAAGCCGTTTTAGATCAATATTGCAGTTTACAATGAACAAAATGTAAAATGATGAGCTACTTTTGTTATAGTAATTGTTATAGTATATTAAGTACCTGGAAAAGACATGTCTCCTTTAATGTGAGACATAAAAGGCAAAACCCTTTTTTTTTTTTTTCAATTTTTTGTTGTTTTTTGGTCAGTTTGCAAACAACAAACTTGTCCAATCTGCTTCTAAAGATGCTTTATTTCTTAACTTAATCCACTTCATCCATAGATTTCTCTGGGACATTGTAACTTCAAAGGCTGTTTTCTTAAAATGCATTTTTCTCCCTCGGGACATAAAGATCAGCCTTAAAGTAGATCCTACACCAAACTGTACAATCTGGGACAAGATTTTGAGATTTTGACAAAACATACAGCCTGATTTATTAAAGTTTTAAGACCAAAAAATGAGACAAAACTTGAATTTTTAGGGCAATTTTTAGTCAGATCTTGTTTACTCAAAAACTAAATAAGAAATTGAAAGTCCCCTCTGTAACGTTTTTTGTAACTAATATGTGTACAGAATTTACCAAGAAATTTAAACCTGGTCCTGTCCATTTTTCAGCTTGAAATGTGTAAAATATGTGTAATTTTTGCACACAAAATGCCTTATTTCCACATGAAAACATGACATGACAAAAAAAAAATCTTATATTTACAGGAGAAGATTCAAATTGATACCTTTTAAATTTAAGATTTTTTCCTGTTCACCTGCAGTGTCTCGCCTTAGCTTGTCCACCTGATTCAGCGTCTCCATGGCGACGTTATTGCTTTGATTATCTGCATTATGGCGTTAAACTTGTCTTCAGTTACATGTTGTTTTAATTGCTGAAAAAATATCTTGGAAAAACATGGATTATTATGTCTTTATTGGCACAAGAGAAATCTGATCACCAAAACCACCTGGTGACTCATCAGTTAATAATAAATAGATTTTTACACTTCCTGTTGTATTTGGAAGACAAAGTACAAGGAATTATAAAATATCTTTCAGCCTTACCTCTCTTTTGTCACGTTAGTTTGCCGTGTTTTGTGTTATTTTCCTTGTCAAAAGCTGCTCAACAAAAACAGCCAGAAAGAAATCAGATTACTCACATCAGATGGAACTGTTTACAAGACAATTCAATAATCTGAGATCGAGCTGCCCGATTTGGGAAAAATATGTAATTGCAAGTTTTCTGACCAGCGTAGCGATTTGCGAATTGACAAACGCTGAAATATGAAGCGACAAACTGATTAAAGAATCGCACATTTCAGAACATTTTTGTTGCTTTCTATCACGTTTTTGTCACTTTTTGTTTTTGATGCTTAGTAGTGTTTGTGTCGCCATTAGTCACGTTTTTGTCACTTTTTGTTATGTTTTTTACACTGCAGTCGCATTTTTGCCACTTTTAGTCGCACTTTTATCACAGTTTTTATCACAGTCACAGTCATTCAGTTTTAGAGGTCTGAGGTTTAGAGATCACATTTTTGTCACTTTTCATTGCTTTTCGTTGCATTTTTATAAGTTTTAGTCGGGTTTTGTCACGTCTTTGCTGCTTTTAAGTGTGTTTTGTCACTTTTGGATGCATTTAGCATTTTTTTGTCACTTCTTATCACCGTTAGTCGTGCTTTTCATCATTTTTAGTCACGTTTTTGTCAAACTGTCGCTTTTAGTCATGGTATTGTCACTTAAATTCATGTTGTTTGTCACTTTGTCCAGTTTGTGTTGCCTTTAGTCACGCTCTTGTTTTAGTTGTATTTTTGTCACTTTTAGTCACGCCTTTGTTGATTTTAGATGCGTTTTGTCACTTGTTTCAGAAAATGCTGAAACAAATTTAAACTAAAGGGCTCGCAGTTTTTATACAGAATAAAACAGGATATTTTGTTTGTGTTCATTCAAATGTCGATTATTTGTGCAGCCTTAATCTGAGAACTCCAGAAATCTGATAATAACCAGATGGAAACAATGACTTGAAAGAGTTACTGTAAAATGCATTATATTTTGTCCTCCACATGCAAAAGATACTATTAATTTATTGATTTTTTTCTTTTCTTTTTTTCTTTTTTTTAAATCAAATTTCAAAGAAAACACAACAAAAATCAGATGTAATATTGGGTTATTATCTAATTATCAGTGAGTGAATAATGAGAAGAAACCATTACAACACAAGTAAAGCCTGTTAAAAGTTGATTTTTCATTGTATTTGAACTTTTGAATTAAAAAGACAAAAACAGAATGAATATTTACTGTCAAACAGCATAAATTTGCATCAATATGAATCTGTAAAGCGTGCAGTTTGTGATGTGTGTAAGTAGGTCAGCGCTTATAGATGCTTCAGTGTTTTATTATTGAGTGGGTCGAGCGCGAGGCGGATTTTTCTGCTTTTAGGTCGAGATCTGAGAGACGAAAGCGTTTGGAATTGATCAGGATCGATCCATAGCAGCAGCATGTAACGCTCTGCAGTTTACAAACGTGAAAATTATGCAGGTTTTGTAAATGTATTCAAATGTAGACGGCGACAGCGAGGAGTGAAACTGGTAAATGGATTCATTGAAACTAGAGCTGCAAAATCAATCGAAAGCTAATGGAAATTTGAATGAACGCAATTGACAAATGGCAAAGGCTGCGATTTTTGAAGTGCAATAATTCCCTCCACAAACAACACAATTTTTTTCTCCATTAAAAACTGCTAACGTGTAGTTTAGATTTGTTAAAACGTGTTGTGAGACAAGCAACAAAAATGTGACTAAAGGCCGCTAAAACATAGCAAAGAAGCAAAAAAAGTGAATAAAA
The DNA here is from genome assembly GCA_019453435.1 of Rhinogobius similis. Classification (NCBI taxonomy): domain Eukaryota; kingdom Metazoa; phylum Chordata; class Actinopteri; order Gobiiformes; family Gobiidae; genus Rhinogobius; species Rhinogobius similis. The sequence goes on from CM033621.1 coordinate 2,213,338, forward strand.
GGGACAAAAATCGGACTAAAAGTTGACCATAACGCAACTAAGATGAACAAAAATTGAAGTAAAAGTGACTAAAAACAGCAAAACGTGGCAAAGAAGCAACAAAAATGCAACTAAAAGTGACAAAAGATGTTCTTTTTTATCAATTCTGGTTGTGTTTAAAAATGTGAATTTGGAACAAAATCCTTTAATCAAAACATAAACAGCAAATCTAATTGACATCGAAATACTGGTCAGAAAAATCACAATTATATATAGATATAAATCGTGCAGCTCTATTTCAAACAAATCGATATAATCTCCAACTAATTTAATATCAAAATGATAGATATTTGAACTGTATACATGGCTTTAAAAGACAACATTGTCCTTCATCAGAAACAAACCTAGAGTTGTGTTTAGCTTCATTCACGTTTGTTTCATTAATCCTGTTTACAAGCCTGTCTTCTCTGAGCCTCATGAAGCACTACATTAGATTTTTCTTCAGATTATTGCATCACAGTTAAAAATCCCTATTTTTCCTGTGCAGAGTTTAAAGTCTATGTGACACACACATACAACACATTTCACCAAAGTGTAGATGATGATTATAGTTAAGGTTTTGTTAAACATTTTGCCTATTTGTCCCCAGTTTGAGTTTTTGTAAAGTTTATAACGTTACTTCCTGGTTGGACATGAGCAGCAAATATGACGTTGCTCAAGGGCTTCATTTATTTGTTTTTCCTTTGTTCATTCATTGTTTGTCCAAATCCAAAGACTGGGCTGTGGAGTGTGGAGAGGGTGCAACCTTTTGTCTCCTCTTTTTTTGGTCTTGCAGTGTCTTCATGTGTGTTATTCTTGTCTTCAGGTGACCTTGCTGTGGGAGGACCAGGCACAGCGCCACCTGTTGGCCAGTGCCAGACTGTACTTCCTGCCCGAGGACACACCAAAAGGTCGAACCCGAGACCACGGAGAGGTGCGTGTAATTAGTATAATAGGGAGCTCATAGATATTTTTCTGTTATGCAATAATATTTGAGCTATTGTGGATGGAACAAGTAACGTTTATGACTCTTTATAGACACCAGCAAAGTACTTAAAGCTTGGGTACTTTATCCTATTATGAAAACATAAATCGCAAATCTAATCGAAATCACAATTAGATATTTTTCCCAAATTGTGCAGCTCCATTTGAAAGTATCTGATAATTGAAATAATCTCCAACTAACATTTGAAATTTCCTCAAACGATTGTGTCAGTTAAAAATCTCAACTTTTCCTGTGCAGAGTTTAAAGTCTATATGACAGTTTAGACGACACATTTCACCAAAACGTAGTAAACATGATTATATTTAAGATTTAACATTTCTGCCTGTTTGTCCCCAGTTTGACAGTTTTTGTAAAGTTTATTTGTTACTTCCTGGTTGAACATGAGCAGTAAATAACTGTTACCTAGCAACCAGACTGTAAACAAGGGCTGGCATCCATATAAATCACACAATAGTTATGATTTGACAAACGATAATACCTGATAACACCCTTAAAGCTTCGGTACTTAATTTTCAAACAGTGAAAGAAGGAAGTGGGTATTTAAACCTTTCTAATTCATCCCTCGCTCTCACAAAACCTTTGGCTCATTATTAGAATTCACATGCATGTGTTTTTGGGCTAATCACACAGCGTTAGAACAGCTTTTTCAGACACAAAAGTGAGGTAGAGGTGTTATCTCTGCTCAGCCAATCAGCTAACATCCCAAAGTGCTCTTTATTACATGTTTGAAAAGATTAAATGTTTAATTATTAGATGAAAACAGCATGTAGAGGTCTATTTTTTTGCTTTTACAATACACTTTTGGAGAGGAAAACCAAATCTATTTATTTTGTTTTATTATTATTTTATTAAAAGTCTGGTACCCCAGCTTTAAAGGGAACACATTTTGCTACAGTGACTTTTTTTGAGCTTTTAACAATGTTCCGTCATCAAAAACACACCTGAAGTAGCATTTAGCTTCATTCACGCTAACACTTCCTGCTGAATTCTCGATGTGTAATGTTTTTCTGATTTTAGACGTCACATCTTCTGCTGTTTTAAGTCCTTAAATCATCAAAGACTCGCTCTGAGCATTTTTGCCTCTAAACACAATCACTGTAACTGTTAGCTTAACTTGCATGTCTTCAAAATAACATTTGTAAGCGCTATGGAGCCAGCCTAAAAAACTTAATTAGTGCCGTGGGAAACTGCAGAGACACAGATGCGTTACTGGTATTTTTTTTCTAAAACATGAGATGCCAAAGTTAAGGCACTCAAGAGCTTGTTTAAAGGCTAATAACAGTATGAAAAAATGCATTACAGTCATGGCTGAAAGTGTTGGCGCCCCTGATTTCTTTCTTATAAAATGTAGTATTTCTCATCAAGAAGACTTGCTTTCGGGTCTGATTTTTATATTGCCCGCACCTGTCACTTGCCCCAGGTGGGTTTAAATGAGCATCACAAACTTAAACAAAGTTATTTATCCACAATTTTGAAAGAGTGGCAATAATTTTGTCCGGCCCATTTTTGTTGTTTTGGGGGAAATTATGTCAAATTTGCTTTTTTTCTTTCTCTTTTGTGTTTTTCTAATAAACAGGAAATAGGAAATAAACGTGTGTAAAGCAAAAAATGTGAAATTGCAATACTTTTTGGGTAGAAATACTTCAAGGGTGCCAACACTTTCAACCATGACTGTATATTTTTCCTTAAGTGTTTGAGTCTGCTTTTAATTCATGTTTTTTTGACAATAATATATGCTTAGATAAGTGAATAATCCTGTTTTAATTGTGTCAGTGGCATAAAGTAGTTTCAATATTATTGTTAATCATTATATTTTTCTTTAGCAATATATTGTATGTCAAAATTTGTCATCGTAACAAGTCTAATTTACCTTTTAAAATTTGTGGTTCCTTGTTTTTTCAGGATGAAGTTTTGGCGGTTTCGAGGAAAATGGTGGTGAAAGTCGAGGATCTGGTGCGATGGTCGTGTTCGGAGGAGAACGGGTGGAAAGTCCCGAGTGCACAGGCTCTAAACGGGATCAACGGAGTCCACAAAGATCCACAGACTCAAGATCCCGCCCCAGAACCAGTCCAAGACCCACAGACCCAAGATCCAACAACGACGACCCAAGAACGGACCGAAAACCAGACCCAGGTCCAGGAAGTGAAAGAGGAGAAGGAGGAGCTAAAAGTCGAGGGGGAGGAACTTAAAAGTGAGATGATGGTGCTAAAGAAACAAGAGGCGGAGCTAAAGACAGACGAAGATTTGGAGTTAAAGCAGGAAAAGGTCGAAGGTGAGGAACCTTTACAACCTTTTTGAAATCTAAACTTGATTTACTTAAAGGCTGTACAATAAACATCACAAAAGCATTAATAAATATATATTTTGAGGTTTATTGTAACACGAGAGTCGATGATGTGTTATGAAATTTTCATAGAGCTGCTACAGTAGAAAACAAATAGAAAAAGTCTACAAATCTGTTAAATGTTTAGTTTGTACCTGGCATATAACTGAACAAATTCAAGTAAACAGTTGTAGAAAACCAGATGAACAACAGGAACACTGAAGCTACGCTCACATAGATTCTCGCTTGAGCAAGTATTGATATTGTGGATCATTTTAGAATGATCTTGCACTTTGTCTAAAATCTTGATCTAGAAAAGAGCATATGTTATTATTCTAGAGCTGAAACAACTTAATTGATTAATCGCAACTAATCGATTGAGATAATCGTCAACTAATTTAGTAATAGAATTATTGTTATCTGGATTATACACAGACTTCAAAGCATGCCATGTGCTCAGAAAAGAGGTTTTATCACTCAGATCAGGAATGACATCAAAACGACAAAGCAAATGTGATTTTGTGTTTTTTGTTTTTTTTTTGGTTGTTTTTTTTTAGTTCAGCGTCTGTATTTCAGTTGACACTGCATCTAATAGCATGAAACAGAATTTACAAAAGGCTCTTTTTATGATGTGAAAGTGCTGCTCTGAAGCAAGCCCAAAAACCTGCATCCCACGACTCTCAAAATTTGAAAATAAGATTAATATCCTGAAATCAACGTATTTTTGCTCATCTAGAAATTAAGGTTTTGTTGTAGACAGTCAAAATCTGAATTATTTATGCAATTAGTCTTAAAATAAATAAATATGTGAGTTTGGATAAGAATGTTGGAGAACACAAACAATCAAAAAATATACTTAAAATATATTTTATCTCTACATCTATTACATATTTTTGCCACAAAGTTTTATTGTGATGCTCAAATATAATTTTGAGGCTATAAAATGATATTTTTTTCTATCTTTTGTAATAAAGAAGCAAACTAACTGACATTTCTACCCAGTAACTTCAAAATTATGACTTATTTTATGTTAGAACCATGTCAAAACCAGAACAATGATGTCAGTTAAATATTGAAAGCGTGTTTTGCTCTAATTAAGTTTGTCTCCAGTTACTTCCATTCTGGAATTGTGAACATTCTGATGACATGGGACTTAAAAGTCTGTAAACAAAAACATTCTAAATTCAGAATGGAGGCAAAAGTGAAGTGCAACATAATGTGATTTCACTGAGAAACTGGGATTTAACCTCAGAATATCACAAAATATGACAAATGTAGATGATTTTGGAAAAGTAAAAGCCTCAGACACATGTGAGTGACATCAGAGCTGCTTTAAACACATTTATTATTGTATTTTACTTTATGTTTAAGGAAATAATGATAAACTCTTTGCATTTTTGATGAAGGAACAATCCAGATTTTTGGGTTTTACTGAAAAATTATATATTAAAATATATTAGACAGTATTCCATGTGTAGCTCTAGAAAATTGTTTGTTATAGAAAACCTTTCTACCCTGGAAAATCAAATCTGTTGCTTTTTCCAACACAAACACTTTAAAGTAGTAGAATTTAGATCTAATGTGAGATAATCAGTCGCCTCCATTACGGAATTTTGATGATATCACATTTTAAAGGATCTATTGCAGTCAGAATAAACACAAAATCTAATAAAAAGTGAAACAGAGCGTTGGTTTGAGTAAATGTGGTGTGTTTTCAGTTTAAATGTGAACAGCTCTGGAGTGTGACGTTGTCCTCGTTCATGTTGTAACACTTTGTTTGATAAAACCTGGCTCTATTGTAAGTGTCCTTTAGAGGTGAGTCACTGTGTTCTGTGTCAGAGTGTCTGCCCTCTGCTGCTACAAAACGGTACTGCACTCTACTCTGGCCAAATACATTCACCTGTGGACAGTCGGTTTATTATTTATTTGTAAAGTCATCTCGAAAGTTAAAACATAGAAGAAAACATTCATATAAAATTGAAAAAATGTATTTATCGAATTTTTGAATTTTTTCATATTGAAAATATACACATTTTGAATTTTGAGTACATTGTTTATTGGGGGGGAAATGGTACACTTAAAAAAATGAATTTCTGGATTAGTTAAAATGTCTTGATTTTAGGATATAAATATGAATTTCAGACATAACCATGACTAAAAGCAACAAAATGTGTCATAAAGCAAAAAGACGCCATTAAGAGCAACAAAAATTTGATGAAAAGTGACAAAAACACAACCATATACACAAGAAAAAGCGACTGAAATTCAAATAGAAAATAATTCAGTTTAACAGTTTTTTTCAGAGTTATAGATTCACCAGCGTTTAAACTTCAAACTCTGATGAAACCAGTGCTCTTCCAGCGTTGTTTAAAGTGTGTTCTGTCTTTCTGCAGGTGATGCGTCGGAGCGTCAGTGGGTGAAGGTGCTCAGTTACCCTCAGTACTGCAGGTTTCGCTCGCTCCAGAGACGTACTCAGGGCGGAGCGGCCGGACAGGAGCTCCAGGACCCGCTCGTGCTGGCTCTAGGCGGCCTGAAGGTGGCGCTGTCCAACACGCGGGTCATGTACTGCAGGGACACGTTCAACCACCCGACGCTCGAGAACAACGCCAGCTTCTCCTGGCAATTCAGTCAGTACAAAGACAGAGTCGTTTTTGTGTTTTTGTAACTCTGAGCGCCATTCTGGTCAAATTAACACTGTTTTTAAGCATTCGTGTGACTATTATATTATATTGTTTTATTGTTACGTGCGATTATGGTTGCACGTAATCTAAATCGTATCAAACTCACAATTTTAATTGGAAAATCGGAAAAGGTGCAATTTTTGAAGTACAATAATTTCCTCTACAAAATATAGTTTTATTCTCAATAAAAACTGTTAACTCAGTAGTTTGGATTTGTTAAAACATGTTCAGAAACAAGCGACAAAAATGTGACAAAAGCACGAATAAAAGTGTCACTTTAAATGACAAATGGGATTAAAAGTGACAAAAACTGATTAAAAGTGACAATGTGACTAAAAGTGACAAAAATGTGACTAAAAGTGACAAAAGCACGAATAAAAGGGACAAATGTGATTACTTTTGTTGCAGTTATGTATATTTATTTATCATGAACCATTCGAGGGATAATCTTAATCATTATCTCACTGTGGCATTATTTTATCCAAACGTCAAATAAAAATAAACCACTGTATTTGTAAAGTCTTTAGTCACAATATTTCAACCTTTTATTTAGTTAATAATGTATGATGTAAATTTATATACATGATCAGCCAAATAAAGGTTGACATCATTAACTATTTCTGATATTTTTTATTTGATTATTTGTTATAAAGGTCTTTTTTTTATGTGTTTAAATTTAATCCAGGAAACAATGCTTAAACTTAATCTATAAACTGGTTGTAAAATGCAGTTTACGATAAAACTTTTCAAGATATTCAGTTATACAATTTACTTTTCTGCTGTTTTGCTTCATTTTAATCCATAAATTAAATTTATATTTGTGTTATTTTTCAGCCGGATGCCCCTCGCTGAGCCTCAGAGGTCGTCCTCGAAAAAGAAAAGGTCGCGACGGTAAAGACTCGCCCACGTCCAGCCAATCAGAGTCCTGGATCGACCGCATGCAGGTGTGGAACAATTTAAAAACAAACATTTATCATAAGAGTTTGTGTTATTTGTTGTCAGTACTAAGAATAGTTAAAAATCTGAAAATTAAAGAGCCAGTGTTTTGAAAATGATCACACTCAAATTAATTCAGCTTTCAGTCATTTGTTAATATTATTCTGCCAGTGGTTTTGAAGCGTTCAGTTATTTAGGCAAAGCAGAAGGCAATTCAAAGTGCTTTACACAACAGAATAAAAGTGCATTAAAACCACAAAACGGATTAAGATTAGGGCTGCAACAAGTTAATTGATTAATCGCAACTAATCGATTATTAAAATGATCGTCAACTAATTTTGTAATCGAATAACCGTTAATTGGTCTATAGATCCTTTAGAATGTGATGTCATCAAAATTCTGTAATGGAGGCGAAATTAAGTTTTAAATGTTTCAATGATTCTCTCACATTAGATCTAAATTCTACTGGTTTAAAGTGTTTGTGTTGGAAAAAAGCAACACATTTGAATTTCCAGGGTAGAATGGTCAATTAGTTTGGACACGATGGACAAAATACAGTTTTCTAGCCTTAAAATGTCATTTTAGCTTCAAAAGAATCTAATTTATGGAATAGGATGTAATATATCTCTAGATCAAATGAAAAATGTACTCTTGTGTTGTTGCAGGAGAACGTGATGGGCAGCGTGGAGTCGGGCTGTGAAGGCGCGTGGCTCCCTCATCCAGACGAACAGTTCTTCCTGGACCAGCTCTTCTCTTTCATGGACAAACAGGGCGCTCCCATCCACAAAGTCCCCAACCTCGGCTTCAAGAAGAGTCAGTACCTCACATTCATTCATGTTTGTCACTTTTAGACACGTTTCTGTTGCTTTTAATCGCAGATTATGTTTAAACAAGTTGAAACTTCAGTATTAACAGTTTTTATGCAGAATAAAGCAGGATACTTATTGTTTGTGGATGAAATTATTGAACTTCAAACAGTCTTTGCAATTTGCTAATTGCGTCCATAAAAATCTCGATTTTGATTAAATGTGCTGCTCTAATATGAACCTTAAATATGCCTTAAGCAGTTTTTAAATGTATAAATGTGATGATTGTTGTTTTTCAGTCGACCTGTTTCGCATGTACTCTGTGGTCAAACGCCTCGGAGGATACGAAAAGGTACGCCTCCTTTTAATGTGCGTGTTTTTAAATGTAAACCTCTCTGAACACGTCTGACTTTGTGTTTCGCAGGTGACTGACGACCGTCTGTGGAAGATCGTGTATAACGAGCTGGGCGGATGCCCCGGCAGCACCAGCGCCGCCACCTGCACGCGCCGACACTACGAGCGCCTCATGCTGCCGTACGAGGAGCACCTGAGGGCCGGCGGCATCGAGATACGCATCCCGGAGTTCCCTCTGCCCGTGAGAGCCAAAGGAATGAGAGGCAGGAAACCCGGACGGAAACCAGGACCCAAACCAAAGGACAAGAAGCCCAGCACCTCGTCTGGACCCAGGACGGTGAGTGTGAAGGACGTTATGTTCAAGAAATATATTCAAACGGACTCGGACAGTGTAGAAAGAATATTTTGTGCCAAATATTGGCAGAATTTTCAGTCAGACAGATACTAATATCTGAGTAAAACCACGGATACATCACTAAATGTAAAAGCAGCTTTAAGGGTCAAAGTGAGACCTCTGTCTGTGTTTAATTATGAAGTGTTTCCTCCTGAGGATCAGGAAGTGCAACAACTAGCATGCCGTTAGCTAGGTGTTGTTTGCTTTACTGTGATGGCAAGGGATGAAAAGCAATTAGTAAGTAAATGCGGTGAAATAATTAGGATGCTTCGAATGTGTTTGGAAAGTGAGGAATAGGTTTGTACTTCTGCAGACAGTTTAAAATGAATGAACTTGTTCTGTTTTGCCCAGAAAAACTCTTATTTGCATCCTGATCATCCACTGGTTCTTCTTACAAATGATCATTGTTGTTTGAGGTTGTTCTGCAACTCTCTGTCTTGAGACTTAACGCCAAAGACTAAAGACAGGCTAGTCCAAGTCTAGTCCAAGTCTAGTCCAAGTCTAGTCCAAGTCTAGTCCAAGTCTAGTCCAAGTCTAGTCCAAGTCTAGTCCAAGTCTAGTCCAAGTCTAGTCCAAGTCTAGTCCAAGTCTAGTCCAAGTCTAGTCCAAGTCTAGTCCAAGTCTAGTCCAAGTCTAGTCCAAGTCTAGTCCAAGTCTAGTCCAAGTCTAGTCTTAGTTCTCTGCTTTTAATTCCAAGCCCTTTAAAGTCTTTATACCAAATTATCGAAAATATGTCATATTTTTCATTTGCACATTTGTGAATGGTTCATCTTTAATAACATCTAAATATCAACTGTGAAGAGAGAAGAGTTTTAAAATGCATTCATTGTTTTGAGAAGCATCAAGTTCATTTTATCAAACAAATTCCCAAGTCACTTCAAGTCTGACTCCAGTCCAAGTCACACAAGTCCACACTTCTGCTTGTAAAAGAATTAATTATTTACAGCATTTTGTAATATCAGCCACTCGCTGCATCTGAAACCCTGAACAGAACTGCACCCTAAAAACATAAACCACAAGGTGAAATGCAAGGCTTGTTGAAAAAAATGTCCCAAACTCAGTGTTAATATTCAACGTTTACAGATGAACAAATGACCAAATTTTAATTCACACAATTTCAGTTTTTATTTATTTATTTATTTCATATATACTTATAACTTTTTCTTTTCATGTAAAGCGCTTTGGATTTGTCTGATTGTGACCTCTGACCTTCCGTGCTCAGATCGTGAACCCTGATGGGACGGTGGTGGTGAAGCGCGGTCGAGGGCGTCCTCCGGGGAAAAAGAACAAAGCCACGCTCATTGCTCAGGCCAAACTGCTGGCCCAGCAACAGGCCAAAAACAGGGTCGTTACCGCGGAGACCAGGACGGGACCAGGGATCAGGGCACCGGGCATCAGGACGGGACCGGGCATCAGGGCCGGAGCGGGCATCAGGATCGGACCGGGGATCAGGACCGGACCAGGGAGCGTGGGAAGAGGAAGACCACTGGCTCATCCTTCTCTCCACCGGGTGAGGCTTTCAAATACTTTTATCTGATATTCCCACGGTTAAAGTGTCCATGGCAGGTTTCTATGATTTTCAAATTTTTACGTTATTCATTGTATTAGTACCTGTTACTAATACAATGCAATCTGCAATCGATATTGCAGTATTGTCTGATGCAATAACGATATCACAGCAAACAAAATATATCGGTCACACCAATCTATTTATCTGATAGAATTGTTCTGTTTTTAAAATAAAAACACTGAAAAGGGAAAATCATGAAACAAATCTAGCTTTTTCAAACTAAATTAGCCTTGGTTTTAAAACACAAACTTTTAAAACAAAGACAGTGATATTATTAAAGAAAAATGGCAAAAAAGAATAGACCATTTTGGATTTTCCTCAATTATACACTTTATTCATAAATGTTCTCTCTGTAGAAGCTTCATTCACAATATTTCAACATTTATTTGGTTAAAAATATTAGTTTATTCAAATCTCAATCTACAGTAGAAATAATAATGACTTGTCGACAACTAAAATAATCCTTAGTTTCAGCCTTAAAGTTTAAATATCGCAATAATATCAGTTATAGCAGATCTTAAAAGCCATTTCGCAATAATTTCCAATATCGTGCACTTTAAACATGAATTCAACAAAATAAAAGGTGTTCACGTGTATTTCTTTCTCAAAAAATCTATGACATTAGAGGAGTTTTGGTGCAGTATACAAGATGTTGTGTCTGATGTCATCATTTACAACTAGGAAGTAGGAATTAAAGAACTAAAAAGAATTTGAAACATATTTACCTTAACTGCATTTTACTTAAACGAGTGGTCAAACCTGTTATAGACACTTTAAAGGATAAATATTATGCAACATTGACTTCGTGGAGCTTTATCCATGTTCTAACATTGTTCCGTCTTCAAAAACACACCTGGAGTATTTTGATTCATGTTTGATGATGCTGGTTTGTAAATCCTCTCTCTTCAACACTGTGTTCTGAACTCCTTCGATGTGACGTAGATGATGCTGACGTCATTTATCCCAGAATCCTTTGCTGTTTTAAGTCCTTAAATCATGGCCAAACTCGCGCTGTACATTTCAGTCCAGTTAAAAATGTAGTGGAGTAAAAAGTACAGATACTTGGTCTCAAATGTAGTGAAGTAAAAGTAAAAAGTATCCACTGTAAAAACAACTTTGATAAAATACAGGTACCTACATATATTAAGTACAGCACTTTTACTGTTGTTTTTGTCTTTGTTACTTTCCACCACTGAATGTTAAACTGAAGACACACAAGAGCAGAGCAGAGTAGAAGTAAAAAGTAGTGACCCAATTAATTACTCAAATAAGAGTAAAAAACATGTTTTGTTTTGTTATATTTTACAGAGGAGGGTTAGAGTAGGTCGTTTTGGAGGATTTGTTGGCAGGATCTGTCTCCAGTGGCCACTAGAGGAGCACATTCACTAAATTGTCTTTTCACACGTATTTGGCTCAACTTTATCTTTTATCTGTGATGGTGATGCTCTTCAATAACCATAACTTTATTTTATCCTTGTGTAAATCTGAACATAAACCGGTCCGTTCAGTTCATGTTTGTGACACAATCGCTCATGACACGTTCAGGATCAAAATTAGATTTAGACAAACTTTATTGATCCAGAAGGGACATTATTTGGACACAGTGGCTCACACTTATGTACATATGTACAAGAAGAATTGGATAAAACTAAACAATGTAACAGCGTGTATCTGTACTTTCCACTCACTACATTTTTTTTAACTGGACTGAAAATTAAAAGTATATTTTCTGAAGGTTTTAGGCCTGCTGAAATGGCTGAGGGGTTTATTTTGTAGCACATTTATGGTGACATTTTGCCTGTTTTTTTTTTTTTCTAGTTTCCTTTGAGCAAACAAAAAGCCTCTAAAGAGAAAATTAACCTGAATGGTTGCCCAAAATGACCAAAACTTAACAGAATGAGTCAATCAAGAACTCAGTTTGATGCTTTTAATAGTTCTCCAAATATTTAAAAGTGTACTTTAAGAGTAAAAAGTAAATAAACATGTGCTTTAATACTTTTACATGACTAGATTTTAAAATGTGACTTTTACCACCGCTGAACAAGATGCAGTGCAAAAATGAAACATGAAATGGCGCTTTGACGTGAGCGTATCTCTGACAAAAGGGTGAGTTGTTGCACAGGTGAATGAACAAATGAAATAAAACTAGTTTGTTTACAAAGTCTGCTCCACACAGTTTCAACCACTTGTGCCACCTGCTGTTGTAGAGAGGTATTGCATCGTTGGTACATATTTGTTACTGCAGTGAGAAAGAGCATTTACACAGGAAGTGTGAGGACTCGTGCAGAGACTGGAGGGACCAGTCCGACTGTCAGACTGTATGTAAAATGTGTTTAAAATAGTTTTTTATGATTTGAGTTTATGTAATCAGACAGACAAAACATTCTGGTGTTTCGAAAGATTAGACAATAGAGACAAAAATAAATCATATCTGAAGGAAAGATGTAAGAGTTTGAACTACTTTTGTCATTACTGACTTACTGGGTGCACGGTGGCAGAGCGGCTAGAGCTTCTGCCTCTCAATAAGGAGTTCGTGGGTTCGAATCCCAGACCACCCCAACATCGTGGTCTCGAATTCCGAACCACCCCAACATCACACGATCTCTCTGGGTGGAGTCTGCATGTCCTCCCTGTGTTACCGTGGGTTCTCTCCGGGTTCTCCGGCTTCCTCCCACCGTCCAAAGACATGACTGTGTAGGTTAATTGACAACTCTAAATTGTCCCTAGTGAATGAATGTGAGAGTGAATGGTTGTCCGTCCTTGTCTCTGTCTCTCTGTGTTAGCCCTGCGACGAGTTGGCCACTGTCCAGGGTGTACCTCGCCTAAGGCCCAAAGTCACTGGGATAGGCTCCAGTCACCCGCGACCCCTAACGGGAATAAGCGGTAGAAAATGAATGAATGAATGAATGACTTACTGGGAAGAGGAACCAAATCTATTATTCAAGAGTACTGTTACTTCAAACAAAAAAATATTCTAATAGGAACAAAAGTACTGTGTCAGAAAACTACTCTGGAAAGAACAATTTCTTCAAAAAGTGAATCGGGTAAATGTACTTCTCTCCTGATAATAAGGTCTACTTTCAGATGTTTGCTTTGTGAGGACGTTTCGTTTTCATTAGTTTCAGTTTAGACAAACATGCTCTGAAGTGGTTACAATTATAATTGGATAACTTGTCAAATTTGCAAATTTGTTTTTTTTAAATTGTACATTCAATTTGTACGACGGAGTATAAGGGCCATTTGGGGGGAAAAAATAAAAATGCGGACATTACGAGAATAAACTCGTAAAATTTCGACATTAAACTCGTAATTGTATGACTTTTTCTGGATTCGACTTTATTCTCATACATTTACGAGATAAAAAGTCGTAATATTACGAGATTAAAAATTGTAATATTACGAGAATAAAGTCGTAATATTACAAGATAAAAAGTCGTAATATTACGAGATTAAAAGTCGTAATATTACGAGATTAAAAATTGTAATATTACAAGATTAAAAGTCGTAATATTACGAGAATACAGTCGAAAATGTGTATGAAGCCAGTACCTGTGTTATGGAGATATGGAGCATTTTGTGCGGTTATACTTTGAACTAGGGTTTACGCACGAGGAAATACTGTGTCTTTTAGCACAGCATCACCACATTATCATTAGTTTAAGGATTTTGAAGCGACAATGCAGACGTTTGGGTTTGTTTCATCGGAAGAACCAAACAGATTTGGAAGAAATAGCTTCTTTTCGTAATATTACGAGATTAAAAGTCGTAATATTACGACTTTAAATCTCGTAATATTACGACTTTATTCTCGTAATATTACGACTTTTAATCTCGTAATATTAAGAGATTAAAAGTCGTAATATTACGACTTTATTCTCGTAATATTACGACTTTTAATCTCGTAAATGTATGAGAATAAAGTCGAAGCCAGAAAAAGTCATACAATTACGAGTTTAATGTCGAAATGTTACGAGTTTATTCTCGTAATGTCCGCTTTTTTTTTTTTTTTTTTTTAAGTTGGCCCTTATACTCCGTCGTAAATTTGGAATCAGTTCGAGTTTATTCCTTTCTACTGTGAAGCTGTTATTCCGGTTAATAATTAAAATAATACTCAACATGTTATAGTTTTAAAGGACACATATGCTATAGTGACTTGATTTTGAGCTTTTAACCCTGCTCTAACATTTTTCTGTCATCAAAAACATACCTGGAGTTGCATTTAGTTGTATTTCTAACTAACGGAAGCCCTCTGGCGGTCAAAAACACTCCAATCCTCGATAAGTGATATTTTTTTCAATAACTGGCGTCACTTATACAAAAAGTTTGCTATTTTAAGTCCTGTTTTTATGGACTCTAAACAGACTGGGACAGTACAGAAAGAATATTTTGTGCCAAATGCATTTGTTGTTACTTTGCAGTTATTGTGTTTAGACGCAGAAATGCTCAGAATGAGTCTGACGATGATTTAAGATGATTTAAACAGCAGAAGATTCTCGGATAAATGACGTCTAAAATCAGAAAAAGAGCTGGAATTGTTTTTGACGGTTGGAAGGACCAACCAAGATTTGTCAAATAGCTTGAATGAAGCTAAATGTAACTGAGGTTTTAACTTTTCTAACAAATTTTCCATCATCAAAAACACACCTAAAGTCACTGTAGCAGAATATGTTCCCTTTAAAGTCTATGATAAGTTAGACGTCACATTTCACTGAAACATACTGAACATCATTGTATTCAAGATTTTATCAAACATTTTGCCTGTTTGTCCACAGTTTGTCAGTTTTCGTAAAGTTTATAATGTTACTTCCTGGTTGGACATGAGCCGCAAATATGACATAGGTAGAGGTGATTCTACAACTGTTACCTAGCAACCAGACTGTAAACAAGGGGCAACATCCATATACATTACACAATAGTTATGATTTGACAAATAATGATACCAGATAACAACTTTATTACGTTTAATGACAGTTTAAACTGTCAAACAGATGTCAGTTGAGTGTTAACTGCCTCTTTATTTTCAACTTTCGCTTTTTGATCACAGAGGGATTGCATTTTAGAAATGAGCACTGCTTTTTATTTTTTTAACTGCAACTTCATGGATGTACAACTATGGTGAATATTTTACCACAGATGCTCCCCACCAAACAAAGTCAAACAAATAATTTAAAAAAACATGAGAACTTGTCATATAAACTTTAAGGTTAAGGCTAAAAACAATACAAAAAAATGCAGAGCTTTCTTTTAATACTAAATACCAAAATAACACGTCCTGTTTAATGTAAGCTGGGATTTTTTTTCCTTGTTTTAGTTGTATCCCTTTTGATCTTTGTGAAAATTCTTACTCAAAAACATTTTCCCCCCAAACAATTGTGCAGCCCTCACTTGTGCACTCGCCATTTTACACTAATGGCCTTTCCTTTTTGTATTTCCAGGTCCCGCCGCTCCACACTCCTCAGCCGATCGCCCCGGCCCTCATCTCGGTCAACATGCCCCTCACCCCGGACCTGTCCCCGCGCTCCGCCCCCTTCATCTCCTTCCAAACAAAACCTCAAGATCTCAACCGGCCCGAATCCTCTTCTACCAACAATACCTCCAGCACAAACACTTCTACAACGACTACCACCGCGGTGCCTCCTCAGGGCCTGCTCCTCTCTGCTCTTCCCCATCATTTCGTTTCCGGATTCAGTCCCATCAAAGGCCTCTGTTCCCTCGACGTTTTCCGAAATCGCATCCAGAGGGGGTTGGAAAATCCCGCTCTGAACCCGCAGGACGCTTCATCGCAACATCTCCAACCGCAGCAGCACCAGATCGTCTATTCCATCCAGCCGAAAATGCCGGAAAACTCGCAGAACGCATCCCAGGATCGCAACCGGCACCCCCTCCCGCCGCTCAGAGTGCTACCCCTGGATTTGGACTGTAGCGTGCAGGTTCGTCAGCTGATGAGGACGCGCCTGGGATCCACGCAGTTCCAGACGTTCACCAGGAGGCTTTCGGAAGCGCTGTCCCACGACGTGGCCTCGAAGCCGGTGCCGTGCTCGCCCATCACGCCGCCCCCGGAGCAGAACCTCCCCCTGAATCTCAGCAAACGCCTGCCGCAGAAACGGGCGCACGGCGACGGAGCGGAGGCCAGCGCGCAGGACGGCGAGGCCAAGAGGCAGAGGCAGCAGCGGCAGGAGCAGCGCGACGGCGAGTTCGGGTCGCGGTTGGGGCAGGGCGGCGGCGGGCAAGAGCTAAGGGCGCAAGAGGAGCCGGCCGATTTGAGTTCGCCGAGCCGCATCCGGGCGTTCCTGCTGGGGCTTCCTCCGTTTCAGGTGAAGCTCGAGGAGGATCTGAACGGGGCGAGGTTTCCGAAGTTGAACCAGGAGTCGCGCCGCCTGGAGGTGGAGAATCTGGGCATGAAACGGCAGGACGACGACGTGATAATCGTGGAGGACGACCACGACGACGAGGAGGACGACGAGGAGCAGGAAGCCGTCGTTTTCGTCAAGGAGGAGTTTAACGGAAAAGAGGTTAAAGGTGAGAAAATCGCAGAGGAGAATATCGAAGTTTTGAAGCAACCTCCGACTTTGGTTTTGGCGCAACACAGCTGACACTAAAACAAAACAAACAACAACTGCTATCTTAAAAACTCTTTAAAAGATCTGACAACATGGCGGGCGGCGCGGATCTGGCATTTCACGTGATTTCATTTCTTGTTTTGTTTTAAAATCCTGCTCTGTGATTGGGCGGCAGAAGATAGAGACTTCGCACAATCGCACACAGAGGATCTTCCTTTTTAAACTCCTTTTTTCGTTTGTTTTTGTTTTCCAGATTTGAAAACACTGCCATAACTTCATCCTTATTATTATAACACTATTATTAACACCTAAATATTGATTAAGAAAACAGGACGTTCCAAATATGGGCGTCCTCCTTGTACTGTTAGTCCTTTAGTGTCAATATAACCTCTCTACTTCTTGTGGAGATAGTTATTTTCGAAAGTGTTAGATCGATGTTAATGGGCGGTTTCACTTATAGCTTGTTACGTGAAGCCTATACTAGTCTGCTCGTCGATTTATGAAAAAGTATATAACTCTTTTCTTATACAAATGTGCCTTAAATTCATAAAAATGGAGAGATACTTTAGCGTTGGCTGCTGCTGTTGTTTTTCCGACCTCCTACAGGGCTGGGCGGGTATTGCATTTGATTTTAACCTGAGAATTTATCTTTTAATAAAAAAAGTATGAAAAAAGTAACTGACTCTAAATTGAATGTGTGCTAAAGTTTATTTTATGGAACTGCAAGATTTCGATTTATTTGTCCATTGTAAATACAGCATATTTTTTCAACAAAAAATAAAAACAAGAAACACAAAAAATGAACAATTTTTATCAAAGTGTTAAATCAAATAATTGGGTCAGAATTTACTTTTTCTGCTGAAAGCCCAGCCCTGTTTTCTGTCATACAGTGACGCGGCCACTAGATGTCAGCACTACACTCAGACTACCTCAGGTTCTTTTCATTTCTAACACATTCCTTTTTTCCCAGCATGCATTTGGGTCAGGCAACTCACTTTAAAAACACTACTGGGTCATTGAAAAGTAAAGTAGGACGTTTGTTTGGGGTCTGCACGTTAAAGTTGGATTTTGAAACAAGAGATATATATTATTTCAATGGTATTTAGTGACAAAATAGAAGGGGCTCTGTGCAGTGTATTTTTTTCCCAACCCACTTATGCCGATGACACTTTGCGTTGGTGGCTTTGCGCATAATCATGTATTTTATAGAATATCTTTTTCACAATTTAAAACTGTTAGGTTTAGGTTTAGGAACAAATAATTTGGTTAAGTTTTGGCTTTGGGGCAGGTAAGCTAACCGGGTCTTGGCAGAACTGTGTTGGATTAAAAAAAAGACGCACTCTAGCAGCAGTTGGCTAAGCTAACTGTTTCTCACAGTTAATGCTAACTTCTATTTAAATATAAATAAATAACCAATTAAAATGTAAAGACTTATTTTTATTTGTTTTATTATTTTTTTTAATATCTTTATTATGCTTCAAAATTAGCATTAGCGTTTGCATTGACCCACAAGCACCTCCATTTAGTAAGTTATAACGTCTTTTGATTAATCTTTAACATGTTGTCAGTAACATTCACCACAACTGGAAGGAACTGAACAGGAAGTAGTGACCCTAACTCTGAGCGAACTCTGAGCTAATCAGGCGTTGTTGCTCAAAGCTCATTAAAAGTGGAAGATGGAGTTGAAGACAGGCTGTAGTTTACTAAAGAAACTAGAGCTTATAAGAAGTTATAACAGAGAGCAGCATTAATTAATGAAAATGTCCTCATAATGTACTGTACTCATGTTTTTTCTCTACAGATCTTCAGTCTCATATTTCAACCTTTATTTGGTTAAAAATGTATTGTATAAAAAGTCTCTCTAAGTCTCTTGACTGTTGACTACTAAAATCATTGTTAGTTGCGGCCGTAGTACAAGCACTAAGCCACTGCTGTGAAATTAAAGTAAATGTTAATTGTGATTACTATTATTACTATAAAAATTTCCAAAAGTGGTGCTCTGAATGATATGGATGCATGTTAAGCCTCAAAACCAATCTACAGTGGATTTTAAAACAAAAATCATAAAAAAGCACATACTTACATGGTTTCAAATAATAATAATGATTGACATACCAGATAATTGTAATAATGATTTTGTTTCCGTTATCGCGCTAAATATGAGTTCTCTTGTTCTTAACTGCAGACCCCATGTTATTAAAGGTGCACTGTGTAACTTTTCATTGATTTTTCTGTAATTTACCACAGTATTGACACTTTTTAAACAAAAGTGAAGTTGAATATAATGTGATTTTTATTGGAGAAACTGTGATTGACCCTTGGAATTACACAAAATAGGAAAAATCAATATGGTTTTGCACAAAAACTTGCCGAATTGTTCAGCTCACAATAAGTCATCAGCACAAATTGTTATCTTTGAGCCTAGGAAACAGCTTTTCTCCATCCCATTCACATTTCTAGGCTGGATATGTAAAAAATGTTGCCTTTTATTTAGTTAGAAATACTTAAAATTCTTACCATGAAGTCGTCCCAATTCTGTAATTTTGATGACAGAGCATTTTAAAAGGTCTATCACATTAAAATTCTTCAATTACTGGTGTTTTTAGTGCTCAAAATCCCGTACGTTTCACAGTGCACCTTTTTTAACAAAACATTTCAGTCTTTTTTTTTACTTTTTCCTTCCGTTTTCAAAGTGCCATCGTTCAAAGCGCAGCCTCCAAACCCTGAACTATCTCTCCGCTTCCTGCCTCCTCGTCTCCTCCTTTATATTTGCACAGTTCTGTCTTCTGTCGTAGGCTAAAAAAGCGTATTTAAACTTTGAATTTTCGTGGTCCGTTAACGACCACAACACCGAGATCAAGTGGTGCTGTTTAATTTTAGTATTTTTAGGTTTTTTTGGGTTGTTGTTTTTCTTTTTGGCTTTTTATCTAATGCAAAGATATCCATTTAGTGGTGGGTGGCATGGGAGTTTTATAGTATTTTCTTTTGTTTGTGAGCATTTATTGTTTTTTTTTTGGATGTGTAAAATTGGTTTTAGGGGCTGAAAATGCGGAAAGATTGTAGCTGTTGAGGCCAAAAAACACCAAAGGAAAGCGTTTGGAAACATGAGTGAGTTTGATGAATTGTAGTTTGACTTAATGGTTTTTTCAAATGTAGGTGTCTTACTTTCATATAACAACAAGAAGAACACAAACATGAAAAATGGAGAATGATGTGCTTTTAAACCTGTATTTGTCGTTCATTATAATGTTTCAAGGGTTAGTTCAGACTGTCAATGGTTTGTTTTTGGATATTTCGAAAAGTAGACGCGTCGTTTTGCTGTTTTTCAAATGATCACAACATTCGACAGGTCTGTAATTTTTATTTAATACAGTTGGAAGTAAAAATTATAGTTAGAGCTGGGCGATGTGGTGATGAAAAAGTAAAAACAAATCGTAATCTCATTCCTGTGACGATCTGGCATTTTAAACAAACCGACATCTCGTGATTCAGTCATTTTCTCTTGAATGTGTTAAAAAAAAGTGCCTGTAAATGTAAAGTGTCGGACAAAACGTGAACTGAACTAGAAAATGAATCAGAAAAATAAACCAGAGAATGTAAAATTAACTTGAAAATGATACAGAAAATGTGACATGAACTATAAAATGAACCAGAACTAAAAAATGTACCAGAATACATGGAATTAACTAAAAAATTAGCAAGAAAATGTGAAATTAGCTAAAAAATTAACCAGAAAATGTGCAATGAACTATAAAATGAGCACGAAACATGAAATAAAATTGTAAAATGTACCAAAAAAGTGTAGAAATATCACTTTATACTTTTGGAGGTTACACGAGATATTTGTCTTTTTTTTTAGATAATTTTCAATCATTTTCATTAGACAAGACGATACACTCCATGTTCTAATTTTGCAGAACATTTGTGATTTATTCATAGTTTTTCAACAGAACTCCCTCCTCTCAATCTGTTGTGATACAATTGAAATTGTGATTTGGCTCCAAGAAAATTGTGACATGCATTTTTTGGCTCATCACCCAGCCCTAGTTTCACTTTTGTGAATGCAATTTATGCAGATGACGTCACAACAATCTGAATTTTAGCAATGAGTGGCAAAAACACAGACATTTTCTCCTGTAAAAGCTGAAAACATACTAAACTAAAATGTGAACAATCTCCTACGGTCTCATAACAAATATAAAGTAACAAATTGTAGAAAACCGTGGGGTGCACGGTGGCAGAGCAGCTAGAGCTTCTGCCTCTCAATAAGGAGATCGTGGGTTCGAATCCCAGACCACCCCAACATCGTGGTCTCGAATTCTGAACCACCAACATCACACGATCTCTCTGGGTGGAGTCTGCATGTCCTCCCCGTGTTACCGTGGGTTCTCTCCGGGTTCTCCGGCTTCCTCCCACCGTCCAAAGACATGACTGTGTAGGTTAATTTAGAACTCTAAAGTGCCCCTAGTGAATGAATGTGAGAGTGAATGGTTGTCTGTCAATGTCTGTCTCTCTGTGTCAGCCCTGCGACGAGTTGGCCACTGTCCAGGGTGTACCCCGCCTAAGGCCCAAAGTCACTGGGATAGGCTCCAGTCACCCGCGACCCCTAACGAGAATAAGCGGTAGAAAATGAATGAAAATTGTAGAAAACCAGTTAAACAACAGGAACACTTCAGCTACGCTCACATTTATCACTGATACAGACTTATGGATATGGTTAAACTTATTATCTTTCGCTACTTAACATGTTTCTGAGTCAAAGTGTTGAGGAAATTAATAGTTGTGTCAAGTTGTAGTGTCCTAAATCTCCTTCTGACCTTAGAAAACAAGCCAGTTAACAACAAGAAACTACTTTCAGTTTATATTTTCTCGTAAAAAGTTGATTTGAGCAAAACAAAAGCTCCACGGACAAAAATTAGGCCAAAGAAAAGCAAAGAAATACATTTGATCAGTTTGTGCTGCCTATAATTCTGCTTCTCAGTCAGAATGTTGGAGCATTTTGTGAAATTTGTGAATAAAATCAAGGTTTTTTGAACGTTTTCATTAAAAAAACAACAAAAAAGTACATTTCTATTAGAAAAATGTTGCTTTATCAATACTTTTTGTGATATTTTGTGCTTTTGATCCAGTCTGAACTAACCCTTTGAACAAACCGGGACTCAAAACTATCATTTTGTTTAGTTTTTTAAATTTTGTTGCATGTTTTTGTGTTGACGATGTGCCACAGAAGGCCGAGTGAGGGCGTTTAAGTTTAGAGGGTTACTATTAACATTTTTAATCTTTTTTTTTTTAGTTTTATTTAAGCTGTAGTTTCTGTTAGACTTTTATCATTTCCGGTTTACGTCGCTTATGCATGTTACACATTTGGTAAACCCAGTGATTTGCACACGGCACAAATTGTAAAGTATTTTTTAAAAAGTGCCTAAAATGTGATGTCGGCTAATCTGAAAAGACGCTAAAGCTAAAATCAACAACTTGAACCATTTTGATTTTTAGAAATGTGTAAAATAGTAAAAACTGGACCTAAGACAAACCGTGGAGCAGGATTGGGTCGAGAACGAAGATTCAGGCGATAAAAAACTGGGATTTTAATCATGAAAAAGAGCCATAAAGTTGTTTTTTGATGACGTTTGCAACAGCGATCCGAAAGACTGTCAAATTCTACCAGATTGTTTTTAAAAAGTGCATGAAATATAGCAAAAATAATGTTAAAGTTGCCTCTAAACTGACTCTGACATTGAAAATTCAACATTTTTACATTGATTTTGTTGAGCAATAACAGAAGCCATTTGAAAAACACTGTCAAAAGTTTACAATTTACTCTTTTGTCGAGCAGCGTTTTCAAAAGCTAAATCGGTTTTAGCTCAATAAAGACATTATTCCATCTTTTCTTGCAGTGCCGCCCCAAGCCTTTAGGGGGCCCTCACCGCTTCACTGGAACACATCTGTAATCACGTCCAAAAAAACATTAAAAATAGAGAAACTAAGCATTAAAAATAGAATAGTACAAGCTTAGAACTGAAGTATAGCACACAATGTACAGGGGTTTGGGACCTGTGTGACGTTGGACCCCCAGAGTGTCCAACTGGCCCCAAAATGGTGTCAAACGTTTGTGCAATTGAATTTGTTTTGGAGATATCGGTCATTTATTTGTCCAAGTGTGAAGTTTGCTGCCAAAAGTACCTGACTGAACCCAAAATTATGTCAAAAGTTTGTGCACGTTTGTTTGTTTTTGAGACGGATTCATGGTTGGATTTGTACTCCCCCATAAATTGTGCTTTATTCACTTTGTACACTTTATAAACACCTCAATGTGTAAATGTGGAGGCCATAACCAATGAACGATCAATATCTCAAAGACAAAGTGCGCAAATGCCGTTATTGGGAGCACTAAGATGGATTTGAAATGGAAAAAAGTTAAAAGAAAATAATGACAACTTTGTGACAAATTTAAAAACTGACTTTTTGTAAATTAAAGTCTATATGACAGGTTCAACGACACATTTCACTAAACATAGTGAACATGATATTTAAGATTTTACTAAACATTTTGCCTGTTTGTCCCCAGTTTGACAGTTTTTATAAAGTTAAAAACTGCACTTCCTGGTCATGGGCAGCAAATATGACAGTTAGCTGTAATTAGACAACTGTAACCATAGTAACCAGACTGTAAACAAGATCCATATAAATTACACAATAGTTATGGTTTGACAAATAATAATACCTGATAACAACTTTATTTTGTTGAATTATGGTTTAAAATGGCAAAA
Source organism: Rhinogobius similis (assembly GCA_019453435.1). Taxonomy (NCBI): domain Eukaryota; kingdom Metazoa; phylum Chordata; class Actinopteri; order Gobiiformes; family Gobiidae; genus Rhinogobius; species Rhinogobius similis. Next base: position 2,236,756 of record CM033621.1, read on the forward strand.
TATTGTGTAATTTGTCTGTAAATTGTCGCTTTTTGATGACATCACAGAGGGATTCCATTTTAGAACTCAGCTCTACTTCCTGTAATTTTAAACTTTTTATTTTTCTAAATTTCTTTACAAACTGCAACTTCACAGATGTAAAACTATGTTAAATATTAATCACAGATTAACCCCACCAAACTAAATCAGAATTAGAAATTTATCATGGACTTTAACTCTTTAATTACTGTTTTTTAAAGATGAAAAAATAACTTTTCAGAATCAAATCTTTTCATTTCAGTACAAAAAACACTGGAAATAAATTATGTCATCCAGATGATCAGCAAATAGTAATAAAATAATGAATATTTGAAAATATATTATTTGAAATTATTGCTTATAACAATGTGAAACTGTAGAATTTTCAGAGTCAGTTTTTTCAGCACTTGAATAAATAAATATTAAGTTGTGTTTTATGAAGCCGCTTTGACCAATGGATTCCTGAATTTAAGTGAAAAATGTGTTAATCTCGCAAATGGACGACGACAAATGATTTCAAACACTTGGGTTCCTGTGATATTGTTACCTGAAATAACAATTATACAGTAATTCTTCAATGTAAGAAGCAGTTGTAGCTGTGAACACAATCATTTGAAACGTTTAGTTGGGAGATTCTGTGATCACACAACATGCATTACAACAAAAAGATTAAGACTGAAATTTAAATCTGAATTTGACCAAAAAAGCCTTAAAAATCTGGAACTGTCTGACATGTTTCCCCTTTAAAGCCTGATTCAGATCCTGTTAAAATGATCTTTTTGGCTCTTTTTCAAATCCTTGTTGTTTTTAAATGTTGCTGTGATGATCTTTAGCGTCTCCACAGCGCCCTCTCCTGGCCGTGATCTGCTCCAGCCTCAGACTTGAACAGGACTCGTTCTTTCGGCAGGTTTTTGGCTTGTTTTTGGCGAGTGGAGGTCGAAGCCGCTCTCTTCTGGTGTAAAAGCTCGTGTCAGGTACCATTCCATCTCCACACTGTATATTTATAATAAAATACTACGATATTAAACGCCCGGCTCCTGTCGTTATTCTGCAGCTTCATCTTTCATGTGATTTGGACTTTGTCTATTTTACTCTCTGACCAAAACTGCACCAGACTGGTCTTATTTTATTTGTGTAACAGTCAGGTTTGACTAAAGGCCAGGATTGGAAAATGTATTGGTAGAAAGTCGTATTTATGTTTTCTTCTAGTCAGACTTTGTGAAGAGACAGACATGTCGAGGTAAAAACATCTCACTCACAAAGTCGACTGACTAGAAGAAAACATACAATATAAACTGAAGACGAGATGAACGTAATAAAAAAAATTGGTAGAAAGTTGGATGGATTGCTGTAAATAAACACATTTAAAAGGTGTGAAAAAGAAAAAGGAAAAAAAAACAACCTAGAAAGGATTTCCCAAAACTTTGAAAATAGTCTGACTGGTCAAATCAAACTGGGATCCCGGTCGAGTAAAGATTGTCCTGTAAAGGGTTTTTGAGAAGAAAATTTAATTTTTATGAATGAAATAGATGAGTGTAAGATGAAGGGATTTAATGGAAGGACGAAGTGACAGCGTCTGACGGCACCGAGAAACAGAAGTGATGCTGAAGAAAGAAATCTGTCCAATGAATGTTTAGAAATGTGAGAAAAAGAAACTGTAGAAATGAAGGAAAAAGAAATGGAGAAAGAAATCTGAAATATTTAGACAAGGTTAAAGGACCTTTTCAAAATCCAAAACTTGATATATCTGCGCTCTTCTCTCTTTTTTATTTATTTTTTTTTTACTTTTAAAATAAAATAAGTATTCTTTTCCTGATATGAAAACGTATACTGGGGTTAAAACGTTTGTATAATAATTTTGTACTTAATTTGTTTTGTGATTCTTTGAATTGTGCTGTGAGTTGTGTAAGGTGTTTAAACAAGCAATTAACAATTCATCGTTGCCAGTGATTATTACATTTTTACATAATTTAACCGAGAGACGACATCGTCACAAATGATCCTTTACAATAAAACTGTTTTTGATACAACACTTAACTTTACTTGTTTTTTGTGTCATTTCATGTGATTTCGTCTGAGTGATAAAACACTCGCTCTCTGCACATGACACATTTTTCAAGTTCAGTTAAAAAAACTATGATCAATTATCAAATTGGTTGAAGGTTATTTATATCATGGATTAGTTGTGATTAACTGAGAACCTTTTTAGCCGTAATGAAACAAACTTTTCAGACTCATTCCTGGCTCTCACAAAACTTTTCATTTTGATTTATCCATTTCTGTCCAGTTGAACGAGTTTGATAAGTAAGATAAAATGTTTAATCATTAGATGGTGTTAGTGCAGAGCTGCACGATTAATCAAAATGGAGCAGAATCACAATTTGAATGGAGGCAATCAGCTCATTTTCAAAGGCTGTAATTTTTGAAGTGCAATAATTTCCTTCACAAACTAAAAGTATCCTGTTTTATTCTGCATAAAAACTGATGACCCTGCAGTTTAGACTTAGATGATGTTCTGAAGTGAAAAACAGCAACTAATGATTCTTTTATGAGTCTGTCAGTTCATATTTCAGTTTATTCTCCTGTTTTGTTTCAAATGTGAACTTTGAAGAGAATCCTATTAAAACATAAATCGCAATCAGTTCTAGATATTTTCCCAAATTGTGCAGCTCTACATCAGCAGTTTATTTATGACAAGTTGAAAAGATCAAATGTTTAACAGTTAAAGACAGTGTGTAGAGCTCAGATAAAATCTTTTGCTAATCATGAGAAAAAGGTTGTCGTCCCCAGCTTTAATTAAAGGTCTATGGGGACAGTTTTGTTGCATCTTTTAAGATTTTTTACCACAAGAACAGGCACAATAAATGAGAATTTTGGATGGAGTTGAAGAATGGAGCAGCTCAAAACAACAACAGAAAAGACTTTTGCTGTTTTACCTGCAAAATGTGATTTATTTAAACATAAAAAGACCAGCAAATCAGCAAGTGAGTTTTTATTTATTTATTTGTTTTACATTGAAACATAAATAACATCCTTACTGACATAAATTCAAATTAATAAATTCAAATGCAATAAAAAACAAAATCATCACTTTTGCTCAAAAAGGAGTCAGAATAAGTACATTTATTTAATCGCTCATTAACACCATAATAAAATGGGCTTTCTTTTGCTTTTTAAATACATTTTACATCAGTCGATTACTCCTAAAGAGAAGAAGCTGATGTATCTAAGTGTCATTATTATCATGTCTGTTTTGAAGTATTTTTGCACATTTTCCTCAAGGCCAACTGGTCTGGTAAGTGTGTGTTACTCTTGTTTTTCAGATGTGACAACATGAAGGAGTTTGGTTGATGCTACTCTGCCAACACCCGCCAAGCAGTATTTTAAATTAAAAAAAAGTCCATGAAATGAATGAAAAATCAACAAAATTTTAAAGCAACTTTGCTTGTCTGAAAAAACAAGAGTAGCTAAAATTAAGTTAAAAAGCTTTTTCCTCAAGTAGATGGAAAGAAGTAGTTGTAAAAACTACTGTATCTCACAATGGCATTTCTGTAAAACTGTTTTCAATATCCAAACAGTCTGTGGTGTGTTTGAATGCCCTTTTTAACAGTTTAAATCAGACTTGAAGTGAAGTGCAGCTGTCTCTGAGTGTCCTGCTCCTGTAGATCCAGAGGGACTCGCCCTTCAACACTTATCAGCAGTTTGGAAAATATTTCTCAAACAAACTACATTTACAGCTGCATTTTTGTTTTTGTAAAACCATTAATAAAATTGATTCTGACATGGAAAAATTAAGTAACTTTAAAAGTAAATATATATATATATATATATATATATATATATATATATATATATATATATATATATATATATATATATATATTGCAAATTGTTGCGAGAATTTTAAAAAGTAAATCTTAACAGATTTTTTTCAGTGTACTTATGCAAAGTACAGATTCCTAAAAAGTGTACTTAAGTACAGTACTTTTACTTTTGTACTTGTTACTTTCCACCGCTGTGTGTAACACCTTGAATTGATGTATATTTCTGTTGTATTTGACACGTGCACTCAGACTGTACCTCATGCTTTCCTGCTGATCATGTGTAATACCGCGAATTCAACACTAGATGGCGAAGCTTCATAAAGAATCTCACAAAAAGTAACATCTAATCCATCGTCATGAAGAATCATAGCCGCGGGAACGTCATTTTGAGAGGGGGTGCAGTTTTGTTTTGTTTTTTTCGTTTTTTTTCCCGTGCAGTTACATACGTTTATTTAGGGCCAACTAAGGGTACTCACACAAAAATAGCGCCAGGACTCATTAGTAGGACACAGTAGGACACTGTACAGTGTTACGACAGCCACACGGTGCAACAAGCAGCTGTTTACTTCATTTCACTTCAGTTTCCCCGCGACGTACGGCGACTTCATCAGTTCACTCACCGCTCAGACGCTCAGATGAAACAAAGTCCCACGGTCCCACCTCTGTGAGACGAGGAAATATGGATTTGTGCCGCTGTCTTTCCGTGTAAACTCCCTTTGGTCCTTATGCGTCGCGTCAGATTCAAACACAGTTGTTGCACCCGCCGCCTGTAGCTCCAGCAAAGTCCAAACAGTTATGCATCCGCGGTGTAGTTTCACCTCTTAATCCAGCCCGGGGTTGTCATTTCCTCGTGTATTTTGTCACATTTAAGAGAATATACAAACAGTGGTAAACAGCCGTTTGCGCGCTCAGGTCAGTGCGCCGCGCACCATCACAGGTTTAGTTTTCCCTGACTTTAACCTGCAGGGATATAGTTGACTGGAAAAACATTTGATAAAAGTAAAAATATCATATGTATTAGAACAGAAACTGTGTCGTTTTATAATGTTACCTAGAAAAGATATAGTTTTGCTCAGGGCAAAACCAGCAATGAGCCTGTTCCCACAGTTCCCATTGAGTTTACCATGTCTACCCCTAGTTCCCGCGGCTATGTGAAGAATAGTGCTTCATTCACATTCAAAAGAGACACTGTACTGTTCACACAAGTTTAGGTTCACTCTGAAACTTTCGTTTGTTTATGCGATGTTCGATTACTGCCCTCTAGTGGACGTTTTGGGGTATAAGTTTTGTTTCTGCCACATGCGGTCAGTCAAGCATGGTCGGCTCTCGGTGCAGCCACAGACAAATGAATCTCGTTTGCAGCCTTGGTGTATCTTTGTCCGTAAGTTCAGCTATGTTCTGTGTTAAAATGTTTGCATCTGTGAAACTTATGGTAAATGTAAACTGTGAATCAGCATTTGTTAAAATATTAGCTGCTGCTAGCTTCGTACATGTAGCTCCGTCTTATTTTAAGCTAGGCTATCGTGTTCTAGTTTTACTTTGTTGGCTCAAACCATACAGTTTATGGCAGAAACATGTATTTTTGTTGTATAACATATGTAAAGGTACACTTGAAGGTACATTCATAAAGTCAAAGTCATAATTCATTAATATCTGTGTAATAAGGTACAAGTTCATGTACAGGTATTTCTTTTTGTGTACTTGATGTACAATCCATTAACACACACCTTTATGTGTTTTGTTGCAGTTTTACCAAAAAAGGCAGGTTTTCCAAATCCACGTTGTGGAGTAAAAAGCGTCTTAAAATTCCAGTAAAGACAAGTCTACTCTACATGGCCACGACTCTCTTTTTTGTGTTCGCTATCTGTCTAGCCCTGGTAGTGACGCCATAGTGAGGACAGAACAGTAAAAGGACACTTACACAGCGGGCTCAGACAACATCAACTGTCACCAACGCACTGAACAAGCTACACAAGATGGAGCAGCAAGACAAGACAGACCAAACACAAAGACTGTATGAGATTAGGTCGCAACTCTCCAGCTCAAGATCAAGTAGGTCTTCAGCGAGTGCTGCAGCCACCAAAGCTAAAGCTAAAGCTGAAGCAGCTTTAGTAGAAGCCAAGTTTGCTGCTAGAGAAGCACAAATGATGAAAGAAAAGGCTAGAATAGAAGCTGAAGCAGCACAACGCAAAGCAGAATTGGAGGCTAATCTTTACGTGCTAAAAACAGAGAGGAGCGCCACAGCAGCCTCAGCAGAAGCAGCAGTCTACGAGGCCGCAGCAGCAATGGAGAATGACCCTCTCGACGACTTGGCCCAGATCCCTCCACAGGACACCGCTCAACGCACCAACGAGTTCGTGCAGGCACACTACGCTCCAGACTCACAGCAGGAAGCGCCGGTCCCACAGCAACCACCTGTCACATCCTCAAACGTACAACGAGCATCGTCACCACCGCTGCCAGACCAAGTCAGGTGGTACTCACTTCCAAACAAAGAAACAGGCCTGCCCAAGCCTTCCCTTACTAACGAGGTAATGTTCAGCACTCAAAACAAAGCCCAAACACATTATCTCCCCCCTCCAATGTCTCACATGTCCAGCCTCAGAGACTATGCTTGTGAAATGGCACCAGCAGCTGATCTCACTAAATATCTAGTTAGGAGAGAAATGGTGAGCTCTGGAATATTAAAATTTGACGACTGTCCAGAAAACTACTGGGCCTGGAAAACGTCTTTCCAGGATGTTACCAGAGAGCTTAATTTAACAGCAAGAGAGGAGATTGACTTATTGATAAAGTGGCTTGGCCCAGATTCATCCACACAAGCCATGCGAATCAGATCCGCTCATGTTTACAATGTTACAGCAGGTGTTGCCATGGTTTGGCAAAGATTAGATGATACTTATGGTTCACCTGAGATCATTGAACATGCCCTCTTATCAAAACTGGAAAACTTTCCCAAAATCTCTAACAAAGATAATCAGCGTCTCAGAGAGTTAGGAGACATTCTAATGGAGATACAGTCAGCAAAGTCAGGGGGACGTTTACCTGGTTTAGCTTATCTTGACACAGCCAGAGGCGTCAACCCTATTGTTGAAAAGCTTCCTTACGGACTGCAAGAACGCTGGATCACACATGGCTCCAGGTACAAGGAAGAGCACGGTGTTTCCTTTCCACCTTTCTGCTATTTCGTGAACTTCATTTCCAGCCACGCTAAAACCCGAAATGACCCAAGTTTTTCCTTTTCCTCATCATGTGTCACAAATCACGTAAAGCAGGACAAATCAGTAAGAAACTACAATAACCAAAAAACAGTGTCAGTAAGAAAGACTGAGGTTTCAGCCACACCTCTTGCACCCAATAATGGTAGCAAAGAAAAGAAAGCTGATGAGCCAGCAGACCGTTGTCCCATACACAACAAGCCACATCCTTTAGCAAAGTGTCGTGGGTTTAGAGGCAAACACTTAGATGAAAGGAAAGCTTATCTGAAAGAAAACTTAATATGCTTTCGTTGTTGCGCATCCTCTAAACACATAGCTAAAGACTGTAAACTGGCTGTCAAATGCAAAGAGTGTAGCAGTGACAGACACATTAGTGCTCTCCACCCTGGCCCAGCTCCTTGGTCAACAGAAGCACAAGCAACGGAACTAAAGTATGGCGGGGAGCAGGGCGATAGCTCTCCTGAGGTCACTTCCAAATGCACTGAAATATGTGATAAAACACATGGATTAAGATCATGCTCAAAAATCTCCCTTGTAAATGTGTACCCAGCAAATCGCCCAGACAAAGCCCACAAAATGTACGTGGTCTTAGATGACCAAAGTAACCGCTCTTTGGCAAAATCAGATTTCTTTGAGCTTTTTGGCATTTCAGTAGTCTCATCGCCATACATTTTAAAAACCTGTGCAGGCATCAGTGAAGCTACAGGTAGGAAAGCTCACAACTTTGTAGTGGCATCACTTGACGGACAAACTCAAGTTGCACTTCCTCCTCTTTTAGAATGTAACACAGTGCCAGATGACCGTAGTGAAATCCCCACACCTGACATTGTACAGTATTTTCCTCACCTAGCACCAATAACAGGCAAAATACCACCAATAGAGCCAGACACGCCCATCCTTCTCTTATTGGGGCGCGACGTTCTTAGTGTACATAAGGTGCGTGAGCAATATAACGCCGCACAACACGCCTTATGCTCAACGGCTAGATTTGGGGTGGGTTATTGTAGGTGAGATATGTCTTGGGGGAGCTCACAAACAGACTAAAGTGAATGTTTACAAAACTAATGTGCTACAAAATGGCCGTACTTCCTTCCTCATGCCATGCACTAACGCCATTCATGTAAAAGAGACATTCAGTATCCCCAAACAGCAAACCATTGCCTTTAGTGACATAGAGGCAACTCCCCTCAAACAAACAGACTGTCTTGGGCTTAACGTGTTCCAAACAAGCCCTGATGACAACAAACCAGCCCTGTCTATTGAGGACAAAATGTTCCTTGAGATCATGGACAAAGAAGTGTACATGGACACTGACAACCACTGGGTGGCGCCATTACCCTTTCGTAACCCGCGCCCTCTCCTTCCAAACAACAGGGAACAGGCTCTGAAACGCCTCACTGTTTTGAAACGGACTCTAGACAAAAAACATGACATGAAAGAACAGTTCATAGAATTTATGGAGAAAATCTTTGCAAATGACCAAGCAGAAATCGCTCCAGAGCTTGAATCAGGTGAAGAATGTTGGTACCTACCAATATTTGGAGTGTACCACCCCCAGAAACCGGGCAAAATCCGAGCTGTTTTTGATTCAAGCGCCCAGTTAAATGGCATCTCATTAAATGACACTCTACTTAGGGGACCCGACTTAAACAATACGCTGCTCGGTGTTCTTTTGCGCTTTAGAAGAGAGCAAGTAGCAGTTACTGTTGATGTAGAGCAGATGTTTTACTGCTTTCGAGTCAAGGAAAGCCACAGAAACTATCTCAGGTTCCTATGGTTCAAAGACAATGACCTGAACAAAGAAATAACAGAGTTCCGCATGAAGGTTCCAGTCTTTGGAAACAGTCCGTCTCCAGCTATTGCGATCTATGGACTGAGACGAGCGGCTGAGTTAGGACAAGAAGAACACGGCTACAATGTAAAACAGTTTGTCTTCCGCAATTTCTATGTGGATGATGGGCTGACCTCTGTGTCCAGCCAGAGCGAAGCCATTGAACTTTTGACAGGAGCGAGACACATGCTGGCTGAATCAAACATACGGCTTCACAAAATCGCCTCAAATGTCAGTCAAGTCATGAATGCATTTCCACCGGAGGAACGAGCAACAGATCTTAAGGACTTAGACTTGGAGGTGGACCCTCTACCTCTCCAACGAAGTCTTGGGGTGGGTTGGAACTTAGAAAATGACTCTTTCACATTCCGAGTAGGAAAAGACATTAAGCCATTCACCCGCAGAGGCATATTATCTGTTGTAAATAGCCTCTATGATCCCCTAGGGTTTGCTGCCCCAGTGACAATTCAGGGTAAAGCACTATACAGGGAGCTAACTTTAGAACAACAGGACTGGGATGAACCTTTACCAGCACACAGGGAGGCAGAGTGGACAAGATGGACTGACTCACTCACTGCCCTTGAAGGTGTCCAAATCCACAGGCCCTTTGTACCCGTTTCATTGCCACACACTCAAACAAGAGAACTATGCATCTTCTCGGATGCTTCAACAATGGCAATAGCGGCTGCAGCTTACCTCAAGGTTGTCGACACGGATGGCCAATGCCATGTCGGGTTTATGATAGGCAAATCTAAACTAGCGCCATCTTCTGCACACACAGTTCCGCGCTTAGAACTATGCGCCGCTGTTTTAGCAGTCGAACTTGCACAAATTATCATTGAGGAAAGTGACATTGAGTTTCAAGCAGTCAACTTTTACACTGACAGTAAAATAGTTCTCGGGTACATTTACAATAGTACTCGCCGATTCTATGTGTATGTTGCTAATAGAGTTGCCCAGATCCGCAAATCAACCAGCCCAGATCAGTGGCATCACGTAGCCACCGACCAAAACCCAGCAGACCATGGTACCAGGCTAGTTCTCGCATCTCAGCTGCAATACACAACCTGGCTCTCTGGTCCACAGTTTCTAACAGTCAATACAAAGCAGTGCAACAAATCTGGAAACTTTGATCTTGTGGACCCATCAGCAGACATGGAAATACGTCCTCAAGTAACCGCTTTAGCAACAAACGTCAAGGAAAACAAGCTTGGCTCTCACAGATTTGAACGTTTCTCAACCTGGAAATCTTTGGTTAGAGGAATACAAGCCCTCATTCGCATCTCAAAGTCGTTTTCAAAAACCGCACATGCAGACAAATGTGATGGTGCAGGGTACTCACGCGCGAAAACAGTCATTATCAAGTGCGTTCAGCAAGAGATGTTTGGAGCAGAAATTAAAAGACTTTCTGATGAAAAAGAGATACCCACACACAGTCCTCTTGAAAAGCTTGACCCTTTTATTGATAGTGAAGGTTTGTTAAGGGTTGGGGGACGCGTGCATGCAGCAAATCTTTCTGAACTTGAAAAACACCCCTTGATAATCCCAGGTTCTCATCATATTGCAGTTCTCTTTGTCAGACACTATCACAATCAGGTTGCTCATCAGGGACGTCAGTTTACTGAAGGCGCTCTGCGCACTGCAGGACTTTGGATTTTAGGGGCAAAGAAACTGGTTTCTAGTGTAATCCATAAATGTGTTACTTGTAGGAAACTCAGAGGTCGCCTAGAGGAACAAAAAATGGCCACTTTACCTACAGACAGACTTACCATTGACCCGCCATTTACATACGTAGGTCTGGATGTTTTTGGACCTTGGAATGTCACGTCCCGCCACACAAGGTCAAACAGTGCTGAGAGTAAAAGGTGGGCTGTGATGTTTACATGTCTTTGTACTAGGGCAGTGCACATAGAAGTTGTCGAGTCGATGTCTACCTCCAGCTTCATAAATGCTCTGCGCCGTTTCTTGTCAATCAGAGGCCCAGTCAAACACCTTAGGTCAGACCAAGGTACAAACTTTATCGGTGCCTGTAAGGAGCTGCAAATCAAATCTGAGGATCCAGAAATCAAAGACTTCTTACAGGACGAAAGCTGCACATGGACATTCAATGCCCCACATTCTTCTCACATGGGAGGGGTGTGGGAGAGGATGATTGGACTAGTTAGAAACATTCTTGATGGCTTACTTCTAAAAAACTCAAACACTCGCCTCACACATGAGGTATTGGTCACTCTCATGGCTGAGGTCATGGCTATAATGAACGCCAGGCCCTTGGTTCCTGTGACAACCGATCCTGAAACACCAGAAGTCCTTTCACCTGCAATGCTTCTCACTCAAAAGGCCAGTCCAGTGTTGTCTCCTTTTGGCAACTTTGAACTCAAAGACCTTTACAAAGCCCAGTGGCGCCAGGTTCAGGGTCTAGCAGACTGTTTCTGGAAAAGGTGGAGGCAAGAGTACCTTGCCACACTGCAAACAAGACGAAAATGGACAGTAGAAAGACCCAATGTAAAAGAGGGTGACATTGTTTTGTTGAAAGACACTCAAGTCAAGCGTAATGAATGGCCTGTTGGTATTGTAGTTAAGGCTATTCCCAGTGATGACAAAAAAGTAAGAAAAATTGAAGTTAAGATTGTGAAACAAGGTTCTGTTAAAACCTATCTACGACCTGTTACTGATGTAATTGTACTTTTATCTGTCAATCATGCTAAAGACTAAATAGTGGTATATTCCTTAATACACCAGGCGGGGAGTGTACTGTTCACACAAGTTTAGGTTCACTCTGAAACTTTCGTTTGTTTATGCGATGTTCGATTACTGCCCTCTAGTGGACGTTTTGGGGTATAAGTTTTGTTTCTGCCACATGCGGTCAGTCAAGCATGGTCGGCTCTCGGTGCAGCCACAGACAAATGAATCTCGTTTGCAGCCTTGGTGTATCTTTGTCCGTAAGTTCAGCTATGTTCTGTGTTAAAATGTTTGCATCTGTGAAACTTATGGTAAATGTAAACTGTGAATCAGCATTTGTTAAAATATTAGCTGCTGCTAGCTTCGTACATGTAGCTCCGTCTTATTTTAAGCTAGGCTATCGTGTTCTAGTTTTACTTTGTTGGCTCAAACCATACAGTTTATGGCAGAAACATGTATTTTTGTTGTATAACATATGTAAAGGTACACTTGAAGGTACATTCATAAAGTCAAAGTCATAATTCATTAATATCTGTGTAATAAGGTACAAGTTCATGTACAGGTATTTCTTTTTGTGTACTTGATGTACAATCCATTAACACACACCTTTATGTGTTTTGTTGCAGTTTTACCAAAAAAGGCAGGTTTTCCAAATCCACGTTGTGGAGTAAAAAGCGTCTTAAAATTCCAGTAAAGACAAGTCTACTCTACATGGCCACGACTCTCTTTTTTGTGTTCGCTATCTGTCTAGCCCTGGTAGTGACGCCATAGTGAGGACAGAACAGACACAATTGCCTGGACTAAATATACTGGAATTATGCATGAGCTAGACAGGATAATAAATGTAGTAATAATACGTTTTGAGATGTTTGTGATATTGGTCTGGTAGTTACTGCAAAAACAAACAGTTCTGTATCATGATAAAACCCGGTAGCTACTGGAAGTCTGTAAATGAACATGTTATTGTAAAGTGTGTGAAGAAACCGTACATGAAAAGAAAAAATAACAATAATAACAATAATAATATTATATTAAATTATAATATAAAACACTGAGGGCAGAGTTGGTTCAGTCCTGGTTCAGTCCTGGTTCAGTCCCGGTTCTGTATTAGGGGCCCATGAGAAGGTTTGTACCTGGGGCCCAGTATGAGTTGCTACGGCCCTGCAGTTTGTGCTTCATTTTCAGGTGTCGTTCTTCAGATCTTCTGATGTCCCTGAACTCTGGGACTGAACACAGAACACTTTGTCTTTGAGCTGGAGTTTGTTTCTGTTTCAAACTGAGGAGGAAATGAACACATTCCAGCGAGCGCCAGGAACCGACACAGAACGAACATTCAACACAACAGACTGAGACTCAAACGATGTGAGTCAGATCTATCACTGCAACACGTCAATTAAAGTCCATATGAAGGTTCTCATGTCATCTAATTATGACTTGGTTAGGGAAAAGTCTGTGAAGACAATTTGGAAAAACAATTGTTTAAATAGTCAAGAAGTGGTGCTGACGCTGCCTTCCTGTCTCTGGTAAAGTAGGATGCGAAAGACCCTTGAATATGAAAATTGTACTCAATCTCACCCAGACAAAGCTGAAGTGAAGGCGTTTGACGACGTCCTGGTGGAGAATATTTATGAAGAAGAATTTTAATCAAAAACACACTATTTCCATGTTTCCTGTGTGTTTTGTGTCATTCCTGCTCTGGGTGGCAAATAAAACCTCTTCTTTTAGCACATAGAATGTTTTAGAGTCTGCATAGACCAGTTAACGATTACTGAAAAAAAGGAAGTCAAATATAAATTGTGATTCTTTTTCTCCTGTCTGCCATAGAGAGAGGTCAAAGGTCATTTTCTGCCTGGGCATCAAAATTATTCCCCAGTTTCTCACCAGAGATGACCAGATAATGGTGTTTGTGTGATATTTCCCACGGCTGAAGTGGAATTTACCATAATTCCCAGACCACATGAAGGCAGCATCAAACAGTTATTATTATTTGTGAAATCATAACTTTTTGTGTCATTTATGTGGATGTTGGCCCTTGTTTCCAAGCCTGGTTGCTAGGTAACAGTTGTAGAGTCTGTCATATTTGTGCACATGTTCAACCAGGAAGTAACATTATAAACTTTACAAAAACTGTCAAACTGGGGACAAACAGGTAATTGAATAATCGTTAACTGGTCACAGGTTCACAAACACGTCACGAGCAGAAAAAATATGTTTTTTGACTCGAATTGAGCCGCAATTTCATGAAAATGATGCAGGATATATTTAAATGAATTGTATTTGATGAAAACACTCTTTGGTCCATAAATGTGCTCCACCAGGTCAAACAGCTTCACTTCATCTGAGTCACATTTAGTACAAATCTTTTCATCACATGACTTTGGAGTTCTAAACAATTAATCAAAAGAATAACTGCTAAACTTATCGATTAACAAAATGATCGTTAGTTGCAGCTCTAATAATCTATGTCTAATTTGTACTACTATAGTGTATGAGATGAAGATATAAATAAATGGATAAACGGATCAATATTTTCAATAATCACTTCAATTGACCCACAGATGAAAGGACAAACAAACACAAATGAGGAGGAAGAGGAGGAGGAGGAAGAAGATGAAGAGGAGGAAGAGGAGAGAGTCAGAGGAGCAGAAAATAAAGAGTATGAAGCAATGATGCAAATGAAGAGGAGAGGACGAAGAGGGTTAAATGGAGGAGAGGATGAAGAGGAGAGGATAAAGAGTGTGGTGAAGAGGAGAGGATGGAGAGGAGGAAGAGTGTGATGAAGAGGAGAGAATGAAGAGGAGAGGATGAAGAGTGTGATGAAGAGTGTGATGAAGAGGAGAGGATGAAGAGGAGAGGATGAAGAGTGTCATGAAGAGGAGAGGATGAAGAGGAGAGGATGAAGAGGAGAGGATAAAGAGTGTGGTGAAGAGGAGAGGATGGAGAGGAGGAAGAGTGTGATGAAGAGGAGAGGATGGAGAGGAGGAAGAGTGTGATGAAGAGGAGAGGATGAAGAGTGTGATGAAGAGTGTGATGAAGAGGAGAGGATGAAGAGGAGAGGATGAAGAGTGTCATGAAGAGGAGAGGATGAAGAGGAGAGGATGAAGAGGAGAGGATGAAGAGTGTGATGAAGAGGAGAGGATGGAGAGGAGGAAGAGTGTGATGAAGAGGAGAGGATGAAGAGTGTGATGAAGAGTGTGATGAAGAGGAGAGGATGAAGAGGAGAGGATGAAGAGTGTCATGAAGAGGAGAGGATGAAGAGGAGAGGATGAAGAGGAGAGGATGAAGAGGAGAGGATGAAGAGGAGAGGATGAAGAGGAGAGGATAAAGAGTGTGGTGAAGAGGAGAGGATGGAGAGGAGGAAGAGTGTGATGAAGAGGAGAGGATGGAGAGGAGGAAGAGTGTGATGAAGAGGAGAGGATGAAGAGTGTGATGAAGAGTGTGATGAAGAGGAGAGGATGAAGAGGAGAGGATGAAGAGGAGAGGATGAAGAGGAGAGGATGAAGAGGAGAGGATGAAGAGTGTCATGAAGAGGAGAGGATGAAGAGGAGAGGATGAAGAGGAGAGGATGAAGATGAGAGGATGAAGAGGAGAGGATGAAGATGAGAGGATAAAGAGTGTGGTGAAGAGGAGAGGATGGAGAGGAGGAAGAGTGTGATGAAGAGGAGAGAATGAAGAGGAGAGGATGAAGAGTGTGATGAAGAGTGTGATGAAGAGGAGAGGATGAAGAGGAGAGGATGAAGAGTGTGATGAAGAGGAGAGGATGAAGAGGAGAGGATGAAGAGTGTCATGAAGAGGAGAGGATGAAGAGTGTGATGAAGAGGAGAGGATGAAGATGAGAGGATGAAGAGTGTGATGAAGAGGAGAGGATGAAGAGGAGAGGATGAAGAGTGTCATGAAGAGGAGAGGATGAAGAGGAGAGGATGAAGAGGAGAGGATGAAGAGTGTGATGAAGAGGAGAGGATGAAGAGGAGAGGATGAAGAGTGTCATGAAGAGGAGAGGATGAAGAGTGTGATGAAGAGGAGAGGATGAAGAGGAGAGGATGAAGAGGAGAGGATGAAGAGTGTGGTGAAGAGGAGAGGATGAAGAGGAGAGGATGAAGAGTGTGATGAAGAGGAGAGAATGAAGAGGAGAGGATGAAGAGTGTGATGAAGAGGAGAGGATGAAGAGTGTGATGAAGAGGAGAGGATGAAGAGGAGAGGATGAAGAGGAGAGGATGAAGAGGAGAGGATGAAGAGGAGAGGATGAAGAGGAGAGGATGAAGAGGAGAGGATGAAGAGGAGAGGATGAAGAGTGTGGTGAAGAGGAGAGGATGAAGAGGAGAGGATGAAGAGGAGAGGATGAAGAGGAGAGGATGAAGAGTGTGATGAAGAGGAGAGGATGAAGAGTGTGATGAAGAGGAGAGAATGAAGAGGAGAGGATGAAGAGTGTGATGAAGAGGAGAGGATGAAGAGTGTGATGAAGAGGAGGGGATGAAGAGGAGAGGATGAAGAGTGTGATGAAGAGGAGGGTGAGTGCCTGAGGTGAAGCTGAGGTAACAGTTTCCTGTCTGGTGAAGAGTCAGAGATCTGGAATGTTCCGTCTCCCGCTGAGATTCTTCACGTCTCACACTCAGAGCTGAGACTGTCCCTGTGAAGACCGGGGCTAGTCCTGGTTTAGTCCTGATTTAGTCCTGGTTTAGTCCTGGTTTAGACCTGGTTTAGTCCTGGTTTAGACCTGGTTTAGTTATTAGAGTTAGTTTAGATTATGAAATGATGAAGGGTTTGAGACTTCCAGATTTCAGATTGTGTTCAGATCTTATTCAAGAGTTTTGTTCTCATCGATTAGATCTAGTTTAGTCCTGATTCAGTCCTGGATCAGTCTTGGTTCAGACCTAGTCCTGACTCAGACCTGGTTTAGTCCTGACTCAGACCATTTGGTCCAAGTATACATAGTCCATTTTCATTGTGTAAACGTAACACTAGGTTAATACTTGTGAGTGTTTCTTTTCCATATTTGTAGAATAAAATACACTGTAGCTTCAGAGTTAAAATATTCGGTGTGAATTTTGCTCGAAAAGAGTAAAATAATGACACTGACCACGCACAGAGTCAAAAGCACTAACATACTCTGCTGCGGTGTCTTCAGAGTCATTCTGATGTAATTTTGTTTTTTGAGTTTGACTCTCAAATCCCCAACCCTTCATTATTATACCACCAGAGTTATTTTTTATTTATTTTTTTGTCTCTGTTTGGACTTGTTTACCAGTTCAGTAGTTTTTGTCCTGATTTAACTTTGAATTAGTCCAAGTACAGCTCTGGGGGGAGTTCTTTTGTAGATCTGATTTAGGCTGATATTTGATTTATTCATTTTAGATTGTGTTCAGTCCTGGTTCAGTTCTGGTTTAGTCCTGGTTTAGTCCTGGTTCAGTCTTGGTTCAGTCCTGGTTCAGTCCTGGTTCAGTCCTGGTTTAGTCCTGGTTCAGTCCTGGTTCAGTCCTGGTTTAGTCCTGGTTCAGTCCTGGTTCACTCCTGGTTTAGTCCTGGTTCAGTCCTGGTTCAGTCCTGGTTTAGTCCTGGTTCAGTCCTGGTTCAGTCCTGGTTCAGTCCTGGTTCAGTCCTGGTTCAGTCCTGGTTTAGTCCTGGTTCGGTCCTGGTTCAGTCCTGGTTCAGTCCTGGTTCAGTCCTGGTTCAGTCCTGGTTCAGTCCTGGTTCAGTCCTGGTTCAGTCCTTGTTCAGTCCTGGTTCAGTCCTGGTTCAGTCCTGGTTGTTTGTCTCTTGTCCATCTGTTCTTTTTCTTCTTCTTGAACAAAGTAAATCAATATCAGATCAATGGTCCTGAGCACTTCCTGTTGAGTTTCTTTCAGATCAGACTCCAGGACTCCGGCTCCTGGTGTCAGTTTCACAAAACAATCTGCTCTTTTCAGAAATAATACAAAACACTTTTGTCACATTAATTGTCACATTAAGGCGAGACACTACAAGCAAAACTCATTTTTTTCAAATGTTTGTTTGTTCTCTCAACAAATCGGTTTTCATGTGGAAACAACTAACGTGTCCAATCTGCTCCAAAAGATGTTTTATTGTTTCATTTAATCCACTTCATCCATAGATTTCTCTGTGACATTGTAACTTCAAAGGCTGTCCTGGTTTAGTCCTTGTTTTGTCCTGGTTGAGACCTGGTTTAGTCTAAACTAATAATGATAAGGTTCAACATTTGTGGATTTCTCTTTCGAAGATTTCTCTCAAAAACAGTTGAAGTCTATACGACAGTTTAGACGACACATTTCATTGATTATACTTAAGATTTTAGTAACATTTTGCCTGTTTGTCTCCGGTCACTTACCTTATGACATTGTTAGACATAATTCCACAACTGTTACCATAGCAACCAGAGTGTAAACAAGGGCCAAAATCCACATTAATTACACAAAAGTTATGATTTGAAAAATATTAATACCTGATAACACTTGCATTTTGTTAAATAATGGTTTAAACTGTCCGAAAAATGTTGCGTTCGAATTGTCCCTGTATTTTCGCCCGTTGATGACATCACAGAGGGATTCCATTTTAGAACTCAGCACTACTTCCTGTAATTCCAAAAGTCATCCTATGTCGCAGAAATTATTATTTGACAATTAAAAAATGTTGTAACCGCTTTATTTTGTTGAATTAATGATTAAAGGATCAGCAAAAAACTGTTGTAAATTGTCCCTTGTGCGTCTCCTTAGTGTGATGTCATCGTGTTTTGGAACTCTGCTCTACTTCCTGTACATTTCAACATATCTTTCAACTTTTCTTCGCAAACTGACACTTGATCGGTGTAAAAGTATCATACATATTTACAACAGGTTTCATTCCAAATAAAGTCCAAACTAGAAAATCCTAAAGACGTGTCATACAGACTTTAAGTAACCGCATATGTTTCTTTTCTCAGACGTGTCGAACAGTCTCTGAATTTTAATCAAGTCTCACCTATTTCCAGCTCCTGCTCCAGAGGAATAACGTGGGAGCTTTTTCACTCGACACAAAACTCTAATGTTATTTTTAGCAGGAAGTGGAGCCGTGTTTCAGTAGGAAGTCCTTTTTTAGTGGCAGCGTTACCATGGATACCTGCTCTTAAAGGCTCTGACACAGATCTAAAGAGCTAAAAAAAACTAAAAAACGTACGGTTATCAGGATGGTATCGTAATGTGAGAGTCCTGTGTACGATTCCTGAACAGTGGGCAGCTTTTGGGGGTTTGCATGTCCTGTGTCTGTGGGTTTTCTACATCAACCTGAAACATTAATCGTAATTTTAAGTCTACATTTTAGGCTCTCGTGATGTTCTATTTATAACTTGGTTTGGTGGAAAAGCACCGGTGGTAAATATTTATCATAGTTTTACATTTGGGAAGTTGCAGTTTGTGAGGAAATTTTGATCAATAAAAGTTTAGAATTACAGGAACTACTGCTGGGTTCTGAAACGGAATCCCTCTGTGATGTCATCAAAAAGCGACGCACCATTGAAAATACAGAGACAATTTACAGACGACTGACACAGTTTAAACCATCATTCATCAAAATAAAGTTGTTATCAGGTATTATTATTTGTCAAATCATAACTATTCTGTAATTTATGGATGTTGGCCCTTGTTTACAGTCTGATTGCTATGGTAACAGTTGTAGAATTAACTCTAACGATGTCATATTTGCTGCTCATGTTCAACCAGGAAGTAACATTGTAAACTTTATGAAAATGGTCAAAGTTGGGACGAATGGGCAAAATGTTTAGTAAAATCTTAAATATAATCATGTTCAAAACGTTTAAAGTGCGTATGACAGGTTTTTATGATTTTCTTGTTTTGACTTTATTTGGTGGAATAAAACCTGTTGTGAATATAAATGATAGTTTTACACCAATCGGGTGTCAGTTTGTGAAGAAAAGTTGAAAAATATGTTAAAATTTACAGGAAGTAGAGCAGAGTTCCAAAACATGACATCACACTAGGGAGACACACCAGGGACAATTTACAACCAACAAACACATTTTTCTGATCCTTTAAACATGAATTCATCAAAACAAAGGTGTTCCTATATGTTTTTATTTGTCAAATAATAATTTCTGTGACATTAGAGGAGTTTTCACCCAGTGTACGACATGGTTTCTAGGCAACAGTTACAGAATTCCCCAGTGTGATGTCATGATTTACAACCAGGAAGTAAAAATTTAAACCTAAAAAACTGCCAAACTGGGATAAATTTTTTTTTGTTTTTAGCTGAATCTTGAATATAATTATTTTAACTTTGTTTTAGTAAAATGAGTACTTCAACCTGTCATGGGCCCTTTAAGTAAAGTATGTCGTTAAACCTGTCATATAGACTTTAATCGAAATTTGAATGAACACATGAAAGCGAATCGCAAAGGTCGCAGTTATTTCCACAAACAACAAAATATCTAAAAATGAAAACAGGAGAACTTATTTTCTAAAAGATGGCAACTTCTGTAATCAGGTAAATAAATGCTGGTGTGTCTATCTTCTGCACGTCTGATCAAGAACTGACACTTGAAACATCACTTGAAGTTCACAAAAATGTCTTGGGAGCTAGAATAATGTCCAGACCTTTTTTTTGTGCTACATCTTTCGAAAAAACAACTGCGCTCAACTTTCTAATTCAGGCTCTGGAGAAAATTAACAAATTGGAAGTCGTAAAATCCAACCTCCGAAGACGACTGGAACGGCTGAGAACTGGGACTAAACCAGGTCTAAACCCAATCAAACTGACCATGGACTTAATGGTCTAATAATGTCCTAATGTGTTTGTGTGACCCACTTCTGTAAATAAAGCAGGATTGGCTGGATTAAACCCCTTTGTCGTTGTCGCTCTTGCTCAGTTTGAGTCTAATCCCAGTTTGAAGTTGACATTTATATTTTAAATCCTCCAATATCAGCAGTTTGAGTTTTGAACCAAACCGCAAGCCTAGAAAATATTTGTCAAACGCTCAGACGACACGAGGAACATGTTTATATTTAGTTTGGGACAGACTGGAGCAAACAGGAGACGAGAGCGAGAATCTGGCTGAGTTTACTCTGGTTTAGACGAGTATTTTTAACATGTTAATTTTGACGGGAAGAGATTTTAGTTTGTTTTTTCTCTTGGATACAATGGTTTTTAGTCTAGTTTCAGTCAACAAAAATGTCATACTTGACTAAATCCAGAACAAAATTGGTGTAATATTAGTTTTATTATTCAACATAATATTGTGGTCATAGTTTTAGTTAATGAAAATTGTTTTAGACGACTAAACCAGGTCCAAATCAAGTCCAAACCAGGTCAAAACCAGGACTAAACCCACGACTACAGCAAGACTAAACCAGATTTAAACCAGGACTAAGCTAGAACTAAACCAAGACTAAACCAGGAATAAAGCAGGCCTAAACTGGAACTAATCTAGACTAAACTAGGGGCTAAAGCAGAACTAAAGCAGGACTTAACTAGGACTAAACCAGGTGTTAACCAGATCTAGACTAAACTAGGTCTAAACCAGGACTAAACCGGGTCTAAAACCAGATCTAAATCCAAGACTAAACCTGGTCTAAACTCTCGTCACATCCTGAAAAGTGAATGAAGTCATCTGGTCTTTGTTGGATTCTGAGACTTGACATTTCTTCACTTTATTCGGTCTTTCAGGTTTTTTGTGTTTTCCGTCGGCGTTGGAGGTGGTTGCCGTGGAGACCGTGCCCCTCTTCAAACAGTGGACCCCCGTTTTGGCTCGGGGCCACATACCTCTGCCGTCCAGCGAGGGACCAGCGTGGGACCGACCCGCACCACACGCTACAGCCACAACTACACCAAAACAGGACAGGAACCAAAACAAGACAGGAACCAAAACAAGACAGAAACCAGAACAAGACAGGAACCAAAACAAGACAGGAACCAAAACAAGACAGAAACCAAAACAGGACAGAAGCCAAAACAAGACGGGAACCAAAACAAGACAGGAACCAAAACAAGACAGAAACCAGAACAAGACAGGAACCAAAACAAGACAGAAACCAGAACAAGACAGGAACCAAAACAAGACAGGAACCAAAACAAGACGGGAACCAAAACAAGACAGGAACCAAAACAGGACAGGAACCAAAACAAGACGGGAACCAAAACAAGACAGGAACCAAAACAAGACAGGAACCAAAACAAGACAGAAACCAGAACAAGACAGGAACCAAAACAAGACAGGAACCAAAACAAGACGGGAACCAAAACAGGACAGGAACCAAAACAAGACGGGAACCAAAACAAGACAGGAACCAAAACAGGACAGGAACCAAAACAAGACAGAAACCAAAACAGGACAGGAACCAAAACAAGACAGAAACCAAAACAGGACAGGAACCAAAACAAGATGGAAACCAAAACAGGACAGGAACCAAAACAAGATGGAAACCAAAACCAAAACAAGACGGGAACCAAAACAAGACGGGAACCAAAATAAGACAGGAACCAAAACAAGACGGGAACCAAAACAAGACGGGAACCAAAACAAGACGGGAACCAAAACAAGGCAGGAACCAAAACAAGACAGGAACCAAAACAAGGCAGGAACCAAAACTACACCAAAACAAGACAGGAACCAAAACAAGACAGGAACCAAAACAAGTCAGGAACCAAAACAAGACGGGAACAAAAACAAGACGGGAACCAAAACAAGACAGGAACCAAAACAGGACAGGAACCAAAACAAGACAGGAACCAAAACAAGACAGGAACCAAAACAAGACAGAAACCAGAACAAGACAAGAACCAAAACAAGACAGGAACCAAAACAAGACGGGAACCAAAACAAGACAGGAACCAAAACAAGACGGGAACCAAAACAAGACAGGAACCAAAGCAAGATGGGAACCAAAACAAGACGGGAACCAAAACAAGATGGGAACCAAAACAAGACGGGAACCAAAACAAGACGGGAACCAAAACAAGATGGGAACCAAAACAAGACGGGAACCAAAACAAGACAGGAACCAAAACAGGACAGGAACCAAAACAAGACAGAAACCAAAACAGGACAGGAACCAAAACAAGACAGAAACCAAAACAGGACAGGAACCAAAACAAGACAGAAACCAAAACAGGACAGGAACCAAAACAAGATGGAAACCAAAACCAAAACAAGACGGGAACCAAAACAAGACGGGAACCAAAATAAGACAGGAACCAATACAAGACGGGAACCAAAACAAGACGGGAACCAAAACAAGACGGGAACCAAAACAAGGCAGGAACCAAAACAAGACAGGAACCAAAACAAGGCAGGAACCAAAACTACACCAAAACAAGACAGGAACCAAAACAAGACAGGAACCAAAACAAGGCAGGAACCAAAACAAGACGGGAACAAAAACAAGACGGGAACCAAAACAAGACAGGAACCAAAACAGGACAGGAACCAAAACAAGACGGGAACCAAAACAAGACAGGAACCAAAACAAGACAGGAACCAAAACAAGACAGAAACCAGAACAAGACAGGAACCAAAACAAGACAGGAACCAAAACAAGACAGGAACCAAAACAAGACAGGAACCAAAACAGGACGGGAACCAAAACAAGACGGGAACCAAAACAAGACAGGAACCAAAGCAAGATGGGAACCAAAACAAGACGGGAACCAAAACAAGATGGGAACCAAAACAAGACGGGAACCAAAACAAGACGGGAACCAAAACAAGATGGGAACCAAAACAAGACGGGAACCAAAACAAGACAGGAACCAAAACAGGACAGGAACCAAAACAAGACAGAAACCAAAACAGGACAGGAACCAAAACAAGACAGAAACCAAAACAGGACAGGAACCAAAACAAGACAGAAACCAAAACAGGACAGGAACCAAAACAAGATGGAAACCAAAACCAAAACAAGACGGGAACCAAAATAAGACAGGAACCAAAACAAGACGGGAACCAAAACAAGACGGGAACCAAAACAAGACGGGAACCAAAACAAGACGGGAACCAAAACAAGGCAGGAACCAAAACAAGACAGGAACCAAAACAAGGCAGGAACCAAAACTACACCAAAACAAGACAGGAACCAAAACAAGACAGGAACCAAAACAAGGCGGGAACCAAAACAAGACGGGAACCAAAACAAGACGGGAACCAAAACAATGCAGGAACCAAAACAAGACAGGAACCAAAACAAGGCAGGAACCAAAACAAGGCAGGAACCACAACTGCCTGCGCTGCCTTCACAGCCCTGCTCATCATAAGATTCCCCTCATCTCACGACCCTGACCTGTAGGAAGGCAGTGCTCTGATTGGCTGCACTTAGAGTCCACCCCATTTAAACGTCATCCTCTTAAAAAAAACCAACAACAACAACAACTCTATAACTGTGCCTAAATGAAAGAGTGTGGATATAAAGCATGTACCAAACCTCTTTTGGCTGTGTAAAAAATCAGATATCCCTGCTATAATTTCAGCTTCATTTATATCTTGATAACTTTAACTTCAACTTGGTTGGTTGAATGCCTGAAAGTAAAATAATTTCCCCTTGTGGATGAATAAAATTAACCCCTTAAGATGAAGATGTTCCACCTGTGGTACATTTTCTTTATTTATTTCATTTTCTCCACTGTCTGATAAAAAGAAACTATCAAACTGCTACAAATGTTAAACATAAAAAGAAAGCTGTAACCCTCTTATTTCCATCAAATCAACCATTCATTCATCCCTACTACAGAATTAATTCATAAATTTAACAAAGAAAATTTAGGCAGATTTTAAATTTTGTTTTTCCTCTTTGCAGAGCTTGTTTCCACTTGTAATTCGAGTAAATCAGACACCAGAGTCCAAAACTACAGAGTCACAGCTTCACAAAGAGTCCAGAGAATAGTTTTAACTTTAAAGGGTTCAGAAACAGCTTCAGTTTGAATTGGGGCTCATTTTAGTCTAACGTTTTGGGAAAATTAGGCCTTCAGTGTAGGGCTGGGCGATATGCCGAAAAAATATTTCACGATTTTCTTGGGGCAGATCATGATTTCGATTTTATCACAATTCATGTTCACTTTGTATTTTTCTATTGCGTTTAACACAGCTGCACGATTTAGGAAAAATATCTAACTGTGATTTCTCTGACTGTGCGATTGTGATTAGATTTGCGAGCTCTCGATGTGATTTTTATCACCGCATCACCCAGACCTACTTCAGTGTCTTAATTCCTCCTAAATCAGTGCAGCAGTTCCTGTCGTTCCCTCTCCAGCGGCGCTAGGACCTGCGCGTGCGTCCGTCCCTTTGTCTCCTCTCCCCCTCCCTCCTCGGCTCCTGGACCCTGCCTCCTGCCTCCCTCCCCGCTCCTCCGTCCCGGTGCCAGCCTGGGTCGCACTCCGCTCGGATACCGCCGTCGCCACAACCGCCGCCGCCGCTGGATCCTCGCCATGGCCGTGAACCTGAGCAAAAACCGCCTGGCGCTGCTCACCGCGTACCAGGACGTGATCGACGAGGGCTCCGACACCGACTGGTAAGTGCGGGTAAGACGGGTAAGACGTGCGGGGACGTGCGTGGATGCGTGCGTCCTTCTCCTGGAGCCGCGGATGCGAGGACACAGCGGCGGCAGCATCCCTCCGCTCCAAAACCTGTCTTTGCGCAATTACGCGTCACCACGAAGCTTCTTTACTCCTGGTTTTTACGCGAGATTCGTTCCGTTTTGCGCACTGCGAGTGGATTTTGGGGGGGCAACGTGGTCCGCGCGTTAGCTTTTTGGCACGTTGTGTTGCTTCTTGTCTAACGCATCGCTTTTGGGTGAACTGTGCTACTGCTACTTGTGCAGGAGTCCTCAACGTGGGTTTTCGTCAGACGTGGAAGGATTTGCGCGTGTTTGTGGGGGAAATGCGCACAGAAGGCGTTGGATTTCGGGTGTTGGCCGATGTTGGTGCAGGGATAAGGGAAGAAAAGGGGCAACCAAAGCGGTTTAAAGGGAAAGGCGAGGCCGGAGCAGCAGCACGAGCAGCTAAAATGGACTCTGTGGAGTTTGGGGTTCATGATTTCACTCCAGGCATCACCTGCAGGGGGCGTAGTGCACGGAAAGCACTTTTTAAGGATGCAGGATCGTTGTGCATCGTTTAGATCAGCTTTTCCTCCAGTTATTTTCTCATAAAACGCATTATCAGCATGGTTCTGTGATGATGGGTATTGAATTATATGTCGTTGTATATTTAGGCCTACATTGTTGTCGTTACTGAGTTTATAAGTGATTAAGTGTGTTTTTGTTGTCTTGTAATCCACTTTTCGGACGAGTTTGTTGAAATTAAGACATCAAGATTTAAGATACAACAAATAATGGAGTATAGTCGACTGGAATAAAGATAATAAGTAGAGTAATCGTCCAAAACAGATTTAAAAAATACCTGTTAATCACAAGGACAGCGGAATTCTTAAATCAGAATGTCAAAAAGACGAAACATTTTCTTATCTTCTTCAATAATACACAAATATTATCTATCTAGATGCCCCCAGTCACAATAATTTAATCTTTATTTGATCCAAAACGTATTTAAAAAGAAATAGAAATAATCATTTGACTAATTGACTGTGAATAGACATTAAATGCAGCTCTACTCTCAATCATAACAGGCTATTTTAGCGGCTCTATCTGTGCTTATTTTATTGCACAAAATTCCAGTATAGTCCTGCAATTAATAATATGAATAATCGTGACAAATTGTGACTATTTGACTTTGACTGGTTTAATAATTATTATCTCGACTGTTCAGACATTAAAACAAATGCCGAAAGAGGTTTTTCTGCAAAAAAGACGGCAGATTTTTATCAATATTACACTTTGTTTTCATTCATATAAGCCCTCAGTCACCTTAATCTGATTATGAATGCATTTTAAAAAGATAAAACTTTTATAACTGGTCGGCTACAAAAATAATCATTAGTTGCAGCGCTTTCCAAGAACAATACGCCTAAAGGATCGCTCAGTTTACCAGAAGATAATGCACTTTCCTTCTTAATGAGTTTGTTTATGAAGTCCTGGTTTAGTCCGAACTGCACTGACTAATTTAGTCTCACTTAAGACCGGGTTGAGTCTCGGTTTAGTCCTGTTTAGTTTTGCAAAATGACAGGTTTTATAAAAAGAAACAGAAATGGAATAAAACAAGTGAAGATCATTTAAAAGTGCAGTGATAGAGCTGCATGATTTGGGAAAAATGTCTAATTGTGATATTTCTGACGATGTGATTACAATTAGATTTGTGATTTATGTTTTAATAATATGATTTTGTTCAAATTTTTAACACCAGGAGAATTGACAAAAAGGCTGAACCAACAAACTAATAAAAGAATCAAGTGTTTCAGAACGTTTTTGTCGCTTTTAGTTTCACTTTGGTCGCTTTCTACTCTCATTTTGGTTGCATTATAGTCTAATTTTTGTCACATTTTAATCACGTTTTTGTCACTTTCTAATATCAGTTTTGTCGCATTTTAGTCAAGTTTTTGTCGCATTTTTGACTCGTTTTTATCACATTTTAGTCTAGATTTTGTTGCTTTCTAATGTCATTTTTGTCACGTTTTGGTCTTGTTTTTGTTGCATTTTAGTCTGGTTTTTGACGCATTTTAGTCCCATTTTTGTCATGTTTTAGTCTTGTTTTTGTTGGGTTTTAGTAGCATGTTTGTCACTTGTTTTATGTCACTTTTAGTTGCGTTCTGTCAGTTTTAATTGTTTGCCACCTGCTTTGAGAAGTTGTTTTGTCTGAAATTGCACAGTATGACATTAAACTATCTATCTCCATGGCCAAAACCATAACAATGTTTTGTGTTTTTCAAGGTATTTAGTTAAAATCATCTGTAATTAAATAAACGCTTGATAAAAGTTACATTGTGCACCTTTTAAATTAGCATTTTTAAAACACTCCACAACACATACGTTAATTACATACAAAATGTAAACAAATGAAACAAAATGACTCAAATCAGGATTACTGTTATGAATACATGTAAGTGTAGTTTCTTTACTCATGTCGCTAAACTTACTGTAATCTTTTTGTCTTTGTTCATGTTTCATTGTGAAGTGAAAGCAGAAGTGTATTTTGGTTTTGTTTTTAAGGAAGAGTGTTTTGTTCCTGGTATCAGGTCAAAAAGGCAGGAGTGGTGTTTGTATAAGAAGAGCACGTTGGTTAAACAGCAGCTCGTCGACCTTCAGTGTCACTTTGGACGATTCTGTGACGTCACTGTGCAGCGAGCACCAGAGGATGTGTCAGGAAAACAACACAGGAAACTGCCTCGGCTCATCTGTTAATGGGATTTTTTTTGTAGCTCACAATATCATGATAAGAATTAGAAAACAATAATCATGACACTGCTATGTTCACATGGACATCAAAATCTGATTATTATCTGATTTCTTGACTTCTAAAATGATTAAAATAATCAGATTTTGAACTATAATGTTGAAAGGTAAAATAAGTCATTTTAAATGAATCTAGACTATATAAGTTTTAACACATATGAATTCCTTTAATCATTCTAAAACTTAAGGAAATTTCAAATTTTGTCCAGTTTTGTCCTAGTGAATATTTAGTTTTCATTAGGGTTGCACAATATTGGAACTAATTATTGCGATGTATGAATATACTTTCTGACACAATAATGTCAGTAAAAAGTCAGTAAAATATGAGAATGCCTTAATACATCAAAATAAAAACTTAAAGACAAAACCAAGACAAAATCAAGATTAACTTAGACTGAATGAGTCATTTTCAATATTTTCGTCATAAAAACAGTATGTTTCTGTCAGATGAAAAAGTTACTGAAAAAGTACCGTTCTTTTGGTGCCAACTTTCGGTTCCTTGGCTTCAATATCTGCGTAAATGCACAAACACAGCACAAACAAACCATGCAGGTGTGTGCGACTGCGACGCACAAACAGCGGGTCCAGAGTTGCTCCAACATCCATCTGAAAACACTGTCCAGAGCAGAGTCATGTGTCAAAAGTTTGCGTGTTGTGCGTCTTAATGAATCCACATCACAGTCACATTCTGCAGTGTCTACGTGAAGTGGAAGCCAAACGGATATGATCAAAACCTCATCGTGCTCGGTCCAGTGCAATCCTGAAGTCAGTGTGGTGTGGTTGCAATCCAATGTCCAGCGGGTCTGCACAAAACACAAAAATACTATCCAATCTTCGCCAAACTTTGGCCATTAATTTACACTTTAAAAGAATGCAGGCACAGAAAAAGATCTGTTTAGCCAGCTGTACCAAAAAGCAAGTACCCAGCCCTAAGGCTTTAGATTGTTTGACAACTCTAATACTAATGTGTCATTTTAATTCAGAGGCTCTGTTCACACATTTACAGCAATTAACATTAATGAAAGGACTGAAATATGAACCACAGACAGACAGAATCCTGCATTTCACAACATGTTTGTCCAGGTTTAAAATAGAGACCGGATATTTAATTATCAGCTGAGAATGTGAGATGAATGTAAAAATGTCGCTCGTCCTGGTTCCTCCT
This sequence comes from Rhinogobius similis, assembly GCA_019453435.1. Taxonomy (NCBI): domain Eukaryota; kingdom Metazoa; phylum Chordata; class Actinopteri; order Gobiiformes; family Gobiidae; genus Rhinogobius; species Rhinogobius similis. Next base: position 2,265,807 of record CM033621.1, read on the forward strand.
GTGACTCTCTGGTGTGGCCCTGGTGTGGTCCTGGTGTCCTTCTCGTGTCCTCCTCGTGCCGTCCTCGTGACGTCCTCGTGTCCTCTTTGTGTGGTCCTTGCTTGGTCCTAGTGTGGTCCTCCTCGTGGCCTCCTTGTGTTGTTCTCCTGTCGTCCTCCTGTCCTCCTCATAAAGTCCTGGTGTCGTCCTCATGTCGTCCTGGTGTCGTCCTTGTGTCCTCCTCGTGTCGTCCTTGTGTCCTCCTCATGTTGTCCTGGTGTCGTCCTGGTACCCTCCTGGTGTCGTCTTCGTGTCGTACTCGTGTCCTCCTTGTGTCGTCCTGGCTTGGTCCTGGTTTGATCCTCCTCGTGTCGTCCTTGTGTCCTCCTCGTGTCTTCCTCGTGATTCTGATTCTGATTCTGATTCTGATTCTGATTCTGATTCTGATTCTGATTCTGATTCTGATTCTGATTCCTCGTGTCGTCCTCGTGTCGTCCTCGTGTCGTCCTCGTGTCGCTGGAGGTAAACACTTTGTGATGAAGTCCAGAGGGATCCACAGATTCACACTCAGCGGAAACATGCATTTTCCACTCAGCGCTCTCTGAGGAACAGACTGTCAGAATACAACTGTGTTTACAACGAAACCGGGACTGAAACAGGACTGAACCTTGATTAAAGCAGGACCGAGCATGGGCTAAATTCAGACTAAAATGGATCAGACCTCGAAACCAGCACTTATCTCAACCTAAAGGTCCATTTTGACTGGTTCTGGTCTGCTACATCAGCAACTAACGTCACCCAAACATAACACATTCTCTTGATAAGTAAACTCAAAATTGGTACCTAAATTATACTTGGAGGCAGATCCCAACGATTCACAAAATTAGTAGAATAAGTTTGTGGCTGTGAGATGTGGCTAAAGCTAGCGAGAAACAGGACACTACTTCCTGTTTGTCCTCAGCTTTATTCTGCATTTATTTCCTTCTCTGCAAAGACTTTATGTCACGTTTGAACCTCTCTTTATGTAATGCATTGTCTTTGGATAATATTGAATGATTATGGCCTGAGTCTTGACAAAGGGAGTGTTGTGAGTCGATAAACAGGAAACAGCTGATGCTAACCTGCTTTGCTAGCTTTGTTTTGCAAAGGGCTCAACATATAAGTTAAAATCAGTGGAAATACGACACTATCACAAGATGGTGAGAAATTATTGTTCTGTTTGCAGAGTTTTTTGCGTCTTGTTTTCACCTTGTCTGAGTTCTCTCTGATCAAAACAGCTGATGTGGAGCTCCTTCTGAGTTAAAGCTAAAGCCAAAGCTAAAGCCCAAAACCTGTAGCCCAACAAAGATAGACCCCTTTAGGAGATAGAACCTCTCAGGGTCCGCTTTGGTTTACTTAAACGGGCCCAGGCCCTTGATTTAAGATAGAAGATACTTTCGGACCATTCCAATCCACTCCAAAGTAAACCGATGGAAACGTGGATTTTGAATTTGAAGGACCGACAACTAACGATTATTTTGTTTGGAATGCAAATGTGATTTTTTTTTTTTTTTCACACAATTTGACCCAGATAAAGCTGAACTGAAGTTGTTTGAGGACGTCCCGGTGGAGAATATTTTCTGACAAAAGGGTGTTTTTATCATTGACACTAAATTTGCACATTTCCTGGTTCATTTTTGTGTGATTCCTGCTCTGTTTGACTCATAAAACCTCTTATTTCAGCTAATGGCATGTTTTGGAGTCTGTGCATGGACCAGTTAACAATTATTTGGTTTCTCAAATAGTTGAACTATTTCTATAATCGATTCGTTGTAATTAATCGATTAACTCTAGACCTGGCAGCCTCATTTTCATGTTTGGGTTAAAACCTCGCAGTTTTAGCCTGGTGCTGTCCTTAAGACCAGGGCCAGATGTTTGAGACTACCACAGTTAATACAATTTTGGTTTGCGCAAAATATCCACATCTCTTTATCTGTTTCAATGATAAAAAAAAAAAAAAGATACATGCATACAAAATCTTAATAAACCAAATTGTTAATCCAGTATTGAATATCCAGGTCCGATCCAGGACTAACCCAAAATCAACCCAGGTCTACACCGCGACCAAACAGGACTAATCTAGTACTAACCCAGAATTAAACCATTAAACAAGAAATTAATTTTTTGTGGTTTAATATTCAAAAGAGATGGTCGTGGGCCGTATCAGATAGTTTGGAGGGCATTATCTGGCCCACAGGCCGCAAGTTGAACAGTCCTGCTTTAGACCTTTTAGACCTGGTGTAGTCATCACTTGGTCCTGGCTAAGGTCCGGTTAGTCCAGTTCTAGTCCAGCTTTATTCCAGTTCTAGCCCAATTCTAGGTCAGTTCTAGTCCAGTTCTTGCCCAGTTCTAGGTCAGTTCGAGCCCAGTTCTTGCCCATTTTAGGTCAGTTCTAGTCCAGTTCTAGCCCAGTTCTAGTCCAGTTCTAGCCCAGTTCTAGTCCAGTTCTAGCCCAGTTCTGGTCAGGTTCTAGTCCAGTTCTGGTCCAGTTCTAGCCCAGTTCTAGTCCAGTTCTAGCCCAGTTCTAGTCCAGTTCTAGCCCAGTTCTGGTCAGGTTCTAGTCCAGTTCTGGTCCAGTTCTAGCCCAGTTCTAGTCCAGTTCTAGCCCAGTTCTAGTCAGGTTCTAGTCCAGTTCTGGTCCAGTTCTAGTCCAGTTCTAGCCCAGTTCTAACCCTGGTGTGTTGGGCGTGGACTGATGATGCATCCACTGGGTTTGTCCTGTTTTTTTCCGCTCGATGAGTTTTGAACAAAGACCAACAGCTCTGACCTCAGACACTCGGGATGCCCCCCTGTCGTCCCCCCCGTCACCCCCCTGCCACCCCCCAGTCCCAGTCACACTCTCTAATGCCCTTGACACCCCCTGAGCCGCTAATGCCCTGCAAACATGACATCATCCTCTCTTGCTCCAGACAGATTGACACTAGATTCATTGGTTACGCTGCAAAAATAAATTTATAGCTGATGTTCTGTTATGAGTTAAAGTTCTGAGAGTGTTTTATTGTCACTTTCTCATGTTCTGCTTTTATATAGATCTTGCTGACTGTGCAGCACTTTGTAAACCTTGTTTTTAAAAGTGTTCTGAAAATAAGGATTTATTATTATTTCAAGAGGCACATCTGACAAAAATCTGGAAAGTTTCTTTCTGAGCTCAGCTCTGATTGGCTGCAGACCTCTGCATTCAAAACATGATGATAATTTCAATTAGAGATTGTCGAATCTCACTCTTGATTAAAATTTGGTTAATTGCTCAGCTCTATGTCTAAAGTCTGCCAAGATTCATCGGAGAAATCATAACTTGTCAGTTGTGAAATTATATTTCGATTCTTGTAACGCTTCTCTGGACCAGTGTTTGCCCCCCTAAAAATGTGGTAAATAAAGTTGAAATAAATAAAGCTGTGATAAATGTACGTGCCACTGTCTGGTTCTTTAAATGTGGCAGTAGTGATCGTTTTTATTTTTTATTTTGGTACAGAATCATGTTCAGGACACTCCAAAATGTGAATCCATAAAGTCAAATGTGACATTTGTTCAAGGCGCAACAGGCAATATCAAGACAAACTAATGTTCCCCGGCTACTGGTCGAAAATCAAGGCACTTTTTTTTTATATAATAAGGACAGTGGCATTATTAAAGCAAAATTTACACCATATTCATAAATATTCTCTCTAGAAGCCGCCAGTCCCACATTTTAACCTTTACTAAAAAATGTATTCAAGAGTCTCAAAGTAAAAAAAAAATGGTTTGACCAGTCGAGTACTAAAATAATCGTTAGTCTCAGCCATAGTGTCTGCAGTATTTATTACATTACTGCTCTTTTATGGCTCGTAAAGATTTTTGTGACCTCGACTGTAGAAAAAGTAATTTTGTGCAGCTGCAGCACAAACGAAGCTCCTGTGAAAATCTGTCAGATCCAAAGTGACGGAGCTTTGTCAGGATTCCTCCTCACTCCTGGTCCATTTGTGTGAAATAGAATCCCGTCTGTGTCTGATGTGCAGAGGTTCCTCAAACAGCTGCAGGCGCCGGGTCACATGACTGCCCCTCGGCCAATCAGAAGCCACGCTCTGGCCCTGTCTTTGATATGGAGAAGCTTCATCGTCGCTGTCATTATCAGAAATGTGAGAGTCGTACCACAAAAACCACTGCAGGGGATTGGCCCAGGCTAAAAACAGACTGAACCAGGGCTAAACCAGGACTAAACCATGTCTGAAGCACGAAGATGAAGATGAAGCGGGTCTAAATGTGGACCAAAACCAGACTTAATCCAGGACTGAACAGAGGAAAAATCCCATTCTAAAAGAGTGACAAAAAGCCAGACAAAATAAGAAGTAAAACATGACTAAACTAAGGCTAAATCAGGACTAAACCAGAACTAAACCATGTCTGCAGCTGGGATTTGAAGATGAAAGAGGTCTAAATGTGGACCAAAACCAATCCACTAATCCAGGACTGAACCGAGACAAAATCCAGTTCTAAAAGCATGACAAAAAGCAAGACAAAAGAAGAACTAAACCAAAACCAAATCTAGTTTTTAAAAGGATGACTTACCTTGACAAAACGCTAAACCAGTACTAACCAAGGACTGGCCAAGGGCTAAACCAGGACCAAACTAAACCAGCGTTGTACTAGGGTTGAACCAACACTAAACTACTTAACCGTGACAAACCAGGACAAAGCAGGGATTGTCCCAGGTTTAAACTGGACCAGGTCTAAATGTGGACTAAAACGTATGATTGACCCAAAACTAAGCAGTTCTAAAAGAATGACCAAAACAAGATGACGACATCAAGACTAAACTGGGACTAAACTAAGTAATTAAACTGGGATCGAGCCATGTCTGAAGTAAGTATTTGTTCCAGAACTAAGCTGAACCAGGTCTAAATGTGGACTAAAACCATCCAAACCATAACTAAGACTAAAACTTGACTAAACCAAAACAAGATTTCAAACCAGGACCAAACCAGGACTCCCAGAACCCGACCAGAACCCAACCAGACACAGGTTCAGAACTAAACTCGGGTGAGACTCGGGCCACGTAAAACCCAAGGACATGTCGTATTCATGTAGTTATAAATTAGTCAGCGTTTCTCATTAATTTATCAGGCTTTAATTTGACTTCGAGCCAAAACAAATCTCCGCGGGTTCTTGTCCTCCGGCTCCTTCACACTGTGTTATCTTTTAATCATTATATTTCAGTTCAGCGTCTACAAAGAGTCACATTTATGAGGCTTAAAATAACCCCATGTGGAATGTCTCGAAGCAAATGACCATCATAACTACTACATTCATCAAAAACAACATAAAACCAGTCATTTTCGCTCATTCAAAGTCTAATAGATCAGTAATCAACTCTAGAATGTGGCCAGTTTTATGAAATCAAACTTTCTGAATGTTAAAGTAAACGTGACATAAACAGTGAGCTATAAAGGCATTTTACTTTCAGATTTACCTTTTCAAAGTTTAGATTGAAGTGAAATGACGTAACTTTACGTGGTCATGATTGCTGTTTTTTAGTTCAATTATCGATTAACCAAATAATCTTGACCTTCATAATAATAATCAATGGACATGAGTTACAAAACACTTAAAGTACCAGGAAACATTTGACACTGAGAGAAATAAGAAGTTGGTAAAATCTAGTAAAGGGTTTGATCAAAGTTCAAAGTGCTTCAATTATTCAGGTGCAATGTTTTACATTTAATGGATTATATCTTTCCGAGGAGAGAAGCTCATGTTGTCTCCATGGAGATTCTTTTGCCTAAAATAGCAGCAAAGGTTTTAAAGGTCGTCATCTGGACACCGTTTTGAAAATGAAGATGTTTCGACTTCCACTTCAAAGTCATTCATTGTGAATGACGATGGAAGACAACCTTTGAAAGCTTTTCTGCAATGGAACACTCCTGGACAAATGAGGGATTACACCGACTCGATTTTCCTAGAATGTTCCTCACAATGGCATTTATAAGTATGCACACATTTATCTCCATGGAGACCAGCAGGTGACATCAGGCCAAACGACCTGATCAGCCAAGACCAAACGCTTTTACAAGACTCACCAAGACAGGTCTGGAACAATGTTCTGTGATGGCTGTGATTGACAGGCGGATGAACCAATCAGGGAGTGGTCCGTTTGTGTCAAAACAAACATGGCGGCTTACAAGTAAAAAAGGAAAACACTGCAGATGATATATGTTTTGTTCTGAATAATATGAGAATATTTAGAGGAGAACGTCTTCTGTGTTTGAGACACACGTGCTACACCTGCACCATAGCTGTGGTTGGACTGTCACAAACACAGATGGTTGTTTGATGCACTTTATGGACTGGTTCCAGAGGTATTTTCAACCAAAAAAACACCTGTAATTTGATGCAAGATAGATAAAACACCATACTTTGGAAATTTAGGGCAAACCAATTACATCTTTCTTTTGAGAGGACAATTTTAGTCCTGGTTTAGTGTCACAATACCAAAAATTATTTTTCAATACCGATTTCAATAACACACTAACTGTACATTGTTTCTTAAACACTGTGGCCTTATTATAGTTTTGATAAATCTCAAAACAATTCTAAAACTGCTCACAAAAAGTCACATTTTGCCTGATTAATGTGATTATTTTAGTATCGATACTTGTTTTAGTATTGAATAGTATCTGATTATCGATACTACTGACAACCCTAGCCCTGGTTTAGTCCTGGCTGGTCCTGGTTAAGTCCTGGTCAGTCCTGCTTCAGTCCTGGTCGGTCCTGGTTTAGTCCTGGTCAGTCCTGGTCGGTCCTGGTTCAGTCCTGGTTTAGTCCCGGTCAGTCCTGGTTCAGTCCTGCTTCAGTCCTGGTCAGTCCTGGTTAGTCCTGGTCGGTCCTGCTTCAGTCCTGCTTCAGTCCTGCTTCAGTCCTGCTTCAGTCCTGCTTCAGTCCTGGTCAGTCCTGGTTAGTCCTGGTCGGTCCTGCTTCAGTCCTGCTTCAGTCCTGCTTCAGTCCTGCTTCAGTCCTGCTTCAGTCCTGCTTCAGTCCTGCTTCAGTTCTGGTTCAGTCCTGGTTCAGTCCTGGTCGGTCCTGGTTCAGTCCTGCTTCAGTCCTGGTTAGTCCTGGTTCAGTCCTTGTTCAGTCCTGGTTCAGTCCTGCTTCAGTCCTGGCCGGTCCTGGTCAGTCCTGCTTCAGTCCTGGGTAGTCCTGGTCGGTCCTGGTTCAGTCGCTGTAGTACTCTGTAGTAGTGTGTGTGGGCAGTGCAGTTGAAGTACTCTGGCCTGTGTACTCTGAGGCCGTGTTACTGTGGTGGGCGTCTGTGAGACCTGTGAGTCAAACTGCACTTTGAGTTCTGATTCAGCTCCTAACCCTCCAACTTCGGCAAAAACCACACTCGCGGCTTTATTTATAGACGAGTTTTCACACAAATCAAAATGTACGAACAGAAAAACTGACAGACATAAAGTAAAACCTGCCTGTACGCGCCTGTAAGCCAAGGATTGAAATTGAAGCTTACATCATTCCTCCGGGTTTTAAAATCCATATGACAGCTTTGACGACACATTTGACTAAAACATTGTGAACGTGATTATGTTTAAGATTTTACTAAACATTTTGCCTTTTTGTCCCCAGTTTGATAGTTTTTGTAAAGTTTAAGATCTTACCTCCTGGTTGGACATGAGAAGCAAATATGACATAGTTAGAGGTCATTCTGTTACTGTTAACATAGAAACCAGACTGTAAACGAGGGCAACATCCATATAGACCAGGAGTGTCCAAACTTTTTCCACCGAGGCCACATACATAAATGTAGACCAAGGGGAGGGCCACAAATAAATCGTGAAACGTTCAAAAAAGTTGCATTCATCTGATTTTTAAAGTGACACCACACCTAAATTCAGTCTCAGTGCCTTAATATCAGGTCTGTATCGCACCAGAATGTTAGTTATTTAGGTCAGAATAGTAGAAAATCTGAAATTTGCTGTAAAAAGTATGTCTTAGGACAATGTGGGCCAATTCACCAGGAAGCTTGAGGGCCAAGAAAAATTGGTCTGCGGGCCGCTTTTGGCCCCCGGGCCTTAGTTTGGACATGCCTGATATAGACCCTTTTAAAGTTAGTAAACAAAACATTCTAAATTCAGAATTGAGGCAAAAGTGAAGTGGAACATATTGTCATTTTAAACTTCTATTTAAATTTCTTCACAAACTGCAACTTCACAAATGTAAACTATGATAAATATTTACCACAGATGCCCTCCCACAAAACTAAGTCAGAATTAGAAAATTTTGAAAGTTCTGAAATTTTAAAATTTTTAAAATTCTAGTGAAGTCCTAGAAAAACAGAACTAGCTGATGTTAAAGTCTTTACATCAGTCACATGTATCACTCTCTATTTTTGAACTAGGCCTGGGCGATATCGCAAAAAAAATATCACAATTTTCTTGGGGCCAGATTATGATTTTGATTTTATCACGATTCATGTTCACTTTTTATCTTTCTTTTGCCTTTAATAGAGCTGCACGATTGTATGTTGTCATGTTTAAGAGCGTCTTTGTCACTTTTAGTTGCATCTCTGTCATAGTTTTTGTCGTTTTTAGTCGCGTTTTGGTGCACTGAATCGCGTTTGTTGGCGCGTTTTTGTCGCTTTTGAACACATTTTTATCGCTTTTGGTCATTCTTTTGTCGCTTGTTTCAGAACATGTTTGTACAAATCCAAACCCCAGCGTTAGCTGTTTTTATTCAAATCAAAGCAAGACATTTTGTTGTTGTGGAAGAAATTGCACTTTTAATTGTGCAGCCCTGGCCTTTAAGAGGTAAATAAAGTCATCTGCTCAGAGGCTTCAGAGACTAAACAACAGGAGAAAAAGTGTGTTTGAACAGACAGCTGCATTTCACGATTTCACAAAAATAGCAGATTGTCACAGGGACCAGCTCATGATTCCATTTTTATCATGATATCACCCAGACCTATTATGAACTATGTATCCTCTAAACCGACAATTGCAATGTTATCCTTTTTTTTTGTTATATTTCCCAGCTCTTTTCATCCTAGTTTCTCTTTTGTATCTCTGTTGTTGAGTCTGGAGTGTGTGTCGTTGCTGGTGTGTTCTTCAGACGCTCGGCCTTGGTCTGAGTGGCTCTTCAGTCGAGCGTGGATTAAAGCGGAGAGTCTTTTACTGCCTTTTCAATCCGACCGCCGCTGAGTCAGAGCTGCCTAAAGGACACACGTTCTGCAGCGTTTGTTTTGTTCTTTGCTTTTAAACTTTGTCCTTTTCTTTTGCTTTGGCGTCTCATTTTTTAGAACTTAAAATAATGTTTGCACTGAATTTCCCTCAGTCAGATGTTCCCTCATCAGGATTTGTGTTAACGCTCCATCTACTGGCAGCAGAGGGAGTTACCACAGTGAAATAAACAATAGCAAGTTGAACGTGCTTTTAGGCGGAAATGCTCAGAACGAGTGAGTCAGGGGATGATTAATGGACTTAAAGACGATGTACCTGATTTTTATTTTTTATCTATCTATTGCTAATGCAGTCCCAGCATCCTAAATATTCACCTCCACGAGTTTTCACTAGTCCCTGAACCGTCCTGGGTTAAGCTAACAAACATTAGCATGCTAACAGCGCACTTCCTGCTTCTCGTAGAATAAAATGCTCTATAAATAGATGCAGAGAATGTGCAGTCTCATTTTCACCCGAATAGATGCCTTTATTTCATTTTATATAAACAGAGCAACAGATTTTTGTTTATTACATGCTAAAAGTTAGGTATGCACAGCGCCTTTAAACAGATCTCCCCCTTTGACATCACAAATGTAGTAAATTTGAAAGCAAGTGGTTTTGTGAGAGAAGGAGAGAAGAGGAGCTTCTTAATCATTAAGAATCCTTAACAGGATTAATGAACTCAGAGTTTGTTTTTGATGTCTGAACATGATTAAAAGCACACACAAGTAAGTTTTGTGTAATACAGTATATATTACAGCTGGTTTAAATGCATTGAGACCTGGTTAATAGAGCTGTAATCAACTAAGGAGAATGGCAAAATCTCTCAACCCTATCAAGTATCTCAGTGCATATAACTCACAAATCTTCTGCTAACACACTTCTGCTGTGAGTCCAAACTAAATCCTTGTAATCTAAATAAAGTATTTAGTCGACTGATTAAGTCTTGGTTAGACCTTGTTCAGACCCAGTTTACACTAAACTTAAAGGACACATATTCTGCTTAAACCTGTTCAAACAATGTTCATCATCAAAACACACCTAAAGTAGCATTCAGTTGTATTCACGCTGTTTTGAGGAATTTTTATCAGAAAATTCTCTGCCTTCGAGCGTCAAATACACTTCCTGCTGAACTTTCTCGATCTGGGACGTATTTTCAGATCATCAATGTTATTTATCTGAGAATATTCTGCTGTTTTTAGTCCTTAAATCATCGCTAAATTCGTTCTGAGCATGTCTGCCTCTAAACGTGATAAAGGCAGCAGCAACTCCACATCATAACGTCTTTTCAGCGCTAACTTCACTAGATTGCATATTGCACTGGTGCCATCTGCTGGCTGGATGCACTCGGCGTCATTTCACACTGGCTGATTAAAAGAAGTCATTTGATGAATAAGAAACTTTTTTTTTTTGATTCAAAACATGAGATGGCAAATTAAAGGTAATCAAAAGCATGTTTATAGGCTAGCAGTAATATGAAAAATGCAGAATATTTTCCTTTAACAACAATAATAACAATTTTTTTGGCCTTGTTTGTGTGTTCTCCTCGCATTTGTGTAGGTTTTCTCCTGGCGTTCCAGTTTCCCCCACAACTAAATCAATAATAAATAAATAGTAGTAGTTTTCAGTCACCATATTAACAGTCTCTTATAGTAAAAGTGTTTGTTCCTCTTCTCACTGTGAGTAAATCTGCAAGTGACAATATTAAATTATCTGAACTGTTTTTTCCTTTGCTCTGTTGAAAATACCAGATGTGTGCATTGTAACAAAACGGAAAACAAAATATTGATTATGTGAATAGTTGTCAATTCATCATTTTCCCTGCATTGCACCTGAACACACACTCGAGAATTTCCCCCAAAAGCAGCAGGTTTACGGCCCGTGATTCAGGAACAACGTGAGCAGCTGTGAGTCCAGATGTGTGCGAGCTGAGAACAAGTGTAACAAACCAAACACACTTAAGAAACATGTCCGCTGTAAATCAAACGATAAACCAACACAGCTGCTTCTCCTGCTCTGACCCCGATGGAGAGGGAGACCAGAGATTAGAGGTCCTGCGGAACAACAGGTGAAACAAACGCAGAAAGAGCTGAAGATAAAGCAGAGCGACATCGTGGCTTGGACTTGAGTCAGATCTGAGTCGCTGCACAGCATAAAAATGAATTTCTAGACGAGTTAAAATGTCTTGATTTCAGGATATTAATCTGAATTTCAGACGCTTTGACTCGTTAAGATCAGTGGAGACTATTTATGTGATGGAACTAGATTATTTCACCTGTTTCGAACCATTTGACTTGTTATAAACATCTCGAAACGTATTATTATCAAAAGAAAATACATAAACTGGAAATTATAATCACATTTTCTTTTGTCAACAACTTGTCTAAAAGGTGAGCAGTGATTTTGCTCTATTCTTAAAGGGGTGATGGGGCCCCCTGGTCTCATACAGAATTGTATTTAGTGCACTGCAAAAAATGTATTTGCCTTGATTTCAACATATTATTCTTCATTTTAGACATTTAGACAAGTTAAGATTAGTTGAGACTATTTGTTTGATGGAATTAGATATTTTTTCTAGTCAAGCCACTAGCAAAGTACTTTTAAGCTAAATTTTCGTATGAACAGCCAGAAATACCTTGAAACCAGTGGAATATTATGCCTCACATCAGCGATTTAAATTGAGTAGAGCTGCAACAAGTTAATCGCAACTATTCGATTATAGAAATGGTTGTCAACTAATTAAATAATCGAGTAATCATTAACTGGTCTATACAGACTCCAAAACATTGTATGCACTGAAAGAAGAGGTTTTACTTCTCAGATGGAGCAGAAAACACACAGGAAACATGTCAATTGTGTGTTTTTGTTTAGCTATAAATCCAGGATGTCGTCAAACAGCTTCACTTCAGCTTTGTCTGGGTAAAATTGAGCAAAATTCTCATATTCAAGGGTCTTTCATGCTCAAAACAACTAATTGATTAATCGAACGAGTAATCGCTACCAAAATAATCATTAGTTGCAGCCCTGTCGTCGAGTCAAAACTACTCATACCCAGATAAAAATGATAAATTAAGTCATTTTAAACTAGAGTGTATTTAGTCTGGTCTTTACTCAACTGCATTGCTTTTTATTCCAACAAAAATAAAATAAAGAGAAGAATAAAAACACCACATGCTTTTGAGGGCCCCTCCCTGCTCTGGGCCCCGGGGAACCATTACCATTTACCCCCCCGGTCCGACACCTCTGCATCATCCTCTTTCAGTCTGAAAATCCATGCTCTCCAGCCTCAGAATCGACAGTATCCTCCCAAAAGCTGCAGGTGAAAATTCCAGTCTGTTTTTCTGAACGGAGCACATTCCCCGTGGATCTCCTCATGTCTGAAGAATCCCTTTGTTAAACTCAAGGCTGGAGGACCTCAGAAGCCTCAAAGCGAACACATCTCAGACTCGCAGACCTCAGGGACCGGCGCGGAGAGGAGACGGTTAAATGTGGTCGTCTCCGAGGCTCCAGGGGCTCATGTTTTATCTTTAGAGGTCAGAAAATCCACAGCAAACAGGAGTAAATCCACAAACACCTGCTGGAAATCTGAGCAGGGAAAGTGTATGATGTTTTAAGATGCTTTTACTTCCTTTTTTCCAATTAATTTAATACTTTTGTCCATCATCTGGTCAAAGGGAACTCTCAAGCTGCTGGACATTTAAAACATAAAAAAGCTTAAACCACCAATTTGCAGGCAAATCAACATTAACATTGAACACTCAAACCCACAAACGTAAAAAAGTAAGCCTTAAACTCACTTAAAGGTCCCATAACATGCAAAATCGACTTTTCAGAGGTTTTAACCTTCCTACAGTGCTATTTGGGCCTCGTATGTGGGCCCAAAGTGGTTTTTTGATTGATTCCCGCATGTTTTTCGCTAGAGAACTGTCTTTTTGTCCCCTCGGCTGAGCAGCAGGCGGGGCTCATACCATGGGTGACGCGGCTTCCCATGGATGATGCGGTGTTTAAGCCACGCCTCCGGGAAGCGCGGCGCAGAATAAAAACAGCTAATGCTAATGCTACACAGTAATTACGATGGATCGACAGATCGAAGAGTTAGCTTGTTATTTACCAAAGCGGCACCGTCCGTCGTCGAGGTACTTGAGCACGTCAAACTCCAGGTCAGATCCAGGGCGTAGGACTCAGCACACGCACCGTCAGGGACGGATAAAGGTTTATTCCGTGTTTGTGTATCGCTGTTTACCAGAGCACCACGGCGCATCGCACTATCTCCGCTCTGAGCCGGCACGAGTTGGGCGGGGGCGCGAGTTGGGCTGGGGAGCAGCCTGCTCTCTGTTCGGGGGGTCTGATCTCAGAGTGAGCCGTTTGCTTTTGCAAGGAGGGGGGCCAGTCCAAGAAATGGGTGTTTTTTGGAAACTGTTATGTTATGGATATTGCACAACGCAAAATTTTATCAACAAAGCCCTTAGAATAGACTGTGTAAAGGGCAAAATAGCAGAATATGGGACCTTTAAAAGGACTTTTATAAGTATTCCACATGGCCTTTATTTTAATTTTTTAACTATATTACTGGTCCCTAAATCTCATGTCTAGTGATATTGGCTTCAGCTTTGAAATGGGAACATTCTGTCACTTTTAGTTGCGTTTGTGTCACTTTTAGTTCCATTTTTGTCATTGGTAGAACTGTTTTAGTCACTTTTAGTACTGTTTTTGTCACTTTTAGTCCCATTTTTGTCATTGGTAGAACTGTTTTTGTCACTTTTAGTCCCATTTTTGTCATTGGTAGAACTGTTTTTGTCACTTTTAGTCCCATTTTTGTCATTGGTAGAACTGTTTTTGTCACTTTTAGTCGCATTTTTGTCACTTTTATTTGCGTTTTTGTCGTTTTGAGTCTTATTTTGACAATTTTAGTCGCATTTTTGTCTCCTGAAGTCATGGCTATGTTGCTTTTAGTAGCACTTGCACATTTACTCACGTGTTTGTTACTTTAGTTGTGGTTTTGTCACGTATAGCTGCATTTTTTACACATTTATGCAGGACAAAACAAGTTGTTTTGGTGTTTGTGGAAGAAACTATTGCACTTCAAAAACTGCAGCCATGTGATTTGCTAATTGTGATTTCAATTAGATTTCTATTAGTTGCGGCTTTTGTTGCTTTTTCCACATGTTTGTCACTTTTAGGATTGTTTTGTCACCTTAAGTGGCGTTTCTCTCATTTTTTTTGTTTTTGTTTTGTTGCCTTTGTTGCATTTTTGCCTCTTTCAGTCATGCTTGTGTTGCTTTTAGTCGTGGTTTTGTCACAGTCGCGTTTTTGGTGCTTTTAGTTGTTGTTTTGTCACTTATAGTTGCGTATTTGTCACTTTGTGTTTTTGGCAGATTTATGCAGAATAAAACAAGATGTTTTATTATTTGTGGAGGAAATGATTGCACTTGAAAAATTGCAGCCTTTGCGTTTTGCCAATTGGAATTTTAATTAGATTTCACTTGCAACCCTATCTTAGTCTGTAGAAAAATCGCATTAAAGTCACATTTTCTGTAACCGCTTGTCTCTGGAAGGATGAATCCATATATTTAGTGAGTGTAGTTTACTTGACTCCACACATTTAAGGCACAGAGCTGATATTTCTCCGCTCTCACTCCTCCTCGTTGCTCTGTACAAACAATGCCACGGTTTGTACTTGGTTTGTTATGGTCGCTCGAGCTTTTGGCGTCGGAGATGTTGTTTTGTTTGAGAGCGTTTCCCGTCGAGCCGCGAGTAAAACTGTGAAGACGAGTCACAGTGAGAAAAATCACAAACTAAAAGGCTTTAACTGAGATAACAAAAGGACAACTGCATTTAGAGCCAGGGTTTGCGTTTTCTATTGATGGCACTGGTTTCACCTTTAATGAAACAACAAAAACTTTATTTACGTGTCATAATCTGAACAAGACTATCTGAAAAGACTGTTTTGAAGGAGTTCTCTCTTGGGGTTTGCAATTTGGTGATTTTAAACTGCTCCAGGGTTTTGAACAAATCTGTTTTGTAATTTAAAGGACACATATTCTGCTACACTGAGTTTTTTTAGCTTTAAACCCTGTTCTAACAATGTTCCATCACCAAAAACTAGGGCTGCACAATATATCGCAAAAGTATCAATATCGCAGTATTGTCTGATGCAATAACATTATTGCAACAAATAGAATATACCGCTTTAACACCTTTAAGTCTTCCATCTGTGAGAAATGTTCTGGTTTTAAAATGAAAACATTGAAAAGGGAAAATCATGAATAAAATCTAGCTTTTTCAAACTAAATTAGTATAGTATAACAGGTAGAATAATCGTGAAGTCGACTATAAACAATAATGTCAGTCGTATTTTGACGATGTCGTCGTTCTCTGGACTAAACAGACTCTAAAACACAAACTTAAAGACTTTTAGAACAAAGACAATGACATTATTAAAGAGAAATGGCAAAAAAAAAGAATTGACCATTTCTGATTTTCCTCAATTATACACTTAAACACTACACACTATACACAAGTCTTCAGTCGCAACATTTCAACATTTATTAGGTTAAATAAAATGTCAGTTTATTCTAAGTCTGAATCTATAATAGAAATAATCACTAGTAAACAACAAAAATAGTTGTTGCAGCAAATTCACATCATAATGTTTGTTGACTGCTAACTTCACTAGATTGTGAGAGCAGTAGGCGCCATCTAGTGGCTGGATGTACTCAGTGAATATCTTTTCACAAAGCTGATAAAACCTGTCATTTAAAGAATAATAAACTTTTTTTTTGTTTCAAAACATGAAATGCCAAATTTAAGGCTCTCAATAGCATGTTCAAAGGCTAATATTAATATGAAAAATGCATAATGTATTTCCTTTAAAACCGTACTAAGATAGAACCAGAAGAATCACTTTAGATCGCAAACTATTTTTCTATTAAAATCTGGACCAACAACTGATATTATTTAGTGTGAAGCAGTTTCAGTTCGCTAATCTGTCTTTAACGAATGAGGAGGTTCAGAAAAGCTCCCTGTTTGTGTGTCCAAAACTACAGAGTGTCAGCTTCACAAAGAGTCCAGACAATTGTTTAAACTCCAAAGGGTTCAGAAACAGCTTCAGTTTGAATTGAAGCTCATTTTAGTCAAGTGTTTTTGGAAAATAAGCCATAAACTTGGACCTGGACAAGTTTAAAAGACCTTTTATAATGAGGACAATGGGATTATTAAATGAAAATGTCCAAAAAGAATAAACAATTTCTGATTTTCATGAATAATACACACTTTATCTTTTGTCAATAACTTTGTCAATATTCTCTATGTTATACCCACATTTCACATTACAACTTTTTATTTGGTTAGAAATGTGTTTTAAAAAGGCTAATCCGCTGCTAAAACAATCATTAGCTTCAGCCCTATACAAAGCAATAACATCTCCATGGAGACAAGCAAGCAGATAAGTTACACAGTGCACCTTTAACTCACCGAGATGATACTTTTTATTGCGTTAATCTCAGTTTTAAGTCTCTGAAAAACTCATTCTCAGCCCCACAGACGCAAACACAGCACTATTGTCTCGCTCATGTGAAAACCAGGTCCCGATTGGATCCCAGCAGACCGGAGTCCAGACCAGACCGGGACTGAGTCAGGAACTGTTCTCCACATGTTTGGCCCAGGTCCAGGTCTAGACCGGGTCCAGGTCCGGCGTGTGAGGAGGCGCTGACAGATGACACACAGGTTTACATTATGCTCACATAAAACACATTGTATTGAAGAGTGGGAACCTGCCAAAAGATAGAACCGTGAAGATTTATCAAGGATCTGAGTCAGCGGCGTCTGGAGAAGAGTTTAGAGGAAGCAGACAAAGGGAGAGGGTCTTACTGTAAGCATTCAACTGTATTCAATAAAAGAATATCAGCAGAAAACATTAGTCAACCTTAGCATTTGTTATTATTTTATGTTTGTTTAGTTTAGTTTTTTGTCAACCGTTGGCCTTTAAGGACAATATTATGCATTATTTGTATTGTTATTGGCCCTTAAAGTCTATACGACAGGTTCTTATGTTTTTTCTAATTCTGACTTTGTTTGGTGGGAGGGCACCTGTGGTAAATATTTATCATAGTTTTGCATTTGTAAAGAAATTTTTAAAAATACAAATTTAAAATTACAGGAAGTAGAGTTGAGTTCTAAAATGGAATCCCTCTGTGATAGTATATATATATAATTTACATATTAATATAATTTTATATAATTCATATATTTATATAATTATATATATATTTATAATATTTTTATTTTATTTTTTTTCTACAATGGACCCAGGAAGACAAACTGATTACTCAACTTTTAGTTAATTTCTATCAAAACATTTTTTTTCAGGCCGATGCGATATTTCTTTTGCAGGAGTAACCAATAATTGTGGAAAAACTTTTACCTCAGGGGTCCCACAGGGGTCGATCTTAGGCCACTTAGCTTCATTCTTTTAGAAAACACCAGTTTCAATTTCACCATTTTTGAGTTGTGTTGCTCTGAAGTACAAATAAAACACTAAACTTATTGAGTAATCTTGTCTAATCAACGGGAGCCATCGTCTGTTTAATGAGCAGGCGTCTACAGTGGTTTGTATTACTGGTATCGAGAGGCTGGAGCTTGTTTTTATTAAAGGAGAGGATTGTTTTGTTGAGGTTGTTTTTCTGAGTCGTTGGAGACACTGGAAAGCAGAGTATGTTTCTGTATTTGACCCACAGTTTGTGCTGGAGTGAGGGGGAGAGGCTTCAGGATGAGCTCAGAGCAGCCCAGGGAGGATTCAGACATTTTTCTGCCTCATTTGCAGCGATTCTTCTTTCTATTCGCTTTTTCAAGTCTTTTGTTGTAGTTTTTTGTCTGTTTATGCTTTATGCTCTGGTTTGAGGCTCTGGGATTTGGAGCTAGTTTCCATCCATTTCTTTCATTCATTCATGCAAGAGTTTTTATTACTTGACATATCAGTTCTTTTAGTCCAGTGGTTTGGCTTCCTGAGTACCACCAGATCTAAACTGGGTCCATAACCGGACTATTTCAGGTCTGAATTAGGGATAAACCAGATCTTAATAAAGACCACACCATTGCCACAGTAGTTTTAACTAGAAATTTACAAAAGGAAGCGCAAAAATGTAAATAAAATGCGCTCTTAATGAACTAAACATTACAACTGAGCAGTGGTGGAAAGTAACAAAGTTCAAAAGTAAAAGTACTATAAGTACATTTGTATGTATCTGTTCTTTACTTAAGTACATTTTACAGTAGATACTTTTTACTTTAACGTCACTACATTTCAGAGCATGTATCTGTACTTTCTGCTCCACTACATGTTTTAACTGGACTGAAAAGTAAAGGTATATTTTCTTAAGGTTTTAGACCTGCTGAAAAAACTGAGGGGTTTATTTTTTTAGCACATTTTAGGCGACATCTTGGCTGTTTTTTATTCCTACTTCCCTTTGAGCAAACAAAAAGCCTCTAAAGAGGAAAATATCCTGGAAAGTTGCCTATAACAACTCAACAGAATAACTCAATCAAGATAGATAATAGAAATGTAAAGTACATATTGACATAGAGGTAATTCCTCAACTGTTACTATAGCAACCATTTTGAAAATAAGGGCCAAATTCCATATAAATGACACACAATAGTTATGATTTGACAAATGATAATACTTGATAACAACTTCAGTTTGTTGGATGACTGTCAAAAAGTTGTGTCAGTTGTAATAAAATTGTCTGTATTTTCAATGACATCACAGAAAGATTTTGTTTTAGAACTCAGCACTATTTCCTGTATTTTTAAACTTCTATCTTTGAAATTTTCTTCACAGATGTAAAACTATTGCAAATAATTACCACAGGTGCCCTCCCACTAAACTAAGTCACCTGAAATATACTTTATTCTGGAGACTTAATCTGAAAAAGGTCTGTATTTTCTCTGGCTCTGCTCGTGTCTGCTCCTCCGGCTCTTTTACTGTAAACTCATTTGTGTCTCTCTAACCCACAAACACATTCAAAGTGGTTTATTTATAGAGTGCATTTGTCATAAATAGATGTGTCCTGGTTTGTTCGGGCACAAGATGCTTCAATTTCAAATCTCTTTGAACTCAGTGGGACGACCGGGCGGCTGCTGAGTCAGAATGTGGAAGAAGATGTTTATCTATCATATTTATTACTTTATTCAGGAAACAGGATGACCACTCTGTGATAGTGACACAGTATTTGATTTCTTTGCAGTTCTTTAAATCATAATTATTGGCTTGGAGCTCTTTGATAGGTCTAGCTAATAAAGCGACTTTTCACATTTTTTTTTTCATCCAATGAAGTAACATTTGTTTTGCTCTAGTAAATATGAGGTACAAAATGTGAATGTGACCGCTGTGTACTGTCTGTCTAATTGTAAATCGTTTTTATCACAAACAAAGACATATAAATAAGTAGACGCAGCGTTCGATGCTTATGCTATCACCACTTAGCAACGCGGCTAGTCCGGTATGATTTGAAGCGGTAGTCTCGTGTATTTTCCCTATAGCCGTTAGCAATAGCCTTTAGCATTAGCACGCAAAACACGCTAGTTATGAATGACGATACAAACATGTGCACATGGACATGGTTTGACCAGAGACACCTGTAAGTTGTATTTCATTTCATTTCAGACGCTTTCACATTTGATCTAATATGAAGAATACAATTACAATCACACAAGCTAAAGTTGACACGAAAACTTGCAAGCTGGCTCCCGTCACTCAAAGCATCATGGGGGATTGTCGTCACATGGTGCATCTAAAACAAAGATGGCAGCCTCCATATCAGGAAGTATGTGTAAGAAAACTACTTTTTTGGCTTCATGCTCCACTGATCACACGCCATAGGGATAAATACAGCGCCACTTTGAAAACATCTTTCAGGTTTAATTATAATTCTATGGTACCAACCCACTGAGCGCATTTAGGTGAAGTCAAAGTCTAAAAGATTTTTGTATATTCATTCATTCATTCATTTTCTACCGCTTATTCCCGTTAGGGGTCGCGGGTGACTGGACAACCATTCACTCTCACATTCATTCACTAGGGACAATTTAGAGTTGTCAATTAACCTACACAGTCATGTCTTTGGACGGTGAACCCGGAGAGAACCCACGGTAACACGGGGAGGACATGCAGACTCCACCCAGAGAGATCGTGTGATGTTGGGGTGGTTCAGAATTCGAAACCACGATGTTGGGGTGGTGCGGGATTCGAACCCACGATCTCCTTATTGAGAGACAGAAGCTATAGCCGCTCTGCCACCGTGCACCCGGTATATTCATTTTGGTGGTAATTAATTTTTGAAGATATGCAAAATTTTAATATCAAGTATAACGTATGTAGTTTATGGTGAGAAAAATATTACACAAAAGCTGATTAAGTTAATATGATCATAAAAATATGAAAAACATTATACAAGTTAGGTTGTAAACTGTCAAACAATGGTAAAAGGTGCTATTTCTGCCTTTTTGCAACAACAGTTTACTGACATTTCACCTTTGTCTGATAATTAACCCTCAACTAATACATTTTACGATATTTTTTAACCCATTTTTGTTGAATTGACTCTATATCGTCTGAATACCATTCTCAAGATACTCCAAAAAATACTGATATGTTAATTTTTGTCATTAGCACTACAGTTAAATGAGCTAGTTCTGTTTTATATCTTTTTAAGACTGTAAAAATCCACCACTGTGCCTTTAAATAGGATAAAAACATAAATCATTAAATGGAAGGAAATAAACGTGATTGATCCTCTGCTGTGCGGCCCTTGCTCTGTTTGGTTTCCATTTCCGCTGCATAAATGTGATGTGTGAATCTAATCCGTCGGAGCATATGATGTGAGGCTGTGAAGGGGGCGGGGCTTCAAATGTGGGTCATGGATTATAACACAATTCTGCACCTGGATTTAACACCACGAGGCCAAAGGCTGAACACCAAGGACACAACAGATACAGATAGAAAAATATGAAGCCAGAAATGAAATATTATGCTCACTTGGTCATTTATTTGAATTCAAATGCAGCTGAGAGTTTGTCTGGGGGATATGGTCAAAAATTATTATCACAATTGTCTTGGGGCCAGATCATGATTACAATTCATGTTCACTTTGTATTTTTCTATTGCCTTTAATAGAGCTGCACCATTTAGGAAAAATAGTGCGACTGTGATTAGATTTGTGATTTATGTTTTAATAATAATAATTTTAAACAACATTTTGTCGCTTTTAGTTATGTTTTTGTCACGTTCAGTTGTGTTTGTCATATTTATACGCGTCTTTGTCACTTTTAGTCGCGTTTGTTTTTTGTAGGTGCGTTTTTGTCACTTTTGAACACATTTTTCCACAGCTGCATTAAAGAGACAAACAGTGAGTTACGATATGACTATTTCACAAAAATAGCAGATTGTCACAGGGACCAGCTCATGATTCCATTTTTATCATCATATCACCCAGACCTAGTTGAGAGAAAGTTCCAACTGAAAAGATTGCGATTATTTTCTAATTCACGCTCACAACAAATCGACTACTGCTACTTCTACTGCTGTGACTATAGTCGTGCTTGTATCACTTGTGCTACTGTCACTCACAGGGCCGTAGCACCAAAT
Organism: Rhinogobius similis; assembly: GCA_019453435.1. Classification (NCBI taxonomy): domain Eukaryota; kingdom Metazoa; phylum Chordata; class Actinopteri; order Gobiiformes; family Gobiidae; genus Rhinogobius; species Rhinogobius similis. Next base: position 2,287,653 of record CM033621.1, read on the forward strand.
TTCGGTGCCCCAGGTACAAACTTTCTCTGTGGACCCCTAATACACAATGTTGTATATTCATTTACCCCAACAAATTCAGTTATTATTGTTTTTTTTTCCATTCCCTGTAGCTAGAATATACACACTCTATGGTTTGTACGTATATATTAACAATACTCACTGATTTATAGACGTCCTGTACTGGCCCACATTATGATACAGAACTGTTTGTTTTTGCAGTAACTACCAGACAAATTCACAAACATGTCGAAACATATTATTACTAAAAGAAAATACACTAACTGCTAATTATTTATTTCAACAACTTGGCTAAAATGTGAGCATTTATTTTCCTCTTTCTTGATGATAACAAAAATATCATGACATCATATCGGCAAAAGCCTCTTTGCTTCAATACTTTGTTTTGTTGCAGCAACAACCAAACACTGAGAAAACTACACAGACCATGATCCTTTGCTCCATTTCAGCGCAGAAACATGAAGACACTGTTATTAAGCACTTTTATATCTTTGGGATTCTTTGGAATGTGACAGTAATGATTCACACAAGTCTTATCAAGGCATTTTAAAACTACTACTCTACAATCTGCTTGACTCTTCAAAATATTGCAATAAATATTGTTGCTACTACTGTTACTACTACTACTACTACTACTACTACTACTACTACTACTACTACTACTACTACTAGTACTAGTACTATTGCAACTACTACTGCTACTGTGACTACTATTACTACTAAAGGTATTATTCCTAGTATTTTACTACTACCAGTATATACTACTAGTACTAGTACAGCTGTACAGTTTATCTATATAATTGTGATTTAAATGATTACTCTATTCAGTTACATAAATGTTGTAATTGAAAATACAATGGATTGCCTTCTGTTCAGAGTTGTGCCCTTTTGCCTTTTCTAAAACATTGCTAATAAATATATATCCAGTCTATACTTTTGTACAGAATGATTTTGATTGTATAGAAGTAATTGTTCAAAATAATTGTGATTTAAATTATGAGCCAAATAAACGTGTGAGATTCTTCTAATAAGACAGTTGTACAAAGCTATAAGCTCATTTACCCAACATATTTCGGTGGGAGGATTATTTACTCTTATTTGTTTACACTCAGTTGGATTAATAAGTCGCCTGGTGCTGCTGACTCAAGACGTACAAACATGGCGTTGATCTTTTTTATTTAGTTTACTGTGGTCACATTTCTTGCTTGATTTGGAGTGGCGAGTGTTTTGTAAAGCTTTATGTTTCATGTGCTTTTGGACACATTTAATTCCATGATGTTGAGCTGCAGACCGTGTTGACAGATACAGTTTACCTCAAGAGTAAACCGTGCAGAGCTCCTGTAGAGCCTCTTCCTCCTCTTCCTCGGCCTGCTGCAGTCTGCTGAGGCGTGTGTTCATTAATGTGAGCGAGCACAGGTGCATCGTGGGTAATGCCTCTGCTCGGAAACATACAGTGCAGCTCTCTTTCTCCCTGTGCACTCTGAAGGCTGATGTGAACAGATCGTACCTTTGATCATGAGATTGACCTAAAGGTTTGTAAAAGAAAAGTGCAGAAATATCACTTTATACTCGGCCTGTCGTGATAATTATTACTTTACAGATTTTCTGTTCAATAAATTATATGAAACAACATTATTTTAGCGCAGTATTTTTTGTGTGTAGCTTTTCTTTGCTCTTAAGTGGAAGTTTTACTTATTTTATGTAAGATTTGAGCTGTAGTGTTGAATAAAAAGGTTAACTTATTAAATTAGATATTATGGTAGAACTAGATATTTTACTAATATGTTTTATTTATTAACCTTTATTTATCCAGGTGAGAACCCATGAGATCGAGACCTCTTTTTCAAGGATGACAATACATTAGGTTAAATACTTAAGTGTTGTATTGTGCTATTTATTTATTGATGTATTTATTATTGATATATTTATCATTTCTATTTATTATGTATGTATTTATTTATTATTTTTATTTATTACATATCAATATTATTTATTATTATTATATTATTTTTTTACTTAAGAATATTATACAGTTAGAAAATTGTACATTTAGAAGTTTTTAGAATTTGTTTGAATTTTATCGTGACATTTTTGTGTAGTTCTAAATCACACTTTGATATTTGTTATTGTGACAAGTTTACTTTATACAGTTGTTTTGTACACTAAAAGATGATTTTTTTTTTTTTAGGAACAATATGAGGTAAATATTTAGGTAAAATGGAGGTACTTCTGACCGTCTGAACTTGTGAGTGTGCTCCTCTTGTCGGTCTCTGTCCCGGCGCAGTCTGAATATTTCATCGTCTTAAATGATGGATGAGGCTGATGTTGATAATGGGCTCCAGAGGACGACGTTTTAGATGTTTTTATGACGTCTCTGTGGACTCTGCGCTCATGATCTGCTCCGCTCAGACTCTCACTTCATCTGTGCACTTTAATGAGTTTAGACCTGGTTTAGTCCTGGTTTAGCCCTGGTTTAGTCCTGGTTTAGTCCTGGTTTAGTCCTGGTTTAGTCCTGGTTTAGTCCTGGTTTAGCCCTGGTTTAGCCCTGGTTCAGTCCTGGTTTAGTCCTGGTTTAGTCCTGGTTTAGTCCTGGTTTAGCCCTGGTTTAGCCCTGGTTCAGTCCTGGTTTAGTCCTGGTTTAGTCCTGGTTTAGTCCTGGTTTAGCCCCAGTGTAGTCCTGGTTTAGTCCCGGTTTAGTCCCAGTTTAGTCCCAGTGTAGTCCCGGTTTAGTCCTGGTTTAGCCCTGGTTTAGTCCCAGTGTAGTCCTGGTTTAGTCCCGGTTTAGTCCCAGTTTAGTCCCAGTGTAGTCCCGGTTTAGTCCTGGTTTAGCCCTGGTTTAGTCCCAGTGTAGTCCTGGTTTAGTCCCGGTTTAGTCCCAGTGTAGTCCTGGTGTAGTCCCAGTGTAGTCCTGGTTTAGTCCCGGTTTAGTCCCGGTTCAGTCCTGGTTCAGTCCTGGTTTAGCCCTGGTTTAGTCCTGGTTTAGTCCTGGTTTAGCCCTGGTTAAGTCCCAATGTAGTCCTGGTTTAGTCCCGGTTTAGTCCCAGTGTAGTCCCGGTTTAGTCCTGGTTTAGCCCCGGTTTAGTCCCAGTGTAGTCCTGGTTTAGTCCCGGTTTAGTCCCAGTGTAGTCCTGGTGTAGTCCTGGTTTAGTCCCGGTTTAGTCCTGGTTCAGTCCTGGTTCAGTCCTGGTTTAGTCCTGGTTTAGTCCTGGTTTAGCCCTGGTTTAGTCCCAGTTTAGTCCCGGTTTAGTCCCGGTTTAGTCCCAGTTTAGTCCCGGTTTAGTCCCGGTTTAGTCCCAGTGTAGTCCTGGTGTAGTCCCAGTGTAGTCCTGGTTTAGTCCCGGTTTAGTCACAGTGTAGTCCTGTTTTAGTCCCAGTGTAGTCCTGGTTTAGTCCCAGTTTAGTCCCAGTTTAGTCCCAGTTTAGTCCCAGTGTAGTCCTGGTGTAGTCCCAGTGTAGTCCCGGTTTAGTCCCAGTGTAGTCCCAGTGTAGTCCCAGTGTAGTCCCGGTTTAGTCTCTGTTTAGCCCTGGTTTAGTCTCTGTTTAGTCCTGGTTTAGTCCCAGTGTAGTCCTGGTGTAGTCCCAGTTTAGTCCCAGTGTAGTCCCGGTTTAGTCCCAGTTTAGTCCCAGTGTAGTCCCGGTTTAGTCTCTGTTTAGCCCTGGTTTAGTCCCAGTGTAGTCCTGGTTTAGTCCTGGTGTGATTCTTGAACAGCTGAAGTTGTTGTGAGTCAGTGAAGTCCGTCTGTTTTGGGGGAAGTGTCACAGGAAGTGAGTCGAGAGGACCTCGTCTGCTGCAGCAGGTTTTACTCCCAAGACGCTCAAACGAAAATAAAAAGCATATTTTATGACAAATGTGATTAGAATTACAACACGTCATAAAGATTAAATTCTGACTGGAGCGTTAACATGTTAAAGAAGACTCAAACTTGCACACAACTGGACTAAACAAGGACTAGAACCAAACCAAGTCGACTAAACTGGACTCAAACCAGGACCAAACCTTTACTTTGTCCAATCAGAGTTCTGTCTTTCACATTGAGTTGCTTTATATTCGTATATCTCCTTCTTGATGTATTTTGTATTTAACTTTTATTCTACACATATTTTATTTTACATGCCCTTATTTTATTGTTTTTATTATTTAATCTGTTCCTAGGGAATTTTGCTCACTGACAATGGCCATAAAAACCCTTGATTTGTGTGGTGTAAAAACGCAGCATGTAATTAAAACAGCTGTGTGCTTTGTTTTACCATTTATAAGATTAGAAAACCTTTATCACAAACTAAAGAAGGACAAGTCACACACGCTCTCACCATAACAGCTGTGTTTTCTATTTTTTTTTGACTAATTAACTGCAGTTTGAGGCCTAAATGTCATGCAGTCCACAATGATTTCCTCTGATTTTAGAAAAGTAACTGTAAAATCGCCAATAGAAGTCATTGCACCAGAACACACTCAACATTAGCATTCTGAATATGTACGGAGAGTCCTACACTGATCAGCTTTAAAACTCAACAAAAACGATGGCTGAAAACAAACCAGTCATGTGACCATTAGACTCATTAGACCCATTACACAACTTTTCCTTGTATTTGTGTTGCATGTTGTAATTTTTTATGTATCTTCCAGCCTAGGGACTACGGATGAAAATTATCTTTGTAGCTATAATCCGGCATATTTACATCTGTTTTATACTGATGTTCATTAATGTGCATTGTCCCTATCAAATAAATAAATAAATAAAATGAATAAATACCGTAGGGCTGTAATACTTCAGTTGTTTACTCGATTAATCGGTTGATGGTGTCTTAATCGATCAACATTTTTATTAGTAAAATAATTTCAATTGCAACTAATTTATGCGGCAAAAAAAGATGTGGAATGTCATGTGGAATTTTGGAGTAAAACATGAGTTTAATCCAATTTCTTTAACAAATAAATTGTGTTTCCTGGTACTTTTTTGTATGAATTGTCAACTCCTGTGCAGTTGTGGTCTTCTGAGTGCAGATACACAGAGATATGTTGTGGTTTTTTCAATATATTTCTGCCACACCCCCTTTTCGTCGCTTAATCGGTCTTTATTCGACCGCAGCTCTAATGTACAGTGTTTTTGTGCATGTATTCAGCTGCTCCCTTCCCTTATAGCGAGTAAAATCCCGATGGATGCTGAATATGTTTTTCTCTCTGGAGGAGACATTAGCTCTGGTTTTATCTCTGTTCTTTGTGCGTTTCTTGGATTGTTCTTGTTTTGGCAAAGCGTTTGTGAAGTGTGGGACGGGGAACAGGACTGAACAAAATGTGCCACAAAAAACCTGGAATAAAAACAAAGACTTATCAGCTATTTCTGCTTCGGTATTTTGCTTATAGGAAAAATAAAAAGATTTGATGTATTGTGGTAGCTTTGGTTTAGTCCTGGTCCTGGTTTAGGCTGCGTTCACACTTTTTTACACATCACAATATTAGATTTCAAACATTTCAACAAAACTAAGACTAAACCATGGGGCAAAACCTGGACTAGACCAGCACTGAACCAGGACTAAAACAGGACCAAACCAAAGCCGTGTTTCCACTGGTTCACTTTGGGGTGGATCTAACATTATCTAAAGACAATGCATAACATAGAGAAAGGTTAAAACATGGCATAGAGTCTTTGCAGAGAAGGAAATAAATGCAGAAAAAGCTGAAACAGGAAGTAGTTTTCTTTTTACTCTAGCTTTAGCCACGTCTCACAGCCACAAACTTGGAATTACTAAACATCTTTTTGTGAATCACTGACATCGGCCTCAGGATTTAAAAAAAAAATGTAAATCAGGTACAATTTAGATGTTATTTATTGTTAGAAAACATTAGTTGAGTCAGTTTGGAGCCAGTTGAAACGTGTCAAAAGTCTGCACCAAGACCAAACCATTTATCCTCGGATTGAGCCTCTTTTTATACTTTGCTGAGTTTTGGTTTAGTCCTTGTTTAGTCCCAGTGAAATCCTGGTTTAGTTCTTGTTTGGGTCTTCTTCTATCCTTATTTTCTATGCACTTTTGAACTAATGTAATTAATCTCTGAAACACGATGCGTTTCATTTGATGCAGTTGGAGAGACACTTCAGGCTGTCTTTGATATTTTAAATGGATTTGATCAAGTTTAATGCCGTCAAAGTTAAATTAGTGTGGAAGTTCAATTCAGTTCTCAGTAAACGGGGGGACTTTCTGTGTTGAATAACCTAAAACTATGAGTACTGGACGAGCTAAAGCAAAATGTAATCTGCTTAATATTCTTCAGTGTAATTCTGTGTTTAAAGCTCGTTTATTGATTCTTTTGTCCTTTTCTCTGAAGGACGTTTGAACAGTTCAGCGTTTGTTCAGACTCAAGTGTCAGACCTGGACTAAAAATATCTGCTATTGATCTAAACACGATCTCCAGAGCCTCACGACGCGACACGAGCTTTAGAAACCCAACCTGGACTAAACAAGGGCTAAACCAGGACTAAACAAGGACCAAACCTGGACTAAACCTGGACTAAACCTGGACTAAACCAGGGCTAAACAAAGACCAAACCTGGACTAAACCTGGACTAAACCAGGGCTAAACAAAGACCAAACCTGGACTAAACCTGGACCAAACCTGGACTAAACCAGGACCAAACCTGGACCAAACCTGGACCAAACCTGGACCAAACCTGGACCAAACCTGGACCAAACCTGGACAAAACCTGGACCAAACCTGGACAAAACCTGGACCAAACCAGGACTAAACCAGGACCAAACAAGGACCAAACAAGGACCAAACAAGGACTAAACCTGGACTAAACCTGGACTAAACCTGGACTAAACCTGGACTAAACCTGGACTAAACCTGGACTAAACCTGGACTAAACCAGGGCTAAACAAAGACCAAACCTGGACTAAACCTGGACCAAACCTGGACCAAACCTGGACTAAACCTGGACTAAACCAGGACCAAACCTGGACTAAACCTGGACCAAACCTGGACCAAACCTGGACTAAACAAGCACCAAACAAGGACCAAACCTGGACTAAACCTGGACTAAACCAGGGCTAAACAAAGACCAAGCCAGGAGTAAACAAGGACTAAACCAGGACTAAACCTGACACCAAACCAGGATTAAGTCAGAGGCCAATCCAGGGCTAAACCAGGACAAAACCTGGGCTAAACAAGGACTAAATCAGAAACCATACCAGGACTAAACCAGCACTAAACCAGCGCTAAACAAGGACAAAACCAGGACTGAACCAGGACTAAATCAGAGACCAAACAAGGACTATGTCAGAGACCAATCCGGGATGAAATTGGAGACTAAACAAGGACTAAAGCTGGGCTAAACCAGAGTTAAAACAGGACTAAACCTGGACTAAACCTGGACTTCTTCCTCACTCCTCGTCCACCATTCTTCCTGAAACTTTGAAGACAAATATTCGTCTCAATCATGATCTTATTCTGACACTAACCTAGTCTCATGAAAAGGATTACATTTTTAAACACCATCTATTTTACACGTTCAAACTGTTTGACATTTTTCTGCAGCTCGTTCGTTGTTAACAAAGGCTCTGTTTTCCTCTCACCTCTGGTTTATTTTTATCGTGGTCATATTGTCTCTTCTTTGGCCTCTTCACTGACAGAGCTCCGCCTCCCACTCTCTGCTCTGTCATTTACACTTCACAATCGCACCTCGTCATCTCGGGAGTAGATTTATGCTCAAACATATGCAGTTATTGCAACATTTCAAGATAATAATACTTGTGTTTCAGCTCCTTTTATGTGCTATTTTTTATCTCCTTACGTGCCATGAATTTGGACTAAACCAGGTCTAAAATGTAAAATCAAGCTTTTATTTGAAAATTATGTTCGCTCTAAACGAATAAAAACTGTTTACTTCATTAAAGGTTAACTAAAATATTTGCTTCTCATCTTAATTGAGATGTAATTGCTTTTCTGGAAGGTTGCAGTATTGCACTGATGTATCAGTTTACCATTTGTCCCGTCCACTTTATTTCTTTATTATTTTACAAACAAAAACGGTTACCAAATGCTACACAGAATAAAATAAACACAACTAGTTATTCAGTAAATAAACCATAAAAATAGGATAAAATAAAACATTTTAAAAACAGAATTGAAAAAAATAAACAAAAAAAACTGTAAAATAAAAATCAATCAATCAATAATTAAAAAATAAATAAATAAAAACAGTACAAATAGTCTAATAGATGGATAAAATCAGTTTAAAAGAAACAAGTTCTGAGGTTTATTTATTCAATTATTGCAACGAAACAACACTGAATTATAGTAATATTTAAACTGTGATAAAATAAAGGCATTAAAAACATTAAGTTGTACAAGAAAAATAGACTTGATTGAATATAAATGAAAAATATACAGTGGAGCAGCAGTGTAAATGACATTGGAGAAATATCGTCACATTAAAGGAGATGTATTGTGCTTTATTTCAGGTGCTTAATCTTGAACTATTACATAAGTAGACAGATAATTTTACATTTTGTTCATTTTAAACTGCAAAATTGATCTAAAACGGCTAAATAATAGAAACTGATCCATTGACTTCCTGTTCAAAACAGGAGAACTGATAAGCCCCGCCTTTTCACCAAAACAAGCAGCAAATTATCATTTACATGTTTTTATTTTAAAGTGTCTTTGTGACATTTTAGAACTTGAAATATGTCAATCGGAGTCTTACGTTTGCTAATAATTGCAACTAAGTGTGGGCGGGGATAGGGGATAGGTGGAAACAGGAATTTTCTGAGCACTCGAGCCTCAGTTGCAGGACAATACAGGATGGGCTCTGTGCACAGATTTTAAAATGGCTAGCTAGGTGGTGTGTTTAGAAAGAGGGTTTGTGGGTCAATGCTAACGCTAATGCTAACTTTGAAGCATATTCAAGACAAAAATAATATAAATTTCAATTAAAAACTAAGTAATCTATATGTATAAACAATCAGGTAGTCTGTTCTTTACATTTTAATCGGTTGTTTCTTTATATTGTACGTTTTATTGAAAGTTAGCATTGGCTGTGAGAAACCGTTAGCTTCCATTAACTCAAACACTTCTGGTCACTTTTAGTCACATTTTAGTCAACTTTTAGTCATATGTTTGTCACGTTTAGTCATGTGTTCATCGCTCGTAGTCAATTTTTTTTGTCATTTAGTCAATTTTTTTTCCCTTTTAGTCAACTTTTAGTCATGTTTTTGTCACTTGTAGTTGCGTGTTTGTCACTTTTAGTCACGTGTTCATTGCTTGTAGTCAATTTTTTGTCACTTTCAGTTACGTTTTTGTCACTAATATTTTGTGTTTGTGTCACTTTTAGTCTTTTTTTTTGGCTTTTAATTGCATTTTTTTCACTTTTAGTCCTGTTTTTGATGCTGAACACATTTTAATAACTTTTTAACGTTTTAATGAAGGTTAGCATTAGCTGTGAGAAACCGTTAGCTTCCAGTGGCGCAAACATACAAGAATCAATGACAACTCTGAGGAAACTAATGATGAGGAAACACTGGTAAACGCTCTTTAAAGCTGGTTGGTTTTGTATGATATCCTGTCTTAAACGGCGCTGTTTGTTCAGACACATCTTGACTCGGTCTCAGTCTGTCGCTGGAACCCAAGACAGCTGTGATTATAGTGTTGTGATCGCACGAGCTGCAGGACGCTCTATTTCTGTCCAACTCTGTCTGAAACGCACACAAACTCAGAGCCAGAGCAGGATGAAGACGCACAACTGTCAGCTGCAGCTCTCACGTGGAAAGGTGCGACAGGGAACTTTTCTGGAGGAAGCTCGTCTCCATGGAGATGATGTTTTGCCTGGAATGTTCCCAGAATGGTATTAGGGCAGGGTCAGGTCAGATCTGCGGAGAGGCGAGTAGAGCTGCGTGATCTGGGAAAATATGGAATTGTGATTTTTCTGATCAGTTTTGTGAGTGATATTTTAATAATGGGATTCTGTTCAAAGTTCACATTTAAACAAAACCAGGAGAACTGACAAAATGACTGAAATATGAACTGACAAACTAATAACAGAATCGTGTGTTTGGAATGGTTTTGTCACTTTTAGTTCTGTGTTTGTTCCTTTTAGTCAACTTATAGTCATGTTTTTTTCACTTTTAGTCACGTTTTTGTCGCTTGTAGTAAATTTTTTGTCACTTTTAGTCACATTTTAGTCACTTTTAGTTAGGTTTTTATCCTTTTTAGTCACGTTTTAGTCAAGTTTTAATCTTAGACGTTTTTGTCACTTGTAGTTGCGCGTTTGTCACTTTTAATCACGTGTTCATCGCTTGTAGTTAATTTTTGCCACTTTAAGTCTATTTTTTGTCACTTTTAGTCAAGTTTTTTCACTTTTAATCGCATTTTGTTGCTAGTTGTGTTTTTGTCACTTATATTTTGCATTTGTGTCACTTTTAGCTGTCTTCTTTTAGCTTTTAATTGCATTTTTGTCACTTTTAGTCCTGGTTTTGATTCTTGTTTCAGAACATGTTTTAACAAATCTAAACTACAGGGTTAGCATTTTTTATGCAGAATAAAACAAGATACTTTGTTGTTTGTGAAGGAAATTGAAGGCACACAGTAGCAGTTTTTCAAGGTGAATCTTTAACATAAAATACTTACAAATGGATAAACACAAGATGGAGTGGTTTAATAGAACATTCCAGATAAACCAATAACCTTTCCGTGAAGACTACAAAATTGTGTCAAATATTTCAAATTCTGAAGCTCTGATTCTGTCCTAGTTTGACCACCCGTGTCTCGACAGCTGAAATAAACCCATTTTTACATAATATTTACCGTGTAATTTAGCGTGTCTGGACTGGAGCGATAACACTTTCACTCTGCTCTGAGCGCGGCTTTTGTTTGTTCCTGGTTTGTTCTTGTCCTGTCTCCGTCCACAGCAAAAATACAGTCTGAGTTGCTGTAATTGTTTGAGTTAATTGAAGGTTTTGTTTGGTTTGATATTTGTTTGCTCATATAAATCAATAAATCAAATTGAGTCCAAAAATATTTCTCCACTTGCAAAAAATCTAACACTTTAAAGTGAATAAATGTAGTTAATATCGAAAACAAACAAGGTTAATATAATTTCAGTCAAATCGAGATCAAATCAAACTGATTTTGACACTGTTAATCTTCTTTTTACACTTGTTTGATTCTTGTTTTGATCTGGTTTCAGTCAGTTATAAATTAGTTCTGGTTCTTTGCGGCTCGTGATGGCCCATATTGTGATTTTTGTTACGATCCAGAGCCAAGTAACTCCTGCAAGTGTTACCAATACCAATATCAATGAGTTTTGTATTTTTAAAAAAAGCTAAAATTCAATGTGCAGATAAACAAAACAAAAAAATTGAAAACTTAAAATAAAAATGTATTCAAATTAGATTACAAAACAGCACATTTTAAAGACATTTTTACGAGGTCGAGTCACGTGAAATCGTCAATTATTTGGGTGGGTTTTTTAATCGAGAGGTACACAGGCTATACTCTAAATTAGATCATTATTTGTATTACATGGCACAGATTACACGTTTGTATAGTTTACTTTCATGAAATCGTTCAAAAACATTATTACTTTGTTTTTAAAAAGACCCAATGAAACTGAATATTGGGATCGAGCAAAAAAATTATATATATATACCGGTATATCAATATTTTGGAGTCAATCCGTCCATCTGTAACTGCTGCGTTATACCTAAAGTTTAATATAGTCCTGGTTTAGTCCCACTGGTTTAGACCTGGTTTAATCTTGCTTTAGTGGTTCAGTTTTGAATTGGTTCTACCGTTTTTTTCAGTTTTTGGTGAAAATGCTGTATTTTTCTTTGTTCCGTTATTGGGTTAGATCGACTTTTTTCTTTGGTTCTTTGGTTTTGCTTAATTTTTGTTTAATTCTGCTCATTTTCTCAGAATCAGTTTTGGGTTAGTGCTGCTGGTTTAGTCTGACTGTAGTCCTGCTTTAGTCCTCTTATTCAGACCTTGCTCAGTCCTGCTGTTGTCCTCTTATAGACTTGTTATTTTCTCTCAGGGAAGTTTCTGAGCTTATTATCCACTTCACACTCTTGGTATTTTTATCCCCGAGTCGACAGCAAAACCTCTCAAATCACGAGCTTCAGCACAAACTCCTCTAATCATAAAATAATGAATCCCACAAATATAGTTCTTATATTTTGTCTTTTTTAGGACTAAAACCACTTTCCAGTGATTCCTCTTGATGCCTCATTACTGAAACACACAGGATTAAACCAGGACTAAACCAGGACTAAAGTGTGTGTCAAAGTCCACATTTCGGTTCCGTAAGTGAAGACACGTGGTCCGGGTTTAGGGTTTGGTTTTGGAGGATCTGGAGACGTTGAGGTCACTCTTTGGGAATAATCCGAGTGTCAAGGAGAATGTTGCACTCCGTTGCAGCAGATTTACTGTAACGAGTCGATCACAAACAGATGAGGATAGAATTACACTGTGGAGCTGGACTTTGCTTGAGTAATAGTGTCTCATTTTGTGGTTTAGTCCTTATTTGTTTGTGGTTTCAGTCTTGGTTTAGTCAAGCTTACTTGTTTATTCCACATTCAGTCCAAATTCTGTTCTATTTTCAGTCTGATTTGGGCTTTGTTTAGTCCTGGTTGGGCACTAGTTTTTGACAAATCAAATTTGGATTTAGCCCTATTTTTGTTCCTATAAAGTCCTCATTTTAGTTTCAGTTTTGCACCTAATCTGGTTTGGTTAACTCTCGACTCAAACTTTAGTCCTGGTTTAGTCCTAGTTTTTGTCCCTTTTAGGTCCTGATTTTACTCCCAGTTAAGCAGCTATTCTTGGTTTGGTTTTGGTTTTCATTTGATTCATTCTTGACTCGATCCAACTTTACTCCTGGTTTAGTCATGCTTTTGTCCGTATTAAATCCTGGTTTAGTCCAGTTTCAGTTCTTGTTTGGTCCTGGTGTGGTCAGAGTTTCGTCCTTTTTCTTTTAGTCTCAATCTGTTCCTGCTTTAATTCTGGTTTGATCCTGGTTTAGTCCTTGCTTGGTCCTTTTTTAGTCTTCATTTAGTCCTGTTTGTTGTCCTTTTTTAGGGTTCTGTCCTTGGCTTTGTCCTTTTTTAGTCTTGATTTAGTCCTTGGTTTTCTCCTTTTAGTCTTGGTTTAGTCCATAGTTTTGTCCTTTTTTAGTCTTGGTTTAGGCCTGTTTGTTGTCCTTTTTTTAGTCTTGGTTTAGTCCTTGGTTTAGTCCTGTATTTGTCTTGGTTTAGTCCTTGGTTTTGTCCTTTTTTTAGTCCTTGTTTAGTCCTTGGTTTGGTCCTTTTTTTTAGTCCGGGTTAGTCATGTCTTTGTCGTGGTTCCGTCCTTGGTTTTGTCCTTATTTAGTCTTGGTTTAGTTGTGGTTAACTCCTTGGTTTTGCCCTTATTTGGTCTTGGTTTAGTTGTGGTTAACTCCTTGGTTTTGCCCTTATTTAGTCTTGGTTTAGTCCTGGTTTAGTCCTTGGTTTTGCCCTTATTTAGTCCTGGTTTGGAGCCAGACTTGCAGCGTATGTCCTCCTGCGTCGGGCCTCTGTTTGGGGAGAGCAGCGAGGAGGGAATTGTTTCGGTGTAAATTGAAACTCGGTGGGAGACCGGGCTCTTAAACACCACGTCGTCTGCTCCGTTCAGAGAAGATTCCTCTCACCGTGAGTCAGATCATTCAGATGGAGTGGAATTTTCAGCGGTTTTGTGCATGGAAACTTTCAGAAAGACCGGACAAAATGTGAACCAAAAGTGAGGTTTTGATTGAGAGGAGATTGAGAACAAACGTTCCCCTTTCCCCCCTGGTTTGCTTTCTTCCTGATGTGTCTGTTGTGAATCCTCTGCTCTCAAACAAACTAACTTCTTGTCCTCTCTTACTCTTTGATCTTCTTTTAGGTTTCTTGTCCCCAAAGAATTGTACAAATATGTTCTAAAGTCCATGTAATTCTTGCATTAGTTTAAAATATTCCAACCCAATGTTCTCTCAAAATGTTAATGCAGCTGGACGTGTTTAAAATATGTAGAGCCAGCTTGATCTTTATGTATTTTAAACGTATTTCAAATCTTGTGGTTGGCAATACTGACAAATTCATATTTTTTACATCCAGAGCTTCTCTGCTGAGGTTAAAGTATTGTTCAAAGAATGATAGGCTGTAAAGTGGAAAACAAAAATATCCTCGTATATCCTTCTTTGGAAGTCTAGCTCACTATATTTAAATTTTCTGTGCAACTTTTTTCTGCTGCTTTTTGCATTTCTTATGACGAAATGGATAGATACAATGCGTCATATCAGGAGAGCTTGGTCTGACATGAGGGACACTCTCGGTTGATTAAAAAAGAAACTTAACTTCTTCATTCTTCTAATACGTTTCCGGACAAATTATTTCTATTTTAAGCACAACTAATTCAGGTCGAGCCACAACTGAGTCTTAACAGATGTTGACCAGGTGTTTCCTTTGAAAAGTAGATGTAGATGTTAAAATACAGCAGACTGAGCAGTATTGTAGTAGCATGTAGCTGGCAGCTAACTTTAGCATTCTTGGATAACTAGGCAGATTTGGGCGTTTGACCACTTTATTGCACTCCTTGTCTTTGGGTCTGTGTTTGGCACGATATGTATACTGAAGCCGGTGTTTGCGCTTGTAGTTGTTGAACAGTGGGTGACAGAGCAGCTGTTCTACATTAAAATAAATTGATTGTTTCCCTCCACAGAGGTCTGTCAATGAGATGCTGACTGCATTTATTTGAAGGTCTATTAAAAACAACACAAAATGTACACATCTAATGTCAATATCAGAAAATGCTCAACTATTATTTTTGCCATAATTTGTCAGGCCTTCAGGTGAATAAAGCCATGTTTCCACTGGTATGGTTTGAAGTGGATTGGTACGATCCAAAAGGGTCTGCATTGTGACCGGTCTGTCTCTCTTGGTCTTCAGGTGGTCTTTAGCTCAGCAGGAGCTCCACGGCAGATGTTTGGATCAGAGAGAACACAGAGTCAGGCCAAAACAAGATGCAAAAAAACCCAGATAGAAACCAAAAAGAATAATTTCTCTCTAAACGGTGACTTGATCTCCTGATAAAGCGCCGTATTTCCACTGATGCTAACTCATGTTGAGCCCACATGCTTTGTAAAAGAAAGTTAGCAAAGCACGTTAACGTCAGCTGTTCAGAATCTGATAAATCTCACATTGCATCTAACATTATCCAAAGACAACGCATTACATAAAGAGAGGTTAAAACGTGGTGTGGAGTCTTTTCAGAGAAGGGAAATAAATGCAGAAAAAGCTTAGGACAAACAGGAGGAAGTAGTTTCCTCTTTACTCTAGCTTTAGCCACGTCTCACCGCCACAAAATTGGAATTACTAAACATGACATCGGCATCATTATGGTTAAGAATAATTCAGGTACGATTTCAATTTAATTTATTAAGAAAACATTAGTTATGTTTGGTGTCGTCAGTTGCTCACGTAGTCTGGACCTGAAACTAAGCGAGACGAAGAGTTCCAAGAAAAAGCTGTCGAAGGATTAGAGCCAGTCGAAACGTGCCTCATGTTTAGACCAGTGTCGCTCTCCTTTCTCCGTTCAGTTGGAGGATATTAGCTCAGGAAACACATCTTGCCGTGCTCAGTGCCACTTCACCACATGGGGCCCGGGCTGTTAGCGGTTAGCTGTTAGCGTCAGACAGATGGCTCGTCCCTGCTCCCTGCAGCGGACACTGGGAGACCCCGTTTGTGAGGAGCACTGGCCTCTGTCCAACGAGACCAAATCTGCTCCATCATTTCCAAACACAGACGCTCAAAAGGACAAATATTTGAGCGGGAACATATTTTGCATTTCCAGTCCAACTGTATGTCCTTTTTGTACACTGTGAAACTTTTACTCCATCGAACTCTGCATCATTGTTTTAGTCTAGTCAGCATTGAGGCTTGTAAAACATACTTCTAGCCAAATAAAGGTTGAAATGTGGTGACTGGAGGCTTCTAAATGGAGAATATTTATAAATAACGCATATTTTGATTCAATAATGCCACCATCTTTAAAACATATCTGTCATGTGTTTTAGAGAGTCTGTTGCAGCTGTACCTCACACCAATGTTAATGCTATCTCCTCAGCAAAATAATCATGCATAGATTTTAAAGGGCGTCTGATTTAAAACATGTTAATTATTGATTACATAAGGAAGAGATTTGTAGAAACAGTTAAATATAAACCCTTCCAGGAGTGACGTGTTTAGATCATATGCACAGTCTGGTACTCCTGAACATTCTATTACATTCATTTAAACTTAAAGCCTATAAGAAGCTATAATTTTGTCGTTGTAGACTGCGCAAACGCATAGTTGTTGCTTATATGTTCATCCCATTTGCCAATGAGTGATCACTTAATATCTAATTAGATATCGATATCTAACTTTTATGTCTTTAAGAAGAACCTAAATGTGGATGCCAATATCTAATGTCGACAACCTCTAGTTTTGTTAAAGAAAAAAATTTAATTAGTAGGATTTGTGGCACTTGGTGAAACAAAACATAAATGTTCATGTCAAACGGTTGAGGCCTGCTGTATTTTTAGTGCGTTATTGTCCAGATTTAAGAAATGTTTGTTACAAGGTTGTTAGCATGTAGGCTAATTTCAGCTACAGTTAACAATTAGTTAACTGTAACTTCTACACGTTCATGTTTTCTGCTCTGGTGTTACTCTCGTGTTTTCCAGTGGTTTCAGTTGCCAAAATAGCCCTGAGTTTTCATAGTTTCTGATATTTGTCAGCTAACGCTAACTCTCCCATTGAGAATACATTAGTGCTAACTCCTGGGATGGTACCAGGCTAATGAAACACAGCGTTTTGTTTACAAACACTGAAAGGGTGTATGTACCGCAGTAAAAGTAAATCACAAACACATTTAGACTATCACAAACATGATCTTGACCTTCTAACTGTCTCAATCTGGTCGTGGACTCGACTCTTAATGTTCTTGGTCTTGGAACGCTGTGATCTCAGATAGGTCTTGGTCTTGATTAGTACAGTCTTGACTACGACAGACTACGACTTTTTATTCTGTGCCTCCTGTTAGGAAAAAAATGCATTTTTCATATTATTAGCCTTTAAACATGCTCTTGAGTGTCTGAAATTTGAAAACAACAACAAAAGTAAAAAAAAAAAAAATGTTTATTATGGATTAAATGAAAGCATTTGTCTGCTGTCTGAACTGACACTGAGTGCATCCAGCCAGCAGATGGCGCCTAGCACTATACACAATTTAGTGAAGTTAGCGCTTAAGAGAAACGCTATGAGGTGTTTAGAGGCAGAAATGCTCAGAACGAGTCTGGTGATGATTTAAGGACTTAAAACAGCAGATTCTTGGATAAATGACGTAGATGATCTGACTAAATGTCCCGGATCGAGGGAGTTCAACAGGAAGTGTGTTTGACGCTCAGAGGGAGGGGATCTAATGAACATTCCTCAAAACATCGTGAATGAAACTGAATGCTACTTCAGGTGTGTTTTGATGAGGAACATTGTTAGAACAGGGTCAAAAGCTCAAAAAAATCACTGTAGCAGAATTTGTGTCTTTGTGTTTAAGATCAAACTTTCCCAAACAAATCTAAAATCACCAACATTTTGGGTTTATTGGAATTTGCAGTGTTCTTGTGGTATTTATAGGGACAAAATAGTCCCTTCTGTAGCTGGCATCTGGCCCTAAGTTTGTCCAGTCTCTGTTTTGTCCCTGCAGACCACCGTAGAGTTGTCAAACCGCTCCTTTTTTCTCTCTTCTGGCTTGACTCTTGTTGTTTTTTGTTCCAAATAATATCAAAATGCTTGTTTTGTAAAAATGCAAAATTGGAATACATTTTTGTCTAGGTCTGTAATGAAAACAGCTTCAAAAGGAGACAAACAGAATCTAAACAAGGATTTAATATGATGGTTCTGCACTTTTGTGTTTAATTTACCAACATAAACAAGCACATTTTAGATAGACTTTGGTAGAAAAGCAAAAATATAATCCGATCCCAATCCGTACACAAATAAAAGATACAAATTAAAATGACCGTACAATTACAGAACAACTTGAAGAATACAAAAGCTTTAAGTGAATACAAAATAGCTGATCAAACTGGTGAAACAAAGACTAAAACTACTTTGCACTGAAGCAGATTTTGTGAAATGTTTGCTTTGAAACCGAACCTTCCTCCCACAGTTTTGTCTTCAGGCTTGGGTCATAATCAAATCTCTAACAGACTGTTCTCTTTGTTCTCTTCCATGTCTCTTCATCGGCCGCTGGGATTCGTCATCTCCAGGTAAGAAACATTTTCAGATTTTCTAGTCTTTTGCTTTTATTTTACAGAAGGTTTGATTTTAAATTTCATACACTTGACCTTTCTGTACGCCAAATTAAACATGCTCAAATAACATATAACTTCTACTGATGATAATTGTTGATCTATTGTTAATTACAAAAAACTTCGACGTGATGGTTGAGTTGTTGGAGTTAGCTTTGTCCAATCAGAAAGCAGAAGGAGCTTGAGATGAGTCTGGTTTGCCAGTTTCTACAACTAAAAGCAGAAATAAACCTTAAATGCTTTTCTCTGATCTGAAGCCACACATCAAGAACAGAGTTAAATTACGGTTGGTCGGAGACATATTGTTTCTATGGGAAACCGACGAGTGTTTGCTTTTTGTACTTTGCCTTTTTATAAACGCAAAATTGCTCACAAATGTTGCCTGAAACGTGTTGGTTTTTACAAACTAGCGTCTTACAAAGCAGTCAGCGCAGATTTTAGGGCTTTTGAACGGCTTTTTGCGACTTTACTCAGACTTTTAACTGACAAAGACCTTCATCAAAGTCAGCACTAAAAGCTCAAAATCACACAAAAACTTAATTTATTGTAGCACTTTTACCAAACACATGGAAAGTTTCAGACACTTACAAGTCATAATTCAGTTTTTAGAAGGTTTCTTGGAGTCCATTATGTTTGACCTGTAGCTAATCACCAGCGTTAATCATTTATTAGCATTTTCTACGTAACTCGCTACAACAAAGACACATTTATGTTTTAAAATCCAACTGTTCTTTGTTCGATGTAATTAGTCGTTGTATAATTGTCAGAACCACATCTGACAGTAAAGATCAAAGAGTGTAGATCATGTCCACACTCATTCCTTAACCCCTCATTCACTACACAGTCCTGCCCTGTTCGGTGAACTTAATAGAGCACTCAGTCCTGGAGCGATTTGGACACGCAGCTCACTACTTTCTCCTCGTCGCCGGTCACGTGACTCTGGCATCTGGAGAAAAGAAAGTCTCTGATAAAAATGTATTTACTTTATGAATGTGGGTCAAATCCTCCTGACACGCACTAGTATTATGGACTAGTAATCACCGTACAAGTTTTATTCATCATGGATTGCTCGGACTGGAATATTCAACTTTTTGCCGGAGATTTGCAGTCTAATTCACAGCTCAAATTAAGGTTAGCGGCTAACACTAGCAACTCCGCAGCTAACAGTTTGTTTGAAGTGTTTTATTCATAATCTTGGCTCAACAGTTGGTTTAAACAGCTCCTCTTTCTGCTTCATTCGGTCTGTTGTTAGTTGTGTCCAGTAGTTTTTCCGACTCTCGCTCAATCGATCGATGAATACTACTTTGTCAAGATGCATTGTCATTGTGGGAAATTTGGAGTGCACTACTTTTTCACCTGCTGGACATTCGAACATCACTAAAAATGGTGTGACCACTAGTGCCCCCTGTTGGGAACAGTGTGGACATTCAGACATATCCAATGTCTTTTGTCCGACTCTTTTTTTGAGTTTAATGTTGTTCTTTGTAACAACATTAAACTTAAGTGCTGAACAACTCAGCTCTGTGAAAATATGTGTTTTTTGTTTGGCTGTCTCCCACAGAAACCAAAATAATGAGGAGGGATGATGTGTTTGATAAAGACTCAGAATAATGTACCGCTGTGTGAATGTATCATGTTGTAAGACAGTTTGCACAATCACATTAGGAAATCTGGCAGACGATTACAGCTTTGTTGTTTGTGAAACACCTTGAATGAAATGTTCCCCATCTTCTCAAAAGACGTTCAGTCGTTTTGTAGACAGTTTACAGAGGTCGATTATGACTCATACTGTAAAAAACCTAGAACAAAAAAAAGCACTGTGTAACGCAACTGGTTAACTGATTATTGAGGACACCGATATCCCGAATTCTCAGTCAAAATCTAAGGTGTACTATTAGTTCAAGGCCGTGGCGTTTGCCTGAAAAGTTGAGATAAAAGTGCAACCCACATGCAAGAATCTCGAGTGGCGACACGAGAAAATATTATTCCACTTATTTGTTGAATTCTGTGTGGTCCGTCGATGGAGACCTTTGTTTTCACTCACAAAAGTGGACATTAGGACACAGTAGAGCTCTGGCTGCACAGTTCCTTTGAATGTGAAATGTTTTGGTTTGGGTGGAGGACGCTGATGTTATTGAATCAGTTTGAAGTTGAGGAAATGGCCTTTTTGTGCTGCTTCATTTATCAAACCATAAGACGTTCCGCTCCAATTAAAAACTTCTGATGCCTTTGTAAACAGCTCTTTTCCCGTTCTGTGCAAAAATAGCCGATTGACAGGTGGCTTAACCAATCAGAGAAATGCACGTGTCCAAACAATTATGGCTGCACTAAACGCTTTTTTTTAATCCTCTGAAGTGCGTTGTTGGCATGCTAATTGTTGTTGTTAGCATTACAAAGATGACAAAATCTGCTCTGGCGTCTGAAAGTTATGAAAAGTGCTTATAAACTGAAAGCATTTGGAAAGTGAGGAATAAGTTTAGACCGCTACAATTGGAAGAAAAAGGAGTTCTATTTTTATTCTTTTTAAGATGTTTCCACAGTTCAAAATTCCCTCATTTCTTTTAAATAATTGAAAAAAATAGTTTTATGTTCCCACAGCCCTGTTGTCTCATTTGTAAAAGACTTTTTTGAAAGTAAATCCTAATCCTGGTTCTACCCTTCACCCGAATCTGAAATCCAGGTCCAAATCTCAACCATGACACTACAAGATCTTTGAACATAACGATTGTGGTCCAAAAAGGTCCTAAAATATCTCTAAAATGATAGATTATTTTGTTGCAGCTGCTCCTTTGTACAAACGGCAAGATAACAAAACATTTATTCATTAATTTGAATTGATTTAAACATTCAACTTTGTGCATTAAACAGTCTAATTACAGCAGGGATAAAAGTCTTTCTGAAGCGCTCAGAGTTGCGCTTTGGTGCCGTCAGATGTGATTTATTCAAGTTTTCTTGGGGAAAAAAAAAAAAATAAATTAATATACATGCTGCCGAATGTAGCGTGCTCCATTAAACCCAATCCACTCCTGATTTATTGTCTTTATTTAATTATATTCTCTGGTTATGACCTGAAATAAATGTTCATTTGTGGATTATATTACATATTGTGGAAGGGCTGCAATGATTAACCAACGAATCGGGACTAGTCGACTATAAATATTGATAATCGTTAACTGAACTTAACGGTCTCTAAAACAAAATGACAAATGACATTTTTATAACAAAGACACTGACATTAATACATCAAAATGTCAAAAAAGAATAGATTATTGCTAATTTTAGTCAATAATACACCTATATTCATGAATATTCTCGATCTAGAAGTCTTCAGTCATTATATTCCAACCTTTATTTGGTTGATATGTATTTAGAGTATACCTTAGAAATAATTATTTGACTAGTCGTCTAATCAAAAACATAATCCCTGATTAATTGACTACAAAAATACTAGTTAGTGACAGCCCTATACTGCAGCCTAAATGCACATTCTACACCGATTATAAAGTGTGGATCTTTTTCTGCCTCTGTGTCTGAATCAAATGGCGTTATTTGCCTCGGGCTGTTTCTGGACTCAGCTGGACTCCCCCAGGCCAGGACTACAGCCGGACCTGGTCTCAGCGGGTCCAGACCAGACTGAGACCTGGTCCAGACTGAGACCAGGGCCAGACTGAGACCAGGGCCAGACTGAGACCAGGGCCAGACTGAGACCAGGGCCAGACTGAGACCAGGGCCAGACGGAGACCAGGTCCAGACGGAGACCAGGTCCAGACGGAGAACCGGTCCAGACTGACTCCTGCTGACACAAACACAGCTCCAGGAGTGAGATCGATGTGTTCAACAAAGCCCAGTCTGAGGCAAATACCAGGGTTTATTTATATCAGATTGAGGTAAATACTCACTTTTGACTGAGGCTGTGCTAAAATTAAAATATCGATAAATTATAATACTAAATTTGAACAAAACTTTCGATTTTATGTGCTGCTGTGTGCATGTTTAAAAGAGCCGCCCAGCAGCACGTCTCGTTCAGTGATTACTTTGTCAACACATTCAGATTCTGAATCTGAATCTGAACATCTAGAAAGTACTTGCTGCCAGCTTAAAGGACGCTTATTCTGCTACAGTGACTTTTTTGAGCTTTTAACCCTGTTCTAACAATGTGCCATCATCAAAAACACACCTGGAGTTGCATTTAGCTCACACCATTTTGAGGAATGTTGGTTTGAAAATCCTCTCCCTCCGAGCGTCAAAAACACGTCCTGCTGAACTCCCTCGATCGCTGAAGTTATTTCTGCTTTTATACGTCGTTTATCTGAGAATCTCTTGCTTTAAGTCCTTAAATCATTGCAGACTCGTTCTGAGCATTTCTTCCTCTAAACATGATCACTGCTGCTACTAACCACATCATTGCGTCTCTTATAGTGAAAACATAATTAAATTTTAAGCACAAGGCGCCAAACAACAACAAAGAAAACTTGTTCATTGAGTGCATAATAAACTTTTTAGTTTCAAAACATGAGATGGCAAATTTAAGGTACTCAAGAGCATGTTTAAAGGCTAATAACAAGATAAAAAATTCATAATATGTTTCCTTTAAGCTGAATAACAGTTACAACAGATTCAAATGACATTTAAAAATGTTAACTTACTAACTATACTAACTTACTTAACTAACTTTTTATTTGGTTAAAATGTGAAAACTCAACTCAACTGTTCACCAAAATATGTGTGGTAGAGAATTATCCATCTTCTTACAAGAGAAACTCAGACAAAAAGAGCATTTTCCTTATATTAACCTGAGCTAAGACACATCAGGAGCAGGAGGCGGAGTCTTAAGCATTAACTATTGAGTATGTTACTCAAATGTGTACATTTATACACATGCTTTCAGTTTTACAATAAAGTTAGGGCTGTTTGATTGTGGAAAAAATAATCACAATTATTCAAAACATTATTAGTTGAGGAGAAGGTGAGGCTTCAGCGCGTCTGAAATGAAGAGAACAAAGACTCTCAGAGCAACACTAGAAATGTATGATCTGTGAATGTTTTGTACCTCAAGGAAACACGTGCCATTTGAACACACTTAAAAGTAAGATTAATCATCTCAATTACTCAATTACACAATTTTCGCAATTGATTAGACCAATAATGATAATTGTAATTGAAATTCGATTAATTGCACATCCCTAGTAAGAGTTACACAAAGAGCAAAAAGTACTTTGGGGTTAACTTTGTAAAGCCACAAGAATGCATAATATGTGCACTTAAAGTTACACCACAGGAAATACTAAATCTAAGGTATCCAGAGGCTAAATGGCCAATGAACAACTCCATTTGGCTAATTGCTTGGAATAAAGTGTCTAATACCAACACTACCTCTTACTACTGTCTGGAGTCTGGTATGTTACTGCTTCTATTATTGAGGTTCTACAGGGACATTCTTTTATTTGAAAAATGCTCCTCAACATTACAGAAGTACGAGCTGCACAAACTGATCAAATGGGTTTCTTTGGCCTCATTTTTGTCGGTGCAAACGGTGAACATTTTACACAAATCAACCTAATTTATTATAATATTTTAGCAGCGAGATGTTTCCCTCTTTCTCCAGTAAAGTGAACAAAGCTGTAATGATGTTAAAGTAATTGTGCTGTGCAATTAATCATGATTTTATTCACTGACATTTCACCCGGCAGGAGAACTGTGTGGTCCTTTGACAGTCTTTTACAGTCAGAATCAGAAAAAGGTTTATTACCATCGTCTGAACACAATTCACGAACTTGCTTTGGCAGTAATTTGCAACATATAATAATGAATAAAATAGTAGCAAAATATATAAAAGAAGTCATGCATAAAATTAAGAATAAAATAAAATAGACTATATACACTAAATATACAGTTGGCTTGACAGTAGTGCATATTATTTTGATTCATAGGATTTTCTATTGCACTTTTTAAAAATTATTATTGGTTTTATTGACTTCATGTTTATTTTTTTCTATACTATTTATACCGTTTATGTCATTTTAAATTAGGACTGGGCAATTTCAGGATAGAGTCGTGAGCTGGTCCCTGTGACAATCTGCTATTTTTGTGAAATCGTTGTATCGTGATTCACTGTTTGTCTCTTTAATGCAGCTGTCTGTTCAAACACACTTTTTCTGCTGTTGTTTAGCCCAAACATTTCCATAAACCTTGCAGAGCCTTTAAAATGCTGTGTCATCCAAATTCCAGAATGGAGGCAAAATGAAGCTGACTGCAATTCATTTTCAATAATTTGCTCACATTAGATACTGACAGTTTTAAGTCGTTATGTGACGGAAAAAGCACCAAATTAGAATTTCCAGGGTAGAAATGTCAGATAGTTTGTTCTTCTATTACAAATGATCTACATTATACCATTTTCTAGTTTTAAAACGGTATTTGAGCTTCATAAAACGTACAATTTATGGTAAAGTATATGATATATCTGTAAATACAATGAAAAATAACTATTATGGGTTCATTATTTCTGTCATTATTGTAGGGCTGCAACAAGTTATCGATTAATCGCAACTAATTGATTATAGAAATGGTTGTGAACTAATTAAATAATCGAGTAATCGTTAAATGGTCTATACACAGACTCCAAAACATTCTCTACACTGAAAAATGAGGTTTTATCACTCTGACAGAGCGGCAATGACACAGGAAAATGTCAGTTGTGTGTTTTTGATTAAAATACTTGTTCATCTATAAATATTCTTCACCAGGATGTCGTCAAACGACTTCACTTCAGCTTTGTCTGGGTAAAATTTTAACAACTAATCGATTAATCAAAGGAATAATCGCTAGACTAATCGATTACCGAAATAATTGTTAGCTGCAGCTCCACAATATTTGTCCAGTTAAACCTAAAAGTATGGGTTTTTCCTTCTTCAAAAATGCTAAGAGTTTATCATAATCTTCTATAACATAAATAAATCGAGTCAAATACAATAATAAATGTGTTTAAAGCAGCTCTGATGTCACTCACATGTGTCTGAGTGCTGTTCATTTTCCAAAACCATCTACATTTGTCACATTTTGTGATATTCTGAGGTTAATCCCGGTTTCTCCAGTGAAATCACATTATGTTCCACTTCACTTTTGCCTCCATTCTTGTTATTTGTTCACAGACTTTTAAAGGGTCCATACGTCTGTGCTGTTTGTGTGCTCTGAGTGTGTGTCTGTCCACAGGAGTCTGGTGTCGTGTGTTTGAACTTTGAGTCTCAGCTTGAGTCCTGTCAGAGTTCTTGGTGCCTCCTGCAGAGACTCGGGTCTGCAGCACAAAACAGCGGCCAGTGCTTTTAGTCCCGTTGTATTTCAGATCAAAGCCTCTCACCCACAGAAGTCATAAATATGTTTCTCTTTGCTGTGGGTTACGGTACTTTCCTTGGCAAAAATTATCATCAGCGTTTAAAGTCTGTATCAGTGTTTCAAACGTCTTCTGGTGGTACGTGGACACCTCTTCAGTTGTACTACAGTTTGCTACTGAAGTAAAAGTACAGACACAACAGCAAAAAAATACTCAAGTTAAAGTAAAAGTCTAACATTTAAAAATCTACTCAAGTAAAAGTGTTGAAGTACTCCTTTAAACATGCACTTTAAGAGGAAAAAGTATAAGTAATTCTTTTTGGTTTGGAGAACTGTTAAGGTGAGACGCTGCAGGTGAAAGGAAAACATCTTAAATTTAAAGATATAAATTTGAAACTTCTCCTGTAGTTTACTCACATAAATGTAAGAACAGATTATATTAAGTTTTTCATCATGTCATGTTTTCATATGGAAATGAGGCATTTTATTTGTAAAAATGGCCAAAAATACATATATTTTGGACATTCAAATCTGAAAAATGGACAGAACCAGGTTTAAATTTCTTGGTTCATTTTGGACACATATTAGTTATATTAGTTAAAAAAAAATGTGCAGAGGGAATTTTGGATTTTATTTAGTTTTTAAATAAACTAGATTTGACTGAAAATTGTCCTAATTACTTAAAACGTCAACAAATCAGTTAATTAGAATTAGACATTAAAAATCCTTCTGTACGTTTCGTCATAATCTTGTTGAATCTCAGATTGTACAGTTTGGTGTAGGATCTACTTTAGGCTGATCTTTATGTCTCTGTGGGAGAAAAATGCATTTTTAAGAAAACGGCCTTTGAAGTTACAATGTCCCAGAGAAATCTATGGATGAAGTGGATTAAATGAAACATTAAAACATCTTTAGGAGCAGATTGGACAAGTTTGTTGAGAGATGCTGAGAAAGCAAACTGGCCAAAAAATGGGTTTTGCCTGTAGTGTCTCACCTTAAAGCATCAAATGTAATCTTGATTGATTTATTGAGTTTTTTTCATTTTAGGCAACTTTCCAGGTTATTTTTCTCTTTAGAGGCTTTTTGTTTACTCAGAGGGAACTGGAAAATAAAAGAAAGCAGGCAAGATGTATTTTATTTATTGTATTGTATTTGTATTGTATATATTGTATTTATATGGAGCACTGGTCTATATAAAAATGCTCATATTTTTTCTGATTATGACCTAGTTTGGTGGGAGGGCACCTGTGGTAAATATGTAGCATAGTTTTACATTTATCAAGTTGCAGTTTGTGAAGAAAATGTGAAAAATAAAAGTTTAAAATCACCTGTAGTAGATCTGTTGTTTTTTTTTTTTTTTTTTTATTGATAAAATTATATTACAAGTATAGTACATTCTGAGTGTCTTTTAGAACTCAGAGCTACTACAGGTAACCAATACCTGTAGTAGATCTGAGTTCTAAAATGGAATCCCTCTGTGATGTCATCAAAAAGCGACGTGCCATTGAAAATACAGAGACGGTTAACGCTCAACCGAAACTTTTTCAAGCAGGGGTATAATCTTTCAGCTTTCTTGAAAGTTTGAAAAGCTAAAATCTTTTATTACCAGATGAAGATGAAGAAAGTGTCTGATTTTTTCCCCCCCACAATTTTCTGCTTTTACAATACACTTTCTGGGGAGGAAAACAAAATGGAGTAATTATGAGAAACAAAAAGTTGGGTACACCAGCTTTAATGAAGGTTCTCTCGTGGTTTGTTTATGCAGCGTAGATGGCGTTGATACAGTGGGTTAAGTGTGTCGGCCTACGCACCAGAGGCTAGTCAGTTAAAACCTCCAACCTGTTTAGACTTTGTTTAGTTCTTGGTTAGACCTGGTTTACTGCAGCTGTTTCCAGTTTGGTTTAGTCTTGGTTCAGACCTGGTTTAGTCCTGGTTTAGACCTTGTACAGTCCTGGTTTAGTCCTGGTTTAGACCTTGTACAGTCCTGGTTTAGACCTTGTACAGTCCTGGTTTAGTCCTGGTTTAGACCTTGTACAGTCCTGGTTTAGACCTTGTACAGTCCTGGTTTAGACCTTGTACCGTCCTGGTTTAGACCTTGTACCGTCCTGGTTTAGACCTTGTACAGTCCTGGTTTAGACCTTGTACAGTCCTGGTTTAGTCCTGGTTTAGACCTTGTACAGTCCTGGTTTAGACCTTGTACAGTCCTGGTTTAGACCTTGTACAGTCCTGGTTTAGTCCTGGTTTAGACCTTGTACAGTCCTGGTTTAGACCTTGTACAGTCCTGGTTTAGACCTTGTACCGTCCTGCTTTAGACCTTGTACAGTCCTGGTTTAGTCCTGGTTTAGACCTTGTACCGTCCTGGTTTAGACCTTGTACAGTCCTGGTTTAGACCTTGTACAGTCCTGGTTTAGACCTTGTACAGTCCTGGTTTAGTCCTGGTTTAGACCTTGTACAGTCCTGGTTTAGACCTTGTACAGTCCTGGTTTAGACCTTGTACAGTCCTGGTTTAGACCTTGTACAGTCCTGGTTTAGACCTTGTACAGTCCTGGTTTAGACCTTGTACAGTCCTGGTTTAGACCTTGTACAGTCCTGGTTCAGACCTTGTACAGTCCTGGTTTAGACCTTGTACAGTCCTGGTTAAGTCCTGGTTCAGACCTTGTACAGTCCTGGTTTAGACCTTGTACAGTCCTGGTTTAGACCTTGTACAGTCCTGGTTAAGTCCTGGTTTAGAGCTTGAATGCACATCGCTGTTTTTTTGTTGTTTGTCTGTCTGTTTGTTGTTTGTTTGTTGCTGCAGTGAGAACAGGAGCAGATTGTTGATGCTGTTGAATCTGAGTTCTTTATTCTCTGAGTGCAGCTCCTCGTCCGAGTTGAGTGTGGATCGATCTGATGCTTTTAGCCCAGTTCTGACACAGACTCTCGCTCCAGAACAACACCATGACCAGAAACAGAGAAACAGCAAACAGGGCTGGGTACTTTGAACTTTAATGTAATTTAGTTTGAGTAACACTGTGAAAACTACAGAAAATACTAATTAAATTACAAGTTCGTTTGAGCAGGTGTGAGTTGGTCTAAGTTTGTACACAGTTTAAACAAGGAGCATGTTGAATGTGTGAATGTGAAACCCCTAGACATGACTTACACTGTCAGATACACGCTGTCAGGTAAAACTCTTCCGAGGCAGAGAAGCTTCTTTTTTGTGTTCTAACTTTTAATAACTTGTTGTTGTTTATCTCTGTTCACATGCCATCAAAACAAAAATTAAATGTGTCTAAAAGTGACAAAAACATGACACAAACGCAACAAAGTGACAAAAACATGATTAAAAGTGACAAAAATGTGAGTAAATGTGACAAAAACATGGAAAAAAGTGATAAAAACATGACAAAAATCGACATAAAACTACTATAAATGTGTCAAAAAAACAACAAAAACGTTCTGAAACACATCACTTGTCAGGTCATATTTCAGTCTTTTTGTCTATTCTCCTCTTTCTGTTCAAAATGTGAACTTTGAACAGAGACATATTATTAAGACATGAATCTTATCACAAAGCTAGTCAAAAAAATCACTACTAGAAAAATCATTTACAACCAGGGAGTAAAATAAATTTGAATTTGAAACATATTTAAGTTACATTTTAGTTAAATGAATAATCCAACCCGACGTAGGCACTTTAAACTGGTGTGGATGTTTGAGTATTGAACCAGACGTTACATGGTGATGAGGAGGTGGTTTCTTTATAAACTCTGTGTATTTCTGTCTCTGTCATTAGCGTCTCTGTGTGAACTCCCACACGGAGCACACGGGGCTCAGCAGAACACTCCGGCATCATCAGATTCTATACTTTTCAACGAGCAACAAAGACAGGATCGATTTGTCATTATGTCGTTTGAAAACAAAGGTTAAGGTTCATCGTTTTGTCCCGCAGTGAAATGTGTTGTCTGCAGAAAATGGCTGCATTCACATTAGAGCTGCACAATACATTACAAAGGTTTTGATATAAATACTATATGCTGAAAATTAGGACCATTAACACAGCAGTTAACATTAAAACATCATTTAGTCTCTACTTCTTATTTCATTTTTATTTAGTTTATGACTGAAAAAATATGACATTGATTGAAAAATTGTGATGAAATATTGTAGCCGACAGAATTAACACTTCACTGGACAGGGTTTTTACCAGTTTTTGAGAGAAGATTGCGGTTCTAGCCCTGGTGCATTGACTCTGCGGTGATTTAAATGTCCATGTCGAGTGGTGCTGAACTTTAATCCTGACACTTCCTGGATCCCCTCCGGTCCCTCAGTGTGAGAACCTCAGAAAACCTGCAGCATCCGAACTCCTGACTGCTCAAAAATGTAAACATTAATATTTTACATCTGAGAAAGTAGGATCCTAGTCAGCAGCGGCTAAAAATACAGAAACCTCTCTCTGCGACGTGATGTAAGGAGTGAAGAGACATGGTTTAGTGGTTTGTAAAGCAGCATGATATGAGTTTGAATCCGACAGTTTGCTGTAGAGCTGCACAATATACCGCGAAAGTATCGATATACTACGCAATATTGATATCACAATAAAACAAGATATATGGCAGTAAAACCAGTCTTCATCTGATAGAAATGTTCTGTTTTTAAAATGAAAACATTGAAAAGCAAAAATCATTAACAAAATGTAGCTTTTTCAAACTAAATTTGCAGAAAAATGGCAAAAAAGACTATTTCTGATTTTCCTCATTTTTACATGTTATTGATAAATATTGTCTCTCGAAGCTTCATTCACAATATTTCAGAAATAATCACAGACTAGTGACTACTAAAATAATTGTTAGTTTCAGCCTCAGTCAAAATGTGTATTTAAATATCGTAATAATATTGAAATTGCAGATCTTAATTGCCGTATCGCAATCGTTTCCAATATCATGCAGCCTTAGTTTGCTTCATGTCTTTCTTCGCTCTTGTCCCAGTTTCACGCTGCTCTGTTCTGTTGATTAAAGGCTACGGGGCCAAAAAATTATTTAAAAAGAATAGATATATAGGCCATACCAGATACTGTATATAGTGAGAGAAGAGAAAACGCAATGCTTGTTGTGAGTGAAGGAAGAGCAGCTCGATTATGACAAACACTTGAAATCACGATTATTTAAAACAACAATTTCTACAAATGTAAGTACAGACCAAATTAGGGCTGCAACTAACGATTATTTTGATAATTGATTAGTGTTGCGATTATTTCTTCAATTAACTGATTAGTTGTTTGGAACGCAAACCTTTTAGACGACGTCCTGGAGGAGAATATTTATAGATGAACAAGGATTTTACTCAAAAACACAAAGTTTCTTGTGTGTTTTTGTGCCATTCCTGCTCTGTCTGAGAAATAAAACCTCTTTTTTTCAGCACATACAATGTTTTGGAGTCTGTGTATTGACCAGTTAATGCAAATATATTTTATTAGTAATGCTTTACAAAAGTGCTCCAGATTTTGAGTCAAAAGGAGTCACTTATAATGCTGAAAAGAAGGCAGTTCATCGTATTTACCATTACAACATTTTGTAATTGAATAGAGTAATAATTGAAATCATGATTATATTCGTTTAATTGCACAGCTCTAAGTGCAGGTACATTTTTTGTTTTTCTTATGAGTGATGAATAAATGTATAACAAATGGTGCAACAAACTTTAGGCTTTTTTGTAATCGTATGTGAAATGCTACGTTACAAAATACATTTTATTTCAGGTATTCAGTATCTTCTCAACACTGTTAATGGACTTAATTAAAAAAACATAAGATCCAGATCTCTACCTTTCACGTCACAAATCAGGGAATTTTGAAAGTGAGTGATTTTATGAGGCTCAGACAAAGAGCAGAAAAGACGAGCTTGTAAACAGGATAAATGAATGTGTGAATGAAGCTAACTACAACTCCAGTTAGGTTTTGGATGATGAAGAACAATTATAACATGGTTAAGAGAAAGAGAAAGTCAATTTTGCATAATACATGGCTTGAATTTGAAATATTAATCTTATTTTTTTGTATTTTTGATATTTGCTCAGTTTGTTTCTCTGGATTTTCATACATAAAGGAACGTTATTTTGCGTAATGTCAAGAAAATCTGTCTTTGAAGTAAGAAATGGAACACAAAAGTCATAAAAATCTTACTCTTTATGCAAACAAATCCACCTGTCAGAAATATCTTAAAAATAAACACAGCGATATTGCAGTGTTGATGATGGCCACTCAATTTCTTGGAAAGGAAAATGGAAAAAAAATGCAAAAATGGCATTCACAGTGATGTGACATTCACAGTTTTTTCATAGACTTAACACTGGCCAATCACAACCCTAGCCATTGTTTCCTGTTTATATGATAATGCTTCAATTTCAGAATGTGCTGCTACTATAAATGATTGTTATTTAATACGGTTAATGTTATATCAGCACATTTCTCTACAGTTTAATGCCAGTCCCCGCAGGATATTATAAAATGTCGTATTTCAACAGTTTCTCCCTAAATTAGTCAATCCTTTTATACTTTTTACCAGCTCTTACAGTGAGTGCACCTACACAGGGAAATAAAAGCGCTTTGATCCAAAATGGCCGCCCTCCTCCCCCTTTCCTGCACTGAGTCATTCATCAAAGTGAAAGGTGTTACGACATCAGGATTAGATTATTCAGACTCGTCCCACTCACTGTTCGACTGTTCTGCTCTATTCCTGTGTTTAATGATATAATGGACCACAGGAGGCCGAGTCAGCGCCGCATCAGTGAAGTGTGATGGTTAGACATGGATGATATTTTAAAGGTACACCGTGTAACTTTTCTGATGGAGAGTTCGCCAGCACCTTTAGGAGATGTGTAGTCTTGCCCAGAGTGCTCTACAGGTCTTGAACTTGAAGGAGGTTTTGTGCACGAGTGAGGGAAGAATGGAGCGTGAGATCGACAAAAGCTCTACGTTCCTTTCTCACGCGGTCTCTCTTTCGGACAAGCGGTCGAAATACAGGGTTAGGGATGTGGTCCGTGTCTGGGTGTGTTTCCTTTGGGTGCTTTGCTTGCCCTCATCAGCCCAATCCACGCACCAGAGGTTACGTTAGAGATCATCCCAGTCCCAAAAAATCTGTCATGAGTCATTTTTAGGTGGGACACGCTGGGCGTCTGGGGCTTTTAAAGGCAATAACAACAAACCCTCTCCTGCTATTCACCTTATTCCGGAAGTTGCCGTACGCGCTGCCATCTTGTTTCCGTTGTATTAGTTTACACGGGGCAGACGAGCTCAACAGAAAATGAGTTCTACACGGATTAAAATAACGTTTTCAGACTGACCAGGAAATCGGTGCGTTGTTGACTTGTTGTTGCTCGTGTTCATTAAACATTTTACACAAATCAACCTACTTTATGTAACATTTTAGCGGCGAGACTTTTCCCTCGTTCGTCATTAGCTTTAACGGAGTTCTCGTCAAACAGAAGTGCGTTTACAACAAAAGTGTATATCTGTGGTAAAAAACGACAAAAGTGGGCGGTGCAGAATAAGGTGAATAAAGTCATATTTCTTTGTTACAGATGCAAGATATTTATTTTTTCAGCATGGTTGTTGCTCAGTAACAGGCGTCTGTATTTCAGAGCATTTCTGTGCGTATCTGCGGGGGGATTGACACATGCACACGCCACTGGTCCGTCTCCTCCTTCTCCTTTTCCGTCAAAACTGAAAATAACCGGTAAATGATGGAGAATTCTCGGTATAATGTAACCTCTGACACGCACAGTGGGTTAAATTCTCCAGCGAAGGTCCTCACCAAGTATAGCACAACGATCTGGAGATGGGGCCCTGAGCGCTGCGTTGTGGCGTCCACTGCTCCAGAAGAGATGCACCGGAGGCTATGAAGGATGGGTCAAATATAAAAATGTAGAAAGCCGTTAAAATAGACAATGGTCACAAGAATTTAGCTGTTGACCCTCCTTCTCGTTGAGGAAAAACTACAAAAAAAGTTCATCCAGTGCAGAGAGAGTTCCTCCAGGCAAATGGGAACATCCAGGTCATAGGGCAGGGTCGTGAGATGGGGGGGTCACCACTCGAGCAGCCGCCGCAGTGTCTGAAGCATTGAGAGAAAAAACATGTGAACAGCAATGAGCAGACTACACTTGAACTAGAATCTTGAATATAGTTGATGAGAGTAGAAGAACCAGAGGACAGTGTTCAAGCTCCTGGGGCAGTGTAGCTAAAACTGTAGGTTTTTATATCTGTTCCTAACTGCCCTGACCATAAACTATTTCAAAGGGGAACGTTTTGAGCCTGGTCTTAAATGTGGAGACTGACCTGCTCCTCTTTCTCTTCCTCCACCTGACTTCCTGTTGTGGAGTCAGCTGACCTGGTTCTGCCGTGTCACCTGACCTGATTGTTCCCGCTCCACTTCCTGTCTGATGTGATGCTGTTGAATGTGCTCCATGTGTGATTTGACCTACTTCTGCGGCGGACTTCCCCCTCCCCCGCCGACTCCCTCCGCTCACCTCATGTTTATTATATAAGACGAGCCATTGTGAATATGTGCCCTTTATCACATTTATTCACGTTTAATCCAGGAAACATTTGAGAGGGACGAAAGTATATACATACAGTATATACATGTACATATTTTGGCGTTTTTGATGATCAGATTTCTCATAAATGAGTTAAAACATAAAGCTCCTACGGAAAAATCATGACTTGTGGACAATAAGATGTTACCATAAAATTGTTATAATTGTTATCAGGGCTAAACTAAATCTAACACATTCCAAATGACCTTTTACAACAAAGACAATTATTAAATTAAAATCTCAAAAAAGAATAAACTATTTCTGATTTTCCTCAATAATACACTTTATTCGTGTTGTCTAGAAGCCTTCAATTACTGTATTTACGCCTGTGTTTTGGTACAACTACTTAATACTAAAATAATGGTTAGTTGCAGCCTTATTAAAACTATTTAAAACAAGGTTCATATTCTTTATTCTAGTCATTAGCTCATGATGTTTGGGGGAGACGTCCCCCTCCTCAATCTGTTCAGTTGTTAAGATTCACATTTTAGCCCCAGATCTTGAGGCTCATTTGGATATGAATATTCAGACGTCTGCACTGCATTAATCACAGCCCAATTCATTCAGACAAACCATTTTGTCAGAAACACACTTTGCACTCGCTGCATTGTTAATTGCTATGGCTATTTTTATTTATGTATTTGACCTTTATTTCAACAGGAAAGTCCCACTAAGATTTAAAAACCTACACAGACATAGAGAGAACATGCAAAGTCCACACAGAGAGGCCCGCGCCGCCAGCGCAATATATGTTTATCAGTCTGAAACCATTAAAGCTCGTCATCTGGACACTATTTTATCCAAGAATGCTAACGTTAGCACAATGCTATCATCGTCTGCTATATTTACATCATGGATCTATTAAATTAACTAACCCAAGGATTCCACATCATGCATCTCCGCTCCGCCTCCGATTTAGTGCGCAGACCCTCGCCTACTGGATGCAATTTGTCTCTGCCCGTCCGTGCAGGGCAGGGCTGCGAAGTCCCGAGGAGCAGGACTTGCAGGATCCGCGAGAACTCGCAATCAGAAAGCTCTCCAAATGTAGTGGAAAGAAAACAAATGCAGATTCACTGAAAGTTTGTCGTTTGTGCAACTGCAATCGCTTTTTTCACCGTGTCAACACGGCGCATGAATAGAGCATTAATAAAATGACAGCCTAAAACTGTACTTAAGAGATTTACAACCATTTACATGTTTCGGGTGATATTGATTGTAAATATTTGCCTTCTGGGTAACAAAAAGTTTAATGCATGTCATTATTCGGACAAATGTGATCCGAGTTAGCAGTTTTTGTTTTGGAAAGCCAGATGTAGTTCGTGTTCTCTTTCCTGTTTGGTGCGATCCAAACTGTGGGGCTTGATCCGGTCGGACTCTGGCGCAGAAGAAAATAGACTCCGCAATTCTGTCGGAGAGTGACGGAGGGGCGGAGCCGAGGCGCAGACCTGCGCAGCGCTTACGCAGTGCTTACGCAGGATGTGGAACGGGCTTCATTCATTTCGATGGCTGCGTAAGTTCTGCGCAGTGCGTGGCGCAGCGGAGCAGAGCGGAGACGCATGATGTGGAATTTGGGGGTAAGAGTCCGTGAGCCAGATTGATTAGTGGACGTGCAAGGTATTGCAGCCCCTGGGCCCAACCTTTTTGTATAATCACATATTATAATTGCTGACAGTAGGCTACTTAATTCTTTTCAGTATTTAAAGGAAAACTATTCTGAATTTTTCATTTTGCTGTTAGCCTTTTAACATGCTCTTGAGTGCCTTAAATTTGCTATCTCATGTTTTATACCCAAAAAAAAAGTTTCTTATTCATTCTTTGACCTGTGTTATCAGTCATTATGAAATCACACTTACTGAGTGTATCCAGCCAGCAGATGGCGCCAGCGCTATATACAATCTAGTGAAGTTAGCACTGAAAATAAATTATTTTCTGCAGCAGTTATCATATTTAGAGGCAGAAATGCTCAGAACAAGTTTAATTTGATTCAAGGACTTAAAATAGCAGAATATTCTCTGATAAGTGACACAGGTGATCCAAAAATATGTCCTGGATAGAAGGAGTTCAGCGGGATGTGTGTTTGTCGCTCAGAGGGAGAAAATTTTCTAATATACATTCCTCAAAACAGCGTGAATGCAACTGAATGCTACTTCAGGTGTGTTTTTGATGACGCAACACTGTTAGAATATGGTTTAAAGCTCAAAAAAGTCAGAATGTGTCCTTTAAATAAAATAGAAGAAAAAGTCCTTTTTAACCGTTTCTAAAGTCACCGAAATTACCGTTTTATATGAAGTGACGTCACAGTAAACATGTGTGAGCCACATGAATGAGCACGTCAGACGATACAAACAGCAGAACGTGGACATGGTTAGACCAGAGACACCTGTAAGTTGTATTTTATTTCATTTCTGACGTTTTCACATATGATCTAATATGAAGAATACAATTACAATCACACAAACTAATGTTGTCACGAAAACTTGCAAGCTTCGTCGTCGCTCAAAGCATTATAGAAGGGCTGTAGTCGACTAAAGAAATTCTTGGTCGACTAAAGACCAGCCCCATCGACCGATTTGTCAACTTAAACGGGGTGTGGCAAAAATATATCAAAACTGTTAAGTATTTCCATTTTTCTAACCAAACTGTACTTAAAAGAACACAACTGTAGAGGAGTTCATGCAAAAACAATTATTTATACAGAAATGTACTAGGAAACAGTGTATTTATATGTTAAGACTCCAAAATCTTCAACTAACTCACTTCATATCTTCTATATATCATTTTGTATTAATTCATTATAAATAAAATGATTAGTTGACAAAAAAAAATCTTGGACTAAGATACCATCGACTGATTAATCGACTAAACGGCTAAAGGACCCTACATCATGGGGGACTGTCGTCACATGGTGCCCCTAAAGCAAAGAAACCAGCCTCCATATCCGGAAGTAAAAAAAATGTTTTTTGCTTCATGCACCAATGAGCACACGCCATAGGGATCAATAGAGCCCCATTTTGAAATCCTCTTCCAGGTTTAGTTATAGTTCTATAGTTTACATCAACAAAACAATCCCTGACGCCCAAACATCCATCACGACTCAATTGTGAGTTGAATTTGTTGTGTTTAAAATACACATAATCCACCAGGAAACGTTGTTGTTGTTGTTGTTGTTGTTGTTGTTGTTGTTTAATTGTATTGTACTTATTTTACCTGATTCTTTACTTTGATAAATGTTGATGAACAGCCTTTTTTAAATGTAAAGTGACAAACTGATGCTTTACCTCAGTTTTACTTGACTTTACTTACCATCTTCATTTGCACTTTACCAATTGTAAAACACAAACTGGAATCTCCAAGAATATGTGTCTCTATTTTTTACATGTACTTGAGTAATATTTAAAGTAGCAGCAATCTAATTCGTTGCTGTTGTGATTTTTTTTAGTTTTAGTTTTGGTTCTTCTGGTTCAGACGGTGCCGTGGTGTTTTAGTTTTAGAGTTGGTTCTTCTCTTCTCGATGCTGTGGTGTTAGTGAGACATTTTGAGTCTGAAATCTGAAGCGTAACACGATAAAAGCGCTTTCTTCTCATCTGCCATCGGCGTCTCATCAGCTCGAGTTCAGCAGGGCACTCAGACCCAATGCTCCGGCTGGAATGTGATTACTCCAGCACATATGTGGGCTTAGACCTGGGTTAGACAGGGTTTAGACCAGGTTTAGACTTAGTTTAGACAGAGTTTTAAACTTGATCTTGTTGAAAGCTGGTTTTGACCAATTTAGGATGCATTCATTTGCCCAAAAAACACATTAAAATTGGGATTAAACTTGGACGAAAACCAGAACTAAACATGGACAAGGCCAGGGTTAAACCAGGACTAAAACAGGACCTTAAACTGGGCTCAACCAGGACCAAACAAGTTCAAGGTTCAGACCTGGTTTTGAACTGGTTTAGACGTGGTTCAGACCTGGTTTTTACCGTGATCAGACCTGGTTCAGATCTGGTTTTGTCCCGGTTTGGACCTGGTTCAGTCCTGACCTGTTGCAGATCTGGTTCAGACCTGGTTTGGATCTGGTTTGGGCTTGGTTTGGATCTGGTTGAGACTGGGTTTCCCCGTTTCAGACCTGGTTTTAAACTGGTTCGGACCTGGTTCACTCCTGGCTCTCACCTAGTTCAGACCTGGTTTTGACCTGGTTCAGATTTGGTTCAGACCTGGTTAAGTCCTGGTTCTGACCTGGTTCAGTCCTGGTTCTGGTTCTGAACTGGATCAGACCTGGTTTTAAACTGGTTCGGACCTGTTTCACTCCTGGCTCTCACCTGGTTCTGACCTGGTTCAGTCCTGGTTCTGATCTGGTTTTGACCTGGTTTTGACCTGGTTTGGACTTGGTTCAGTCTTGGCTCTCTCCTGGTTCAGATCTGGTTCGGACCTGGTTCAGACCTGGTTACAAAATAGCCAACTGAAATACCGAGCACAGAGCCAATTGTTGTGCGGCAGTTGAAGTGTCCTAAATCTCCATGTACCAATAACAAACAAGCTCAGCTCTACAGTCGCAGCAACAGCTACTTTAAGTTCACATTTGAGCAAAACAAAAGCTCCACAGACAAAAATTTGGCCAAAGAAAAGCCAAGAAACACATTTATCAGTTTATTCTGGCTATAATTCTGCCACTCAGCACATTTTTCAAACAGCTCTGCATAACCTGTTTTGTCACATTCCTATTTTCTATTCACTTTTCTGATGCAAACTGCAGCTGTAAATGTCATCTCCATTTCCTCAGCCGACATGAACACATTGAAAAACAGTGCATTGTTGTAAAGTTACGGTAAAGTTTGTGCTTCGGCGCCAAAAGTGTCCACAGCCCGGAGCGTCCCTGCAGCGTTGAGCCGTCCTCACTGTGTCCGCTGCAGTCTGGAGGAAACACACAAATGAGATTTCACATGCATTATTCAAAACGCCGGGTCATCGTTTGTTCGTTGCTGGACTTGTTTGACGAAAGGCTGCAATTTATTTTATGTTTTAAACTAAATTGCCCACTTTAGGTGTGATTTGTGACTAAACTAGAGCTAAACCAGGACTGTATCAGGTCTAAACCGGGTATGTCTGGGTGATATAATGATACAAATGGAATGGTGAGCTCCTCCTTGTGACAATCTGCTATTTTTGTGAAATGGTGGTATCCTGATTCACTGTTTGTCTCTTTAATGCAGCGTTCTGTTCAAACACACTTGTTGTTTAGCCTCTGAAGCCTCTGAGCAGACGACTTTATTTACCTCTTAAAGGCCAGGGCTGCACAATTAAACCAAATCCACACAAAATCACATCACAATTTTAATGGATGCAATTTTTAAGTGCAATATCAAAAAAATGTCTTGAATAAAAACAGCTAACACTAGTTTGGATTTGTACAAACATGTTCTGAAACAAGCAACAAAAGTGCGACCAAAAGTGACCAAAAATGGTTCAAAGGTGATAAAAACAACAACAACAAATGCGACTCAACGCACCAAAACACGACTAAAAGTGACAAAAACATGACCAAAAGTGACAAAGATGCATTGGATTATGAGAAACACGACTGAACTAAAAGTGACAAAATTGTGTTTATACAGTATCCTATTATTGACACATAAATCACAAATCTAACCACAGTCGAACTGGTCAGAAAAATCACAATGAGATATTTTTCCTAATCGTGCAGCTGTGTTAAAGGCAATAGAAAAATACAAAGTGAACACAAATCGTGATAAAATCTAAATCATTATTAGGCCCCAAAAAAATCATGATAATAATTTTTAGCCATATCGTCCAGCCCTAACACCTAAGACTGATCCAAGTATTTTAATAATCAATTTCTATTGTACATTTAGATTTTTAAAATACATTTTCAACCATTAATAGTTGAATTATGGTGATTTAAGGCTTTTAGGTATCTGAATATTTTAATAATAGTTTGACATTTTGATGTAATAATGCCACGGTTTGTGATAAAAGGTCTTTTCTAACATGTTTTAGAGTCTGTTTAGTCCAGATAATGATTATAAATATCAAGTCTGGTTTAGAGTCTGGTTTTATAGTCTGGTTTAGTCCT
The DNA here is from genome assembly GCA_019453435.1 of Rhinogobius similis. Classification (NCBI taxonomy): domain Eukaryota; kingdom Metazoa; phylum Chordata; class Actinopteri; order Gobiiformes; family Gobiidae; genus Rhinogobius; species Rhinogobius similis. The sequence goes on from CM033621.1 coordinate 2,327,988, forward strand.
GGTCTAGTGCGGTTTTAAATCAGGACTAAACCTGGTTTAGTTCCAGTTTAGCTCTGGTTTAAAGTCTGGTTTAATCCTGGTTTAGTCCCAGTTTAGCCCTGATTTAGTCATGGTTTAAAGTCTGGTTTAGTCCCAGTTTAGTCTTCGTTTAGAGTCTGGTTTAGTCCCTTGTTAACCCTTATTTACGGTCTAGTTTAGTTCCAGTTAATTTCAAGTTTAGCCCTGTTTTAAGTCTAGTCTCACCCTGGTTTAGCCCTGATTTAAAGCCTGGAATAGTCCCGGTTTAGCCCTGATTTAGAGTCTTGTTTAGTCCCAATTTAGTCCCAGTTTAGCCCTGGTTTAAAGTCTGGTTTCGTCCTGGTTTAGTTCCAGTTTAGTCCTGGTTCAGTCCCAGTCTAGTTCTGCGTTGTCCTGGTTTAGTTCTGCTTTATTGTTACTACATTTTCCACTTCATCATTAATATCAATCCACAGTTCTTCTCGTTTTGACGGCTCTTTCCTCTCGTTCATTTCTGTGAGACTCTGGGACGATGATCCTGTGTCTCTAAAGGATTTGTTTGCTAACATCCTGCTCGTACTGCTCCGACCGTTGGCCCCGGTCCCTGCAGACCTCATTATAACCTGTGCTTTAAACCTACAGCTTCACACTTACGCACAATCTCTCCTCATAACGGCACTTTATGGGTTTGTAGTGTGTGGAAAATACATTACGCTCAAGAAAATGTTTAATATTTGAATACGTATTTCAACAAAGTACAGTATGTTCCCCTTGTCTGCAGCGAGACATATTTTTATCAGTGGTTTAGATGTGAAATGTAGTATTTATGTAGTCACTTGATTCAAATTCAACTGGATTTAAATCTTAGTTGTGCAGACAAATTTGGGGCAAACTTCTCCAATACTTTCCTAAGATGGGGAGCCAAACTCAAACAGATGTGTACAATCAGTTTGTTTCTTTCTGTGATGCATGTGAAACAAACATTGGCCATTTATCATTTAGAATTTAATTAAAACTTCTTTCACCTCAGATTAACAGAATTTTATGTTTACCCCATTGATTCTTTAGAAATCCCCCTTTTTTTTCCTGTTAAATTATATTTGTTTGTTTTTCCTCGTTGCCATGTTTGTTTTGATGTGGATGGAACATGCTTGTCACTGACTGGCTGATCCACCAGTCAATCACACCCATTTGAACTCATGAAAATGAAACTGTGACCAAACTGATATCAATCTGTATCAAAAATACTGAGAGTTTTATCCAGAGATCATTCTGGACTTTCTTTTTCTTCTGTCTATGTGCCCTGTTTTTATAGATTTTGTCTGATAAACATTATAGCCCCCGGACTAAATTTTGTACAATGAGTGATACTCACAGTTGAGTCCACATGGTTCTCATCCAGCACCTGGCAAAAGTTGTCGCTGGCAATTGCTTCTATGTTTTTCTCATTTAACTAAAAGCCTTTTAAATGCGTAAAGGCAATATCCTCTCAAATAATTACTCTTTACTCTTTCTGATTTAAAAGGCTTTTATCTGAACTAGAATGAATGAAAGTCGGGTACAGCTCCTTTAACATGTTCTTGTATACAATTATTATTAATCCAAAATATTACAATCACACTTTGAATCGTCTGCAGAAGTGTTTGGTTTGGCAGTTTTGAGCTGAGTTGTTAAGTCTTCAATTCGTCTAAAGTTTCTTAATAAATTCTGTCCTAAACTAATATGTTTTTAGTGAAAACATTCCCCTCGTTCTTTGTGACATTCCTCTGGATCTGATAAGCACCCACTGTTCTGCTCAACTGGGTTTTACCAACAGTTCTCAGACTAAAGACGGTTCAATATTGACCTATGTGTTTTAGTAATGGTATCCTGAGACAGATCGTTTTCCCATGAGTCATTGGTGGAAAATGTAGACAAAGATTTATAGGTGCACTTTATAACTTTTCAGATACATGTGAGTGATATCAGCCTGGTTTAAAGTCGTTTGCTAATGTATTTTCAGATTATTCATTACTTTAAGAGGAGACTTTAATAGAGACTTGAAGATGATGCGGATGAAGTTCAAATATTTTGGTTTTACTGGACAAATACTTACAGAAATGTTGAATCCACAGTAGTTTTTCATTTTATCTACAGATATATTACATACTTTGCCACAAATTATACTTTTTTGTGAAGCTCAAATACAATTTTGAGGCTAAAATAGATAGCTCTTTGCTGCAAAGTTAGCGTTCTTGAATTTTTTTTATTTTAACAAATCTGGTCCGTTCTCTGTGTCTGAATTTTTCTCACAATATACAGTATACACTTAACTAGGGGTTTGTTCTTGTAGTTGTTTAACAGTTGGTGACAGAGCTGCTGTTCTACATTAAAATGAATGGATTGCTTCCCCGCAGAGCTTTGTTAGTGCCCCAGTAGGTATTCTGAGTTGTGAGTGTTCTAGTGTCCAGGACAAACTGTAATGCTGCAGCTCTTCTTAAAGAAATCGCAATCGAAAATTTAACACTGTACAACTGAATGTACAGCCCAACGTGACCTGAAAATGAAAATGACGACCATAATGTAAGCTTTGATGTGATTGTTATTCCCATTCGCCCTCTGCTCAAGACATGGCCCTGTGGTTCATGTGTTCTGTTTTTCCTGTATGTTTTGCCCTTCAGCAGTGCCTCCTCTGTGCCTTTATTTCACTGATGTGAAGTGAAGTTTGTCCTCCACTTCACCTCCATCTCCTCCTCTGGGTCCCTCTGTGCCGCCGGTGGCAGAGTGGCTAGCACTCTCAGAAAAATGCATTATACAAACAAATGTTTGTATGATAATACATTTCAAGTGATTTATGTCAACTTTTGAGGTTGTGCTTCCATTTGCAGTTTGTTTTGTGTGTATTTGGATCAGAGAATAGTCCGCGGTGAATTAATGTTTACCTGAGATCCCTTAGTGAAACTACTTCCATCTGAATAGGGCTTTTTTTTTTTTTTTAGATTACATTCTTAGTTAAAACTACACAAAATCGACTGTGTAAGAATGAGTCTGTGAAATCCAAGGCTATTCAACTTAAGGGCTGGGGGCCAAATCAGGCCCTCCAAGGGACATGATCCGGCCCTCAACACATATTTAAAAATATAGAAAATATTTGACCTCTTGTTATTGGTTTAGTCCTGGTTTAGACTTGTTCAGTCTGGGTTTAGTCCTGGTTTAGACCTGGTTTAGCCCTGGTTTAGACCTGGTTTAGTCCTGGTTCAGTTCTGCAGATGTTGTTAAAGCCTGTTACATGTTTTTCTTATTTCAAAAATGTTGGACATGTTTCTGGCCCTCGGTAAAATCAAATTGTAAAATCAATAGTCCTGGTTTAATCCCTCATTTGTTAGGAGTTGTTTATGGCAGAAAAGTTTTCAATGATTATTATCCAGTCATTGTTTTAGAAATCGAGACTTTGTAATGGCTACTTTTTTTCTTACACGCTTAAAAACTGTTGAATTGTTCTTTCATTTGTCCGTCTCGTCACATTGATCATTCTGGTTCAGTCCTGTTTCCCAAATCCCAAATGCACCCCCACCCAAACATCTGCCCCGCCCCTCCCTGAACTACCCATAATCCCCTCTGCCTCTCTCATATCTCCTGCATTAGATCATCACTTTGGTTTTTCACGACCACAAACTCGTCCTCGTCATCTCTTTTTCTCTGTGTGTCGGTCTCTACCCACGATGCACTGTTTGTTTGTGTTTTACCCACAATGCCGTGCTCCTGTATTTACTGCCTCCGTGCTCCCAAACCGCGCTCCATTGACTCTGCTCCCGCCGGACGTTTGGAGCCCAGAGGAGCCAAAGATGAAGAGTGGATTTCACACCAGGAATTTCAAATAAAACGCAGAAAAAAACAGCTGCTTTTAAGAAAAAAATGGCAGAATAAATTATGTTAAATTTAACACCTAAAATCCTAGAAGGAGACTTTACTTCAAATTTAGTTTGAACTACTTTAAAGTCTATATGAAGATTCTCAAATTTTTCTAATTATTACTTAGTTCGGTGGGAATTATGTATTATAGTTTTACATTTGTGAAGTTATAGTTTGTGAAGACATTTGTGAAATAAAAATTTAAGGAAGTAGAGCTAAGTTCTAAAACAGAATTCCTCTATGATGTCATCAAAAAGCGATGTGTCATTTGAAATACAGAGACAATTTACAACAACTGGCACAATTCTTTTTGACAGTTTAATTTATTATTATTTGTCAAATCATAACTATTGTTTGTTTTTCTGTGGACTCTTAATCTTTTATAACTTTTTTCCTAACCTTAATATAGACCCTTTAAAATGCTGTGACTGTAATTCATTTTCAACAATTTGCTCACATCAGATCTAAATACGATGGTTTCAAGTCGTTATGTGACGGGAATTGCAACAAATTAGAATTTCCAGGGTCAGTGAGTTTGCTCTTCTATTACAAATGATGGACAATATACATACATATATATATATATATTTTTTTTTTAAGTTGTATTTGACCAGCATGAAAAGTATAATTTATGTTGAAGTATGAGCTCAGGATCTGCTCCTGACAGGTTCATCCCACAGACCCAGAAGGTCAAAGTGTAGAATACACGGATGTTAAAGTTCTCTAACTCTAAAGATCTTTCACTGTTTTAGTATCAGGTTGTTTCCTTGTTTTTTATTGTTGGATTTTACTTTACTTAGATTTTTAGATAGATTTAGATTCATACTACTAACTTATTATGTAAATGTTTTATTTGTTCCTGACAATCCAAATCTAAAGTGGCCTTGAATTCCTTCTATTTCAATGATTGACTAAAGTTCATATTTGATCAAGGTTTAGTCTCATATTCTTTGTAACGAGTGGAACTTGGCTCAGAACTCAAACTGGAGTCTATCATTTCTCTCTCTGCTTTAGCTGTAAACTAAAGGACATTTTTAAGGACTTGTGTAAATGTTTTACTTGATGTTGAAGTTAATTGTTTCCGTGTTCACTCCCTCGCCTTGTGTTCTCTGCCAGACCAACAAATGCGTTGTGTGTGTTTTCCTGGTAAAACGAAGGTTAAATAATAGTTATAAAGTGTGTTCCTGCTGCAGTGAGACTGAGCTGGTCTGAAAAGGCTGAGTCGAGGTTTGGGGGTTTGTGGTGGAGCTGAAAATCGCTGAGTCGAGTTTGGAGCGGATCAGAAAATCCCTCTGTCACGGAATAATGAGTCAGCACTGACTTCAACTGAGACCAAACCGACCCTAAACCAGGACCAAACTCATCACTATCACTGTAATCACACTTTATATACTGTATAGATACTGTATACACAGTATATATACTGCGTCACTACAGTACTGTACTGTACTGTATATATACTGTATACAGTACAGTACATATACAGTGTGTACTATATATAGTGTAGAACCTCTTCCACTGTTCCAGTTCACTGCTCACTCTCATATTATTATTAATTCCACTCATAACTTACAGTATATTTCCATCTTACAGTTTGGTGCATTGCTCACTCACTGCATGCAGCCTTCTCTTGCCAAAGGGCACAAGAACATGTGCACTGTTCTGACTGACCTTTGACCTGGTCAAACTGAGCCACTGTGTTTCAGGTGACATCACAGTCCACAGGCCAATAATATTTAAACAGATGGGAGAAACTGAATACTGTTGAAATGCAGAGTTTTGTTGTGACAGACTGAGTTATTGATCCAGTCACTGATAGAAATGATCAGTTGTGAATTTTCTCTTTAGATATTTCTTATAAAAGTACAATGTAATCATCACATTCTGACTCTAAAAACCACCAGTAAAGATAAAATACTGCACTGGATTATGGAGATTTAAAATGCCTACAGTGCATTATTCATTCAACTGTAGCCACAGCTGCCCTGGGGCAGACTGATGAAGTGAGGCTGCAAATCTGTGCCCTTATCTAATCACTCACTCAGTATATGCAAGTGCCTTGCGTAAGGACACAACAACAGCCGCTGTTCCCTGTGGTTCCTGTTTGCCTCTCATCCAAACACTGACCATTTTGACAAAAATTCTGGAAAGTTCAAATATTGCACAAAATGTGAATGAACCTCACAATAAACTATGAAAGTGTAGAAATAACACTTTATACTTTGTGGACATTGTGTTGAGTTTTATAGTTTCAATTTTAGACTCAAACAACAATTGCAATATTATAAATTACAACTTTTCACTTTTTTTCTTTTTGCAACTTTTGTTGTTGAATTCACTACCTTTATTTATTTGCACATCGTTTGTCAAACTCAGGTGTGAAAGCACGCCCCCTGGTGGCACAGTGGAGACATGTCCTACTACAGTCACTACATCCCTGAGGTGCTGTGAACATTAGTGCTGCTGCTGCTGCTGATGGAGGGAGGGGGATGTGGTTACCATGGAGACAGCACCCCCCACCCCTATCACTGTTACCATGGTGACCCTCAGTCCCCCCCAGGGCCCTGTTTGTTTGCCTGTGTATGTCCAAACTGAACAGTGGTGTCTTTATGGGTCGAACTGGGTTCGTTGCGCTGCTGAAGCTTTAAAGGGAGTTCAGACTGTTGATTTGGGGTTAATAAGTGTTAATTTACACGTTTGTGTTGGAAAATAATTACTATTGTGGATCATTGTGAGAAGTGGTTTGGGAAGCAATTGAATAAAAATTGCACACGGCAAAAGAAATGTGATTAAAATAGCTTTAATTCAGAATTCAGGGCTAGATATATGTATGTAACGTAGAAGATGTAATCATAAAAATGTTTTTTTTTTTTTTATACCAATGGAAAGGATAATTTTCACCGATTGGCAAGGAATTTGACTTGAAGTTAAAAGAAGTTAGAAGAACATTTTGTAAATAATTATATTAATAATTAATCAAAATATTAATTAAATTCAATTTAATTCATTTTTGTAGCTCCCAAAATCATAACAGTTTCCTTGACAGACCACAAGTAGAAAAGCAGTTTAAATAAACAATGTTCAAGTTCAGAGAGAGTTCCTCCAGAGCAGATGAGGAACAGTTCCTCTAGTGTAGAGGGAGTACACTCTCTACACTAGAGGAACTGAGGGAGAGAGGGACTTTTGTAGTAGTTTATCAGTTCATATTTAAGTTTTCTCTAAAGTGTTACAGCTGATTACAATGTGCACTCAGAACAGAATCCTTTTTTGCAAATCTATTCACAAAAGTTGTAAGAAAAACTGCCATTTTTTTCCCCCCCAAAAAAATCACTCCGCCCTACAAGTTACTCGATAGAGTTTAGTTACATTATTGTGTTTTTTTATGACGTTTACTCTGTTGGTTTGCATTCTCTGGTCTTTCCTTTCATAAGGTTCTTTTTCAGACCAGAGTTAGTTTGTTTTTTATACTTGACAATGTCAACTGCTCACTGGTCATGTGGTACAAACAGGACGACAGCGCCATCTTCTTTCAGTATTGCAGGTGTGAGAGAGTTAAAATGCCCTCTCGTCTCTGTTTATCGTCCCGTGGTCACTTTTCAGTCGACTCCCTAAGGCAGTGACAATGTTTGTTGCCTTCAGTTCTAATGATGTTTGCTCCATCCCAGTCCATAATTGTGGATTTGAGTTTGAGTTCTGTTTTGTGTTTCGTTGCTGTTTCCGTCATATTTTGTCCCATGTTTTTCATTTGAGTTGATTTCGTTGAATAATTAAACATCAGATTGCAGATTGGGCAGTTTTGTTGTTGTAACCCACACGTGGAAAGACTGACTGACCAACAAACCAAAAAAGAGTTTTGCCTGTAGTGTGTGAATCATTGATATATCGTAGAATATCATGGTCAGTATATTGATCATCGCATGTATTGTTGACTGTATCATACCATGAGCCATGAATCGTGTTTTGTCTTGTATTTTGAGGGATTCTGTTATTCCAGGCCTTTTTGTCTCATTGGACACTTTTCTTCCAAAAAGCATCAAACATATGGCCTGGTTTCATGTTTTCATATTCCTCTGTCCATCATATCCTCCATAAGTGTATTTTCTTTATGATTATTGTGTGATGACGAGTTGAGGTCGGTCCGATTGACTCTTTAATCCCGGGATTATAATCCAAACCCGAGCACTGTAGATTATTGAAGATTAATATTTATGGAAAACTATGACAGCGACCTTTTTAGGGTCACTCAGGGTCAAAGGTTATGATTAAAACTGATCACAGATTCATATGTTTTGGTCAATGAGTTAAATTATATAGGCCAGAGATTATCACTATGGCAACCTATAGTAACCAATATCCAGCTCCAGCTCCATGGGCTCAATGCACAGCTAGCTAGTTAGCTAAAATCACTATTACTCACAGCTAATGCTAACTTTTATTAAAATTTATAAGTATAAAATAAACCACAAATTAAATTTTAAGTAAAGATTGAATAATTATTTCAGTTCTTCATTATTAATGTACCTTTTCTACGTTTCAATGCTGTATGTTGTTTTAAAAGTGTCCTTTGGTGAAGTATTGACTGTTTTGTAAAGTCTTTACCATGTTTCAGTGACATCCACTACAACTCACTGTTCACAGCCTGATCTGTCAGGATTTTTCAGACTGATTAAGCACAATAGCCGACAGAGATAGAATTAGACAGGAAGTACAAACGCTGAGCAAGCATCGAGCCAACTCTGAGCTAGCACTGAGCCAACACTGAGCTAGCACCGAGCTAATGCTTAGGTAGCTCTGAGCTAACACTAAATATTCAGTGTAATTGCCCGATGCATGTTAATAAATGTTTGCGGGACACATCAGTAAAGCCATTTCTGTTTGTTGTTGCAGGGCGTTGTACACATATGAAGAGGAGACCAATGACCTGACACTAGCGGCTTCAGGAGGTGAGTGAAATCTAATGTAAACATTACTCGAGACACCAAATAATCAATCAGTCGATTAACAGGAAACAGCTGATGCTAACGTGCTAAAAGCTACAAAAACACAATTTAGAGTGCCAAAAATGTGACCAAAAGCAACAAAAATGGACTAAAAGTGACAAAAGTTGAATGAAAGCAACAAAAACTTGGAACAGCTGAGGCTAACATATTTGCTAGCTATGGTTTGCTAAGGGCTCAACATATAAGTTAGCATCAGTGGAAATACAACGCTTTAGCACCAGATCATATAAAAGTTTGGTGAGAAATGATTATTTTCTGTTCCAGCTCTTCACGTCTTGTTTTGGCCTGAATCCAAACATCTGATCCTTTCTAAACTAAACCAATGGGCACAAGCCTAGAGTGAACTTTTAAAATCTAAATTGAGTCCTCTACTTTCCATGTAACAATCAAAACGTGGGTCCATCTCTTGTTGGAGTGAGCGTTCCTGATTGAAACAGAACTGGAGTGTTGTGAGTGAAGAGGTTTGTGCAGCAGCTCTGATTATTTTATTTAGAGAGGGACGTTTTACAGGGAAGAAATGTCCCAAAATCTGTTCATATGACCCCAACCCAGAGAGACAGAAGAACTTTTTTACTTTTATTGACCACTATTGACATAATCATTGCCTGCACCCACTTCACTGGACACATATTATGGACCATCTGCAGTAGTTCAGTCCTGGTTTAGTCTCTGGTTTAGTTCCTGGTTCAGTCCTGGTTTAATCCTGGTTCAGTCCTGGTTCAGTCCTTGTTTAATCCTGGTTTAGTCCCTGGTTTAGTCCTGGTTCAGTCCTGGTTTAGTCTCTGGTTTAGTCCCTGGTTCAGTCCTGGTTTAGTCCCTGGTTCAGTCCTGGTTTAATCCTGGTTTAGTCCTTGGTTCAGTCCTGGTTTAATCCTGGTTCAGTCCTGGTTTAATCCTGGTTTAGTCCCTGGTTTAGTCCTTGGTTCAGTCCTGGTTTAGTCCTGGTTCAGTCCTGGTTTAATCCTGGTTTAATTCTGGTTTAGTCCCTGGTTTAGTCTTGGTTCAGTCCCTGGTTTAGTCCTGGTTTGGTCCTGGTTTAGTCCCTGGTTTAGTCCTTGGTTCAGTCCCTGGTTTAGTCCTGGTTCAGTCCCTGGTTTAGTCCTGGTTTGATCCTGGTTTAGTCCCTGGTTTAGTCCTTGGTTCAGTCCCTGGTTTAGTCTTGGTTCAGTCCCTGGTTCAGTCCCTGGTTTAGTCCTGGTTTGATCCTGGTTTAGTCCCTGGTTTAGTCCTTGGTTCAGTCCTAGTTTAGTCCTGGTTTATTATATAGCAGATTATTTTATCTACATTACAATACATTCTGTTATTAGTTTTGTTATTTCGTATTATTTATTTATAAGTGAAAAAAATTTGTGAACTTCACTTAAAATAGATTTATGGGCCTTGCTATGAATTTTAAAATGGCAATATCGTTATCGGCAACAGCAGTAAGACAAACATCAGATAACTGCATCGGCTTCGTCCATCCTTGGCAAAAATTATAATCACAATTATTTGGCGCACTCGTCATCGGATTATTCATCTATATTGTCAAAATTATTCTGTAGAGAAAGAATAGACTGAAAATCTTTTAATAGTAATGTTTTAGAAAAGTGCCTTTGCTCCAGATTTTGAGGCAAAAGGACAAACTTATAACAGAAGGCAATATATTGTATTTTACAACATTTCTGTAATTGTATAGAGTAATAATTAAAATCATGATTATATATACGATTAAGTGCACAGACCTACTTTAAACCATTTGATAAAATTGTCCCCTCATCCAAAACATACCTGGGGTTGTATTTAGCTTCATTCACGCTCATTACTTTTATCCTGTTTACAAGCTCCTCTTCCCCTAAGCCTCAGAAAACACCCACCAATTTTCCCAGCTTTGTGACGTCAAAGGTAGCGATCCTGGAGGTCCCTGTGCTGTTTTTAAGTCCATAAATCATCACCAGAACGTTTATTCCTCAAATCACGTTCAGTACAACTGCATGCTTACATAGCATGATGGGGCAAGCTAGATTCTGTTTATTTCCACACTGTAATTCCCTCTGCTGCCAGTAGACGGAGCGCAAACACCAACTTGACTGAAAGAAATGTGTTTTCAGTTCAAACATTACTCAAGACACCAAAGTAAAGTTACCACAAAAAAAAAAAAAAAAATGCATAATATGATCAAATAAAAAGAAATTTAATCAAAATGTATTTTGTGTAAAGTGCTTTACAGTCATAAAAACACATTAAAAATCACAATACAGTCACAATAAGAACATAAATAAATACATTAAAATGTACATGAAACAATAAAACACAATAAAATATGACAGTGAATTACAGTGAAGTGTGAATCAGAGCTAAATTGAGATTAAACCAAAGCTAAACCCGGTCTAAACTGAGACCAAACCAGGACTAACACACAACCGTCTTCACATTGTCATATTAGAATTTTTAATTGTTCGATCTGTGGGTTTGGTCTTTGTGCTTGGGTTAAAAATAGAGCAGTGACAGGTGAAGTGAATTACACAGATTTTCTCTTCATCTTGGCGCCTGTTTGTGGGAGGAAACACCAGGACAGACTGAACAGTTTGTCCTTGAAGCAGATGTTGGAGTCAGACGGAAAATGTAAGGATTAGAGCTCAGAGAAATTTTAAATGAGAACAAAACGGCAGCTCTTGTGGGGTGTACTTAGACTAAAATTCAAAGTCCCGGGGTAGTCCTGGTTTGCTCCAGATTTGGTTTAGTCCAGATTTAGACCTGGTTTAGACATGTTTTAGTCCTGCTTTGGTGTAGTTCTTGTGAGGTGTTCTTGGACTACAGTTTTAGTCCTGTTTTATATGTTTAGTCGTGGTTTGTGCCTTTTTAGTCCCAGTTTAGACTTGGTTTAGACCTGGTTTAGTACTGGTTTAGTCCTGGTCTGTTTGTTTAGACCCGGTTTAGACCCAGTTTTGACTTGGTTTAGTCCTTGTGGGCTGACTAACCACAGATAGTCCTACTTTTTTATTTTTAGTCCTGATTTATGCCTTGGTTTATACCCAGTTTGGACCCGGTTTAGCCCTGGTTTAGTGCTTGTTTAGAGTTGATGTAGACTCAGTTTAGACCTGGTTTAGGCCTTGTTTAGACTCAGTTTAGACCTGGTTTAGGCCTTGTTTAGACCTGGTTTAGACTCAGTTTAGACCTGGTTTAGGCCTTGTTTAGTGCAGTTCTTGTTGGGTCTTATTAGACTACTGTTTTAGTCCTGTATTTTTCATGTTTAGTCCTGTTTTAGTCCTGGATTAGTGCCGTTTTTGTGGGGTGTTCTCATCTTGAAGTATTTATCAAAGTGTTTTAGATCTGGTTTAGTCCTGGATTTGTCCTCGTTTAGTCCTTGATAAAACTAGCTTTGGTTCTGGTTTAGTACAAATATGGACTTAATTATTCTTATTAATGTGGACCCTGATGCTCCTCATCTGCCTGGAGGAACTCTCTCTACACTCCGTTCTAAAATGGAATCCCTCTGATTTGACTGGAAAAAAACTGGGATTAACCCATAGACTGTACATATCAGTGGACCGCGTTAGCATGCTAGCCGCCGCGTTCCAAATAGGAAGCAGCTATGGAGGCGCTCCTGGCTCCATAAAGCCGAGCTGCCATTCACTTTCTATTCTCTGTAACTGTTTCTGTCAAGCTCACCATCTTGGAACTAAAGATGCTAGCTAGCGCCGCACGTTGCCGCCGTCTCCTCTCACCGAGGGGCGGATACCGTTAGCAACCTCCCTCCTGATTAGTCCGTGTGGTTGCCACGATACGCACTCGGATTTCCAAATATGGAGTCTGGCTCCGCTTTAGCCGCTATAACTGCTAGCCGCGATGGGCTTCATTTGGCTGGAGGCAAACGCTATGGGTGACGTCACAATCCCATAGTCCACTGATATCTACAGTCTATGGATTAACCTCAGAATATCACAAAATATGAAAAATACAGGTGGTTTTGTCAAAGTACAAGCCTCAAACACATGTGAGTGACATCAGAGCTGCTTTAAACACATTTATTATTGTATTTATTATGTTTTAGTAAATTATGATAAACTGTTTGCATTTTTGATGAAGGAACAATCCAGATTTATGGGTTTTACTGGAAAAATAGTCACAAAAACATTAAGATTTTTTAAAGATAAAATCAATTTAAGGCAAAAATGTTTTATTTTGTCCATTGTTTGTTATAGAAAAGCAAACTAACTAATCTTTTAAAATTTAAAAACTCTACGACTAAAAACCATCTAATGTGAGATAATCATTGAAAAATTTACTGTCAACTCCATTTTGCCTCCAGTCGCCTCCATAACGGAACTTTTAAAGGGTCTAGTTTTCTGCAGATTTTTGAGGCTGATGCATGTTTTGCTGTTCTGTTTTGTTGACATGTGTTTTGTGTTTCTGTTGCAGGAGGAGGGTTGGCTGAGATCACGCTGACGTTTGACAACAGTTTGGTGATGTACGGCTTCTGTAGCATCAAGGAGCCGTCTGCAGCTCTGCCTCGGTACATCCTCATCAACTGGGTCAGTGTCCAACTCTTTAACCCTCTCTGACCCTCAGCACCAGCTCCCATTTCTCTGTTTATTTTTAGCAACTTGCAGAAAAGAAACCCATAAATGTAGAGTAATCATTATTTTTGCACATAAAAGTGGACAAAAGTCTATTTTTGTATTCTCTTTAATAGAGCTGCACAATTTAGGAAAAATATCAAATTTTTCTGATCAGTGCGATTGTGATTAGATTTGTGATTTATGTTTTAATAAAAGGATTCTGTTCAAATTCACATTTTAAACACAAGTGTGTCACTTTTAGTCTTGTTTTTGTCATTGTTCAGCTGTGTTTGTCATGTTTAAACACGTCTTTGTCACTTTTAGTTGCATCTTTATCATTTTAGTCACGTTTTTGCTACATTTAGGTGCATTGCGTTGCGTTTGTTGTTTGTATGTGCATTTTTGTTGCTTTTGAATGATTTTTTTTTGGTTGCGCGTTTGTCGCTTTTTTCAGAACATGTTCATACTAATCCAAACTACAGTGTTAGCACATCCATTAAAATTGCGAGTTTAATTGTGCAGCTCTGGTCTTTAAGAGGTAAATAAAGTCATCTGCTCAGAGGCTTCAGAGGCTAAACAACAGGAGAAAAAGTGTGTTTGAACAGACAGCTGCATTAAAGAGACAAACAGTGAATCACGATACCACTTTTTCACAAAAATAGCAGATTGTCACAGGGAACAGCTCAACATTCCATTTTTATCACCAAATTGCCGAGACCTATGTGGAGGTCAGAAACAGAAACAGCAGCAAAATAAACTATACACTTTACATAAACCAAACAGGACAAAGAGCAAGCAAACGAGACAACAGACCCTTGACTTAAAAAACAACAACTTTATTATCTTTATCTAACAGGTTCTTCCCGCTCAGAAAACATTCTGAGTTTATTTCTGCTGTTTTAAGATTTAGTGTGTCTTCCTGGAGCTTCCTGGTGTTGTCCAGGACAGCGCCCCCTAGCCCTCAGGAGGCGTTCACAGTTTGATGTCGGTGCTGTTTGTGTTTTGCAGGTGGGAGATGACGTCCCTGATGCTCGTAAATGTGCCTGTGCCAGCCACGTCGCCACCATCGCAGACTTCTTCCAGGTCGAAAACGTGAAGAAAACAATTTACTTTATCAGATATTCAATGCAAATGAAATGGTTCAGTTCATTGTCTGAAACCTCCATAATAAAGACACTGAGCATAACAGTGTAAATGTGAGGTGGAAACAGGTTTAAGGAAATTGTCCTGTCAACTACCTGCCCAGATATTTATTTATTTTGTTTGTGGAAAACGTGTTAAAAACTAAGATACAAGGTGAATGGCGGGGCATAGATTAAAGCCTCCACATTCTAAAGAAATAGATTAAACAAAATGTAAAATGTGCACAGATAAAATGACATACACACAACGTATTGAACATGATTATATTAAGATTTTACTAAACATTTTGCCTATTTGTCCCCAGTTTGACCGTTTTAGCAATGTCTGAAATGCTACTTCCTGGCTGAACATGAGCACAAATGTGACCTAGTTAGAGGTACTTCTACAACTGTTACCATAGCAACCATACTGTTAACAGGAGCCTAAATCCATATAAATTATTTGACAAATATCAATACGTGATAACACCTTTATTTTGTTGAATGATGGTTTAAACTGTCAGGAAAACGTGTCGGTTGTGTGTAAATTGTCAATGCCGCGTCGCTTTTTCATGACATCACAGATGGATTGCGTTTTAGAGCTCAACACTACTTCCTGTAATTGTATTTTTCAAAATTTCTTCACAAACTGCAACTTCACAGATGTAAAACTATAATAAACAATTTCCACAGATGCCCTCCCACAAAACTAAGTCATAATTAGAACATTTTGAGAACCTTCGTATAGACATAAATGGCATATCAATGATTTCCTTAAACCTTTTTCACTTTGACTTCACCCTCCGCCGTCAGTCTGTGGATGTTTAGAATATTATGTGCCTCTGTGTTTTGAAACCTCAGCACATGTGAGTGTTTGTGTGGCACGTGTCACAGTGTGGGCGCAGATCAGAGCTGGATGGATGTAAAAACACTCTCACCTAAACGTCCTCTTGTATTCAGACTCAGGAGCTCAGGCGTTAATGCAAACATGTTTTATTTAAAGTGTGTATCGTTCACACAGAGCGAGTGTTTCAGGCTCTTTAAACGACACGGTGCCAGAGCAAAGGTTTCGAAATGCTGTTTAAGCGTCTCTTTAAGTGTCTCTTCCAAGTAGGGCTGTTGTTGACTAAATTAATTCTTGGTCGACTGAAGACATGCCCCATCAACCCCATTAGTCGACTAAAGGATAGTGTGGCAAAAATATATATAAAAATTCTGCAGTATTTCCATGTATCTGACCCAAACTGCACTCAAAAGACCAAAACTGCACAGGAAAAGCATGGAAAAACAACTATTTATACAGAAAAGTACTGGGAAACATAATATTTATTTGTCATACTCCAAAATCTTCAACTAACTCACTCCATATCTTTTTGTAGTAGCTTTTTTTTGTTGTTGTTGCCATATAAATCCATTTAATCTAAAAATCTTTATTAGTCGACTAATAAAAATGTTGGTCAACTAAGACTCCATCATCCAATTAATCGACTAAACAACTAAAGGACTACAGCCCTACTTCAAGCGCTGGTCTTTAAACACGGTCACCGCTTTGAGTCGATGGCAGAGCTCAGTGGCAGCTGTGGAGCCCAGACCCTGCAGAGTAAGTGCTCTGCTCCCACGCTCGTGCACCATGTGACCGTGCTGACCAATCAGAGCCAGAGTTGCTAAAGCGGGGCAGAACGAGCCAAAACCAAGATTAAAGGTCTGTTTTTAAAGGACTTATATTCTGCTACAGTGACTTTTTTGAGCTTTAAACCATGTTCTAACAATGTTGTTAACACCTGAAGTGTCATTCAGTTGCATTCATGCTGTTTTAAGGAATTTTTATAAAAATATCCTCTCCCTCTGAGCGTCAAACACACTTCCTGCTGAACTTCCAGGATTTTCGGATGGATTTTCAGACTTCATACATCACTTATCTGAGAATCTTCTGCTGTTTTTAATCCTTAAATCATCACTAAACTCATTCTGAGCATTTCTGCCTCTAAACACGATAACTGCTGCAGCAACGTCTTGTCAGCGCTAACTTCACTAGATTGTATATAGCGCTGGCGCCATCTGCTGGCTGGATGCACTCTGTAAGTGTCATTTCATAGTGACAACACAGGTCATAGAATGAATAAGAAACTTTTTTTTTTACATGAGATGGCAAATTTAAGGCGTTCAAGAGCAGGTTTAAGGGATGATAACAATATGAAAAATGCAGAATATTTTTCCTTTAAGAAAACTGAAGGATTTGAAATGAGAATAAGAAAGTATCTGAAAAAGGGACATACAGTTTATAAAACGTTGGGTTTTGTAGCTATTTTTGCTTGTCAGCCCCTGGCAGCCCCTGCCAGCCCCTGTCAGCTGAACACCAGCCGTTTGTTTTTACTTTCTTCTCGTAGAGGATTATTACACTTACCTGGGTTTCAGATCCATGAGTATTTTTCATCTCGTCGTTGAAGGTTTACTTGTTTTGTGCAGAACACAGGCGGTCGTGCATTTGCAACTTTTCCTTTCTGTTTTCTCACAATAACAATTAGTTTGTTTTGACAAGATAATGAGGTAATGATTCTGTCAGAAAGAAAAAGCTACAGACACAGAAATTATTGTTTTCTGATAACAATCAAATAGAAAACAACTGGTTTAGAAAAACGCCACATTTATTCTGTCATTGATTGATAAAATACAAGTGTAAAAGTGTAAATATTTAGCTCTGGTGACAGTTAAATTGAACTAACTGACAGCTATTTCATTTTCACTTCAGTGATTTGTATTTTTATCTTTAGGAGACGCAGTTGTTGGGAATGCATTTATTTAAGGTGGTATTTAGCAGAGAGTGGAGGTCATAATGTATTTAAGGTGGTGACACTGAGGGCTGAACATACCAATTTAACACGAGAAACAACTGGCAAAATATTTGAAATAAAGATGACTATAAGTATTTACCACAGGTGCCCTCCCACCAAACTAAGTCAGAATTAGAAAAACCTTCATATAGACTTTAAATTAGACATAATTCAGCAGGAAGTGTATAAAAAAAAAGGAAAACGTTGCGTTTCTTATCAAATCAACGGAGATCACACACCCCTAATATGACACACTGCCGACTGTATCTGTCAACAAATGAAGCAAGGAAATTAAAACTTGCTCTATGCATTTTTCAGATTTTTATGTCCTTAATATGTGCAGCTTTGGCCGTTCATACACATACAAATGACTAAACTGATTTTCATATGGAAAGAACTTACTTTAAGAAACTATCGCTTTACACTATAACTAAACTACAGAAGAAGTTTCACATTACGGAATTTTTCCAGTTATCTTGTCTCGCCTTTCAGGTGGTATTTCTAATGCCTGGGAGCCAACTTGGCACTGAATTAAACGTGGAGGATTTTAGATTATTTATCATGTCTCCAGGCAGTAAATGTGATTTTTACTGTAGTTACTGCTTGATTTTGTGCTGCAGGTGAATAGGAAAAAATCTTAAATTTAAAGATTTCAATTTAAAACGTCTACTGTAGTTTAGTCACATACATTTAAGAAAAAAATATTTTACAAGTTTTTCATCATGTTATGTTTTCATGTAGAAATAAGGCATTTTATGAGTAAAAAATGCCAAAAAAAACAAACAAAAAACAAACAAAACACATTTGGGACTGAAAAATGGACAGAACAAGGTTTAAATTTCTTGGTTCATTTTGTACACATATTAGTTATAAAAGATTTTTAATTTCTTATTTAGTTTTTAAGTAAACTAGATATTTAAAAAAATCCTTCTGTATATCTCTTCAAAATCTTGTTGAGTCCCAGATTGTACAGTTTGGTGTAGGATCTACTTTAAGGCTGATCTTTATGTCTCTGTTGGAGAAAAATGCATTTTAAGAAAACGTCCTTTGAAGTTACAATGTCCCAGAGAAATCTATGGATGAAGTGGATTAAATGAAACAATAAAACATTTTAAAGAGCAAACTGGGCAAGTTAGTTGTTTCCACATGAAAGTCGATATGTTAAGAGAGCAAACTGAGAAGACACTGCGGTCATCATTAACATGTTGGCTGAAGGTAGTACTTTTATATTCCAGTGTGTAGAGGCGATTGACTTGATGATTTAAGGAGGTCATTTTATATTTCAGGGAGTACAGGTGATATGTGTACGTACAGATTTGTTGAAGGTGGTATTGTCTAACGCTATGGAATATAAGTGATTGGTTTAGCGCGCTTCATTAAGGTGGTATTTCTTGGTTCCAGGGCGTAGAGGTGATCGTGAACGCCAGCTGCCTGGAGGACATCGAGCCGTCTGCGATTGGACAGAGACTGACCAACGGGACGACATCAGTGGCCAGTCCAGTCCTGAGCCGCCTTAAAACCAGAGAGGATGAGCACCCGGATGTGGTATGTTTAACAGTATTTAACTAAAGAATTAACAAATTAACATGGCAAACATGCACAGCACAAATATGACATAGTTAGACATAATTCTACAATTGTTACCTAGCAACCAGACTGTGAACAAGAGCCAAAATCCACATAAGTTACACAATAGTTATGATTTGACAATCAGAGCGCTGCTTTCAGCTCTTATTTCCGGGTCCATGAGATATAAAATACTTTATTATCAGCTGCAGACAGCGCTCAGCGGTCTAAATTTTGTTACAAAGTGCTGAGTGAAAACACACATTTTACTCATTTACAAAACAATCCGGTAAACCAGCTTTAATTTCTGATGAAAATACATTATATTCTAAAAAACAAAACAAAAAAAGTGTTTCTAGTCTGACTTTTGGTTATAATAATACTGTGACTATAATTTGTTGACCTCGACATATTACCTTGATACCTTGATACAATCCTATAAACTATGACCATTAAAAAAATTGTCTCTATTTCCTGTAATTTTCTGCTTTTATTTTTCAAAATGTCTTCACAAACTGCAACTTCAAAATGCAAAAAGCAAAAAGCAGATAGAAACAGACAAGAATAGTTTCTCACCAAACACTGACTTGATCTTGTGATAAAACGCAGTATTTCCATGAAGCCCACATAACGGACACAAAACAAAGCTAGCAAAGCACGTTAGCATCAGCTGTTTCCCGTTTATCACAAATCTGATATTTCTAGTGCATAATGCATCTAACATTATCCAGAGACAATACATTACATAAAGAGAGGTTAAAACGCGGCGTAGAGTCTTTGCAGAGAAGACAAATAAATGCAAAAAAAGCTGACGATAAACAGAAAGTAGTTTCCTGTTTACTCTAGCTTTAGCCATATCTCACAGCTACAAACTTGGAATTGCTAAACAACTTTTTGTGAATCATTGACATCGGCCTCAGGATTGAAAAGTATAAGTCAGGCACAATTAAAATTTTATTTTTTCTGGGTGACGTCAGTTGCTCTGGTTAAACAAACCGTTCCAAAGCGCAACAGTGTGAGGGATCAGAGCCAGTCGAAACATGGCTTTTGTTGACGCTCCAGTTGGCCTTTACTCCACAGTTCCTGGTGCTAAATTCTTTACTTTTAGCCCGATTCTCTCTGGTCTAATTGTCATTTTATTGTTTTTTATTTGTTGCAGGGCACAGTTTATGAGAAAACCAATGCAGAAATGGAGATGAAGAAGATCAACAGAGAGGAATTCTGGGAAAAGGCAAAGGTATTGTAAGCCCACATGTTCACCAACTATACAAAAACTCAACCACTGCAAAATCATGACTTCACCTCTAATCCAGGTCTCAACCAGGACTAAACTGGGACTAAACCACGTCAGAACTCTGACATTTCTAGTATTTACAGTTATGTTCATGAATTACATTGTTCCTGTTAAATAAAGCAATAAATTAATAAAAACAGATGTCACCAGAATCAAATCTAATGTAATTCAAGACAAAACTAGGAGTAAAACCAGGACTTTTATTTTCAGAGAGAAGAGGAGCTGAGGAAGGAGGAGGAGCGGAAGAAGGTGGCCGAAGAGCGGCGGAAATTTGAGGAAGAACGAATGGAACTGGAACGACTGGAGCAGGAAAACCGTGAGAAGAGATACAGAGAACGAGAGCGCGAGATCGAAGAGCACAGGTCAGGATTACAGATTAAACAAACCAGAGTTAAAGATCGAGGAGCACAGGTCAGGATTACAGATTAAACAAACCAGAGTTTGAGCTCATCTGAGCTCTTAAATATTCTCTATTATTCCAACCTGGCTTTTTAGAACTTTTAGTCGTCTTATAATGTTATTTCATTGGCCTGGACTTGTCATATTCATCTGCACTGCATCTACATGACATTCTTCTCTATGTTTAAAAATCTTTACACCTTCACAAAAACATGTTTATTTCCATAAAAACAACACAACATAAAATACAGACACAAATGTCTGTGTGTGTCTTCTGTGTGTCCAGAATAATGTTATTAGCAAAATCAGGATCACGCCTGAACCAATTCACGCCAGACACTCCACTACACTTACATTTATCAGTCTGGAAAGTCTGTCGCTAAAAGAGATCAGGATAAGGCGGAGCATCATGACCAATGTCTGAAGCTGATTGGTTGAAACAGAAACAAGTTGATAAATCAAAATTTGGACCTTTCCCTCCACAGAGGCACAAAGTGCTCCCCTTTGCAGAGCATTTCAAAATATTTTGCCATGTTTGTTTTGGTTTGTTCTGGTGCTTCTTTGGCTCCGCCCAAACCATAATACTGTGCTGTGATTGGTCCAGTCACCAATGGAGGCTCTGGTTCAGTCACAACAGTTTCATCTCGTTAAAAGTCTTGTGTGTAATGTTATGTCTTTGACAAACAGGAAGAAACTACAGGAAGAGGAAGAGGCCAAAGAACGACAGCAGAACCTGCCACCTGCGGTAAAACAAACAAACTAACTAACTAACTAACATTGACCAGATTCTTCCAAGTTAAACTGAGTAGAAACTGAAATAAACTGATGCCCCCTGCTGGCCATTAAAAGCGAAAACTAAATTCTCTATGTTTGTATTTAGTTGTGTTCATAGTTGTCTGTATTTATTTAGGAATGATATCCCTGAAGTTAAAAGGACGTTTCTATTGTGAGAATCAATTACAAGAGGAACATCGAACTCAAAGCCTTTAGATTAACTGATGCCAGATATAATTACTAATAGGTTTAAGAATTTTTCTTTATATAAATATGCCTGAATTTGGAAAAGTTGGTGCTTTTTGTTTGTCCAATAAAATTTAAAATAGCTTAATAAACAAATAATGTAAAATACAAGAGTAAATGTATGAGTTATTTATAAATCCATTATGTTCTGATGTAACCGTGTGAACATTGTTACTGTAAATGTTACTTTAATGTTTAAGTGATAAAACAGCTCTTACATTGTACTTTGTGTCCAGGCGTCAGACCCAAACATGGAAGACTTGAGTTTGGACAAAAAGGAATCCGAGGTCGAGGTGAGACTCATAAAATACTCTATAAGCTCTGACTTTTCATCCACATTAATGTTAATGTTACACATTAAAATAGATAAAAAAAGCACAAATTCTGCTCTCAAAATGTACTTTAAGTGCCTTTGACAGGTTGAACTAGTCATTTTACTAAAACACAGTTAAGATAATTTTATTTAAGGTTTTGCCCAGTTTTGCAATTTTTTGTTTTATAATTTTACTTCCTGGTTGTAAATGATGACATCACATTGAGAAATTAATTTATATTTGCAACAAGTATTATTCCACCAAATAAAGTAAAAACTAGAAATCATAAAAATCTGACACATACACACTTTAAAGTCTATATGACAGTTTCTCATGTTTTTCGAACCATGAACTCGTTTGGTGGGAGTGCAGCTTTGTTAAATATTTATCACAGTTTTTTATCTGTGAAGCTGCAGTTTGTGAAGAAATTATTGAGAAAAGTTGAAAATTACAGGAAGCAGTAAATGCAGAATCCCTCTGTGATGTCATCAAAAACCACGTACTGTTGAAAATACAGGGACAATTTACAGCAACTGACACATTTTCGGATAGTTTAAACCATTACTCAGTAAAATAAAAGTGTATTATTTATTGTCAATTCATAAGTATTGTGTAATTTTAATTAATGTTGGTCCTTGTTTACAGTTTACAGGTTGCTAGGTAACAGTTGTAGAATCACCTCTATCTATGTCATATTTGCTGCTCATGTTCAAGCAGGAAGTAACATTATGAATTTAGTAAACACTGTCAAACTGGGGATAAAAAAAGCTAAACGTTAAGTAAAATCTTAAATACAATCGAGTTCACAACGTTTTAGTGAAATGTGTAGTTGAACCTGTCATATGCACTTTAAGTAAGAGTACAAAGTAAACCGGATGAATACCTCGTAAAGTACTAGTTTCTATATTTTTGAGTAAGATTTTTGTTGCATTATAGATCAATCTTTGATACAAACCCTGATTTATTAAATAAATATATGACAAATTATAAAGGGAGTACCTGTAATAATAATAATAATTGTTTTTTGTTTCCGTAGGAGGCGAAGGCGATCATAGCTCAGCGCTCAGGAAACCCTCGAGAGTTTTTCAAACAGAAAGAACGCGCCATGACGATCTGCGTGGACACGTCTCCTGTATCTGTGCACCGGCCAGGTAAAAACTATACGTAACCATTCGTTTTTTGTTAACACGTTGGAGAAGATGATTTATACATTACAAACTTCTCGTACTGTCTCTCCATTTGTCCTTTTGGATTTATTTGCGTTTTACATTATTTTATTTTATTTTTTCATTATTTTGGATGTGAACTATCAAACATAAAGTCGTCTAAAATTAAACTAGGATCAGATCTAGGGCAGACAAACCTCGGCTAATAATGGGAGTAAACAGGATTAAATCTGAACTAAACCAGGGCTAAGTTTCAAATCTGAACCAGGAGTAAAACAAGTCTAAAGAAGAGTTACCAGAACTAAACCAGGACTTTATCATAAAGTCTGGATCAGAAACTAAATCAGTGATAAACCCTGATCATTTCTGCAAACAATTACGCAGTTGTTTAATTATTATAAACTTGTAAACCAATTTCAGTTGTATTCCTCGTTTTCCTAACACACTCCAAGCCTCCAAATGATTCACCTTGTCGAGGTTATGAGCGCTTTTCACAACTTTCAGAGGCCAAAGTGGAGTTTTGCTGTCACAATGATGCTAATAACTAGTATGCTAACAGCGCACTTTCTGCTTCACTCAGAATAATACACTTCATAATTAAAGCACACTGCGGTCTCATTTAGACCCTAAAGCCGCATGTCCACTGCAGAATGTTATCCATCTACAATGAAAGATTTATGACCGTGAGGAAAGTCCTGAGTCGTCGATTTGACAGTGAGACATCTGAGATAAAGATTCACCACCAACGACCAGCTGTGATTTATGTCAAACATGTGACCAACAGTAAACACAAACATGTGACCGACAGTAAACACAAACATGTGACCGACAATAAACACAAACGTGCGACTAACAATAAACACAAACATGAGACCGACAGTAAACACAAACATGTGACCGACAGTAAACACAAACATGTGACCGACAGTAAACACAAACGTGCGACTAACAATAAACACAAACATGCGACCAACAATAAACACAAACATGAGACCAACAATAAACACAAACATGAGACCGACAGTAAACACAAACATGCGACCAACAGTAAAGACAATTATGTGGCCAATAATAAACACAATGAACACAAACATTTGACCGTCTCTTAAAACAAACATTTGACTGACAATAAACACAAACATGCGACCAACAGTAAACACAAACATGCGACCAAAAATAAACACAAACATTTGACTGAGAGTAAAAACAAACATGCTACCAGCAGTAAACACAACTGTGCAACCAACAATAAACACAAACATTTGACCGACAGTAAACAAAAACACGCGATCAACAGTAAACACAAACATGCGACCAACAGTAAACACAAACACTCTTCAAAGTAACAGCAGGACAGTTTTTATTATCACAAACACGCTGCTAGCATGTAGCATTGGCATGTAGCACTAGCATGAAGCACTAGCATGAGGCACTAGGATGCAGCACTAGCATGTAGCGCTAGCCTCACACCAGAACCACTACAGTGACTTTAAATCCCTCATGTCTTGTGTGACGTCATGAATCTTATAAGATGAATAAAACAGTGCAGTGGACACCAAGTTTAAATCCTATTTTACAAGTTATTTGCAATGAGCTAAAACACTCTGCTCAACTACATGGACAAAAAGTCTGTGCAGCCACATTAACCAAAACAATTACCAAAATAAATGTAAAGACAATCTATTCTTTCTCTCCATTCTTTATCAAAATTAATTCCAAAAGATTAAATTAAAAAGTTCATAAAATTAACGTCCTCTCATGTGTCCAATATCACACTAACTGCATTATTCCTTTTCTTTTCTTTTAATTTTCTTATTCTTTTGCGCCTGACTCTGCTCCGATCTGCTCCTGTCTCTGCTTCTCTCTGCTTCTGTCTCTGCTCCTGTTACTTCTGCTCCTGTCACTTCTGCTCCTGTCTCTGCTCCTGTCTACTCCTGTCTCTGCTCCTGTTGGCTCCTGTCTCTGCTCCTGTCTGCTCCTGTCTCTGCTCCTTTTTCTGCTCCTGTCTGCTCTTGTCTCTGCTCCTGTCTCTGCTCCTGTTACTTCTGCTCCTGTTACTTCTGCTCCTGTCACTTCTGCCTCTGTCTCTGCTCCTGTTGGCTCCCGTCTCTGCTCCTGTCGGCTCCTGTCTCTGCTCCTGTCGGCTCCTGTCTCTGCTCCTGTCGGCTCCTGTCTCTGCTCCTGTCGGCTCCTGTCTCTGCTCCTCTCTGCGCCTGTCGGCTCCGTGTGGCTTCTGTCATTGGCTTGCTCCCTCTTTGTCTTGGGGGACTTTTTTGGACATTTTTGGGTTGCGGCGCAAAAGGCCGAGTGGACAGTCCGTTCTTGAAGCAGCAGCACAGCCCCAGTACGCCTCCTCCTCACGCACGGACGCACCATCTCTCCGGTACGTAAAGAAGTCTCAGCTAAACTATCCATTAAGATAGAGAATAAATAAATAACAAAAGTAAGGCTCCAAAACAAACCGCAGGCTTATTTCAAAACAGAATGACTTGTAACTCCAGACAGAATCTAAAAGTTTGTCTCTCCAGACTAGAGTCCGACAATAAAATATATAAAAATTCTGATTTTAGATAGATTTAAAACGATGTCCACAGGACTATCTCTGATAGCTGTAACTGTAACATATGACCATAAAACTTGTAATAGTATTTAAAATGTTTTCTTAAACTTTAAAGTACAATATTATTTGAGTCTTTTTTCCCGTATTTAAAATCCTGTTACCTCTCTAGCTGCAGGTTAGCCTCCATTGTGCCTTTACGTTCCTAAACTAACTACTTTATTAGTTAATTACTACTTATTACTTACTCACAAAGCAACTTGAAAGCATGAACGCCCCCTTGACATTTGTCATGGAGACTTCATTCTTGCCTTCTTGTACTTGGGATAGTCGGACTTCAGAGGGCGCTGTCCTGGAACACACTGTCCACACTGTATCCTACACAGGACACTATTGAGGGCTCACGGGATATTTAGTGATGTTGAATGTCCAGCAAGTGAAAAGTAGTGCACTCAAAGTTTCCCACAATACATTATTAGATCTGTCAATTTTGACCACAGTCTGAAAAGAGTCAGACTCTTCTCAGTGCATGCAAATAAATGTAGTTTAGTGTAATACCCTCCAAATTAGTAAATATTCACATTTGCTTTGGCTTGCGCTTTTCACTTATTCAAAAAACAAAGCACTTTTTATTATAATCTTGTTTTGTGTTTGTGAGTCGCTGCTAAATCTTTCTGTCTCCTTGGTTTCTCTGTTTCTACAACTACAGTTTCACTTTTACTCAAATTAATGATTTGTCTTTCTGAAATATCTCCTGTATTTTCTGCCTGTGTTGGACCTTGCACATGTATTTTCTCCTGATAAAATGAATTGAGTGAGTTTTGAATTAGATTTTTGGTCAAACCGCCTCCGATCATCCTCGTTGTGTGACCAGTGCAACCAGTAAACGTGATGTGGGCCATTATTTGAACGTCATTTTGTAAACAACAGGTCATTAACGCCTGTCATTTCTCATTATGCTGATGTTTCACAAAGCACACCAACTAAACTGTGAATTTTATTGTTTAAGGGTTGTACTTAACTATTATTTCTTTTAATGGGCTCTGTGCACAACAGCAATGGCCAGCTCAATGTTAGCTCAGTGTTAGTATCAGTACTTCCTGTCTGTTGCGTTCCAGTCGTCCTCAGCGGTCGAAACTCTGAGAGATGTTTTCTGAGTTTGTGTTCCAGCGTCAAGTTGGAAAAAAAATATTAACAATACCTTAGAGGATGGATGGATAGATAGAGTGTATGACTCAAATCAAACAATAACACCCAAGACGGTGCTCAAATCAAATCCCAAAATATGGATATAATTAAGTACTTTTATTAACCTGGACAGTGTTATTACATCTGTAAGTTATACATCAACATTTAAATGATAAATGTATGCTTTTTTTGGCATTAGCATAATAATGTATTTATAACTGCAGAAGCTCAACAGCAGCACAGGAGCAGCTTCACGGACAGCAGGGGGCAGCAGAGAGCAACTAACAAGAAAATGCACTATCAATATTTTAACAGTTGGATGTAAAGCTTTTTCCAAACACTTTTGGATTGTCTAACTCTGATAAACTCTTGGCTCTGAAATGTTGAGTTTCAAAGTAGGAATTCCAAGTGTTTCGGTGTGAATTTACAAGTCGGAACTCGGAAAATCTAGCCGCCGTGGACGACTAGAATGCAGCATAATTCTATTTCCATGAAGTTTTGCTGAGTCAGTCTAAAATGAATAAATCCTATAATATCAGGCAGTGAACTGTGAGTAGTGATGGATGTCTCTGCAACATGTTCAAGACTTTACAAAACAGTAAATACTTCACCAAAGGACAGTGGGCATGTTTGTGTCTCAATGCTAATGTTAATCAGTTCATGCCATCGTACGTCACACATCAAGAATAGAGTTAAATTGCGACCTCGAAACATTTTGTTTCTACGGGAAGCAACAAGCATTTACTTTTTGTACTTTGCCTTTTTATAAATGCAAAATTGAGTCACAATTGTTGCCTGAAAGATGTTGATTTTTCTGAACTAACATCTCACAGAGCAGCAGTCAGCGCAGATATCAGGGCTTTTAACGGCTTTTGACAACTTTATACAGACTTAACTGACAAAGACTGTCATAGATGTCAGCACTAAAAGCTCAAACTCACGCAAAAAAGTATTCAGTGCTTAGTGCGGCACTATTACCAAACACAGGGAAAGTTTCAGACATTTACAAGCTATATTTCTGATGCAAAAAGATTTCTTGGTGCTCATTGTGTTTGACCTGTAGCTAATCACCAATGCTAATCCTTTATTAGCATTTTCTACATCTCGCTACAATAAAGCCACATTTTAGTTTTAAAATGCAGAGGTAATTTGTTGTATAGTTGTTAGAACTACAGCTGGCAGTAAAGATCAGGACTGTTCTGATATTTGAGCAGTTTATGCAGATTTCTTTCATTATATTTGTTTACATTAGCGACCAGAACCAAAATGGCTGCCAGTGGTATATAGGTCACATGTCTGACAGGAAAAGATTCTCCTTTCGAGGCATAAAAAAATGTAGAAAATAAACTATTTCAAATGACAAACTGAAAAAATCTTCACATAAAAACAATCAGACAGTTTTTACTTTAAAATATAATTGGTTGTTTATTTTATATTTTACATTATAATAGAAGTTTTAGCATTAGCTGTGCTGTTGCACTGCAAAACATAATGTATATCTAGCGTAACTTAAAGGACTTGAATTTATACTTTTATCTGGATTTGAGTAGTTTTGAATTGATGAGATGTATTTGCTAATGTGATGTGGAATATTTCACTGGTTTCAAGGTATTTCTGAATAATTATGCGAAATAAGTAAATAAATTTGCCAATGAGGTAAGTAAAAGGATCTTAACCCATTGGTAGATAATTTGGCTTGAAATAAGAAATAACATATTGAAACAAGTAAGAAACTGTTTAAAACAAGTCAAATCACCTAGTTTTATCAAATGTCTTCATTAACCTTAACTAGTCGAAAGGTCTGAAATCAAGATTAATATTCTGAAATCAAGACATTTTTACTCATCCAGAAATCCATTTTTTGAATGTGTGTGCACTGAGCCCATTCAGGATATTGTAAAAGCAGATATTTGGGATAAATATCACTGCAACACAACAAAGTCCCAGGAGTCAAGTCTTTGTAAAGAAACTGTACTCTTGACTGGTGCTGGTGTGCTTTGGAGATGTTCAGCAATAATGTAAATAATACACATATAATAATGTACATTTAAACATGCAGAAATGTCCGTGTTGTAATTGTGAGTTATTGCATGTCTCAGTGACTGGTTTCATTGGTACCATTTGAACATTGGGTACATTAAAGATTCAAGACTTTACACCGTTTATATGTCATCAGTCTTTATAACTCATTGTGGTTGTTCATTTTAGTGACTGTTCTGCTCCAGTGTTGCCTTCATGGACCAGGGTCTTTGGTCGTACAAAGTGAAAAATATCACATCATCTTGTCGCTTTTGGTGGCGTTTATTTGAGCATAAACACACTGATGGATATTGTGATAAATAAAAGTTACATGGTGCATCTTTCAGTGACAGACACACAGGACAGACAGACAGACAGACAGACAGACAGACAGACAGACAGACAGACAGACAGATAGACAGATAAAGTCGTGGATTTGAACATTGTCAGAGCAGAAGCCTGTCTCATATCTTCAGGAAGACTGTAACCGTTTTTAGCTGCATAAAACTGAAACTGTTTAGTCCTGACTCTGGCACCAGGAGGATATTGGTCCATGTTTGGTCCTGACTCCGGCACCAGATTACATTTGTTTAGTTTACGGTTAGCATTAGCCAAATTGTTTCCATGCAAGTTAATTCTGCTGGAACGCTCTGAGGTCGGAACTTGTGTCTTTCAAGTGGGAAATAACCGACTTTCCAGTGCATAAAACTGGATTAGACTAAACCAGGTTCAGAACAGAAACCAGGACCAGTAGTGGCCAAAATATGCTGTCAAGTACGAGTAACTTTACTTTAATATATCATTACTCAAGTAGAAGTAAAATGTAGTGACCCAAATAATGGCTTCTGTGCAAAACAGCACCACAGCTCAGTGTTTCCTGTCTAATTCTATCTCTCTGAGGTTTTTGCAAAGTCGCATTAAAATGAATAAATACTTAAAGACCAGGCAGTGATCAGAGCTGCAGCTGTCAAATGTTCAAACCAAGACAAGTGTGAACGCAGAGGTCAGTTTAGTCAAACATAGACAAATGATTTTCAGTGAACTACCTCTGGAAGACTTTTCACTGGGACCCAAGGGTGGCACCAGGGTTGGCCAAAGTCCTTAAGGCAATTATTTTGATAATTCAGAAGTCAAATTATAGATTTTTAGTAAATAAAGAGTTTTAAATAATAAGATTTCTGTATTTACTATTTTTTCTTTTAATTTGGTGCCTCCCCTGAGCACTCCATAGAAACTCCCGCTGTCACAATATCCAGGTTGTCTCTCCATTTTAACATTTTGATCGTGTGGCTTCAGCTCAGTGTTGTGGTGAAGAATAGAATGTTTGGTCTTTGAATGAATGGATAACTTTACTGTGTGTTTTTTAGATGAAACTGAAAACAATGTGGACGATGACGATGAAGGCACAAAGCGCAGCATGTCCACCGCGTCTCCAGGTCCCAAAACATTCAGCACAAAAGAGGACAGCACCGACCTCTGGGGTGAGACGCCGTCATCGCAGATCAATCAGATCACATTTATCAGTGTCAGGGCAAGCAAAGCAACCAGTGACTGACCAATAAAGCCACCATGTGTCAAAACTATTCACTAAATTGTTACAAAATATATCCAAATAAGCCGTTTTCCCTTCACTTCTGCATCCTGGAGCTGGGCTAGAAATCACAGGCAGCGTCCAAATGTCCACACTATTCCCTACAGGGGGCACTTTATAGTGGTCACGCCCTTTTTAATGCTATCCGAATGTCCAGCAGGTGAAAAAGTAGTGCACTCAAAATTTTCCACAGTGCACCTTGAAAAGTAGTGTCCAGCGCAGTTCATTAGACCAGTCAATATTGACCACAATACACTGTGACAGCGGACAGTGACAGGTCTTTAAGTCGACTGTGTGAAGCAGAAAGAGCTGTTTAAACGAACTGTTGAGCCGAGATTATGAACAAAACACTTTAAACAAACCTAACGTTAGCCACTTACCTTAGCTTGAGCTGTGAATAGATCACAAATCTCCGACAAAAAGTTGAATATTCCAGTCCGTTTGATGTTTCATATGCAATCCATGATGAATAAAATGTGTATGATGATTATTAGACCATAAATATGTGTCAGGAGGATTTAATTTTGACACATAACCCGCTCCAAGGAGAAAGTATGAGCTGAGTTTGAATTGCTCTGTGATTGAGTCGCTATTTAGTCTGATAAGAGTGCAGGACGGTGGACACGTGAACGAGGGGTTATGGACGAGGACATTCAGACACAGCCACAGTCTTTTAGTGACCCCTACAGGCCACTGAGCAGACTGCAAGAAGCATGCGCCCCACCTGCCACACCAAGCCTTTATAATGGTCTGAGCACCAGCCCGTTCATGACCAGCTCTCTACCATGTGATTGTACAACCTGAGCGCACAGCAGCTTGTTTTAGAAGTTCGCGCACGTGCAATCAATTTCTTAATTCGTGGGAACAAAGTAGTAGTTTGAGGTACGGCTGCACATTATTGGAAATGATTGTGATATGGCTATTAAGGTCTGCGATATCGATATTATTGTGATATTTAAATACACTTTTTTGACTAAAGCTGACACTAATGATTATTTTAGTCGTCGACAAGTCAGCGATTATTTCTATTGTAGATTGAGACTTAGAAACATTTTTTACCAAATGAAAGTTGAAATATTGTGAATGAAGCTTTTAGAGAGAGAATATTTATGAATAAAGTGTATAATTGAGGAAAATCAGAAATGGTGAATTGTTTTTTTGCCATTTTTCTTTAATAATGTCACTGTCTTTGTTATAAAAGTCTTTAAGTTTGTGTTTTAGAGTCTGTTTAGTCCAGAGACGACCATCATCTAAAGATGATGCGGTTATTGTTTATAGCCAACTTCACGATTGTTCTACTGATTGTTCTACTGACTGTTTTTGATGCAATAATGTCAGTTATATTAACCAACAAATTCAAACCCGAGATAATTTAGTTTTGAAAAGCTTTTATTCAATGTTTTCATCTTAAAAACAGAACATTTCTATCAGATGGAAGACTTTGCTGTAGCTGTGATATATTTTGTTTTTTTCTATATCATTATTGCTTCAGCCAATATTGCGATATCTATACTTTTGTGATATACTGTGCAGCCCTAGTTTGAGGCCTTGAATGCTTTCTGACTGTTTTTCACATTCTAATCCTGCATTGTTGTCTCTCAGACCCGTTCCCCAAACAGGAGCCGACGCCCCCTGTGCCAGACTCCTCCCCTCCGTCCAAACCGGTGCAGAGCGTGGCCCCTCAGCCCCAGAACTCCTTCTCCGTGTGGGACAGTGGAACGGACAGCCTGGTGGAGCTCTGGGACACCAAAAACAACCAGCCCGGGTCCCAGTCCCAGTCCGGGTCCCAGTCGCACCGGGCCGCGTCTCACTGCCCCCCCCTGGTGGAGCTGACGGGCGACGCGGCGGCCACAGGGGGCAGCAGACCTCAGCCGCTGCTCAGCTTCGACGACGTCATGGATGGAACGTTCTGCTCCGTGAACGAACAGGAAGAGCCGCCCATGACCCTGAGCTACCAGCATGCACTGCAGCACGCCACCAATCAGGAGCCGGAGCTGGATGACGGACAGCTGCTCATGACCAACGGGAACGGAGACTCGCTGCTAAAAGAGGGAACTCAGGTGAGACGCAGCACTTTATGAAAACTAATCAACTGCTGCATCAAGTTTAAAGTTCATATGAAGGTTCTCATGTTTGTCTAATTATGACTTAGTTTGGTGGGAGGGCATCTGTGGTAAATATTTATCATATATCATGTCATAAAATTATTATATTTAACATTTTATTAAACATTTTGCCTATTTTTCCTCAGTTTGACAGTTTTTGTAAAGTTTATCATGTTGCTTCCTGTTTGGAAATGGGCATCAAATATGACAGGTATTACTGTTACCATAGCAACCAGACTGTAAACAAGAGCCAACATCCAGATAAATTACGCGATAGCTATGATTTGACAATTAATAATATCTGATAACAACTTTATTTTGTTGAATGACCATTTAAAGTGTCAGAAAAATGTGTCAGTTTTGTGTAAATTGTCTCTGTATTTCTAATGGCACATCGCTTTTTGATGACATCACAGAGGGATTCCATTTTAGAACTCAGCTCTACTTCCTGTAATTTAAAACATTTCTTTTTCAACATTTCCTCACAAACTGCAACTTCACAGATGTAAAACTACAATATATTATTGCCACAGGTGCCCTCCCACCAAACTAAGTCATGATTATAAAAACACGAGAACTTTAAATATGAGATACAGTTCACAGCGTTCTGATTTTGACACAACGTACTGTTTTTACAATAAACTCTTTAGGCAGAAAACACAAAATGTATTCATTTGCAAGAATTAAGTGATCAGTTTGTTTCATGTTTTATTTGGCATCACTTGATCCACTTGCGTCTTCTGCCCCTCACAGGCCAGTGAAGGCTACTTCAGCCAATCACAGGAGGAGGAGTTCGGCCAATCAGACGAGTCCTCCGCTAAACCCACGCCCATCTTTTATAACAAGCCTCCAGGTCAGAACAAAGACATGAGGAATATTTATAACAATAGACCTGTGTTAATAATAAGACACACAAACAATATGGTCATGTTCACACTGCTGGTCTTGATGTTCAGTTCAGATTTTTTCCCGAATCTGAATTTTTTCTACATGTGGAGAAGAACAGGACAGGACCAGGAGTCAAGCTGTTTCACATTATGAGACAGACGAATGAGGAAGCACCATTTAGTCAGCGCATAGTTAGTTTTATTTTCTTGAATAGGTAAAAGTTGATATTTAATCTTTGTTACAATTTACAAAACCAACTCCATTTTAAACTTGCCTTCAGGGTTTAATCGGTTTAATTCCTGTCTCATGTTTATTGTGAGTGCAGAAGTCAGATGAATGTGACCTGTGAGTTCAGACTGCAGTCTCTTTGCAAAAGATCAGATTTGAATCAGATTTAGCGCCACAAATGAAAGTGGCCTGGGTCACATTTGGAAAAATCAGATTCAGCTCTTCATATCTGGACAAAAAAAAATCTGTTTCAATCTGCAGTGTGAAGGTAGACCGGGGCTTTTCAATTCAAGGCCCGAGAGCCAAATCAGGACATCAATCCATCTTCAAAAAATATAGAAAATATATCATCTCTTGTAATTGGTTTAGTCCTGGTTTAGACTTTTTTTAGTCCTAGTTTGGATCTGGTTTAGTCCTGCTTGAGACCTGGTTTACACCGTTTTTAGTCCTAGATTAGATTGGGTTTAGTCCTC
Organism: Rhinogobius similis; assembly: GCA_019453435.1. Lineage (NCBI taxonomy): Eukaryota > Metazoa > Chordata > Actinopteri > Gobiiformes > Gobiidae > Rhinogobius > Rhinogobius similis. The sequence continues at coordinate 2,362,177 of CM033621.1, forward strand.
TATTAGTCCTGGTTTAGTCCTGTATTAGTCCTGGTTTAGACCTGGTTTAGACCTTGTTTAGTCTTGGTTTAGTCCTGGTTCAGTCCTGGTTCAGTCCTGGTTCAGTCCTGGTTCAGTCCTGGTTCAGTCCTGGTTTAGTCCTGGTTTAGTCCTGGTTCAGTCCTGGTTCAGTCCTGGTTCAGTCCTGGTTCAGTCCTGCAGATGTTCTTAAAGCCTTTCGTTTTACATGTGTTTCTTTTTTCAAAAGCTTTGGACACATTTTTGGCCCAAAACCATCGAAATAATGTCTCTCGATGTCTTTTGATTTGAAAAATGCCACTGTCTTTGTTATAAGAGCTCTTTTTTCATGTGTTTTACAGTCACAGATAATTCCAGATAATGTTTACAATGATCAAAATACAACTATATTTATTTGTTATCGTCGACACATTCATTTTAATTGCTTAATCGCCCTGTTTGCAGCATCAACAGTACAATGGTTGTTTTCCTCTTTGTGCAGAGATTGACATCACGTGTTGGGACACAGATCCAGTGGTGGACGACGAAGACGACTAACAGCCAATCAGAGCCAAGCAGGAAGAGGAAGTGCGCTTCACCAGATAATTTTTTAAAAAACAAAACAAACAAAAAAAGTAATAATTATAATAATATGAATAATAATAAGTCTTGCATCAGAACTACTTGTGTATAATCTTTTAGAGGAAGTGAACCTGTAGCCTTCAGAACAAAAGCCTTGCGTTGGAGACTTTGGACGGCTCACTTTGGGTTCAGATCTTATTTATTGTTTCTTGTTTTGTTTTTGAAAGTGTTCAGCCTCGATTCCACCAAAAGATAAAAATACAATGGCGTTTTAGAGGGTTATGCGTGACATGTAGCTCCTAAAATAAAGCAATAGTCAACAAGAAGTGAACTTTTTGAAGTGTTTACAACAAACATACACGCTTTTATTTAAGGAATATTTTGTGCTCACTTTAAATCGACATCAGATTAGACATTCAAGTAGTGATTTAAAAGTGTTTTTCTCAAATAAACTGTCGGTGAAACAAGTCTAGAACAAAATACATCACAGGATTAAATAAAATATTGCAATAAGAAGAAAAATACTCGACAAATCTATGTTTAATCTCTGGTTAAACTACTTTTCTTACCATCTAGAACTATATTTTATTCAAATTCTTATCCGAAAGCATCAAAAGACTTCCAATATTTGGACAAGATGGCATGATTTTATTTCGTTTAAGGCGAGAAACTGTGGTGAATCGGGAAAAATCTTAAATTTACAGTTATCAATTTAGTTTAGTTTATTATTTATTTGTCAGGGATCATCTACAAACACAATGATCTTATAAAAGAAGAGATTCTCAGATTTAGCACAGAGCTTGTATTATTTTTATGTTAAAGCATTAAAAAAGTTCATATCTTATGTGTTTATATTGAAGCAAGCATTAACATATTTACAAATGATTTAAAATTTAACAATATAAACAATTGAATGAGAACAGTTCCAATCAAAATGAGACACAAAGTGCATTCTGTGTCAAATTAAAGAGCATTTTATTACTCGAAACTGGAAAAGCGATGAATAATTAGGATGCTCGGAAAACATGAAAAAGTGAGAATTGAGTTTTGACGCTGCTAAGAGTTCAAGACTAGTTCTGGTTTTCAGTTTATTAAGAGAGTAAAAATCAATTAATCAATGTCTCAGAGAAATCTACGGGTGAAGTGGATTAAATGAAATAATAAAACATCTTTAGGCGCAGATTGGACGAGTTTGTTGTTTCCACGTGAAAGCCGATATGTTGAGAGAGAAAACTGACCAAAAAAAAAAAAAAAAATTGTTTTGCCTGTCATGTCTTGCCTTAAGGTCAGTTTTCTCTCTCAACATATCGGCGTTCATGTGGAAACAACAGACGTGTTCAATCTGCTCCGAAAGATGTTTTATTACTTCATTTAATCACACATCAAACTGTACAATCTGGGACTTAACAACATTCTGACAGAAGGTACAGAAGGATTTGTTGATATTTAATTCTAAGTCTGATTTATTAACATTTTAAATCATAAAAATGAAGCAAAAACTGTAAAGTTTTTTGTAACTAATATGTGTACAAATGAACCAAACAATTTAAACCTGGTTCTGTCCATTTTCAAATAGATGCCTCATTTCCACATGAAAACATGACATGATGAAAAACTTGTAATACATTTTTTTCCTTACATTTATGTGAGTAAACTACAGGAAAAGTTTTAAATTGATATCTTTAGATGTAAGATTTTTTCCTATTCACCTGCAGAGTCCTATCAAACATATTTGAATCCATTTAATGTTGGACCCCAGTTTGAGAATCGCTGCTTTAGACCAATGCAATAAACCTTTTGTTTTCTCTTCTGGGGCCAACAAAGAAATCAACTGAAAATCACAAACAAAACAGTTCACGTCGGTTCATTCTCCATTTAACATTTAACTCTGTACAAAAGAAGTTAAGCCTTAGTTTTTATTTTTCATTCCTAAGTTTCCAAACTCATAAATTTATTGCGTTTGGAAGAAAGTTTGCAGTGCCACGTTTTATCTCTTGGTGGATTCGCTCGTCCGGTCGGATTTGTGTCTTTTTTGTAAATGTTTCTGGTCTGTTTTTACGTAGCGCGCAGCTGCATTAGATTCGATGATGCCGGCGTTAGCTTCGTGCTAACGCTACGCTAGTCTTAGTGCTTTGAAATAACCCACATTATTACATTAACTCTGCCACGCCTCTCTTCTCTCTCTTTCTTTCCCTTTTTCCTCTCCGACTTTCTTCTTTCTCTGTCGTTGCTCGATTTGGAACCCGCTTGGATTTGAAGCCTCCTTCATTTGACTCGTTGAACTCTTTAAAACATGTTTATTCTGTGTTTTGTCGCTGTGGCCTCGAGTAATGCTCAGTTTAAATGTAGTTATAACAATTTTTGACAATTCCACTGAGTTTATTCTTAGAATGAGAAGCAAAAGTGATTGTTTTAGCTCATGATCATCAAACAAGATTTTAGTCGTTAGCTTCACTATATTTTCATTATTTAAATTGTCATCTGTCAGGTGTAACTTGAGTTTGTCAGTCATTTAAGTTAATTAGAGTTCGCATAGAAAGTTTCTATGAAACATTTCTGAGCAAGTGCAGATTTAATTTTGACACAAATTCAACACTGGCTCAGTGTCAACTTGGTAATCACAAGTGTTTTAAATCAGACTTTTGCTGAGTTTCATTAATGCTCGCACATTGGACTTCGGAGAAACATTTTCTCAGAGTTTCTGTTTCCCAGTCGTCAAGTCAGAAAAAGAATCGGTGCACGACGCAATCATGTAATAAATAATAAAAGTTAATTTATTGACCCGGGCATTGTAATTACATTTCTAGTTTATAAAACGTTTGAGAGTGAATTTTGCTTTTGTTTACATTCGCTCTGTGTAGACGCTAGCAATATTAGCATAGCCCTGCATTTATAACTGCAGCAGCTTGTCATTTGCCCAGTTTGTGTCAGTCATGCTAGTCGTTAGCTAGCTAGTTAGCATTTTCAGTCATTTGCTCACATTAGATCTAAATACTGATAGTTTCAAGTCTTTATGTGACGGGAAATGCAACAAATTAGAATTTCCAGGGTAGAAAGGTTTACAAAGGATCTACAATATACTATTTTCTAGTTTTAAAATTGTATTTGAGCGTCATAAAAACTATAATTTATGGTAAAGTATGTGATATATCTGTAAATACAATGTAAAGAGTTTATCAATCTTCTATAACAAACAAATCATGTAAAATGCAATTATAAATGTGTTTAAAGCAGCTCTGATGTCACTTACATATTTTTGAGTGGTTTTAATTTTCCAAACTCATCCCAACTTTTTATATTTTATGATATTCTGAGGTTTATTCCAGTTTCTTGGAGGCAAACGTGAAGTGGAACATAATGTGATTTCACTGGAGAAACTGGGATTAACCTCAGAATATCACAAAATATGAAAAATGTAGATGATTTTGGAAAAGTAAAAGCCTCAGACACATGTGAGTGACATCAGAGCTGCTTTAAACACATTTATTATTGTATTTTACATTGTGATTTAGGAAATTATGATAAACTCATTGCATTTTTGATGAAGGAACAATCCAGATTTATGGGTTTTACTGGAAAAATACTCACAGAAATGTTGAGCCCACAATAATTATTCATTTTATCTAGAGATATATTAGATACTCCATGAATTAGATTATTTTGACACTAAAATACAATTTTAAAGCTAGAAAACTGTATTCGGTCCATGGTTTGTTAGAGAAAAGCAAACTAACTGACCTTTCTGTCCTGGAAATTCAAATGTGTTGCTTTTTTCCAACACAAACACTTAAAACCAGTAGAATTTAGATCTAATGTGAGTTAATTATTGAAACATTAACAGTCAACTTCATTTTGCCTCCAGTCGCCTCCATTATTATGGGATTTTGATGACATCACATTTTAAAGGGTCTATATATAGAATGTTAGACGTAGTTTGTTTTACTTGTTGCTGTCGTAACACACCAACTTTTGTGCACTGGACAAAGCATCTGGGCATGTGCAGATTTAATTTTTGAGCAGCTTCACAGACATCGAGTTCACAAGAGAGCGCAAATAAAGGTAAAAAACACAGGTACAATCCCTAACGAAACTGTCTTGTTTTTATCTTTCACCAAATGCAGCCGTGATCGATTTTCTCTGGAACGCACCATTTTCTAGGCTTTGTCCCATTTTCTCACGTTCATCAACTTTGAGCAAGTATTTTCCTGCTCAACAATTTACAGTTTATCTTCCAAGAGTAAATTTGATCGACCAAATGTTGTTTACAAAAGGAACTTCAGCTTTTGCGCCAAAGTCTCTGAGCGCGAACAGTTTGAAAAGCCTCAGCAAATCGGGCAATGACACTTTTCTCTCTTTCTCCTCCTCCTTTCTTTCTCTGTAAAGCCACATGATCTTGTATTTAGTCTCTTCTCCTTCGGCTTCTTTTCGTTTGACTCTGGAGAAAAGCAGGTTTGTTCCCACACAGATGCGCCTCTTTGACTTTTTGCATTCCTTTTGTACATTTTTGACTGAATTCAAGATTAAAACGGCTTTTAAACCTCTCACTTTGTACGTTTTATTTCATTCTCGGTATTTTACCAGGACTAAAACAGGACTATACCAGGACTAAACTCAGTCTAAACCAGGACTAAACCAGGATTAAAACAGGACTAAAACAGGACTATACAGGACTAAACTCAGTCTAAACCAGGACTAAACCAGGATTAAAACAGGACTAAAACAGGACTATACAGGACTAAACTCAGTCTAAACCAGGACTAAACCAGGATTAAAACAGGACTAAAACAGGACTATACAGGACTAAACTCAGCCTAAACCAGGATTAAAACAGGACTAAAACAGGACTATACAGGACTAAACTCAGCCTAAACCAGGACTAAATCAGGATTAAAACAGGACTAAAACAGGACTATACAGGACTAAACTCAGCCTAAACCAGGACTAAACCAGGATTAAAACAGGACTATACAGGACTAAACTCAGCCTAAACCAGGACTAAACCAGGACTAAAACAGGACTATACAGGACTAAACTCAGCCTAAACCAGGACTAAACCAGGATTAAAACAGGACTATACAGGACTAAACTCAGCCTAAACCAGGACTAAACCAGGATTAAAACAGGACTATACAGGACTAAACTCAGTCTAAACCAGAACTAAACCAGGATTAAAACAGGACTAAAACAGGACTATACAGGACTAAACTCAGTCTAAACCAGGACTAAACCAGGATTAAAACAGGACTAAAACAGGACTATACAGGACTAAACTCAGCCTAAACCAGGACTAAACCAGGATTAAAACAGGACTATACAGGACTAAACTCAGCCTAAACCAGGACTAAACCAGGATTAAAACAGGACTATACAGGACTAAACTCAGTCTAAACCAGGACTAAACCAGGATTAAAACAGGACTAAAACAGGACTATACAGGACTAAACTCAGCCTAAACCAGGACTAAACCAGGATTAAAACAGGACTAAAACAGGACTATACAGGACTAAACTCAGCCTAAACCAGGACTAAACCAGGATTAAAACAGGACTATACAGGACTAAACTCAGCCTAAACCAGGATTAAACCAGGATTAAAACAGGACTATACAGGACTAAACTCAGTCTAAACCAGGACTAAACCAGGATTAAAACAGGACTAAAACAGGACTATACAGGACTAAACTCAGCCTAAACCAGGACTAAAACAGGAATAAAAACAGGACTAAAACAGGACTATACAGGACTAAACTCAGCCTAAACCAGGACTAAACCAGGATTAAAACAGGACTATACAGGACTAAACTCAGCCTAAACCAGGACTAAACCAGGATTAAAACAGGACTAAAACAGGACTATACAGGACTAAACTCAGCCTAAACCAGGACTAAACCAGGATTAAAACAGGACTAAAACAGGACTATACAGGACTAAACTCAGCCTAAACCAGGACTAAACCAGGATTAAAACAGGACTATACAGGACTAAACTCAGCCTAAACCAGGATTAAAACAGGACTATACAGGACTAAACTCAGCCTAAACCAGGACTAAACCAGGATTAAAACAGGACTAAAACAGGACTATACAGGACTAAACTCAGCCTAAACCAGGATTAAAACAGGACTAAAACAGGACTATACAGGACTAAACTCAGTCTAAACCAGGACTAAACCACGATTAAACCAGGACTAAAACAGGACTATACCAGGACAAAATTCTGTCTAAACCAGGACTAATACAGGACTAAAGCAGGTCTAAACCAGGACTAAAGCAGCCCTGATTTAGAGTTAAGTCTTGCTTTAGTCCTTGTTTAGTCCTGGTTTAGTTTTCTTTCTTGTGCATCATTTGTCTAAAAACAATGGGAAATACTTAGAAACACAGCAGTGATCAAATTGGAGTCATTTTAAAGCACAAAGACAAATAAAAATTATTATAGATTTTTCCATATTTTGAACAGATGTAGTTTTCACATTCACCACCAGATGTCGCCATTGCATTGACTTTGAATCTAATGTTTCCATGGAGGCAATGGACAAGTTGTAAAACTAACTCTAAATTAATTAATTAATTATTTAAATCTTAGTGGATCTTTCCTGTTTAAATAAAGGGATATAAATAAAAATGAAAATTCTGAACTGTCAAATAAAGCTGCACAAGGCACTTTTGAGGTTCTTTCCACAGTTATTTTGAATGGAGGCATGTGGGTCCAGGGGTATATTTTAACATTCAAATTCAACATTTTAATATCTTAATTTTCTTCTATTTGACCAGGTCGATTGAGAACGAATTCTCATTTACGACGACGATCTGGACGAGCAACAGTGCATAAAATAGAAGAAAAACATTCAGCTAGAACACATACAAAACACTTTTTCTTAGACTATATGTACAAGCATTACATTCAGCAATTAAGAAGCTGTTCTCTTACAATCAAATCTATTCATAATAAAGTCATAGCGAGGAGGTTAATGAGGATGAGGTCTGATTGGAGCGACTGTAATTACTGTAATCGAGTTCATGAGTGTCCTTAATACTTCTGAGTAAAGTACTTCAAATGATTCAAGAGGTTAATCAGAAAAAAAAAACGATTAAATGACGCTGACGAGAGACTCAGGGTGACAGTTATTACCTCTGATTAAACGGTCCTGATTGTACAAGTGGTGGTTGTAATAGTAGTAGCTGTAATGGCAGTAGTAATAGTGTGGTAATACTTGTTGAGATAGTAGGAGTAGTAGTGGTTGTAATAGTAATAATAGTAGGTGGTAGTAATAGTGGTTGATGTAATAATGGGAGTAGTAGATTGTGTTGTGCTGCCTCTTGGCCATAAATAAATAAAGTATTAGTTGTTGTAGTGCGGTTAAAAGTGGTAGTAGTGTGAGTAATATTTGTAATAGTACAAATAATAATTGTAATAGAAGACGTAGTAGTTGAAATAGTTGTAATAGTAGGAGTAATAGTTGTATTAGTGGGAGTAATACATGTAATACTTGTAGTAGTAGGGTTAATATTAGTGGGAGTAATAGTTCTAACAGTTGTAGTAGGAGTAACAGTTGGAATAGTAAGAGTAATAGTTGTTGTAATAATAGGAGTAATAGTTGTATTAGTGGGAGTAATACTTGTAATAGCAGGGGAAGGAATTGTAACAGTTTTGTGGGAGTAATAGTTGTAATAGTTGTCATAGTGGGAGCAGTAGTTGAGTCAGAGAGAGTAGTTGTATAAAGGGTTGTAATAGTACGAGTAATGGTGTGTTGGTGGGAGTGGTAGTTGTAATGGATTGAATGGGAATTTGGGTTGTGTTTGTGTAATTGTTGGGTCAGAGAGGGTGATTGGCAGTCTTGTTTCTGTCAGCCAGCCCCAGGGCAGCTTTGAGAGGAGTCAGTCAATAATTGAACAATTTAAGTTAAATTCAACTTGATAGTTTGTCAATATAAAAACATAACATTTTATGTTTAAACATTTAAACATTTTATTTGTACAGTGACAGTGGACGATAAGCATATATTTAAAAAAAATTGCTAATAGTCCGTGGGATATTGATGTAATTTAGAGAATACTTAGAGATGCACTTACCTTAACCTTACTGCTTAAATCATAGTTGCGTTCCATTCTAAAGATGCAATTTGTTGGTGGAGGGTCTACCACCTGCTTGTCTCCATGGAGATGTTATTGCTGTGTCTGGCATTAAACCTATCTATCGCCATGGAGACAAGCGGGTGACGCCAGGTCAAATTACACAAGAGGCGAGTCTGCTCACAGGGGGCAGGTTTATCTGGCTTTAGCAACACCTGTTATAGGATAGATGCAATATAGAAGAGTTTAATGCTGTAATGTGGAACATTCAAGGCAAAGTGATAATACTTCCATGGAGACCAGCAGGTTGTGGGTGTTCCAACAGAAAAGTTAGACTGCTTTAAAAACAGTCCTTGGATCCAAGGATTTACTCCACGTCTAAATAAATCTGTCCACTGCACAACAGTAAACTGAGGGATGTTGGGCTGTTGCCGTGGGAGACCTGATGAATTTCTTCGTCTACTTTTATTTTCTGTCCCAAAGAAAGATGGAGGCGTCTCCATGGAAACAGCAACTGAACCACCCACTCAGACACACATCGTCCCAAACTCCCACGAACTACTGCTGTACAGATATTTACTACTACTATGTCAGCCGAAGACCAACAGAGAGTGCTAAGTACGAGTAAAAGTAATGACTTTGGAAATCTAAATCCAGGTTAACGCTAAACCCTTATCTGAACTGAGACTAAATATAGAATCAAATAGGACTAAACCAGGACTAAATCAGATCTAAACCTGGTCTAAGGCATGCTTTCACACCATACATAAGGGTTGTCAAAAGTATCGAAAATCTGACACTAATCGATCCCAAAACGACTGAAATTAGACACTCATTTGAGCAAGTATCGATACTTCAAAATGACATCAATAAGAATATAAGTTTGACCATTCCTGAACAATTTTAGAATGATCTTCATGTTTAAATATATTAATCTATTGTGGAGTATCGAGTAGTTCTGCCACGATAAATACTGTATCGATCAAAATATGAAAGATGGTGCAATATTTTGGGGGCTTTGGGGCTTTAATAAATATTACTTCATTCTGTTATTTTATATTGCAGTTCATGTTTTTTTTATGATGTGTTCATTTATAAAAGTGTTTCCCATGTATTTCCTGCATTAGTGTTATTGTGTCAGTGGCATAAAGTAGTTTCTTTATGATTGGTTATTGCAATATTTTCACTTTCAATATACCGCCCTTTGTGACAGGTCTAGTATTCCTTAGTATCAAAATAGAGACAGTTGACATTTAGTATCATGACAACACTGGCACAACATTGGGACCAAACTGTGACTAATAAACCAGTGAGATTTGTCCAGTTAGGTCCATAGGAAAACTATGCATTTTTCATAGTTATTAGCCTGCTCTTTCTCTAAAACAAAATGAACATCTGTATCTGGTTTTGTTTGCCTTGGCATTTAGTTTATCTGCATTGCACTTGCACAAGCAAAAGTATGCGTTTATGATAAATGGGAGCTAGTTCTAGTGATTGTGTTTAGAGGAGGAAATACTTAGCATCTGTCTGGCGAAGATTTAAGGACTTAAAGGACACATGTTATTCTTAAATTACTTTTTTGAGCTTTTAACCTTGTTCTAACAATGTTCCATCATCAAAAACATACCTGGAGTTGCATGAAACCTCATTCATGCTAGTTTGAGGAATCCTGGTTAGAAAATCCTCTCCCTCTGAGCGTCAAATACACGTCATGCTGAACTCTCTCGATCCAGAATGTTTTTTTAGATCAGATACGTCACTTATCCGAGAATCTTTGGCTGTTTTAAGTCCTTAAATCATCACAATCATCAGTCTGCCTAAACACGATGACTGTAACTGCGTGATAGCTTGGCATACCAACAGCATATCAAACATCTGTGTATATACACATGTGTAATTGTCTCTGCAGCCAGTAGGAGCCACAGCTAAGGTGTCTCCAAAAGCAGTGATAGACTTTTTTGTAAGAACATTTTATTATTATTTTTAGTTCTAAAACATGAGATTTCAAAGTAAAGATACTCAAGAGTTTGTACCATACAGACATTGTATAATATTTGTCCTTTAAAACAGCAGAAGATTATCGGATCAATGACGTCCAAAAGCGGAAAAACGTCATCGATCGAGGGAATTCAGCAGGAAGTGTTTGTGACGGTCGGCGGGGGAGGATTTTCTAACCAGCATTCTTTCAAACTAGCAGGAACAAAGCTAAATGTAAACATAGTTAGAACAGGGTTAAAAGTTCAAAAATGTCACCGTAGCAGAATATGTTCCCTTACTTACTTGCTTACTTACTGACTTTGAAATAAAATCAAATGACAAAAGACAAAGTTGTGGACTAAAAATGTACTTTATTTCAATTGTGGCTTTGTTCTGCGTCTTACTCTGAGATGATGGTGAAAGAAGGCATCTGTAAAAAAGTCTTGTGGTGTTGGTCATGGCTCATTTCTCCACAGCATCAAACGACAAAAATAATACACATTACATTCTGTTATTTTGTAAAGACACGTTGTAGTTGAGCCCTGTTCCGGCTTCTCTCAGCGGAACTGAAGCTCTGTGTGGACGGGGGAAAAAAGAGAAGAAAAAAAACATAAATTTGGAGGCGATGTTGCTGTGGGAGACCGACAGTTCTGGGAGCCATGGAAACGGGAGGATGAGAGGTTGCCGTTGCGCCGGGGGATGCTGATGTGCAGAGGTAGAAGATGAGATTCTAGAGCTGTCGGACCTTTATTCAAATCATTTACTGAGAAATTAACGTTTGAGATTGGGCTAAAATGTAAAAACTGTTCACAGTTTTGATTGTTTTTCTTAAGGTCGCACAGCAAGAAAGAAAAACTGACCGTGTTGAAGGTTATGCGGGTGACATCACAACATTCGGAATTTTTGCAGTGAGCGTCAATGGTGAGTATAGACATTTTCGCCTGTAAAAGCTCAAAACACAACTAAAATGTGAAAAAGCTGCAACACTCTAATAATAAAAAGTACCATTTTTTTCTCATTTATACTTCATTTGAGCTCCCATAGTTCTGCCACTCAACTGTAATGTTGAGGAGCATGTTTCAAATAAAAATAAAGTGTAAAACCTTATAAACGTTGTTTAGGCTGTACCTGATTTTTACTGTTACGAAAAACAGAACTAGTTCATGTGTCTGACTTTTTTGTAAAGTAAAATCTGTGTTGCTCCAGCACAGATATAATGTAAAAGCATCTATTCGGACAAAAATGAGACCTCAGCACTTTATCTGCAGCTAGAGTGTTTTATTCTACGAGAAGCAGGAAGTGTGCCGTTAGCATGCTAATGTTTGTTAGATTTATCTGGGAGGGCAAAACTAGCTCTGGGCTGGGACTGCATTTGGAAAGTGACTGATGCATGTGACTGATGTAAAGACTTTAACATCAGTTAGTTCTGTTTTCACCTTTCAAAACAGTAAAAGTGAAGTGGGGGGTCTTAAAGGCAACTTCCCTCCACCCCTCAGTCACGTCTCTCTCACAGAAAAGGTAAAGATCCTGGTCAGGTCTTGCCTAGTCAGCCAAGAAAACACACGTCACTAATTCTTCATGAAGAAGTGAGTCTGGTCTCTGGTTTCATCTATGCGAGTTCAGAGGGGCGTGATTGACAGGTGGATTTACCAATCAGGGACGTGTAAGGTGTGTCCATATCAAAACACACATGGCTGCTCACGAGCATAAAAAAGGAACAAAATCTCACAGAGGACTGGAACATCTGTGTGTTCAAAAAGCAAAGCACAAAGCTGTTGTTGATCTGAGGTGACAGAAGTTTGAATGAGCTCCTTTTTCACAAACAAACCTGTTCGGTTTGAGAACATAAAGTACAGTCTGGAACAAGGGCAGGTTCCCTCTCCAGATCTGAGCCATGATCCTGGTCTGGTGCAGCAGGAACCCTCTTCAGATGTTACACTTTAAAGTGGGACTAAACAGTATGAACTTTCTGTTGCTACTGTGTACAAGGTGTTTTTACAGCATTGTCTATTGGTCTTACGTCTTTCTAGGCAAATATAGTGCAAACTTTAGGTACATTTGCAGCTTCCTGGTCAAAAACAGAGAAAACAGTGTGTGCTGCCCCCTGTGGTCGCATGTGGCATTACACTGTACTGGTCCGGTTAACATAGGCGGAGTTTGAAGAGACTGTTCGACCAATCACACTGCTCTTACACCTCCAGGCCCCGCCCAGTTTACCAGCTCTTTCTGAAATATGGTTGTGGTCGGAGTTTAGTCCCACTTGAAAAAATAGATCCCAGAAACGAAACATCTACAAAATATGGCATGTTTCAACACAGTTTTTGCTCTGTGGCCCACTAAACACAATTCAAAATGACATATACCTTTCTTTGAATTATATAAAATCGTGTATAAAATATTTTTAAAGTTTGACAATAGATTATCAAATATGGCTTATGATAAATGTACAATGATAGATGTCCATTTTAATTTCCCCAGGAACAAAACCAGCTTTTATTGACGGCAGGAGCTATTTTGGGTTTAAGCTCTGTGTGAAGTGTTCCATCATTACATTCAACAGTCCTTAAAACTGTGCTCTGTACAAATTTCAGTCAGAATTAAGTTCTTTTTACAAGGTTAGATTTAATTGCTTCTGTCACTGAATACAGACATTTATGACGTTAGATCATTTACCTTGAAATAAGAATTGGTGGTTTTCAGATTCTAGACTGTGATGATGTCGTTCTCCCAGATGGATCCAACACACAGTTTTTCCTGTTTATTATATTTAACTTCAGCATGAAATCTTCCAAATTTAAATCTGATCATTTCTTTTAGTGACTAAACCCAAGAACTTGCTCCCCGCATTTGAATTAAATATTATTGGCCCATAGAATGCTGTGATCTGAGACTCATTAATGGACTTCACCAATGAATCAGTAATATTTTGTTACCTCATTGGCAAATAATTTGGCTTGAAATAAGAAGTAGTATTGAAACAAGTTAATGAATCAAAGTCAATTAATCTTCACCAGTCAAAACTAGTCGAATAAGATTCTGAATTCCATTCATCTAAAATGTACTTTTTACATCTTTTTGCAGTATAAAAATCCATAATTTAGAACATTAAGAAATATTTGACCTGAAAAAGCAAACACATTCAAATGTGCTTTATAGGATTTCCTGGAAGGGACATTCATTCAGGACAAAAGTTACCCTTAAGGAGACATATCATGCTTTTTCTGGTGACAAACATTATGATTTATATTTTTATAAACCACAATATTGATCTAAAACAACTCCTCGTTTTCTGAATTGCTGTGGTACATTTTTCTGATCAGAACTAATATGTTGTTTCTTTTTACAAATAGGAAATGCTTTGAAATAATTTTGTAAAATTGCTGTTTCTAAAAATCGGTAGGTTTTGTCAGACTGTTCAAAGTGTACATTGTGCATAATATGTCTCCTGTAATGTGCTTTGACCAGCAAAGAAAAGTGGAAGCCAACAAAATATCTAGAAAGGTTAAAATGTTAATTCTTCAAAAATGTGCAAATGGCGCCCATTCGATTCCGTTATATTTAACTCAAGACTTCTGTAGAAATATTCCTACTGCTTAAAATACAAAAAAGATATTTGAGTCTTAAAAACATGGCTATGATTATTCTTGGAGAGGAACTTCAGTCCATTGATTATTTTTTTCTTTAGCCAAAAATCAACCTTTTGAAAGTTCAAAATCCATAGAGTAAACTTTCAAACTCTTCACATTTGCATTCTTAAAGTCGATATCTTAAAGCATAGCAGATCCACTCTGGTTGCTCGTCCCGGGGCTACACGGCGGTGCTCCTCCCCAGCAGAGGCAGCGTCGTGGTCAGGCCGCAGTTCTGCTCCAGGCCCCTGACTCTGTGGAGCCCGCGGTGCGCCCTGTGGTGGCTCCGCGCCTGTAAAGAGCTGTAGCCGGCCTGCAGTCTCAGCTCATGCGGCGTCCGGGGGTCTCGCCTGGGCATCGTCGCCGTGGCCCCGGCCGTGTGCAGCGAGCGGACACTGCTGGGCGGCGTCAGGTGGTTGTGGTTCAGGTCCATGTTGGATAAAAGGTGCCCGAGCGAGTCCCAGCGCTGCGAGGACGGCAGGCGGATCAGCGAGGAGTAACCGCGCTCCGAGAACACCGGCGGCGGCTTGGTCTCCGAGTACAGAGGGTAGTTTGGGACGCAGGGGGCGGGGCAGGGGGCGGAGAGAGAGCAGGGGGCGGGGCAAGGGGCGGAGAGAGAGCAGGGGGCGGGGCATGGGGCGGAGAGAGTGCAGGGAGCAGAAAGAGTGCAGGGGGCGGGGAGAGAGCAGGGGGTAGAGAGCGAGCAGGGGGCGGGGCATGGGGCGGAGAGAGAGCAGGGGGCGGGGCAGGGGGCAGAGAGAGAGCAGGGGGCGGGGCGGAGAACACCTGGTTTGAGATAAGTCCCGCCCCGGGGGTCGGCTAACACTTCGCTGTACGGAGGAGGCGGGTCTTCCATCTGAACGGCCTCTTCGTAACGCGGAGGTTTCCCAAAGACGTCCGTCTCTGAAACAACAACAAAGATCAATAACAGACCATTCCTATAATCATAAACAGAATGCCTTTTTTTCTTTTGTTGCTTGGTTTTTGTTTGTTGTTTTCAAACTAAACTTAATTTTTAAAAATGCAACAAAACCCAATTTAGTACCATTTAGTCCAAAGTCTATTAAACTGTTCCTTGGTCAAAATATGAGAGCAAATGCATGAGGCTGGGTCTGTGTTTATTGATTTTTCATTAATTAAACAGTGATCACTTCTCAGGATTATTTATTTCAAACGGACATAAAAATTTATGTTTGAGATGCACTTCATCTTCGGTAGAGTGTCTGCATTTTTTGCATCACACTTCTGATGTTTAGGCAGAAATATGCTTCACTGTTGCCACTGTTTATGCATTGCCTGCTTCTGAAAAGACGAAAATAGAAAGTTTTAGCCCAGAAGACATCTCATGTTTTTGAACTACAAGAACAATATAACTTTAACTTACAGCCTTGGGAAACACCAGTAACTTAGCTGTGGCTCCATCTACTGGCTGGAAAGGCAATTGCACACATATCTAAATACACAATGCTTTGTTATGCTATTTATGCTAAGCTATCACGCACTTGTAATGATCATGATTAGACGGCAGAAATGATTGAAGCGAGTCTGGTGATGATTTGTGGACTTGTGGAAAAGAAGATTCACACATCAAAAAATGTCACACATTGAGAGTTTTTGGCGGAGGGAGGAAGAGAATTTTCTAACCAGGATTCATCAAACTAGCGTGAATGAAGCTAAATGCCACTTCAGGTGTGTTTTTGATGAAGGAACAATGTTAGAACAGGGTTAAAAGTTTAAAAAATGTTAATTTTGCATAATGTTTGTCCTTTAAGGTGAGACACTACAGGCAAAAATCATTTTTTTAAATTTTTTGGTCAGTTTGCTCTTTCAACATGGAGCCTTTCATGTGGAAACAACAAACTTGTCCAATCTGCTCTTAACAATGTTTTATTCTTTCATTTAATCCACTTCATCCATAGATTTCTCTGGGACATTGTAACTTCAAAGGACGTTTTCTTAAAATGCATTTTTCTCCCACAGAGACATAAAGATCAGCCTTAAAGTAGCTCCTACACCAAACGTATAGAGGGATTTTTGATACCAAATTCTATAAATGATTTCTTGAAGTTTTATTCAAAACAATTAGGCGAATTTCACATTTTTAGAGCAATTTTCAGTCAAATTTTGTTTACTCAAAAACTAAATAAGAAATCTAAAACCCCCCCAGTACATTTTTTTTGTATCTAATATATGTACAAAATTAACTAAGAAATTTGAACCTGGTTCTGTCCATTTTTCAGATTTATATGTCCCAAATATGTGCAATTTTGGCTGTTTTTACACATAAAATGCCTAATTTCTGCATGAAAACAAGACATGATGAAAAACTTGTAATACATTTTTTTTCTTACATTTATGTGAGTAAACTACAGAAGAAGTTTCAAATTGATATATTTAAATTTAAGAATTTTTCCTATTCACCTGCAGCGTCTCACCTTAAAGCCATTTATATGTGCAGCCAGTTCATTCATTTATTGTTTAGATTGGTTGGAAACACCGGCTTGTTCTCCGCAGCTCATGTTTGTGTCGTCTCCTCGTGCGGTGTCGATGTGTTTGTGGTAAACACCCTAAGTCTCTCAGATTTCTGCTCTTTTCGCTGATTTTCACAGATCTGACTCAGGCTCAATATTTATCAAACAAACTGAGAACTGGTTTCTACAGAGAGATGAATCACCACAACACGACACAAACAGCAAACGCAGATTCAAATGTCAAACTAAAATTACATCAAATTAAAGGTCGCTGGAAATGTATCATGCATTTGTGATTTTTCTTTTGAATTCTAAGACATAATTTACAACAGCACTGCACAGGACTCCTGTTGTGTGTGAGTCCTGATCTCTCTGAGTGACATAACAATCCATTATAAATTAGAACGCTTGTTCTAGTTTTGAGTATTTAGGGTTAGAACTTTTGGTGATATTCTGAGGTTAATCCCAGTTTATCCCGTGACTTTTGTTTCATTCTAGAATTTATAATGTTTTTCTTTACAAACCTTTAAACGTTTGTGTGATGAATTTAACAATTTTACCGTGTTTTTAATAATCCATAATAACTGATTTAAAGTCAAAACAAAACAGCATTTTTACACAAATGATCCATGAAGTGAATGACTGTAATTATCTATAAATATGTGGAGCTGTGTATTCTTAGACCAACAGCTTGAGCGGCTCTGAGTCCGGGCCAAGTGCTGAACCAGGACTTCAGAGTCCAAAAGCAGGAAGACCCCACTGAGACCTGGGCCGGGGTTTCACAGAGAACAGTCTCTCCACTCCACACTGTGAGGCGCTAGTGCGGCGGCAGGGCCGGCCTTCCGGGGCCCCAGTCTTCAGGGGGCCCTGGCCTCAGGGGCCCCAGCCTCCAGGGGGCACAGGCCTCAGGGGTTTAGTTTTTGAGTATTAGATTTGACTAAAAAAATCCAAATTCCAATTTTTTTTTACTTAAAACTTCAATAAATCAGTTTTATAATTAGATATTAAAAAATCCTTTTGTACGTTTTGTCAAAATCTTATTGAGTCAGATTGTGGGACCTTTCTGTGTAGAGTTTGCATGTTCCTCCCGTGTCTGTGTAGGTGTCCTCCGGATGCTCCGGTTTCCCCTACCACTAAAACATGTACAAAAGGCTCCTCCTCTCTGGGGCCACGTCACCCTTGAAAAAGAGGTTACAATCTCAATTGGTTTCTTACCAGGTTAAATAATTGTTAATAAATTGTACGGTTTGGTGTAAGATCTACTTTTAGGCTGATCTTTATATGAAAAATGCATTTTAAGAAAACGACCTTTTGAAGTTACAATGTCCCAGAGAAATCTATGAAAAAAGGGGTTTTGTAGTGTCTCACCCTAATACATTTTTGGTGTGACAAAACCATCTATTTAGTCTCTTTTTTGGCCAAAACGTACTGCACTGTACCTTTAAGTAACACAATTGAGTATTTCTTCCCCCACTCCTCATGTCTCCTTGTCGATGACCTCTGACTCATGCGTTCAGCCTATTATTACTCCTGAACACTGTAAACGTCATCCATACATTCATAGTCCCTTTACAAACACCATCGTCATCAGGACGAGAGCGGCACTGACTCCAGTGTCATTCAGAGACGAAACTACTCACAAAAACCTTTATAACAATAATAGACTTGTTATCATGGAAACGGTTGCGCAACATCTACTTTTGTATCAACTCGAGATAAAGCAGAGAAAGAAGAATCTACTAAAACTAAACACAAATATATAAAAGCGAAAAGAAGTAATTTCTGTGTATAAAAGTAATACGCAGAATACAATAAATATTTCTTCAGATTTCTAGTGTAAGAGCTGCCCGTACAACACATGTCTGAGGTGCAGATTTAATTTAGACTCAAACTGGGGAATCACAGGGACAATCACAGGTGTTGTTTGTGTTGTAGAAAAACGCTTCCACTCTTTGTTTGGTTGTATCGCCTTGTAGTTAGAATATTCAATGTTATGCAGCGGGACATTTCAGGCAAAGCTTTTTTTTCCCTTTAGATTTATTTATCATTAAAAGATTTGTTATTTACCTTAAAACAAGAGTGTCAACATGAATAAATCTGTTTGTCTCCTGCAGAGACACAAATAAAATAAATCGGTGTTGTTTCCAGGACGTGCAGCTCCAAAGGGAAAAATGTCTTTGTCTGAGTTAAACTCCTCTGTGGCGTCTGTGTTGTGGCTCTGAGTGTTTTCTCCTGGAGACAACAGCACTTCATCAGTTGGAGGACCTCGACTTGGACCAAGACCAGGACCAGGACCGGACTCACAAATCTGTCTCACTGAACATTTAACCTTTCTGTAAAGACGGGGCTTTGAGACGTTTCAACAACAGATGAGTTCTTCATTATTATTTTTCAGCAGAATAGATTAATAAATACTAAATGAGATATTCATATTTCCAAAGTCATATTTTGAATCAAATATTTTTGAGAAAAAAAAATTCAAATAAAATGTGACTCAAATCAGTTTTCACTTGTAAACTCCACAGCCCTGGAGCTGAAGTAATGAAGACCATGAGGTGCTGTTGCTGAGTCAGATTTATATTTAACTTTTATTTAACCAGGAAACTTTTAATTGAGATTTAAAATTTCCCTTTCAAAAGTGTCCTGGAGAGGCCACAAAAAACTCTATCTGTCATCTTTATCCTTCACATGAAATAGACCAATGTTTCTCTTTAATTGCACTTTCTCTGCTGTTTTTTGTGTTTTATTGTGTAATTGTGTTTCATTCAGAAGTCATAAATCTGTGTTCAGATGCAGTCAATTAGAAAAAAAAACAGATTCAAATCAGATTCAATGACACGCGATCAAAGAGTTGCATTTGAAAAAAATCAGGTTTGGGCTGTTCACAACTTAGATCCAGGTCACGTTTGGGTTCAATAATCAGATTCATGTGAACGTAGCCACACATCGTAGAAAGGTTTAATTTAAAAGGTTTAATTTAAAATGTTCATATTGTTTCCTTTTCACTCGCAGTGTCTCTTCAGTTCTCTCTGTGTGAATGATGAACACAGTGTTTCTGCTGCATCAGCTTCATCTCCACGGAAACCGCCTCTGCCTCCAGCTGTCGCCATGACGCCCAGACAGATGTCCTGTCGCCATGACGCCCAGTGATGCTCCCAGTGTCACATGGTACAGGTGAATGATGTCACTTTAGTCAAGTTTAGATTATTTATTTGCGTCTCAGCTTCCTGTAAAATGCAACTTTCTGAGGACTTTTTCTCATTCACAAGATCTAAACATTTAGCATGGAATGTTCCACAGCGTGGCATAACCTCTATTCATCTGAACTCCAGCACACACAGGCAGAACATGCAAACTCCACACAGAAAGGCTCCCCTCAGTCTAGAAACAGAACCAGAGAAGTTTTAAAGGGCAAACACATTGATCTGGCCCTTTAAACCTGCTCTTCCTCACACTGGGACCTGCTGTCAACTCATACTGGCAGCAGTGAGAATGAACCAGAACAAAACACTAGACCTTTAGCAATTCAACTGACATGCTAATGTTAGCACACTGTTGTACTGAACACAATTTGATGCCAGAAATGTCTCAGAATGAGTCTGTGATGATTTATGGACTCGTAAAAAGCGTTAATGAAAGAAGTGTGAATGAAGCTAAATACAGCAGCCATGTTTTTGATGAAGGAACAATTGTTACGTTATATTGTCAAATCAAAGTCTAAGGCCAGTTCATACTTCTTAAGAAACAAGAAGTTTGTTCTTGCACCTGGACCTGTTTGAACTAAATGATCATTTAGTGGCATCAACCGAGTTCCTCCAAACCAAAAGAGCCTTTGCTACAGGAGTGCAGAGCTGTAGCAAAATGAGGCAAAAGTGGGCGTTTTTCTTTTTTTTTTGGTGAATAAGTTATTAAACTGTGTTGCCACTGTACTGTTAATAATCTCCATAGCAACACCGTAGCAACAGCTGTTTGAGTTCATGGGGGCGGGGCTTAGGCAGCAGAGCTGAGTCTATTCACCTTATTCCTGAAGTTTCCGTACGCGCCGCCGTCTTGTTTCTGTTGTATTAGTTTACATGGAGCAGACGAGCTCAACAGAAAATAAGTTCCACATGGACTAAAAAGCCGTTTTCAGACTGACCAGGAAATCTGTGCGTTGTTGACTTGTTGCTCGTGTTCATTAAACATTTTACACAAATCAACCTACTTTATGTAACATTTTAGCGGCAAGACTTTTCCCTCGTTCGTCATTAGCTTTAATGGAGTCAAACGGAAGTGCGTTTACAACAAAAGTGCACATCTGTGGCAAAAAACGGCAAAAGTGGGCGTGGCAGAATAAGGTGAATAAGAAGTCCAGCTGTAGGTGCAAGACCAAACCCTTTGCTTGTGCTGAAGTGTGACTGGGCGTGTCTTACCCGTTGGCATGGTGACCCAGTTGGCCTGAGGCAGTGGGTGTGGGATCTGTAGCGGCGCAGCACTGGACACGGCCTGCAGGGGGCAGACCTGTGATGGGCAGAGCTGTGTGGTTTCCCAGGAGTGCGCGGGGATGGGCGGGGCGGGCGGAGCGGGTGTGGTGTGCGTGGGGGCGTGTCCGGGGACGTGTCCGGGGGTGGGGCAGGACACAGTCTCTGCCTCCCTCAACCTCTCCTCTCGGTGCCGCTTTAAACGTCTTTGGAGAAAACTACAGAAGCAGCAGAGCAAGACCACAGCCGCCCAGATCAACCAAAACCCGGCGAAACAAGCCAGGAATGTGTACGTGCCCTGGGACATCACCATCCTGCCGCCGCCTCCGGAACAATGCTGCCGACCAACGTCGCCGAGCTCCCAAAAGCACTCTCAAGTCTGGCGGCTCATTTCTTTGTTGTGTCCTGGTAATTTCCCTTAAAAAGCTGCAAAAATGAGAATACAAGTTGTCCTTTCGTCTTCAAAGCTGCTCACAGTTTCGTCAAAACTTAGCTAAATACTTCCTCTGATTTCTTATAAACATAAGGGTTTTCATGTTGGTCATCTTTACGTGAAAATGATTTTAAAATCCATGTTGTAAATCCATTTGTTACAGATGAATGTGGAAAGGTGCACGTGACAGTTTCATCTGAAAACACACAAGAGATCAGTCAGTTACAGCATGTAACATACAGTATACAGGAAACATCAAAGGCTGCCTCTGGCAAATGTGTCATAATTCATCATCTCTTCTGTAATAGGTTTAGCAACTTTAACTGGTTTGTTGCTTTAAATGTTTGGTGCTTTTTGACAGGATTCAATGTTTTTGAGGTCGATCACTTTGGGTTTTGTTTGTTGAATGAACAAAGTTTTCATAATTTCTAGTTCCAAATCACCCAAACCTTCTTTTTCCTTCATAATTCAAATGTTCATAAAGTCAAAAGCATAAATGTTCAACCCAAAACTTGAGTCTTCTTCATAAAAGTAGATTTTGAAACTGAAAGCACAGCTCCCTAAAAAGCCATTTTGAAATCTGCAGATGTTCCCATGATGCACTGGGGCTTCTCATTCAGATGGAAATACGCTGCTAAAAGGTTCAGGGCAAAACTGAATAAAATGTGAGAAACGCATCTTTAATGAGGCAGCTGCAGAATTCACATGAAAATATAACTCTCGGACGAAAGGGTTCAAAATAATTTTAATAAACAAATAAAAATGCAAAAGGGGTTTGGAGAAAAAGTGCATTATGGGATTGCTAATGAGGGAAAGCGAAAGAGATGTTCACAAGAGTGGTAATAACGGGGTCTGCCACCTGTCTCCATGGAGATGTAAATGTTTAGCCTGGAATATTCCACCCTTTGGCATTAAAGGCACCGTACCTGATTTTTACTGTTTTGAAAAATGAAAAACAGAACTTCTTCATGTTAAAGTCTTTACATCAGTCATATGCAGTCCTAGCATCCTAAATATTCACCTCCATGAGTTTAAAAGCACTAGTTTCTGAGCCCAGAGCGTCATGGACTGTCACGGTATGGCTAACAAACATTAGCATGCTAACGGCGCACTTCCTGCTTCTCGTAGAATAAAACGCTCTATAAATAGCTGCAGAGTAAACGTTGTGGTCTCATTTTCACCTAAATAGATGCTTTTACAATATATCTGTGCTCCGGCAACATAGATTTTACTTTATTACGAGCAAAAAAAGGGTACATAATCTAGTTGTGATTTTCACGCTTATAAACAGTAAAAATCAGGTACAGCCCCTTTAAACTCATCTATTTTGTATTCATTAAAGATGCAGTTGCAGTGAACCAAACATTCCTCACTTTCTTGATCCATTCTAGCGTTTTCACAACTTTCAGAGGCCAGAGCGGTAATGCTAACAACAACGAGCTTGCTAACAGTGCACTTCCTGGTTCTCGAAGGATAAAATGTTAAAATAATAAAGCTGCATTACACTAGTAGGTTGGTTATTTCTCACTTGAAGGTTACGAGTTACGAATTCAGAGCGGATTTAACTTGTGCGCAAACAATTTGAAAAATGTTAATCCATACACTAAAAAATCGATGACAGGATTTGACGACACATTTCGCTAAAACGTAGTGAACGTGATTATATTTAAGATTTGCCTATTCGTCCACAGTTTGACAGTTTTCGTAAAGTTTGTAATGTTACTTCCTGGTTGGACATGAGCACAAATATGACATACAGGTAATTCCACAACTAGCAACCAGACAGGAAACAAGGGTCAAAATTCATATAAATTATACAATATTTATGAACTGACTAATAATAATCCCTGATAACACCTTTATTTTGTTGAATGACCGTTTAACCTGTCAGAAAAATGTGTCAGTTGAATGTTAATGGCTTCTTGATTTTCAGTGGCACGTCGCTTTTTGATGACATCACAAAAGGATTCCATTTCAGAACTCAGCACTACTTCCTGTCATTTTAAACTTTTATTTTTAAACACTTTTTCACAAACTGCAACTTCACAGATGTAGGTGCCCTTCCGCTAAACTAAGTCATAATTATAAAATCATGAGAACCTTCATATAGATTTTAAAGTGAGACTCTGCAGGTGAATAGGAAAAACTCTTCAATGTAAAGACATCAATTGAAAACTTCTCCTGTAGTTTACTCACATAAACAAAAAATGTAGTACAAGTTTTTCATCATGTAATGTTTTCATGTAGAAATAAGGCATTTTATGTGTAAAAATGGCCAAAAAACCTGAAAAATGGACAGAACCAGGTTTAAATTTCTTGGTTCATTTTGTACACATATTAGTTATAAAAAAAGATGTACAGAATTTTGAATCTCTTATTTAGTTTTTAAGTAAACTAGGTTGGACTGAAAATTGTCCTAAAAATTCAAATTCTGCCTTTTTTTTACTTGAAACTTTAATAAATCAGTTTTAGAATTAGATATCAAAAAATCCTTCTGTACATTTCGTCAAACTCTTATTCAGTCCCAGATTGTACAGTTTGGTGTAGGATCTACTTTAAGGCTGATCTTTATGTCCCGAGGGAGAAAAATGCATTTTAAGAAAATGCCCTTTGAAGTTACAATGTCCCAGAGAAATCTATGGATGAAGTGGATTAAATGGAAGAAACATTGTTAATAGCAGATTGGACAAGTTTGTTTGTTTGCAAACTAATAATAATAAAAGAAAAAAAAAAAAAGAGTTTTCCCTGTAGCAGATGTTAAAGGTTCCATATTATGCTAAATATAGAAATATAAACTATAAACTTTCTTTTAACCGTCTATTGGTGTTATTTGAACTAAAAAAAAAAAAAAAAAAAGGATTATTGTGTGTGACAATGTGATGCTGCTGTGGTGACTCCTCCTCCTACAGGAAGTGTTCTCTCTCTGCCCAGATCTTATTACACTTCCATGGCCTGAACAAGGAAGATTTACATAAAAAATGCACTTCTCTCGCTTCCATCCACCAAACAGAACACTGCACCTGTCGATGCCGCAGTCTCTTCACTTTGATTTGATTTGAAGTTATTTTTCCCAACATTCTTGATGCCACTGGACTGGAAATGGGTCACGTATCGCTGGAGGACGATGGTTGATAAATGTCGCAAAACACAAACTAATTTCCTTAAGGACTATGAATCAGGAAATGAAGCAAAACATGGGACCTTTAAAGGAAAAATATTATGCATTTTTTTATATTGTTATCAGGGGCAGCTCGTCATTAAGGCGACAGGTGCGACGCACCGCCAGCAAAAAAGGAAAAAGAAAAGAAATACTCTTCATGAGTGGTGTCACTGAATTTCACAAACAATAAAGGCTCAGAAATATCCTTGTCCAATCAGTAGAGTTGGTGTTCAGTCACCGGCACATGGTCCCGCCCCTTTAGATGACATCTGCCTGCTCTACAATATGGTCCTCCTCATTCAATCTAATGCAGTGTTTCTCAAACGTTTTCAGACCAAGCTGTTGAAAACAAAACTGCAGACCACCTATCCTGCAAACATGCCCCCACCTCCAACAAAAGTTAAAACTGAGAAAAAGATTACGATATTTTGTGTTCAATTATGAATTTATTAGATGAATCTGTTACAAACAGATTACTGCAAAAATTGATCATATAAAATGTGCACTTGGCCCTTCAATGCAGCATTTTAAACAATCCTCTCCTCTTACATTCCCATACATGAATGAGAGGAGCTCCATGGTAACGCACGGGGGAGGGGCGTGGCACCCACAAAGTCAGCTCTTTTTGGTCAAGTTGACGTCAAAGTTGTTGGTCAAAAACCCACTTATTGAAAGACAAAACCAGAGCTAACACTGGGAGGAGACATTATTCCACACACCCTGTGTCTCACCTCCTTCTCTCCCCCCTCTGTATCTCACCTGCTCCACCTCCCCCTCCTCTGTGTCTCACCTGCTCCTCTGTATCTCACCTGCTCCACCTCCTCCTCTCCCTACTCTGTGTCTCACCTGCTCCACCTCCCCCTCCTCTGTGTCTCACCTGCTCCTCCTCCACTGTGTCTCACCTGCTCCTCCTGCATCTCACCTGCTCCTCCTCCTCCTCTCCCTACTCTGTGTCTCACCTGCTCCTCCTGCTCCTCTCCCTACTCTGTGTCTCACCTGCTCCACCTCCCCCTCCTCTGTGTCTCACCTGCTCCTCCTCCACTGTGTCTCACCTGCCCCTCTGTATCTCACCTGCTCCATCTCCTCCTCTCCCTACTCTGTGTCTCACCTGCTCCACCTCCCCCTCCTCTGTGTCTCACCTGCTCCTCCTCCACTGTGTCTCACCTGCTCCTCCTGCATCTCACCTGCTCCTCCTCCTCCTCTCCCTACTCTGTGTCTCACCTGCTCCTCCTGCTCCTCTCCCCCCTCTGTATCTCACCTGCTCCACCTCCCCCTCCTCTGTGTCTCACCTGCTCCTCCTCCACTGTGTCTCACCTGCCCCTCTGTATCTCACCTGCTCCATCTCCTCCTCTCCCTACTCTGTGTCTCACCTGCTCCACCTCCCCCTCCTCTGTGTCTCACCTGCTCCTCCTCCACTGTGTCTCACCTGCTCCTCCTGCATCTCACCTGCTCCTCCTCCTCCTCTCCCTACTCTGTGTCTCACCTGCTCCTCCTGCTCCTCTCCCCCCTCTGTATCTCACCTGCTCCACCTCCCCCTCCTCTGTGTCTCACCTGCTCCTCCTCCACTGTGTCTCACCTGCCCCTCTGTATCTCACCTGCTCCATCTCCTCCTCTCCCTACTCTGTGTCTCACCTGCTCCACCTCCCCCTCCTCTGTGTCTCACCTGCTCCTCCTCCACTGTGTCTCACCTGCTCCTCCTGCATCTCACCTGCTCCACCTCCTCCTCTCCCTACTCTGTGTCTCACCTGCTCCTCCTGCTCCTCTGTATCTCACCTGCTCCACCTCCTCCTCCCATAGAACTATAATAAAACCTGGAAGATGAATCCAAGATGGCCGTCCTGTTTATCCCTATGGAGAGTGCTCATTGGCGCATGACCCCAAAAAAGTTTCTTACTTCCGCATTTACTTCCTGATACGGCGGCTGACATCTTTGTTTTACTTCCTGAAACGATGGCTGCCATCTTTGTTTTACTTCCTGAAACGGAGGCTGCCATCTTTGTTTTAGGGCGCCATGTGACGACAATCCCCCACTTCATATAAAAACGGTAATTTTGGTGATTTTAGAAACGGTAGAAAAGAACATTTCCTTCTATTTTATTTAAATACCGATAATAATTCAGTACTGTCCGCAATTATAATTAGCAATTTTAGAAAAAGGCTGGTTCCAAGAGGCTGCAGTACCTCACATGGCCACAAATCAATCTGGGACCACAGACAGAGGGGGCGTACCTTATCCAGTTCATTTAATACATCCATGCCTCCTCCTCTCCCTACTCTGTATCTCACCTGCTCCACCTCCTCCTCCTCCTCCTCTCCCTACTCTGTATCTCACGTGCTCCTCCTGTTCCTCTCTCTCCTCTGTCCTCCTGATGCCGCCTCCTCTGTCCGTCACCATGTGTCCGCGTCTGTCTCCTGCTCTGTGGCCTCCTCCCGTACGCGTGTGCTCTCGATGCCGCCTTGAGCCCAAGCGCGTCCTTCCCTTCCTCTGCTGTATATACTCGCGGTGCCACCGTGAGTTCCTCCACTTTGCGCCTCCGTGTGTTTCCGCTCTGCCGTAACAACGTGCTCGCGGTGCCGCCTGAGTTCCTCCGTTCCGCGCCTCCGTGCCTGCTGTATCATCCCGTACCGGTGCTCGCGGTGCCGTGCTCTACCATAGGTACCATTGCGCGCCTCACGCTCCTGGTGCAGGGTCAGCGGTAGTTTCGCTTTTGCCTTGACTCGCTGTTTGGATTTTGACTCGCGGTTTTCACATTCTATGGTCTCCCGAGTCCGAGGTTTATCAAACGGGTCGTTCTGTGCACCAGTCAAATGCTAATCAGAAGCTGGACGATCAATTTATGGAAAGTTAGAGCTGCGCTCTGCTGCGCAGTGACATTAAGAGCGGAATATCTTATGTTGTACAGAAGAAACAGATTAAATAAGAACTGAACTAACTAGAATTATTTTCCATACAATATGTGTAGGTCAAATAAAGCTCAACAAAATGTAAAAAGTATTAATTTAAGGAACAATGAAATAAAATGTAATATTATTTTAAAAATTTCTCGCGAACCACTAGGGGGCTCTGGCGGACCACAGTTTGAGAATCACTGATATTATGTAAGAGCTGTTTTTTCAAAGTTCCAGCTTTACAACGCAAACTAGGAGCGTTGGGCGCTCGCGCCTACGCGCCGCTGTTGTCGTCGTGTAAGTGTAAGTAACTACGCAAGGCACGTTCAACAGTCATGGCTACTTTTCCGAACATGGACATGGATGGATAATATGTTCCGAAACCTTTTATCTTGGAAAGTTCTTTTTAATCGGCGCTCAAATGATTAACATCTTCAACAAGCAAGTTTCATCAAAATGTGGTAAGTTATAAAATCGTGGATTTTCGCGGAGCTGGTCAGAGCGCAAATCTAGCTAACATGACGTAACCCACGCCTTCTTTCTCTGTCCTGTCTCTTGTTTCTGACAGCGGTGGCACTGCTCATAGACAGAAATAAGCAGACACAAAGTTCCACGCTCATGTTATCAATGATTTAACTACTCGGCTCGTGTGGTATAATCTGAGGGACTCCTGTGACAGTCTGATGTATCGTTAGCATTAGCCGCAAAACACACAAGAGACATTGGAGTGTCAGTTGTACCAACTCATCGACCACTTTAAGGAAGTCAAAGCGTCGTTAAGAGTCATTGTTGAGTGTGTAAACCGTTTGGTGTTTTAATATAGATATGATTAGTTTGTAAAACTAGTATCCGAGCCAAAGGCTAACTATCTTTTAAATCGAGATTATGATCCTGTGTGCTTCTTGTACGAATAGTGGCAATAAAACATCCTCTTTTACGTGTTACGTGAGGAGAGCAGTAAATGACATGAATATCATGAAATTATTTATGATCATTCGTGTGATTCTTATTCAATTGTGTCTATGCCATTTAGTGGATTAAAGTGGTATTGTGTTGAATTGCTACTGGATATTGCACTGACCATAGCACCCCCAGTGAAATTAGACAGGAGCCGCCACTGATAGTTATTAGTGCAGTTAAATGTGTTTGTGAAGAAATGTGATTGTGCTTAGACTGCAGAAATGCTCAGACGAGTCTGGTGATGATTTAAGGCAGGACTATTCAGCTTTATTTTACTGAGGACCAGATTGTTTGGATGGTTTTGTTCTCTGGGCCGAGAACGTGTCCAAGGCTTTGGAAATACAAAAAAACAAAGTAACACGAAAGGCTTTAACAACATCTGTAGAATTGAACCAGGACTAAATCAGGACTAAACTAGGACTAAACCAGGTCTAAACCTAGAGCTGGGTCATATCATATCGTTCATGATATATCGTCATTTGCTTTCAGGGCAATATGACATGTCTCGAACATGACGATATAATTCCGCGTTCACTGCAGCAGATTTTCCTCTTAGTTGTGAAGTGAATCTGATATTGCAGCAAATTGCACACGCTAACAGCTACAGATGCATCAAAAATCAATGTTGAGGCGAAGAGTGGAAGCAAAATTATAACAATTGACACATATTAAACATCCATAAAGGTTCTACGCTTTATAATTGTACACCGCGGTATCATTTAGATGCTTTTACAACATATCTGCACTGAGGCAGAACTGATTTTACTTTCTTACATGAAAGAAATGGGTAAAGCATCTTGTAAACAAGTCAAATATTGGTGCCATTGTTAAGTATTTAGTCCAGATTAATTTATATCATTAGTTATACCGTTATCGCAAATTTTCTCTTTTATTTCATGATAAAATTGTTTGGACAGATCACCCTGCCCTATCTAAACCAGGAGTAAATAAGTCCTAAACCAGGTCTAAACCAGGACTAAACCAGGTCTAAACCAGGACTAAACCAGGTCTAGACCAAGTCTAAACCAGGACTAGAAATTATTATTGGATGTTTAAAAATATATGAATTCATCAACTCTTCCTGTAATTATCAACACATTTTTCTTCAAAACTTACTGTTTGATTGGTGTAAAACTCTCATTTATTTTATTATCTCATCAAATAAAGTAAAAATGAGAAAATCCCAATAACCTGTCATATGCACTGGAAAGGAAAAATATGTTTTGTTTTTTTTTTTATATTGCTTTTAGCCTTTAAACATGCTTTTGAGGAACTTAAATTTGTCTCATGTTCTGAGATGTTTCTTTGCTGTTTGCCCTGAAACTGAGTGTATGCAGCCAGCAGACGGCGCTTAGCGCTTACACAATTTAGTTCTCATTTTAAGAGACTGTGTGACACACTATAATCAGGCTCGCAGTAGCATTCATCGTGTTTAAGAGTGCGTCTGGCGATGATTTAAGGATTTAAAAGAGCAGAAGATTCTTGGATAGATAACGTCTAAAATGGAAAAACATCGGCGATCGAGTTCACCAGGAAGTTTAATACCATGTTGAGGAACATTCCTACAGAAGCATTGACATACATATGGACAAGCAGGTAGCGAACCTCTCAGCGAGAAAAGTTGAATAGTGCACCTTTAAAATCTGTAAACAAACAGTGGCAGAGTGGTTTTCCTGTTTCTGTGAGGAGGTTGTTCCCGTCAGCTCTTCAACATTTATGATTCATGCTCTGGAAACCAAGCCGGAATCACCAATCTGTTGCTGAAATAATCTTTTATTAGCCTGTTTTCCCTCTTGTTGGGGTTATTTTCGAGACCATTTTGTGACTCACACCAATGTATTCTTAGCCGTTGGAGCCCGTTGAGTGGTGTTAATGTCACCTGTGGGATTCACGCTGTGGAAATGAACAATTGTTATGAATCAGAGCTGAAGAGAGAGATGTGACCCACGGATAACGCACACGGTAACACACACACTAACAGCTCGGAGGCACTTAGCATGAGAGGAGGCAGCCCACGCTCTGGTGATGAGGCGCTGTACTATAAAAACACCACTCAACGTTAGTGTTTTTTCAGATGACAAAAATGCTTATGCAGCGAGGTACTATAACGGTATTTCCTGCTGATTTTAATTTGAATATACAGTGTTTTTGAACGTGCTCATGCCCGGACAGTCTATGTGACAGGTTCTCAAAATTGTCTAATTATGACTTCTAGTTTGATGGGAGGGCACCTGTGGCAACTATTATAGTTTTACATCAACGAAGTTTAAGTTTGTAAAGAAATTTAAAAAAATAAAAGTTTAAAATGACAGAAAGCAGTGCTGAATTCTAAAACAGAATCCCTCTGTGATGTCATCAAAAAGCGACATGCAATTGAAAATACAGAGACAATTTACAGACAACTGACACAACTTTTTGGCAGATTAAAATGTCATCCAGTTGTTATCAGGTATTAGTATTTGACAAATCATAACTACTGTGTAATGGTTGCTAGGTAACAGTTGTGGAATTACCTCTAACTATGTCATATTTGCTGCTCATTTCAAAACAGGAAGCAACATCTTAAACTTTACAAAAACTGTTAAAGGGGACATATCATGCAAAATCTACTTTTTTGGCCCTTAGATACCTTTTATTGTGTACTGTGGGTGTCTGGTAGTGGCTAAAAGTTGAAATTAATCACTTAAGTAGCTGCAGAGATATATTTATATAAATTTTGCAACATATTTCTCAGTTCGTTCGAATTTCCGCATTATCTGTTACGTATTTTTGTCTATCACGTCACAGCGGAACTACTAAACAAGGTCAAGAGCTTCCGGCAGAGACCGCCATCTTTATTTTCCTCGTAGCGATTTTGTAGTCCAAGCGCAAAGATGTCAAAGGTGCGAGTGGACAAGTTAAAATGCTCTGTTCTTGGTTGTGTTACCAGCACAACTCATTACACCGACCCCCTGCATCCGAACAACTGAGATCGGCTGGTTACGTTTTATTTTTCGTGGTAATGTACCACCGACAGTGGGGAAAGTTTAGTTTGTGTGCTAAGCACTTCAAAGAGGAGTGCTTCAGTAACCTCCGCCAGTACAACGAGGGATTTGCTCAAAGATTGCATTTGATCGAAGGGTCAGTTCCTTCGGTCTATGGAGGTGACGATATACTGGAGCGTTAAGTCAAGAAACGCTGAAACACTGTTTATTAGACCTATTTTTTATCCGTCATTCTTTACCTGTGTTCTGGCCATTTGTGAGGGATTAGCATTACACCTGTAGCTGCCCATCTTTTACTCGGCTGTTTTCCAGCTGCTTAGGGCACATGTCTTTATATACACATATAATACATTTATTTTTGAGGTTTTCATAAGGCAGAACTCA
This sequence comes from Rhinogobius similis, assembly GCA_019453435.1. NCBI lineage: Eukaryota > Metazoa > Chordata > Actinopteri > Gobiiformes > Gobiidae > Rhinogobius > Rhinogobius similis. The sequence continues at coordinate 2,394,168 of CM033621.1, forward strand.
CATCAGACTGCTCGTAGCTGACGTTAGCATGTCGCTAGCATTAGCGCGCAGCAAGCGTAGCCCGCAGCAATCCGTAACTCACGCTGACTGACTTGACAGTAGCCTTTTCCCGGACTGTTGTTGTAGTAAGATGGTAATGTGAGGGTCCATTGGACAACCTGCTAATATCTTTCACACACAGTTAAGCTAACGGAGCGTAGCGAGAATTACATAGTAGTAAACAAACCATTGAGATGCAGCCATTTGAAGTCTTTGCTGCGGAGGATTGTCTTCTTCGATTTCCTCTTGGTCTGTGTCAGACTCTGGCTCGTGGCTGGATGTTGATTTCTTCGCTTGTTTCCATTTTTCGATTGTCATTACGTTTTTTTCTAACTTTGAAGAAGTTTTGGATCCGACAGACGGACTGTGTTTGGGACTACAACAATGGCTGAACGGGGCGGAGTCTGCATGCAATGCGCAAGGGAGGGGGTGGGGTGCGAACTAACTCATTTGCATTTAAAGAGACAGTGCCAAAACAAGGCGCTCAAAAGCGCTCCTTACAAAAGGGGTAAAAGAGAGGCATGTAGAAAGAAAATTAGGAGGAATTCAGACTGTAGATTGCAGGTATAGTTTATTTAGACCCCAGGTAAATGTTTTAAATGTTCAAAAGGTGAAAATAAAAGCATGATATGTCCACTTTAAACTGGGGACAAATAGGCAAAATGTTTAGTAAAATCTTACCTGTAATCATGTTCACTACGTTTTAGTGAAATGTGTTGTCTAACCTGGCATATAGACTTTAAGCCCTTATCATTCTGATAAATCTACCACAAATTCAAACTGAAGCTGTTTTC